>JBBGZY010000120.1:2400000-3600000 GCA_037952925.1 Lithobates clamitans
GTGTAAAAGAATGCGTGGAAAAATGTGTTTTCATATTCTTTCCACATTTTTCAAAAACTCGTGGGAAAAAATGACATGTTCAAAAGACACATTGTGCCTCATTGAATATACGTTGGGGAGTTTTCTTTCCAAAATGGGGTCATTTTGTGGGCGTTTCCATTATCCTGGTACTCCAGGGCCTTCAAAAGTGTGATAGGTTGTCAGGAAATGATATGCGTAATTTATGTCCCTAGAACGCTCCCTGCATGTTGGGCCTCTGTATGTGGCCAGGCTGTGTAAAAGTCTCACACATGTGGTATACTCAGGAGGAATAGCAGAATGTGTTTTGGGGTGTAATTTGTGGTATGCATTTGCCACGTGAGAGAAATAACCTGTTAATAAGACAATTTTGTGAAAAAAAAGTCTTCATTTTGCAAAGAATTGTGGGAAAAAATTAAACTGTGAAAAAACTCACCATGCCTCATACTAAATACCTTGGAATGTCTACTTTCCAAAAAGTGGTCATTCGGGGAGTATTTGTACTTTCCTGGCTTGTTAGTGTCTCAAGAAATTAGATGGGCCGTCAGTAAATCAGGTGTGATCAATTTTCAATGATTGGCACCATAGCTTGTAGACTCTATAAGCCTAGGTTCACATTTATGCGATTTCACCGGCAATGGCACCATCCGAATTGGTGCGATGCCACTTATTGGGATTCTTTTGCCAAAAATCTGTAGCAGAATACATTTTGGCCTAAATTAATGATGAAATTAGATTTTATTTTTTTTTAATTGGATATGTTTTATAGCAGAAAGTAAAAAATATTATTTTTTTTGTTTGTTTTTTAATTGTTGGTCTTTTTTTGTTTATAGTGCAAAAAAATAAAAAATGCAGTGGTGATCTAATACCACCAAAAGAAAGCTCTATTTGTGGGAAAAAAATTACACAAATTTTATTTGGCTACAGAGTCGCATGACCGCGCAAATTATCAGTTAAAATAACGCAGTGCCGTATCACAAAAAATGGCCAGGTCAGAAAAGGGGGGGGGGGTAAATCTTCCGGATGTCAAGTGGATATTTAAAGTGGTTGTAAACCCTAACACATACCCAGTGAAGTGACTGGTCTCAGGTGATACACATAGATGAAACAAAGCCTCCTTTATAAGTTGTACCTGTTTATGTGCAGCCCTCTATTCTCTACATCCTTTGAAAGTCCAGAGAGCAGAGAGCTGAAGTGAAACTCTGCAGAGCTCAGTGGGAAGAGCTCTGAGAGCTGATTGGAGGGAAGGGACACCCCCCCCCTTCGCAAAGCTCACAGGAACAGAGCTGAGATTCTCAATCTGCTGGGGGTCCCTCCCCTGTCACCTTTTTTCTCTTGGTGTCAGGAAAACTTGGCAGAATTGACTCCTGCAGATAGCAGAGGAAGGGGGCAGCAGACACAAATGACACTTAGTGCTCTGGATTGGGACAAATACACACTATAGAGGGATATGCTTTGCTCATATATCTTGTTTGAGTTTTACAACCACGTTAAAGTGTCATTAAACACAAAACCTTAAAATTCATCTTAAAGCAGAGTTCCATCCAAAAGTGGAACTTCCGATTATTTGCTTCCTCCCAACCTCCCCGGTGCCACATTTGGCACCTTTCGGGGGGGGGGGGGGGGGGGGAGGTTCGGGTACCTGTTTTTGACAGGTCTCTGTCCCCTCTTGAGGTAGACGGCGCCATCCCTCGGAAGTTCGGCCCCCCTCCTCCTTCCTCCGCCACCGGACCAATTAGAAAGCGCAGCACGCTTCGCGCATGCACAGTAGGGAACCATCTGTGAAGCCAAAAGGCTTCATTGCCGGTTTTCGTTAGTGAAGATGGCGGCGGCAGCAGCCGACAGCCGATCCGAAGATGGGCTGGTGTGCCAACATCGCGGGCTCCCTGGACAGGCAAGTGTCCATATATTAAAAGTCAGCAGCTGCAGTATTTGTAGCTGCTGACTTTTAATTTTTTTTCCCCAGACTGCAACACCTCTTTAAGCATTATTTTCTCTGCTATTGATTTCTGTATAACATGGATATGAGTTAGTAAATACCCGATGATCCTGCCTATTTATCAGAGATCCTTATTCAGTGTGGCAACCCTATGTCGGCTGGTCCAGTACACTCTACATTGCCACTCTGTCTGGGCATTCTCTAGTTTCCCCAGGGGGAAGCCTAGAACTTTCTCCTTCTCCCACAGCTATCCGTCCACGTGACACTCCTTTTGGGATAGTAAATGACAGCAGAGCACCTCCTATTTGCTTCACTGAATGTGAATGCCGCACGTGCGGTCATGTGACTCATGGTTATGTAGCACTGCCCCCGTAGAGGTTGTAGAGGACAGGGTCCACCACTGCTCCCCAGCCAGGCAACAAGTAGCTTCCACACTTTCTCCAGATACAAGGAACAGTCTTTCAGCTTGGTTTTCTTTGTGTTATTAGGGGGTAACAACTTGGATGGGGAATAGAAATTATGGGATGCCCAACTTGATAGCAACAAAACCATGGACAACTTCCTCCCTATGTACAACTCCGAATTAATTCTTCTCCTTTACTCTGCACAGCTTTAATTGATTCATCTTCTTATGTCAAAAAGGGGGAAAGAAATTGGGAGTTTAAATGAGGTGCATAGTGTAAGTCAGTAGTCAATGTAAAAAACGAAATAATTCATGTATATACACAATTGGAATGATAAATACTGGTATTAGAAACACATTTTTTTACTTATTACAGAGCATATAGTATAAAATAAACATGATAGTAAAAACCAAAACAAACAGTAGAATGTACCCATCATGCTAGAGCTAGATTATAACATACTGAATGTGGAATGAGGAGCTGATCGTGTAGAAAACCACAATATGGGCATTGGTCCATGTTGTACAGACAATATAAAATGATCAAGCAAAAAAACATGTTAATAAAGGAGCATTGCATCCATGTATTTCAACACGTTTCGTGATGTATGCTCCACTTACTTAGGAGCAGATACAAGTCTATAAGAAATATATAAGCGGTATTATAGTCTAATGGTTGACCTAAATGCGGGTAAGAAAAAAGAAAACCATATAAAGAGGTAAACCCACCAACAAGGTGGGCTCCCTACCTTATTGTGCTCACAGATCAGCTCAAAGTTCAACATGTGGTTGTATGGAGTGGGAGATATATCAGGGGAACTCCTTCACCGGGAGCTGTGGGAGTATTGGCGATGGCTGCTGGGACAATGTATGGAGACCAATAAAAACTTGCGAATCTCCATTGGATAATTAGGGGAATATGCCTGGCAGTCCAAGAAAGTTAAAAAAAAAAATTATATGTATGTATAAATTGGCATAAAGGGAAGTAAATTAAATGCCAGCAGGCATATAGAATGTGAATGCCAGTGAATCCTGGAGAAAAGGCTAAAGAAGAAACCAGAGAAGTGCAGGTGCAGGGTGCAGAAAAAAACTGAAAATAAAATTGAGTTAATACCAAACACCAAGTGAAAAGGAATATTGAATTGCTTGGGCAGAAAAATTACAAGCCCAATAGTGAGGTGAGAGAAACCCAGTGACAACATTCCCAGAAAAGGGAAAGCATGGAAATGCATAGGTTTAAACAATGTGGCTGGTGATAGGGCCTGAATTATAATATTAAATCGTGTAGCTGCCCCTTTAGGAGAGTGTAGACTCAAATAGATAATAAATAAAGGTAAAGATGTTGGCGCTACAAAACATCATATAGATAGTAATTCAACATAATGTATGGTGCATAATATACCATGTGCAAATTGCAAACTATTACAGTCCAATGTGACAATCCCACTATAAAAACATAACATAAAGGCAAGTACAACTCTAAATGATCCCTCTATTGGCAGCTAACAGGCTCTGTTAGAAAAGCAGAAGCCCCTTAAGAACTAGGAACTATCAATCCCTTTAGAAAATAGAACCAAGTGCTGTAAACTGCATCCTGGAGTACCTCAATCTCCCTTGTAGACACTTATCCATAGTTGCCAACATTGTTGAAAAATTTATAGGGACACTTTTTTGTCTGTAGGCAGAGTCTTATTATAATTAGGGGCGGGTCATTCATTTGTAGGAGTGGCTATATTTTCAAGAAAAATGTGGCGCAGTTTGAACAAAATATTGGGCATGGCTTAATGGGGGCGTGGCTCAAGGGGTGTGGTTCGAGCCTGGGATGAACGAAGGATAGAGGGAGAAAGAGAGAGGGAGAGAGAGAGAGAGAGAGAAAGAAAAAGATAGGGAGGGAAGGAGAGAAAAGGAAGGAAAGAAAGAGGGATGGAGGGACAGCAGGCCCAGATCCTACACCACACTAGAAATATCTGTATTCCAGAAAGTTTAACAATCAGCAGATAAAGATACTCCAAACACCTGGTGTTAGTACTTCAGTCATCACAGCACCATGGTTAATATGGTGTCAGGATGATTGAAGCGCATAATTTTTATTATTATATTGTAATATAAAATGAAATAGTTCAACTCACCATATTGCAGAATTAGTGGAAGCCCTGAGCGTGTCACTTGCCACGTCGCCTGCCACCAGAAATCCATCAGGTGTCACCAGCAGTCTCTCCTTACATCAGCTGTCCCCAGCGGAGTCCCTCCTTACATCAGGTGTCCCCAGCAGAGTCCCGCCTTACACCAGATGCCCCCAGCAGAGTCCCTCCTTACATCAGGTGTCCCCAGCTGGAGTCCCTCCTTACATCAGGTGCCCCCCGGCAGAGTCCCTCCTTACACCAGGTGACCCCAGTAGAGTCCCTCCTTACATCAGGTGCCCCCAGCAATATCCCTCCTTACACCAGGTGCCCAGAGCAGTGTCCCTCTTTACATCAGGTGCCACCAGCAGAGTCCCTCCTTATATCAGGTGCCCCCAGCGGAGTCCCTCCTTACATCAGGTGTCCCCAGCTGGAGTCCCTCCTTACATCAGGTGCCCCAGCAGAGTCCCTCCTTACACCAGGTGACCCCATTAGAGTCCCTCCTTACTTCTGGTGCCCCCAGCAGAGTCCCTTCTTACATCAGGTGCCCCCAGCAGAGTCCTTTCTTACATCAGGTGCCCCCAGCAGAGTCCCCCCTTACATCAAGTGCCCCCAGCAGAGTCCCTCCTTACATCAGGTGCCCCCAGCAGAGTCCCTCCTTACACTAGGTGCCCCCAACAGAGTCCCTCCTTACACCAGGTGCCCCCAACAGAGTACCTCCTTGCATCAGGCGCCTCCAGCAGAGTCCCTCCTTACATCACAGGTGCCCCCAGAAGAGTCCCTCCTTACACTGGATGCCCCCAGTAGAGTCCCCATTTAACATCAGGTGCCCCCAGCAGAGTCCTTTCTTACATCAGGTGCCCCCATCAGAGTCCCTCCTTACACTAGGTGCCCCCAACAGAGTCCCTCCTTACACCAGGTGCCCCCAACAGAGTCCCTCCTTACACCAGGTGCCCCCAACAGAGTACCTCCTTGCATCAGGTGCCCCCAGCAGAGTCCCTCCTTACATCACAGGTGTCCCCAGCAGAGACCCTCCTTACATCAGGTGCCCCCAGCAGAGTCCCTCCTTACATCACAGGTGCCCCCAGCAGAGACCCTCCTTACATCAAGTGCCCCCAGCAGAGTCCCTCCTTACATCACAGGTGCCCCCAGCAGAGTCCCTCCTTACATCACAGGTGCCCCAGCAGAGTCCCTCCTTACATCACAGGTGCCCCCAGCAGAGTCCCTCCTTACATCACAGGTGCCCCCAGCAGAGACCCTCCTTACATCAGGTGCCCCAGCAGAGTCCCTCCTTACATCACAGGTGCCCCCAGCAGAGTCCCTCCTTACACTGTATGCCCCCAATAGAGTCCCTATTTAACATCAGGTTCCCCCAGCAGAGTCCTTTCTTACATCAGGTGCCCCCAGCAGAGTCCCTCCTTACACTAGGTGCCCCAATAGAGTCCCTCCTTACATCACAGATGCCCCCAGCAGAGACCCTCCTTACATCAGGTGCCCCCAGTAGAGTCCCTCCTTACATCAGGTGTCCCCAGCGGAGTCCCACCCTACATCAGGTGCCCCTCAGCGGAGTCCCTCCTTACATCAAGTGTCCCCAGCGGAGTCCCTCCTTACACCAGGTGACCCCATTAGAGTCCCTCCTTACTTCTGGTGCCCCCAGCAGAGTCCCTTCTTACATCAGGTGCCCCCAGCAGAGTCCTTTCTTACATCAGGTGCCCCCAGCAGAGTCCCCCCTTACATCAGGTGCCCCCAGCAGAGTCCCTCCTTACATCAGGTGCCCCCAGCAGAGTCCCTCCTTACACTAGGTGCCCCCAACAGAGTCCCTCCTTACACCAGGTGCCCCCAACAGAGTACCTCCTTGCATCAGGCGCCTCCAGCAGAGTCCCTCCTTACATCACAGGTGCCCCCAGAAGAGTCCCTCCTTACACTGGATGCCCCCAGTAGAGTCCCCATTTAACATCAGGTGCCCCCAGCAGAGTCCTTTCTTACATCAGGTGCCCCCATCAGAGTCCCTCCTTACACTAGGTGCCCCCAACAGAGTCCCTCCTTACACCAGGTGCCCCCAACAGAGTCCCTCCTTACACCAGGTGCCCCCAACAGAGTACCTCCTTGCATCAGGTGCCCCCAGCAGAGTCCCTCCTTACATCACAGGTGTCCCCAGCAGAGACCCTCCTTACATCAGGTGCCCCCAGCAGAGTCCCTCCTTACATCACAGGTGCCCCCAGCAGAGACCCTCCTTACATCAAGTGCCCCCAGCAGAGTCCCTCCTTACATCACAGGTGCCCCCAGCAGAGTCCCTCCTTACATCACAGGTGCCCCAGCAGAGTCCCTCCTTACATCACAGGTGCCCCCAGCAGAGTCCCTCCTTACATCACAGGTGCCCCCAGCAGAGACCCTCCTTACATCAGGTGCCCCAGCAGAGTCCCTCCTTACATCACAGGTGCCCCCAGCAGAGTCCCTCCTTACACTGTATGCCCCCAATAGAGTCCCTATTTAACATCAGGTTCCCCCAGCAGAGTCCTTTCTTACATCAGGTGCCCCCAGCAGAGTCCCTCCTTACACTAGGTGCCCCAACAGAGTCCCTCCTTACATCACAGATGCCCCCAGCAGAGACCCTCCTTACATCAGGTGCCCCCAGTAGAGTCCCTCCTTACATCAGGTGTCCCCAGCGGAGTCCCACCCTACATCAGGTGCCCCTCAGCGGAGTCCCTCCTTACATCAAGTGTCCCCAGCGGAGTCCCTCCTTACATCAGGTGTCCCCAGCGGAGTCCCTCCTTACATCAGGTGTCCCTAGCGGAGTCCCTCCTTACATCAGTTGTCCCCAGCAGAGTCCCTCCTTACACCAGGTGCCCCCAGCAGATCCCTCCTTACACCAGGTGCCCCCGGCAGAGTCCCTCCTTACACCAGGTGCCCCCAGCAGAGTCCCTTCTTACACCAGGTGCCCCCAGCAGAGTCCCTTCTTACATCAGGTTCCCCCAGTGGAGTCCCTCCTTACATCAGGGGTCCCCAGAGGAGTCCCTCCTTACATCAGGGGTCCCCAGTGGAGTCCCTCCTTACATCAGGTCCCCCGAGCGGAGTCCCTCCTTACATCAATTTCTCCCAGTGGAGTGGTTGGCGGCAGCTCCATTTCTATTGGCAGTCACCCGGGCTCCGCCTCTTGTTTCCCCCCCTGGCAAGTCACTTGTTAGCTCAGCTGGTCTTTTGTAAAATGGCGGCCGCCAGAGACAATTCACCAGTGTTGGCCGCGGACCTCTAGCAGCACCGAAAAATCAGCAAAACGCAGATTTCCCGGGACATTTTCCGGAATACGGAAAGACCCGGACAAAGGTCTAAATACCGGGATTGTCCCGGGAAATTCTGAACAGTTGGCAACTATGCCGTGTCCACATTAGCGCCAAAGTGCTGCTCATTTTAGCTGCACTTTAGTGCTGTTTAAGCAGAGGTTTTCAGCCGCTAGCGGGGCGCTTTTAACCCGCTTTTAACCCCTAGTGGCCGAAGAAGGGGTTAAAAGTGCTGACACGTTTCCACAAAAATGTCGTCTACTGGGAATGGAGGCCATATAGATAATGTTACCAATTATAAAAAGGGGAAAAAAGGTATTTAGTGAGGTGACATATACTGCAGCTGCTGCAAATACTTTAGCTACTGACTTTTAATGTCTGGACACTTACCTGTCCAGAGAGCCCGAGATGTCAGCACCCCAGCTGATTTTCAAATTGGCTGTTGGGTGCTGCTGCCGCCATCTCCACCAAGGGAGGCCAGCAGTAAAGCCCTTCGGCTTCACAGCCAGTTCCCTACAGTGCTGCGCTTTCTAACTGGCCTGGCAGTAGAGGAAGGAAAAGGGGGCCGAACTTCTGAGGGACGGCACCATCTCCCGAAAGTGGGGAAGGGTACCTGTCAAAAACAGGGACCCATTCCCCCCCTCCTACCTGAAAGGTGGCAAATGTGGCACCAGAGGGGGAGGAGACAGATAAGCAAAGTTTCCACTTTTGGGTGGAACTCAGCTTTAAGCACATAATACAATAGCAGACTACCAAATGCGTCAATTGATTTTATCTAAATGTATTCGACCCCTCACCTCATCCCAAAAAATAATAATGGAGAAAATGAGAGAAAATTTCCCCAGGGATTTTATGGGTGGGGGGGAGGAGGTAAATATGTTTGAGAGGTATATCATACAGGCATGATATATTAAAGACCCAACATGTTTCGGAATATTATAAGTGTAATTCCTTCTTCAGGGGATTTCCTGTGAAGATACACTGTATGATCTAAAAAGGATGCATGGATAAGACATACCAATCATTATTACAATAATGATGTAAGGGGGGGGCTCTCTGGGGACCCTAATGTAAGGGGGGGCTCTCTGGGGACCCTGATGTAAGGGGGGGCTCTCTGGGGACCCTGATGTAAGGTGGCTCTCTGGGGACCCTGATATAAGGGGGACTCTCTGGGAACCCTGATGTAAGGAGGGGTCTGGGGACCCTGATGTAAGGGGGGGCTCTCTGGGGACCCTGATCTAAGGAGGAGGCTCTCTGGGGACCCTGATGTAAAGAAGGGGCTCTCTGGGGACCCTGATGTAAGGAGGAGCTCTCTTGGGACCCTGATGTAATGTGGCTCTCTGAGGACCCTGATATAAGGGGGCTCTCTGGGAACCCTGATGTAAGGAGGGGCTCTCTGGGGACCCTGATGTAAGGGGGAGCTCTCTGGGGACCCTGATGTAAGGAGGGGCTCTCTGGGGACCCTGATGTAAGGGGGGATCCGCACTCAGATATGTAACGATAAAATATATATATATATTTATATATATATAAAATACACACATGTATACCTGCCCAAGTGCATGACTTTCTTTACTTCGCTGCTATGGGATCTAGCCCGAGATCATTTGTAGACCTAGCAACGCCCCTGGTGGGGGCCCTTCATGGTTTCTTGCACTGGGGCCCTGAAGATTCTAGTTACGCCTTTGGCTCAGATCACTTTTATGGCAAATTACTGCAGAAAACCAGTTAAATCCAATGGGGTTCACATACTTTTTCTTGCCATTGTATGTTCTTGAAATAATTTTATTTCAATTAAGAATTTTTGTTAACTGGTCACACGACTGCCAGAGCACCAATGTCACATCCCATGCTCCACCAATATGGAATTACTGCATTACTCCATATAGATAATGTGACAAATTATAAAAAGGGGAAAAAAGGTATTTAGTGAGGTGACATAATACTGAAAGCTTTTCGTGAAACCTCATACTATTGTGGCTGTGGGTTTAATGACACTTTAACTATTTTTGGTGGCCCCAACCTATTAGAAATGTTAAAGGAAGGGGTCTGTGTTTGCCTTACCGGTAGACAGGGGAGCATATATTATGGTTTAAATATCGCTACAAAAGAGAAAAATCTCTTACGGAGTCTAAATACATGGAATATATTTCTCTAGCAGAAGAGAAAGCAAAGTCTTCTTTTCTAGCCCAAGGCAATTTTCCTTAGTGGGATGTAGAAATCACTTTCTGATGATAGAAGTCTTCCACCAATGTCCCCGATTTGTCTCATTTTACTTTTGTCTATTGGAATTCTGACCTGACCAGGAACTTCTCATTGCTAATGTTTCATGCAATTTAAAGGAATCAGGCATTCACAATACAGCCAAATAATTCTTCGGAAACCTGGTATCCAGAGAATTGTTACAAAATAAGGAAAAACTAAGTAGTAAATGTTATTTATATTACTGTGGGATTCCACAACAGCTAAAAGATATTGTCGGAATATGTTCTAGAGTTGGCAAATTATTTATCACTTTAGCATCTTTGATCCCGTTTTAAGGTAATGCTCATTTAATTCAGATTGAGTTTGACATTTTAGTCTACATTAAATGCATTTAAGATAAAATCCATCATCACGAGGTGAGTCAGTTTTACAGCAATTAATTATCAATTGCTTGAAGCGGGACTTTGATCAGAAGTCCAAATGCAGTGTGTACCACTGATAGCAAAATACTGCAGAGAATGCTTGATCTACTGCAGGGGTATTGGATTAAAATTCAACAAGATCATCTTCAGAGTTCATGTTTGTGTCATGTCTCAGATCCTAGTATATTTCTAATCATTTTATACCTATTAAAAAATAAGCAATGTACAATTTTCAAAGCTCTTCTATAATTTTTATTGACAATTTACACCATGTCCCTTTACATCAGCTGTCCCCATCAGAGTGCCTACTTGCATCAGGTGTCCCCTAACAGAATGCCCTTTACATCAGGTGTCCCCTAACAAAATGCCCTTTACATCAGGTGTCCCCTAACAGAATGCCCTTTACATCAGGTCTCCCCATAACAGTGCCCCCTTACATCAGGTGTCCTTATAACAGTGCTTTCTTACATCAGGTGTCCCCATCACAGTGCTCCTTTACATCAGGGGTCTCCACTTACATCAGCTGTCCTCATCAGAGTGCCTCCCTACATAATGTGTCCCAAACAGAGTGCCCCATATATCAAGTATTCCATACAGAATTCCCCCTTACATCATGTGTCCCCTTTACAGGGCCCCCTTACATCAGGAGTCCCCAACAGAGTCCCCCCTTATATCAGGTGTCCCCATTAGAGTGCCCCTTACATCATGTGTCTCCAACAGAGTGCCCCCTTACATCAGGTGATGTAATCTATATACATTACAGGGATTTTAACAAACTTTGTTGCAGATTCCTACCTTTTGTTATTCTGAAAAAATCCCTTTGTGTTTGTACCATGTGAGAAAGCTAGTCTAATGGGGGTGGTTTCATAATTATCAATCAGCTGCAGCACCTGCAGGGCACTAATGAAAGCTGCAGGGTTTGCATCCCTTTAGACGTGATTTCCTATTGGGAGTATCTCACCAAAGATTACATTTTTTTCAGAGGATGCTGGAAATCTGACTTGTATCTTAGGGCAGACTTCGGGGAAAATCAGTGAGCCAATCACACAAGCAGGAAATTATGTTTCTTGGGGGCATTCTGTACACATTCTGTGTAAAGAACACCTCCAGGTAGCCATATTGCATTGCATTTTACAAAAGAATACAGAGCTGCAGATTGAAAAGGAAAGATAATTTTTCCTTGTCAAAAGAAGTTTATTGAGTATACAATATTATAAAGATACATAAAGTAAGTTTACAAGGATCTATAAAGTAAGCTCATTGTTTTACAGTAGGGTTTATATAGGTAAATATCATGAAATTTCAAATATTAAACATTGGGTTCACGTAAACCTAAATTAAAGATATATACCATTTCCTTAGTTACTTTTATAGGTATTTAAATGATTTATACCTACTATACATATTGTTTACAAGTAGAGTGTATATAGGTCAAATAAATTCTGGTAATGAGCTTTAATCGTAAGGTGGAGAAAAGGAAAGAGAAAGAAGAAAAAGGGTTGAAAGGTAGAGGTATGGTCCACAAGGTTGTCCCGCTCGTCAGTTTATTATTCTTTTTAGTTCTCTTTGAAGCCTTAGAATGGGTGTCTCTGTAAGTCATTTAATCTGTTACCATGGCAACAGGACAGAGTCATTGAAGTTTGACAGGAACTGTTGTTTTATCCAAGGGTGCCAAAGTTTTTCAAATTTTGGAATTTGATTTTGATCGATGGCTATCATCTTAGCATGGGACATTGTATTATTCATTCTGTGAATTGTTTCTGCTAGTACCAATGTAGGAGATTTCCATGCCTTGGCCACTGTTTGTTTTGCAGCCGTTATTAGTTGGATCATAAGTTTGAATTGAGAGAGTGTTAACCATTCCGGTTTTAGATTAAGTAAAGTTAAATATGGATCTGGTTGTATTATTTTTTTAAATATTTTAGATGCAATCACGAAGACTTCCTTCCAGAAGGTTTGGATTACTGGGCACGTCCACCATATGTGTAAATATGTGCCTATTTCTGGGCATCCTCGAAAACAAAGAGCTGAGGTATTAGGTGAATATTTTGCCACTCTAGCGGGTACAAGGTACCAGCGAGTTAGGACTTTATAATTTGTCTCCAGTGCTAAGATGTTGGGTGAAGATGACTTAGATGTGAGCCATATGTTAGACCAGTCCGTGTCTTCTAAAGTTCGTCCCAGGTCCTCCTCCCACCTCTGAACGTAAGAGGGTCTATTAAGATTTGCTACTCCATATAATTGATTATAAAGTGATGAAATTGTACCTTTAGCAAATGGATCTTTTGTACAGATTGATTCAAAAATGGATAATTGGGATAATGGTGTATCCCCCTTTAGGAATGGTGTATAGAAATTTTTGATTTGGAGATATCTAAATATCTCAGAGTTTGGTAGATCATATTTTTCTCTAAGCAATGGGAATGAAAGGAATGATTTAGATGCTATGAAGTCATTTAGTGTCTGAATGCCTGATGTTGTCCAAGCTTTAAAAGAATTTGGGTAGATCCATGCCGGATAAAAGGCCGGATTTCTGATAAAAGAAAGGAGAGGATTGTGTGGAGATTGTAACTGATATTTGGTTTTTAGTTTATCCCAGAGAGATAAGAAGTGTTTAGTTATGGGATTATGAATTTTAAAGCGGTCTTTAGGATCAAGCCATAATAAATTTGATATTAATAGAGGGTCATTTTCTGAAGCCTCTATAAATACCCATAATGGGATTTCCTGTTTTGCATGGTATTTGGACAGACTGGCCAAATGTGCTGCTCTGTAGTAGTTAGTAAAATTAGGGTATCCCAGGCCTCCTTTATTTTTGGGAAGATGTAGTGTGTGTATAGGTATACGTGGTTTAGAAGAGCCCCATATAAACGAAGTTGCTCTTTTTTGTACTATTCTCAAAAAATAGGAAGGAATTGGAATATGGAGGACTCTGAATAGATAAAGCAATTTGGGTAGAATAGTCATTTTGATTGCATTAATCTTCCCTATCCAGGATAAAGGAAGTTGCGACCATTGTTTTATTAGATTTGTGATCTGTCTTAATACAGGAGGATAATTGGTTGAGAATAAGTCAGAATGAGATGCTGTTAAATGAATTCCAAGATATGGGATTGATTTTTCTGCCCATGTGAATGGGAGTGCAGCCCTAGCCGGGATCAATTCCATGTTTGTGAGTGAAATATTAAGCACTAGGCATTTCTTAGGATTAATCATAAGGCCGGATAGGGCTGCAAATCCATCAAGAGCTGGTATTAAGTTAGGACCAGAGACCTGTGGTGATAATAGAAAAAGTAATATATCGTCTGCAAATATACATAATTTGTGTGTAATACCTCCTACTTCAATGCCAGTTATAGTTTGGTTTGTTCTGATGTATTGGGCCATGGGTTCGAGTATAAGGGCAAATAATAAGGGAGATAATGGGCAACCCTGTCGGGTACCTCTTTCGATATTAAAGGAATCAGATTTGTATCCAGCATATTTTATATAGGCTTTGGGTTTATTATATAATGCTTTGATCCATGTTAAAAAGTGGGGTCCAAAACCCCATTTTTGTAATGAATATTGTATATATTGCCAGGATACTGTGTCAAATGCCCTCTTAATATCGAGAGATAGAAAACATAAGGGGATTTTCCGTTTTTTAGCAATATGTGCCAATAACACTGCCCTGCGTATATTATCGCCTGCCTGTCTATTTGGCATGAAGCCTACTTGATCTCTATGTATTCATTTTCCTATAATGCTATTGAGGCGTTTTGCTATTATTTTTGCTAATAATTTAATATCGAGGTTTAACAGAAAGATAGGCCGATAATTCACACAGGAAGTATCATCAGAAAGGGGTTTTGGGATCATACAAACAATTGCCATTAGTGTTTCTTGCCGAAAAGAATGTCCATCTAGAAGTTTGTTAAAAGTTTCAGTGAGAATGGGAGAGAGTATTTCTGAGAATGTTTTATAGTATAAAGCCGAGTAGCCGTCTGGGCCTGGTCTTTTGTTAAGTTTTAGGTCTAGCAACTTCATCTATAGTTATAGGCTCATCCAAACTGCTTTTTTGATTCTGAGATAACTCAGGTAAGGTTATTTTTGAGAAGGATTCAGCCTCTGTAGGATTAAATTCATTGTTTGTCTTGTATAAAGTTGCGAGATGTGAGTGAAATTTATGGACTATTTTAACTGGATTACAAGTGTAAACATTTTTTGATAATTTCAAACGTATTGGTTTGAAAGATTTGTTAGTTGAATTTAATGCCCGAGCCAAATATGTACCTGGTTTGTTTGTATTCATGTAGAAATTGTGTTTGGAGCGTTTGAGGGATTTATCAACTCAGTGAGAAATAGATCGTATTCCAATCTAGATTTTTCCAGATGAGATTTTGTACTCTGAGGTGGATTATCTTGAAATGATATGTAGGCTGCATTAAAATTGAGTTCTAGTTTTTTTGCCAGATTTTTGCGTTCCCGTTTAAATAGTGCCATTTGTCTTTGTATTGTACCACGCAAGACAGGCTTATGAGCTTCCCACAGTGTTATTGGGGAAATGTCTGTTGTATTAATAATTGATATGTATTCCTTTAAAGCTTGTTCAATGGCCATCTGATGTAGTGGGTGTTTGAGCATTATGTCCGGTAAGTACCACGTTGGGTCATGCGCTTTTGGTATGGCTGAGGCTATAGTAGTGTATACTGCATTATGGTCAGACCACGGAATCGGAATTATATCTGATGCAATAATTTCTGGTATCATTCCTATTGTTAGAAAAATATGATCTATTCTGGTGAAGGTTTGATGAGGGTGCGAGAAATAAGTGAATTTCTTTTTCATTGGGTTACTTTCTCTCCACGAATCTACCAGATTGTATTTGGAAAGAAGTTGAGAAAAAGGTAATCTAGAGGTTATTTTGGATGGTGTAAAAGGTGATTTATCTAGAAATGGGAGGAGGACCTGGTTCGAATCCCCACACATTATCACTGTTCCTATTTTGTGTGTATTAATCACTTGTAATATATGTGAGAGGAATGGTGTAGGTTGTTTGTTAGGAGCGTAGTAGGAAATCACCGTGATTGCTGTATCCATTATATAACCCATGAGTATCAGGTATCTACCTTCTGGGTCTTTAATTTCTGATGATAAGGTGAATAAGAAAGATAATTTTTAATAACATTCAATTGCAAGATGACTTGTGTCACAATTGTATTTGCTATATTATTTTTTCGTTATTTGCTGTTTTTTTCCCAATGAAAGAGGAGTTACCCTTTAGGGCTGAAAATGAAGAGAGTAGCTGATGGTTGTGCCAATATCCCTATATTATACAAATGGAGAGACCCCTCATAGCAGGGACTTTTTAGACAGCGAGTCAAAGAGTACATTAGTAGAAAGAAAAGATTGGAAAGGTTGGCAAAAGTTTACAGATTCTTTGTTACACAAAAATTACAAAAAACTGACAATACATATTAAAAATAGGTTGGGTACTAGGACTAGATACAGTGGATTGCCAAAAAGTCACAGAACAAAGAATGATGATAGAAAACACCCAACGCGTTTCAAAAATGTATTTTCTTCTTCAGGAGTGAATGAACATGAGCAAAAGGGAAAAATTTGCTTTCTTTTTTGCGATGGTAAATGCATGTAGAGAAAATACCCAAATTTTTAAAATAAGGTGCAAGTTGTCCTCTGAGTGTCACCAGGGGGCGCCAAGGGTCAGTGCCAGAGCAGTGATCCAAAGGGGTCAGATGGTTTCAGTATAAAAGTGAATATCATATGTGCAAAATCCGAAATGTCCAAGCACAGCCGACAATACTTAGGGATGCTTCAATTGTAGGGTCACCGAAAGATAATGAGGAGATATTATATCATATGACATTGGATTTCTTGCATTATCTGGATGCAGTTTCCATATAATCAGACATCATGCAGTAATCATGATGTATTTGTCCATAGGGTTATGGATCCACATTTATAGATAGACAAGTCAGTGGAGTCTGGTCTGTCTCAGGGTCATATCTCCAAAGACTGGAGCCTTAGATTGCATCCATGTATTGTGGCTGTCTGTGCAGAGGGCAACTGTTTAACCCCTTAAGGTTTTTAACCCTTTAAGGTTTTTCATCTTAATGCATTAAGGTAAAAACCTGTTCTGCCACCCCCCCCAGACTTCCCTTGGTGGTTGCTATGACTACACATTTCAGAGGGCGTGTGTTTCTGTGAGAACACATGGTAGACCTGAAGAAGGAGGCCACGCCCTCTGAAACATGTAGTCATGGAAACCACCAAGTGTAATTTATCAGCTGGCTTCTGAGAATTGCGTGCACGTGTCCTCATGTCCTTGTGTGGAGTCTCTCTGCTTTCCAGGATCCTCGCTGAGAGCGGGCGGCTCTTGTGCAGTTTGTTAGCGGCTGCTCGTGCACCATTAGACAAAGACTGTTAGTTCGCTTTGCATCCAGCTTGGATTTCTGGACTTAGGAGAGCAACCACAGCCTCTATGGATGCGCCTGTTTTTATCTACACAATGTGAGTGTACTACATTCATTTGTCTATATCATTTTTAATAAACAGTGTGACACTAGGACCAGTGCTCTCTCTCTTACTCTTGATTTGTGAAACTTCCATAAGCTGTTTAGCATTATTCTGCAGTGTATGCATTCTCTATGCCACGTGTCAATCACAAGGCCCGTTGGCTGAATCTGGCCCACTTGGCCATTTCATGTGGCCCTTGCACCTCTCCTGTAGCTGAAGCCCCCCCCCCCCATCTTCGACCCTACCTTCATGAAGCAGTTTGCAGCAGAGAGGAGGACAGAACTCCCCTGCCAGATAATGCACTTCTCCATGCAGCCATGGAGAGGTTTGTCCCTGCGCCCCCCCCAGTCTCACCAGTCGGCAGCAGAGAGGAGGACAGAACTCCTCTTACAGATCCTGTGCTTCACCCGTCATCTTCACCTTTCCTGGTCTCAGTATTCAGCTGACTGCAGACCTACTTTGGTCCCCCTCCAGACCCTGCACTTTCTGCTTGACATATGATGGTTCCGTGCTGGTCTCCACCTGATCTTCAAAGCTTAAGTCTTAAATTATTATTAAGACCAGTAGTAATCGAATGCTGAGGCAATTATTTCATATGATCAAGAGTGAATACATTTATATAGTCTTACAGATACAACCAACCCTTTGAGGGCAACCATAATGCTGATGCAGCCAACGATGAAATTGAGGTTGACACCCCTGCTCTTTGCCATCCTGAGTTTGCTTGCAGTATTGTATCTAGTAAACCACGAATTGAGGTCACTCTGTACTTATTCTGTTAAACATATCCTAGGTATAGGTTCACTTTAAAGTTTATCCCATATTTCTATGTTCACAGTTGTATGTTTTGTTTTCAAGGTTACGCCTCTTTCCCCTCAAAGTTCTGAATTTACCTTGTTTGCCAGCCAGCAATTTACAATTCACATTATAAGATGGCAAACCAAATAGGGGATAGCCTCTCAAACGGTATCTAATGCCAAAGATATGTGCAAAGCGAGTAGTTCAAACCCTGTCAGTGCTTTATTGCTGTCTGCATCCTCATTATGAAAATGTAGTCTCTCTATTTGTCACCAGAACAGGAATAGAGGGTACATCTTCACATTTGTTCCAGTGACAACTGTGTAAGAGGGAATTTCCTCTCACTTCCTGTTGTGTCTACAGATAGAAGGTAGAGGGAAACTTCCCCAATGGGACACAGATGGCAAACAACGGGAGTTTTAATGTTTCCTCATCTGGCTTTAGATATACTTTTTATGTGCAAATTTATTTTCATTAATTTTCATCTTACTTACTCGATCTTTCTCTCTTACTCTTTTCTCTACTCTACTGAGTGCTTCAACTGTAAAAACAACTTATTTCCAGGGCGTTTAGCCACAGACAGTGAAATGACAAGATCTATGATGATTTTCTATTTTTGTGTAAAACTATAAAGTAGTGATGTGCTAATACAGAAGACATTTCCTTATCGTCAGCAAAAGTTGAACCTTTTGGTTGGCATTTGCTTTATGTCTGGGAAATGTATTGCTGTTGTTTTGATAAAGGTGTGTCCTTTTAATATCAGGAAAACGGCATTACTGGTGTGGAATTTTAGTTATGTCTGTATGAATAGGATTCTTTTGATTGTAAATCTGTCTTTCCGGGACATGTACCGTCGTATTTTCTGTCTACATGCATGAGCAATGTCAAAATTTAATGTATTTATATTATACAGCATAGGAAGTCCTAGAAGGATGCTGGTTTTCCAAAGAGCATTTCATTGCTGCACAGATTTTCAAAGCTGGGGGAGAATAAAAATAATCTGTTTTGCCTATAGCAACCAGTTGGATATTAGGAATTACTTTACAACAGTCAGCAGCAGAAAATTCACTGTGGGTCCAGCAATAAACAATAATTGCTCAGTGCAGTTTTCAAAGATTTAAATATAATGTGCCAAAGCACTATTATACCATAGATTACTCGTAGTTTGTATGCATACAAAATTAAAAACACTAGCTCACAGTTATGGTGGATTAGGAGCAGCATAATGAATAGTTTCAAAACGTTCTATTGTTAGACAAATTTGAATTTATTAACAGTATTTAAAAACAACTATCACATTTTGGGGTTCTATCCCTTCTTCAGAGCTATAAACTTAGGATTGCTAATTGAATGCCTTGGATGGGCGTGGGGCTTTTGCTCTATTCCAACCTTTCTCAACCTTTTTAACATGGAGGAACGCGTGAATTAACTTTCCAGGCTCAGGGAACCCCTGCTAATAATTACTATAGCTACACTTATATGGTACATAAGTGTGCTGGTCACTGGGGAGAATGCTCCCTACATTTGTGGTAATTGGGAAGAATAACCTCCTTACAGATACCTAAAAAGATCATTGCTGCCAGTGGTTACTCATCTGAGAGACAGAAGTTGCTTATTGCGCAAGGAACCCCTAGCAACCATTGGAGGAACCTTTGGGTTTCATGGAACCCTGGTTGAGAAAGGCTTCTCTATTCCCTCAGTAGAGTTCCAAACCACTACACTGGGCAAGTGTCCTCTACAACACAAACCTCCAGGGGACTCAAATGCACCTTTTGACTTGCAAAGGCTCATTCAATCCTCACAGGGTGATGCCTAGCTTTACAGCCGGTCTCAACAAAAGATATGGCTGACTGACATCATTTCCAGAGACTCACGTTCACACCCAAAGAACATGTTCCACTATTGTCGACAAGGAGGGGTTCCTGGTTAGCTACAAAGCCGCCACAAAACACCCTCTCTAAAGGGGCCCGACACTTCTTTATGGTAGCACAGTACATAAGCATTATTGTTGGCTTGCAGTGACTTTGGTATGTGATTACAGTGACTACTGAATGAGGGCTTTGACCAGGCAATATATAGCCATGGCACCCACATTTTGACTACATCCATCCTGTTCCTGGTTTTAAGGATGTCTAATGCGCACCTTACTTTTCTTTTCTTTATAGCAACATACCTCACAAGTATGTCTTACATCCAGTATTGTGTGAGTTTGTGTGGATACGCAGTACTAGTGCCTGCCTTAGCCTGTCTTTAGAAGCGTATTGCAGCCATGTATAGTCACATAGGAAAACTTTGTGTGAGTGTGGGCCCCTATATAAACCTGAACAATGCTTCCTGGCTAAGCGTGCTTGGTGACAATTGATTGGTTCAGATGAATAATCTTGGCAGGTCCTTATTGTTTCTCACATGACAGGCTGGTGCCCTCATCAGGCTCTTGCATGCAACGTTTAAAAAAAAATAAATTTGTGGCTACATGAGAGCAGCTATATCTGATAGTTGAATATACAGGACTTGCTCTGCTCCCTGCTTACTGAGTAGTGACTGCCTTTCACTGATCCTCTTAGTCAGTATCAAATCTACAACTAAACTAAAAACAGTAGATCCATTCAAGGTAAGGTTACGATTTCTCTGGGAAGGTCCCCCTCCACGAACCCCTTAAACCCCCCAATGCTCCTTCCTTCTTGACAGCCATCACAATACCCAGCACACAATGGGTATTGGGGATTATGTGACTGTATCCCCTGTAATGGTGCTCAGGTCTAGCAACCACTCTTTAGGCCCGAGCATTGTCATGATTGGCGGAGTGATATTACGGCTCCCCCTGCTACCCTAGGTCACCAACACTCCTGTTTCCAATGCAGGCTGAGGAGGAGAAAGGAACATCAATGGATCACTGGTAGGGTGAGTATATGGGGTTAGAGGGCCCTACAAGAGCCATTGTTATTTTGCCTTACATGAGAAAGGTAAAATTGGTTCTATAAAGCTGAACCCCCCGCCCCATTTTAGTATGGATGACTGGTCCCACAAAGCTGTTCCTTTTGACCGGGTGTATCTTCTCCCATCTAGCCTAGGCCATCATGTATATACAGAATAATTGGGACGTTTGGAGGTAGGGGAGACAGCCACACATAATTTTCTAAGCTGACTGGAGCTCATCTTTAATGTGCACACTTTATAATAATCAAAAAGGCACAAAGTAAGGAAGTGCGTCTTTCTTGCTATTAAAAAAAAAATTGCTGTATCTGAAAGCCCTGACCAAATCAGGCTGTACACACTTTATACTCTGTTCGGCTGGGCTGAATGAGAGAAATCACTCAGTTCCCCCATCCATGCTAGACAGATGGATGAGTTTTCCCTCTCAGCTATTGTATTCTGACAGCAAGGCATCGACAGCTGTCAGAATACCTGAACAATGTCTGCATCTGGGTGACTGCAGTCACTGTTTTCGACCAGCTCCTTCGATTTTTCAATTAAAGTTTGTAAAGCCTGGCTCGAAAAAGCTCAAAAGCCTGTAGCAGCCGCTTCTTTGAGCTTTTGTGGGATGCAGTGTGCATGAGCCCTAACAGTGTATGGCCAGTTTAAGAGGCCTAGGTTACATGCTCTCTAGCTATTGTAGCACCCTCCTAGATAGGTGCTAGGAAGTAAAGTTTTTGGCTTTTCTGCTTAACAGAGAAGTAGACAGGCAAATCTATGTGCTGTCTGCTTAACAGAGAGCAGTGATTGATGAGGGAGGTTTGCTCAGTGTGCTCTGTGTGCGGCTCATGCTGGCCTGATGTTTTACACTGATCCAATAGCAAGAAGGCATATTGGACAGAGGAAGAAAACAGATGAGAGCTTGGGTGCAGATAAAGGCCTGGCCAATTGGAAGGGGATGTGCCCCATGGAATGCTGGATGCCTGTATTTAAGTCTGAGGAGCACATGGGCTCAGGGTTCCAGTCCAGCCCACCTCTGAGAGGAGAAGTTTAGGTGGGGAGGAGGCGGCTGCCTCTTCCCAGCGTTGAAGGCCTTGTGGCCCCAGATTGCAGATTTGAGGGCCTGAAGCCTGCAAGCTACAACCCAGGGTTCCTATGAAAGCTGACTGAGGGAGAAAGTCTATGGATCTGGTTGTGTGTCACTGGTATAGAGTGTCGCTTGGAAGTTGGAAGGAGGCTACCAGCTGTCCCTGGACATTATGTGAGCACGGACCCTGAAGAGATCCTTGAGACTGTGTGTGTTGCTTAAATCTCCCTCTGGTCCTAGAAGTCAGCATACTGGGTGTGTGAGCTAAAGGAAACACTAGCTAGTGTCTTGAAGACTTGAGTCTAATGACAAAGCCCACTGAGTCTTTTCTGCTACAGAGGGACTTATACTTCCATACAGAACCTGTACACAGATCGTTTGCTTCCACAGTATTTCATAGAGAGTTGTCCTCACCTATGAATAGTTCATTTGGAGTATCCTACTAATTCCCTTCTCCTATCCAAGTTCTCCAAATAAAACATAAAAACAAATCCCCTAGACTGTTCATTGGAGACAATGAGCGGAAGAGTGTGTGCACCTGGCTATGTGAAATACTGTGTAACTGGCTGCAGGATAATCAGTGGCAAGCCTAGGGAACAAGTATTCCAGCAGTTCCTGTGGGAACAGTGCTACACTATTATCTTCAATTAGCAGTGAAACAGGATCAATAGTGCTGCCCCTTGTATGTGGAGAATTGTACATTGTACATGAAAACAAAGTTTTTAGTATAATAAAAAGATGAATAACCTGGAGGGTAACCCTGCGGCCTGTTTGTTGCATCTCTCGAACCGTCCTATTAAGAAATATAAGGCTTCCTTCACAATTCAGTTGTTGAATGCGGCCAAGGCATGCATCCCCCTATGCTGGAGATCTGAGAACCTGCCGTCAAAATCCTTGTGGTTTTCCAAAATTAATGAACTTAGGGACACGGAGGACCTCACAGCAAAACTGGGAGGAGACCTTCCCTGACACCTGGAGACCTTGGCAACACTTTGTGTTCACTGACGCCTATCTTCAGCAGGTCTCACAATCTGGCTGACCCCCTGGACATAGTCCTATCCCCTGGGCGAGAGGTTCTATCTTTCTTTTTTAATGTCTGCCCTTTTCCTTCTGTACATGGGACGTCGGATCCCCTACCTGTACTTTTCCTTCCATCTCTCCCTTTTCCCCTACCTCTCTCTTCTACTCCCCTCCCCGTTTACCTGGCTCAGTTCTGGGTGCTGCTTTCTTTCAGATATGTGAATATCCTGTTATACATTAGCTCAGTCTCATTGTCCCCATTCTGGGTCCAGTTGGCCACCGGGAGGCACACTTCCCGGTACAATATATCACTTTATTAAAATATAGTTGCACAATATAGTTGCACAGCCTATGCTGTTAGTCTCTCTTATCACTACTCTATCTGCCATACAGGCTTTGTACACTGCGGTCATTTTCATTTTTGACATGTTTTACTTGACCATTCATATTGTGTTCTGTTAGGCCTGTCGGCATGCGTACTTGATTGAGAGTTTTGCATTGTTATCTGATTATGCTGGGTTTCTTCATTTTTTTTTGTTTGACTGTGAATTGCACCTTTTACAAAATAAAGGAATTACAAAAAAAAAAAAAAAAAAAAGATGAATAAACTTGCTTAAATTAAACTGACCTTGACCTTTTTTATGTGTATATCTAAAGAATGTAAAACAACAACGTGGACCTTATACTCCATTTGGGCAGAAAATGCAAATAACATTCCCAAGTCACTAATGGGAGCATAAAAATCTTTATGTGGAATAGAATAATCAGAATATGGAACGGCAAGAATAGAAAATATGAAAGTCTTTTCTAGGTTTAGAGTAAATGTCAGTAATCATTCAGAGTATGTACTTACTGGATATACATTATAGGTTCTCTGTAAACAGTACTGAACAATTTCACTCTGTAGAAAAGCCATTAAAAAAAAAATCTTCTTTTTCCAGGGTTCCTAAATACTTCCTATTCACTCCTGGCATAATGCCCGTACCCAATGTCACATCAAATCACACATTAAAATCATGTGTTCAGCATGCCACAGCCACTTTAAAATGAACCTGAAATTACAGATATTTAGAAGCTTGTAGCTGTTACCCACTCTAAGGAAACTCTTTGCAGATACCAGTAGAGATTTTTTCTTATTGTTTGATATGTATTACACTTTATAAGTTATTTCCCAATATAAAAGCTTTTCTAGGCACAGCACATACAATACACCACAGCACAGTATATGGTACCAGTCAGTCATCTAATCTAGCTGGGGGGGCCTGTGGCATAACCGGTACCATTCCCCATTGACCGACAGCCTATTACAGTCCAGGAGGTGCAATGGAAACATTTTATAAGGAGCCACGAGTGTAGGGGGGAATTAAGTGGCAAACAGGGGTTTTCGTCTTTGAATAGTTCCCCTGTAGTATAGGGTATAAACAGAGCTGCTTAAAGGTAATGGGGTTGGCTGGAGAAGTGAGAGGTGTCCTGAAAGCAAGGAAGTGCAGTGTTTTCTGTTTAACACCTATGGAAATGCCTAGGGCTATCAGCAGCTAGATATAGTGTTTTCAGATGTTCTTCTTCCCTGGCTGGGAAACGTCATAAAAGCCTTCATCCTGGTGGGCTAGACTTAGCATGTATAAGGGATATCATGGACACTGTCAAGAGAAACCTGTTTGTTGGCAGGAGTTGTCACCTTCGTCCTAATATTTGAAAGACTGTAATGTCGCCTGTTGCACATCAGTAAAGAGAAGCAAGAAAAAGACAGAAGTAAACCCAACTCTCCTTATTCACAATTTCTGTGACCTATACTTAGTGGAGTAAGCATGCCCCAGGCTCCAGCAGGGAACATGTGGGAAATGTTTGCTTGTGCCTGACCCTACAGCTTTAGGGGCCAGGTATGCAACATGGGTTCGAGAAAGGGTACTGTATCTTCCGGAGGTGTGGGTCCATGCTTGTCTGTTGGAAGCTTGAAGCCTTCTAGCAGTGCCCAAACTAGAGTAAGTAAACCCTGGGTTGAACTGGCCCTGCCTACATGCAGCCCTTCCATATCACATAATTCTATTTTCTGGCATGGGAAGGGTCTGTTCTATTTGCAGCCTCTACAAATTGTCCTTGAGCTACTAGCAAGTAGCAAAGAAAAAGAAAACTAGCAAGTAGCAACACAGTCACTTTCATCTGATTGGGAAATAAAATACTCCCAGCCAGGACCAAGACAGGACCTCTGTTATCAAATGCAGTGGGAGAGACAGACATAACTCCCAATAGTCCCCCATTTAGATGGACTATCCCTCTTTTGTAACCAAATCCGCCTGTACCTCTTTCTTCTTTAGTTGTCCCTCTTTTTGGTCCGAAATATAGACCTCTACAAAAAAATGAATGATCAAACCCCTAAATTATTGTATTCGCTATTCTGAAAAGAAGTTTTAAAAAATGCTCTTGTGGGTTTAATCAAACGTTTTGTGTTACAGCGTACCCCTCTTTCCCATCTTGGAAATTTGGGAAATATTTTTTTTGTGTGCATTCCTTACAATCTGCTTTTTTTTTTCAACTGCAGGCTCCACAGCTGTGGCTTCACTATCTAGTGAGTTGTTAACCCGGAAAAAGCATTCTTCCTGCACAGGCCAATTTTCAGCTTTCAATGCTGTCACACATTTAATGACAGTTGTGTAGTCGTGCAACACTGTACCCATCTGAATTTTTTTCACAGAGGTAGAGCTTTCTTTTGGTGGTATTTAATCATCACTGGGTTTTTAATATTTTTGCTATACAAATGAAAAAAGACCCAACATTTTGAAAAAAAAACTTTTTTTTTGTTTCTGGTATAAAATTTTGCAAATAGGTAATTTTTCTTCTACGCTGCTGATGCTGCACTGATGGGCACTTATGAGGCTTTACTGATGAGGCTGCACTGATGAGGCTGCACCGATGACCACTGATAGGATGCACTGGTACATGGCACAGATGGGCACTGACATGCTGCACTGATGGGCACTGATATGCTGCACTGATGGAGCTGCACTGATGATCAGTGCAAGTGTGCTCTGTCAATGGATCGCTGGTTTTTGCGTTTCCTTTCCTCAGACAGTGACAGTGCTGAGGAAAAGAAATGCCAAAACCCAGCATTTGTTTGCATGTGATTGGACACAGCTGATCACATGGTAAAATGGGAGTGGGGTTCTGGGAGGACATTAATAGACGCCCTTCCAGAACTGGATGACCACGCTGTAGCTGTAATTCGGCTATAGCGTAGTTGCCACGTGGTTAACCTCCCTCTATTGGCATAACATATATATGTGCCTGGAGAGCCTTAATGCCCAGCCTCCTCAAATATGCGTATATATGCGGCTTTGAATTCATGTGCTGACAGCATGCTCTCCCAATACACTAACTGAGTTGTTGTGACAGCTCTTGGTCTCAGTTTGTGATCAGGAGCAGTAAGCATGTTTGCTTTTGTCGTTCGAGAATTTTCATACAAGCTTGTTGAAAGGGAAAGAGAGGCATATGGAATAGGGGTAGTTCTGTAGTCCAACAGGTTGGGCTGACAACGCTGGCTGAGATTTCAGTGCAGCAGAGGTACTGTGTTGCACTGTGTTGCCAGCCCAAAAAGTCAGGAGCACACTGGATTTAAGCAGATAAACAAATATTTTTTGTTATTTGCAACGTTTTTAAATGGATAAAACATTCTGTCCTGATATACACTTTAAAGAGAGTCATTTTACCAGACCATTAGTTTCAACATAAATCTTCTCCTATGTGCATTTAACATACTGTATTTTAGACATGTTATTTAAAGTGAGGCTAAAGTTTTTTTTTTCCTAAAAAAAAAAAGGTTAAATTTACCTGCTCTATGTAACTATATTGCACAGAACAGTCCCTTACCTCCTCTTTGGGGGTCCCCCGCCGACGCTGTCCAATTCTTCTTTCTCCAGGTGCCCCTTTAGCAAGCTGAATGCAGAGGGGGTACCAATGTGCAGGCATTCCCGAGCTGGGCTCTGTGCGTCCATAGATACACACAGTGCTGGCAAGCCACACCCCTGATCCCTACTCACAGGAGTTTGACTGATAGCAGCAGGAGCCTATGGTTTTTGCTGCCCTTTAGTGTCTACTGTGAATCCAGGAAGTGACAGTAGAGTGGTGCTGCAGCTGGGACAGCTCTGGATCAGTGAGAGGCGTCAGATAAATGTTTAGGGGTGATAGGTAGGTGATAGGTAGGATAGATAATGGCTGTTTTTACCTTACGGCAAAGAATGCATTAAGGTAAAAATAAATTCGACTTTAGAACCCTTTATGGTAAAGGCCCCCCCTTGAGTAGAGATCTAAAAACCCTAAAGCTGGCCACGCACTCTAAAAATGCTTTTGTTCAGCCCATGGAATATCGATTTCATTGATGGAGGATTCTCCCCTACAGGTTGTTATATTTTGACAGCAAGCACCTGTAGCTGCCAAAATATTCAAACAGTGTCTGCATTTGATAAGGCCACTATTCAGTCGACAATTTACCACCCAGCTCCTATGATTTTCATATCGAAGGATGTTGAATGGAAGGGTGCAGACAGGGCAACCCATGGCTGAAAATTTTAGCCGTTCATGATCTTGGATGTGGTGTCCACAGCCCCAGCAGGTTCAAGCAACACTCAATGACAGCCTTTCTCAACCCTTTCAACTGAAAGTAACCCTTGAAATAACTTTTGAATATCAGGAGGTAACCTCTGCTAATAATGACTATAGCTACAACTCATAATACATTAGTGTGATGGTCAGTGAGAAGGAAGCTCCTTACACTTGTGGTCATTGGGAAAAATGCTTCTTACACTTGTGGTCATTGGGAAAAATGCTCCTTACACTTGTGGTCATTGGGAAGAATGCCCCTTACACTTGTGGTCATTGGGAAAAATGCTCCTTACACTTGTGGTCATTGGGAAGAATGCTCCTTACACTTGTGGTCATTGGGAAGAATGCTCCTTACACTTGTGGTCATTGGGAAAAATGCTCCTTACACTTGTGGTCATTGGGAAGAATGCTCCTTACACTTGTGGTCATTGGGAAGAATGCTCCTTACATTTGTGGTCATTGGGAAGAATGCTCCTTACACTTGTGGTCATTGGGAAGAATGCTCCTTACACTTGTGGTCATTGGGAAAAATGCTCCTTACACTTGTGGTTATTGAGAAAAATGCTCCTTACACTTGTGGTCATTGGAAATAATGCTCCTTACACTTGTGGTCATGAGGAAGAATGTTCCTTACAGAAAGCTAAAAAGATCATTGGTGTCAGTGGGAACTTATCTGAGAGGCAGAAATTGTTCAATGTACCCCTAAACCTCTGGAGGAACTGTAGGGCTCCAAGGAGTCCTGGTTGAAAAACCTTGCTCAAAGGTATTCTCTTCACTACTTCTCTGGCTGCTACACAAAAGGTTATGTAGGCAGGGGAGGGGGGGGGGGGGGCGAAGGAGCTGGAGCAGCACAGACAGTAATTAGACTCTCCAAGAAGTGAAAAGGATTATGATGTGCAAGGAGGGAGGGGGCTGTGCTAGAAATGTAATCTTCTTATAGTAGTAATTTTTTCTAGCATGTTTGAAGGTACATTTTAGGTGAATACAAATAATTTTTGGAAAGGGAAACATTACAATGAAGTATTTAAAATACTTATTTTTCCATGCTTTCTTGAAGTTGGGGACAGGGTCTCTTTAAGCCCTCCCTGCTGTATCTTATGCTGTGCTGTTCACACTCTCTATTAGTCAACACCTTAAAGCCAACAACTGAGTGTAGATTTTTCAATGCTTTCCCTCTTATAGCCAGATTGATAGTTTGATGTGAAGGAGGTCAGACTGGATTGGTCTACAGCAAGGTCACCATTCATGCTGAATAAATCTGTCTCAGACATTTTATAGCCGGTGAAAATGAAAGAATGTTGGTTTTAATTACACCTCCTGCGCTGCTATAGGCTGACGGCAAATGTTGGGAGAGGAGGATCTATTGGTTATGGCCACAGGGACCCCCAGCTAGATTATACAACTGACTGGTACCATATGTTACCAAAGGATGACAATACTGCTTGCTGCAGGGGAAGATAAAGAACACGCAGGCAATGTACACCTTGATATAAAAGATAAAACAATTTTTTATTTGCAGAGGCCGCAAGATTCCGGTGTAAAGCAATGCATTCCATCTAGGGAAAAAAAAAAAGTTATGCCATTGATTTATGAACCTAATTCCAATATATGTGGTGTTACTGACAAGAGGCACATTACCGCAAAAAAAGAAAAGAAAAAAGGGTAATTGAAATTTCTGCTGGCCTGCTCGTGGATTTGGTTATTAACTCCTGCTGTTGTACAGATAACCCGGGGAGGAATCTGCTGAGATAGAGGCATGTATTGTCACTCTGTGAGGCATGAAGTGCACATTGTCACCGCGTCGTGCATAAAAGCAGGGCGACCGTTCACCGTGAACTTGCCAGGCTTAGTGACAGCGCTCTGTATGTCACGGCCACTCGGCAGTTCACGGAGGAAACTTTTCAGTCGTTTGGAAAAGGGAAAGTCAGCAATTCTTTTCTTCTTTGCTTGCCGGTACAGTCTTCTGCAGGATGACTGATAACTAGCATTAATTATGGAATATTATCAGACTTGTACAATAAAAATGATACAATGACAATAACCCATAGCCACCATTAAAAAAAAAAAAATCTCTTAAAGCAACACTGCAGGAAAAAGTAAAACCCTTGCCTAGCACCCCCAGTAAGGGTTAAATGCTCGTTAAAGTGGAACTACACTCTCCCAATCAACATTAAAACAGTATTAAAGGATAAGTTCACCTTTTCAGAAAAAATAATAAATGCACATTTTTTTTTGCAGGTAATTATTTTTTTTTGTTGCAGGAACCTATAAAGCATTGCACCAGATCTTTTTGACAGGTAGCAGGTGGAGAACAACCCCCGCTAGATGGCACAGCGGGGGGGGGGGGAGCAGGAGGTGCGGGGGGCCAGTGCATTCATAACATGTTACATGTTACACCTCGAATATGGGTGTAACATGTTATGAAAGGTGACCTTATTCTTTAAACCAAAAAACAAACTTTTATTATATTGCAATTTACCAATTCTTATATGTGATTGCTGCATTCATTTTCTTTTTAAGGCTTTCTTTCCTTTAGTTTTATCTGGTGATCTAGCCAGTAAGTATGTTGTTTTTCAGCAGAACAACTGATAAAAATGTATTAGTTAGTGTCAATACAAACCATTTGTCCCCTTTCACACTGATGGACCGATCGGTTCCGCCTGTCACTTTTTCGGGCAGACACGATCAGACTAACCATAGCTCTCTATGGGGTGGCAGATGTCAGCAAGCATGTGTCCGCTGACACCCGCCAGCATCCAATCCGGTCTTGTCCACTAAAAACGTATGGCAGATTGGATGACAATCAAATCGAAACGGACAGGCTGTCTGTTTCCATCCGACTGCCCCATAGAAGAGCGTGGGCTGTGTCTGTGTCCGCTCTGCATAGCGAAGCAAACACAAACCTGTGATCCGCCTGGTCAGCAGGGATCAGCGGAGAAATCCCCTGCTAATGGAGTCCACCCTGTCTGAAAAGGGGCCTTTACCCCTGACAGGGGTGCTTACAATGATCAGCTTTTATTTATGTATGCAAAACCTTTATCCCAAATGGGAAAAACTGTTGCTGTACCTGTTTGTGTAACTGCAGTGTGAGCTGGAGTTTGGCCTCAATTTGTTAGTATATCTAAATCTGCTAGTCCATCTAACATTCCCCTTCCCCAAACTGAAAAAGTTGCCATCCAAAGGTGCCCGGTGCTCCTTCATCGAGAGTGGGGGCACTCTAGTACAGGAGGTGAGGTAATGCCCAGATCACCAGGTGAAAAAGCCTAATAAAAGAAAATGAATGCAGCAACTACATCTGATGATTGGTAAGCTGCAATATATTACATTTTTGGTTTTGGGATTGATACCGCTTTAACTATTTTTAATCCTTATGCTGCTAGCCTTAGTAAATAGATAGGAAGGTACTGTATATTATTATTACTTGCTTTCAATTTTTTTTACATGTCTTCAGTTGCTTCCTGGTTTCTGGCCTAGAGCCAACATGTTGTCATACATTCCAGGAATCTTCATGAACATCTTTTTTTCTTTCATCTGGAGGAGGGGCTTTCTCAACTAATGACACCCTCCTGCCTGCATGCCTGAGCTAAGGGCAGATGGATTCCAGGAAATAAATGCTACATGAATCATTTGCCCTTTCTCAAGATGGCCACAGCTAGAAATGCTAGAGGGGTGTTTTTAAAGTGATATCTCAACAAAATAAAACATGTAGACATGAATGGATGGGTGGGTTTGCTTTGAATATTAATTCAGCAGGTTTTTCAGCTCAGATGCAGTGAAGTTCCACTTTAAGATTTTGTTTTGTAGAACATTTCCTAGTGATGATATCAAACATGATAGAACATCATGCTAACACATGCTGTCAAGACTATCACATTTGCTTATGCATGCATTAGCGCTTTGAATAAAAACATGTAATCAGTGGGGTGTTACACAACCCTAAGACAGAGCAGAAGGAATAAGAGTAATGTTATGTATGATCTGAGCACTACATTCCATCCAGGCTCTGTTCTGTATAATGTTTCACAATGTTTTCAGACTCTTTTGAACATTTGATTTGATTTGACTGTTGCTTAGAAACAATTACTTTACATAATCTTTGCATTGGCAATAAACAGTATATGAATGAAATACATTCACAGCATATTCTTACTTATTATGCTCCACTTATATAACTTATATAACTTTAACATACTATATTATCAATAGAAATATGGAGATAAGAGCCTCAGTGCCACGTGAGCTAACAATTTCATTTCAGTTAGCTGCAAAAATATTCTGGGGGCCATGACACTTCTAGAGCAAAGGTATCTTTACGTGAAAGCACTACTAATACATTAAAAAACTTGGTAATGTAATTTAAAAAGTCATTTTCAAGTCTGTAGCTTTCACTAAAGCTCTCTGTTCACCTGCACAGGGAATTACAAGAGGCGGATACCATGCCAAATTAGGCAACTTACATTAGCTGCATTTAAAAATATGTTTAAAAGATTTATTAATGAATATATAATATTTGAATACATTATATTACTCTGGAGTTCAGCATTCAATTTTACTCTCTGCAAAGCCATTATTATGTAAATCAGGGGCCTCCAAACTTTCTAAACAAAGGGCTAGTTTTCTATCCCTCAGACCTAAGAGGGGCCACACTGTGGCCTGTGGGAGTAGGAACGTGTTCTGGCGTCGGTAACAATGCCCCGTCATTGGTGTCAGTCGGAGGAATAGTGCCCCATCCTTGCTGTCACTCGGAGGAATAGTGCCCCATCCTTGCTGTCAGTGAGAGGAATAGTGTCCAATCTATGCTGTCAGTCAGAGGAATAATGGCCCATCCTTGCTGTCAGTCGGAGGAATAGTGCCCCATCCTGTCAGTGAGAGGAATAGTGCCCAATCTATGCTGTCAGTCGGAGGAATAGTGCCCCATCCTTGTTGTCAGTCGGAGGAATAATAGTTCCCAATCTTTGCAGTCAGCCAGAGGAATAATAGTTCCCAATCTTTGCAGTCAGCCAGAGGAATAGTGCTCAATCTTTGCTGTCAGTCGGAGGAATAGTGCCCCGTCCTTGCTGTCAGTCAGAGGAATAGTGCCCCATCCTTGCTGTCAGTGAGAGGAATAGTGCCCAATCTATGCTGTCAGTCGGATGAATAGTGCCCCATCCTTGCTGTCAGTCGGAAGAATAGTGCCCCATCCTTGCTGTCAGTCGGAGGAATAGTGCCCCATCCTTGCTGTCAGTCGGAGGAATAGTGTCCCATCGTTGCTGTCAGTCGGAGGAATAATAGTTCCCAATCTTTGCAGTCAGCCAGAGGAATAGTGCACAATCTTTGCTGTCAATCGGAGGAATAGTGCCCCGTCCTTGCTGTCAGTCAGAGGAATAGTGCCCCATCCTTGCTGTAAGTGAGAGGAATAGTGCCCCACCCTTGCTGTAAGTGAGAGGAATAGTGCCCAGTCCTTGCTGTCAGTGGAAGGAATAGTGCCTCTCCTTGGTGTCAGTGGAAGGAATAGTGCCTCTCCTTGGTGTCAGTGGAAGGAATAGTGCCTCACCCATCATTGGAGCACAGGTTTGTCAGGAGGAAGGTGTCTCTGGAGCTGCTGCAGGTGATCCGTGTGAGAGGGGAGTGGTGGTGAAATCTCTCCCAGCTCTCCTGGCCCCTTTTTGGGGAAGCCATGAAGGCCAGCAGGGCCTCTCCTGCTGGAAGCTCTCATCCATCTCCTGGGCCATCAGGTGACATGCCTGCCCCTGTACAAGCCATGGCTTGTGATCTCTCTGCCCCTGATGAGGATGAAGGCTCAGAGGCAATTCAGGAGCGAGTGGTGGCCGGGATTAAGGTCCTGAATAGGGAAAGAGACAAGCTCTATAAACTGAGAGCGGAGCTGAAGCGCTTGAGAAGGCAGCGTGAGGGCTTGCATAGCCAGAAACGTGGGTCCATGGATCCGGAAATCGAACTGGCCAAGGTCCGGGTGGAACACCAAGAAATCATTGTGTCCATGATGGAAGGCAAAGATGGGCCCTTCAAGGAAAAATTCTGCAATGGCAGAAGGTTTGCTAGGATGACAAAAATGGAGGTGGAGGAGGAGACCCCCAGTTCAGACCCCCTGCCCCCTCAGGGAGAGGTAAGCAGCCCCATGCCTTTCCAGGACTCAGGAGGCATGCTCAGGGTAATCCAGGCAGTGGAGTTTCCTATACTCCAGCTGGTGTTTCATGAAGAGGACATTACTGACAAGGTAAAGACTGTCAAGCCCCATGTGGTGCATAAAACTGTTTTTGTGACTGATACTGACAATGTGCCCAGTGACAATCAGGCTGCTAGTCCTATGTGTAGCAATGCTGTACCTGCTGATGCTGCAGTACAGCAAAGTTTGCATTTAAAAAATGACATTCCTGCAGAGGAACTGCAAGATTCAGCAGAGCCAATTAACCCCCCTTTAGCTGAGTCTAAAGCTGTTTGCCCCACAGCTGCTAAAGACTCTACAGCACAGCTTCAGGAGACAGCTGGTATTGCAGCAGAAACTGACTATTCCTGATGGGAATGTGAATGTTTGTTTTACTGATAAAAATCATCCCAGTACAAGCGTGATGAATAATGGTCCCAGTTCAAGTGTGATAGACATTCCGACCAACTCCGTTCAAGCAATGAATAATAATAGTAATGTACAGACTAATGTGACATCAGTGTGGGGCCTTGGCCCTGATAAACCTACATTTGCTCAGGTGGTACGCGCTGCTCTTGGTAGCTCCGCTCCCAAGCAGGGTTTCCCCTGCAGCCTACCACTTTGGGCACCCCAGGATCTGGTCTTGGGTCTCTGGCTTCTGCTGGGGGTCCGAGAAGAAATGCGGTAATTCTCAAATGGGAAGGTTATGCAATCCCTCCAGCACGGCGTGCGGTGGTGGATTTGATTTTGGAGATGGGTTTTGGGGCAAATGACCTGTATGCTCTAATCATAGGTGTGCACCCTAAAGCTCAAACAGGTGTGTGTGTGTCTACATATATATGACCCGGGCACATTGATCTCCCTTCCAGCACAGTGAAAGAGAAGAGCCTAAACACTTCTCTTATGGCATAAGCGGCAAGAGGGACATCTTTTCCCATCTTCCTGCCGGCACATAGAGCGATAATACTAACGCACATGGCGTGATTAGGGTGTGCCTAGGCACACCCAGCACACCCTGTGCGCACGCCTATGGCTCTAATACATGTAGCTGGGACACGGGATTATACCATTAGCTTCACCAGGCCAGAGGGTCTTGACCTGTTCTGAGAGCGATATGAGGCTCGTGCAGGTCAAGACCTGAATGGGAAGGTCTGGCCCCAGTTGCGGTTTCGCAAAGGTCAACGGTGAAAAAGATAACCATCATGCTCACCAATGAGAGTGTTCCTGCTCGGGACCTAGAGGTCTTGTTAAGGAACTATGGTGAGGTTTTGACTAAGCCCAGCAGAATCCTTGATGAGTGTAACATCTGGACTGGGGGTTGGTCAGTAACAATCAGGTTGGCCAGGGATGGGAATGTCCGTCACCTGCCCTCCTCAGCTTTTATAGGGAGGGATAGGATGACTATTTTCTACCCTGGTCAGCCGAAGCTGTGTCACCGCTGTGGAGAAAAGGGGCATTTGAGCTCTTCCTGTTCAGCCTTGATATGTTCAGTGTGTCGGGGTCAGGGTCATATGGCTAAGGACTGCACCTGTGCCTGCGCCTTGGCCACCCCTACAGCAGATGTCCTGAAGCCTGGCACAATATGGAGAAGGAGGTAATTGATGACATGTCAAGACTGGACAGGATGCAGGGTGAGGCCCCTGGTGTACCATCCTCCTCTGCCAGTGACCGACTCCCCTGGTCCTGCTCAGGATCCCTCCCCAGTTCCTGTGGCCACCCCTCCTGTATCTGTAAGTATTCCTTCTGTATCTGTCTCTGTGTCCCCCCAGCCTACTGTACCCTCTCCTCTTGTGTCAGAACCTTCCAAGTCCGTGCCGCCCCGAGTCAGTTACCCCCTAGGAGTCTACCCCTCCTTAGTCTGACTCAAAGGGAGCACCCCCCCACCAGGAGTGGTAGCGTGTACTAAAAAGGTCGCTCCTTCCTCTGTTAAGGAGTCTTCTGTAAAGACTTCAAAGAAAAAAACAAGAGATAAGGGCATCTCTGAAGCTGACCTGCAGTACCTGGAGGAGAGAAGGAAGGTTGGAAAGCGGAAGAAGCAGGCAGTGAGAACGAAACGGGCTCCAGTGCCTGTCTCCAGCCGTCATAGGTCCTCTAAGTGGGATATTTCTTCATCTGGAGCTTCTTTGGAGCGAAGTTCCGATTCTGAGATGGAGTTTGAGGCGGCCTCAAGAAAGAGAGAGGCTTCTGGTGATGAACAGCAGAGGGGAGCTAAGAAGCAATCCACCCAATAACCCAAATGGCGGTTCCCCCTCTGTTAAAAGTGGTGACAATAAATGTCGCCAGCATTAAGTCAGTAAGAGCTCGTTCTATGGCCTTCTTTTTGTTCAGCCAATTAGACGCAGAAATTTTATTTTTGCAAGAGACTAGGCTCACCTCCTTGGCAGATATTCATATGGCCAAGAGAGGGTGGAGGTATGGTCCATCTTACTGGTCTCTTGCGGCCGAGCCTTACGGCGGTGTGGTGGTGTTGTTTAAAACCAGCATGGTAACTGTCCGGCGAGTTATTGAGGTGGAGATTGGGAGATGTATGGTCTTAGACGTCCTTGTGGGAGGGCAGGACCTGCGCCTAATTAATGTCTATGGGCCGCACACAAAGTGGGACAGGAAGTGCCTTTTTACAAGGATCAAGCCATTTCTTTTTACATCCCGGCAAGTGGTCTTTGGAGGTGACTTTAATACAGTAACTAGGCCCAAGGACAGGAAGGACTTCAAGGACAGGCTGGGATATGATAGCGTTTTTTTAAATAGTATGTTAAGGGATGCTGGTCTTGTGGATGTGCACATTAACCACCTCCCGGATGACACCGGGTTCACCTTTCATCGAGCTAATAGTCAGAGTAGGATAGATAGGTTTTTTTTTTAAGGAGACCTCTACTTTCTCACTCCCAGTGGTGCAGGCAGTAGAGTTCTCTGATCACTGTATGCTATCTGTGGTCCTGAATGCTTCAGACGCCCCTCAGAGGGGCAAGGGCATCTGGAGATTGAATTCGACTCTACTCAAGCAAGAACATGTTAGACAATCCTTTGAGGAATTCTTTCAGGCTCAGGTGACCATCCTGGACTTTTGTAGCAGCAAGGCTGAGTGGTGGGAGCTGACCAAAAAGAGGATCGCTGGATTCTTCAGGGGCCTAGCCAATAGAAAACAGTTTATTAAATACATGACCTACCAATGTTTACGGAGGAAGCTGGATATTCTTGTCTCGAGAGGAGGAGATCCTGGGGCAATCTCCGAAGTGAAACTCCTCCTCAGGAAGTGTCAATATGACCGGCATGCCTCTTTGGTTCTAGAGAGGGACTATGGGAAGTACCACTCGCCTGACCCTTACCAGAACTGCAAACAAGGTGTAGCTGTTAAAACGGTCATTGGCCTTAAGGACAGTACAGGTTCCTTGACAAAGTCCAGGTCAGGGATTCTGGAGGTCATGAGGTCCTTTTATGCTGACCTTCTTGGGAGGAAAGAGCTTGACCGTGACACGATGGAAAGCTTTTTGGACTCTACTCCAGGTCTAAATGGTGGAGATGTTCCATTGATGAATTTGACAGAGGAGATCACAGTTGAAGAGGTGATGAGGGCATTCGAACAGCTTGCCATGAAAAAGTCACCTGGACCGGATGGCTTGATGGCTGAGTTTTACAAAGCCTTTAAGTCTATTCTGGCCCCACATTTGGTAGAGGTTTTTAACAGATGCCTTGCCGAGGGGGTACTTTCTCCTTCCATGAGGCCCTCGCCTTTGATTCTTCTTTCAAAAGGTAAAGATCCTTCGATGATTGAGAATTGGCGCCCCATCAGCCTTCTTAATGTCGATAGAAAGATACTGGCAAAGATAATTTTCTGACGCCTATCGTCAATAGCAGAGGGAGGCCTTGGAGCGGTGCAGGGCTGCAGGCTGGGGAAAGTATTTGCTGACATTGGATCAGGCAAAGGCTTTTGATCATGTTAACCATGAGTACCTGTGGTTGCTCCTTAGTAAGTACGGTCTGCGGGGTGGTTTTGTAGATTGGTTAAAAGTCATGTATTAGGGGGGCAGAAAGCTTTCCTCTTGTTAATGGTTGGGTTGGGCAGTCCTTTGAGGTTGGCTCTGGAGTCCATCAGGGTTGTCCTCTGAGTCCCCTGCTCTATGTGTTTGCAATCGACCCCTTTATCAGGAGGCTAGAGAGCAGCATGTTGTGTGGGGTGCCAGTGGGGCTCCTGGGTGAGCCGCCTTTGAGGGTTGTTGTCTATGCGGACGATGTGTCGGTGATTGTCACTGGGGCAGATGAAGCAGAGCAGGTGGTCTCTCTGACATTGCGGTATTCTGAAGCATCAGGCTCCAAAATCAATCAGGAAAAGAGTGAAGTTTTCTGGATGGGAAAGGAAGGTGAGGGGTTTGATCTCCCGGACACCTTTCCAGTGGGAAGGCAGATTGGAAATTGCCAATACTAAGGTGGTCAGCTGGAAGAGATGGAAGTTATCTATGAGGGAAAGATCTGATTGATCTGATTAAGACTTACCTGATTCCGATCTTCCTGTATGTCAGCTTTGTCTGCATCTTGCCAGTGTCTCTCTATGCTAGGGTCAGTAGTGTGTTCTTCCAGATGTTGTGGGGGAACAGACTGAACCCCATCAAGAGGAATGTCACCTATCTATCCGGGAGGGAGGGTGGTTTAGGTATGGTCAACCCAGTTCTTTTCTTTTCACTGCTTTTCCTCAAGTTTAATATTGGTAATATGCTTGCAGTGGAACCTCCTGGATGGGTAGGCATTTTTAGATCTTGGTTTAGGCCTTTTCTACGACTTTGGGAAGAAGGTGGCCAAGTGAAGAATCTCAGGGGTCATAGTGGTCAGCTACTAGCCTATGTCGCTCCGTGCCTGAAGTTACTACGACAGTGGTGATTGTCGGCTGAAGATCTCAGATCGGTTCCGAGGAAAGTCCTTATGAGTCGAGTCTTGAGCGAAGTCTTTCATGACCCACTGGCCTTAAGGGATTGCCCAGGCCCAGTTTTGAGGGCAGGGTTAAGACTTATTAATTTGGACAGAGTACCCCTAAATTTAGGGATCTGGCCTGGTTGTGCTTCCATGGGAGGCTCTATGTTCGGGGCAATTTGAAATTCCGCAGTGGGATGGATCGTAGCTGTCCTCGGGAGGAGTTTGCAGGTGAGGAGAAGACTATGGACCATTTTCTGCTTCATTGCCCTTTTAACATAGAGGTGTACAAACAGGTGGGGTGGGCCCTCGGTGTTCCTTTCCTCTCCAGGCTGGGTTATGCTGAATGGGTGTACAGAGCATTCAATACTGGTGGGGTTTTTTGTTTGGATACACTTTTCTTTTTTTAGTTAGCCTAGTAGTCCGTTATTTCACCTGGAACGCACGGTGTCAGGTCAGCATTCGGCATAAAATCCTTCCTGTTGAGGTGGTGGTGTATGACATTTTGCATGAGGTGGGGAAGATTCGGGTGCTTAAGAGAGACAAGCGGGGGGGCTTGGTTGAAGGCGTGGAGGGGTTTCAAGCCAGGAGTCTCTTTCCCGGGTGTGGCTGTCTGTCTCTTATCACCCTAGATTTGATAATTTATAAATAATTTTTGATAAATGGCTGCGTACATAGGTGATGGGTTGTGCCTCTTAGGCCCTCTCTGCTGCTTTATGTAGTTTTCTAAAAATGTTTTGGTAGTGGATTACGTATATATTGTAAATATTCTGAACATGGATGTGTATTCCTTGGATTTCTGTTGACGTTTTGTACTATGGTTTTGTTTTCTACTTTTGTATAAAATTGGTTGCTTGATTCTTTTCAATAAAAGATCAATAGTGCCCCAAGGGCTAGATAAAGGCAAGCAAAGGGCTACATCTGGTCTCTGGGAGACCACTGATGTACAGTAAACGCATTACTGCTATCCTTACACTTAGCACTGCGATGCACACATTCAGCTGCACTCAGCACCATGCATCTCATTAGGCCAGGTTCTGCATTTCTGCAGTGTGGTGATGCGTACAAGTTTAAATGGACTACCAATACACCCCAGTGCAGCTATAACAGCACCTGACCCTTAGGTTAAGGCATGTACTACCAGCACACCAAGGATCTTTGAAAATGTATTGCAGCAATCACATCACAGTATGAAATTGTGACATTTTGGATCCGCAGAAGAGACTTTCATTAGGCATCACCTGCCTGCTGAAGGGGTCCTGCATAGCTGTAAAATCTCACAATTTCATACTGTGATGTGATCACTTCAATACAACTTTCAGATGCTTTTTCAAAGATCCTTGATATGTTGGCAATATATGTGTTAACCTTGTACCAACATTGGTTCCCAGCTGGCAGTCACTACAGCACCCACCTATTATAAAGTCATCTCCAGGAACGTGGCAATGAAAATATTTTACTGGACCTGACCCTTTTTAGGGAACGCAATTCCTGGCACCATGCAGTGAAAGTGCGTTGACTTAGTGCCTTAGAAAATGGCACTGCAGCACACCAACAACACATGTAACAAGAATTGTTGGTATTCAGAGATGGAAAATCAGCGTAAGGCTGAGTTCAGACTTCTAACTTCTTCTATCCTCATTTCAGAGGTGTTTGACAAGCAGTAAGGTGATGACATGCTGCCTCCTTATTACCTGTTTTAACTCCCGTAATTGTCCCACCAATTGCGCCACAGCCATGTGCATTGCACTTTATTGAAGGGCATTTGTGGAGCTTCCCTATTCACTTGAATGGGTCGCGTTCCATGCACTTACTGCTTGGTAAACACAACAGAAGCAATAATATTTGCCGCTGGCATGAAAGAAAGCATCATGACCATGGCATATAAACATCTCTGTCCGCTACCTTTGCAGCTTAAGGGAGGCTGCATAACCCTAGCATAGAGTGCACTCATCAATGCCCAGGACCAGGCGGAGACTGGTCATGTGAATCATCAAACATTAAGGCAGTTCCCTGACCTAGCGATGAGCATTCATGGTGTGTAGTAATAAGGTGCAGAGTTCCTCTGAAAAGCGACTTGTCCCATGTTACTACACACTGTAACTTGTATTTTACATTCGGAGGGACATGCTGAGCCTGCAACCACTCCACCAGTACAGTGTATCTCTGGACTAGCATTCCCGTAATGCTAGTCTGCTCCTGGTTCCCATGGGAGATGGACTGCTAGGGAGGGAGACAGAACGCTGACCCCCTCGCTATCAGAGGATTCGCCACCCTACCTGCTACCATGCTTAAAGACTTGTTGCTGTAGCTTGTTCCTTCCCTGGGTTATCCATAGCAACTACACTCCTCTTCTTGTGTCCTGCCAAGTTAACCATTTGTAGTAGTGCTACTTCATTCCCCATAGTGTGTTACAGACTCAGGTTCTTTTGCAATACACCAGAACTGACATGCGCCCCTTTGGATAACTTTAGACCAGGCTTATAAAGGTTAAAGCGAAGTTCCACCCATTTACAAGTCAGCAGCTACAAAAAGTGTAGCTGCTGACTTTTATTAATCGGACACTCACCTGTCCCACGGTCCAGCGATGCGGGCGAACGAAGCCTCACTCCTCTCCTCCTCCTCTCTGCGGCGCCGGCATTGTAACTGTGGGCGCCCGGCTGTGGCTTCACACGCTGTGAATGGCCGGGCAATCTCCTGGGACCTGTGATGTGTCCCAGAAGATTGCAGGGAGGGAGGGGGGAGAGGTGAACTTCCTTCCGGCGCCGAGGAGCCCCGGGAGGAAGTGGGAGCTGGATGCCTCTAAAAAGAGGGTATCCGCTCCCCCCAAAAAAATGACATGCCAAAAGTAGCATGTCAGGGGGTCACCATCACTTAAAGCGGAGGTTCCATTGTTAGGTGAAACACCCACCATGCCTAATAACCCACACTTCAAGGAAGGATATCAGCTCTCCCTGACTCTGGAGGTCACCATTAGGCCTTTAGGTGTCAGGGACACCACTACATATATAAATAGTTTGAATATTTTTCTATCTTCTAAGCCGATAGCTGCAGGAAAGCAATGGGTATATATTTGCTTTTGTTCCATCAAATTACATAATGTTGTAAAACTGATGGGACATGTTTTAGTAAAATAGCTCCAAAATCATTTGATAAAAAGTATAGTGCTGGTTCACACCACATGGCAGTCCAGTGCGTTTTTCATTCTGCATCAAAAACACATGCACAGTGTTTTCCATGTATTTCAGTGGCCTTATTTCACTTCCAGTGTAGTCAACAAAAGCAAAACATACTGCATTTTTTTCTGTATGGAATGCATATGGAATGTGGCAAAATGCATGGGAAATGTACCAAAAACACACTGAAACATTCATGTCCTAAATTCAGATGAAGAAAAAAAGAGAGGAAAAAATGCACAGGAACACACTAAAATTGTGTGTAAATGCACATGTAGAATACCATCCGAAATGCAGAAATGTTGGTTGAACTGAACTTTAAAGGGGACCACTTATTAGATTCCTTAACCTTAACAACACATTTCTCCTAATTACTCCCTTTTGGTCTGTTAAATATACAACTGAAAGCGTTCTATTATACCCTTTTGACAACTGCAAAAACTCCTGTGGATCCTGTCAGAAATCCAGTAAGCTACTTGTGTTCTCTGCCTATGCTGTACTGTTATCAGTTATAATTGCTCCATGCTTTCCCTGGAATAGAGAACATATCCCTATGTTATGGGGAAGAGGAGAAAGAAAGGTGTTCTGTAGTACTAAAACACTTCCTGTCCAAGAGTTACAATGCTGCTCTTCCACAGATACAGTACAATGTTTGAACCAGCTTGATCCAAGCTAAATCAAACCTGGCGTTAGCCTTTTTAAGGCTTTAAAGTGTTAATCCAGCTTTTCTCAGTTTTGAATAGATTAGAGAAAGGTTAGATCCTCCGTAAGCTTTTTTTTTTTTTTGCTCTCTGCAGCCTTGTTGGGAAAATTTTCCCACATTTTCTGACCATAAAGTAAGGAATAATCTGAACCAGGGAACCAGGCAGCAATAAAATGAAGACTATTTGTAGACGTCCCCTAAACTAGAGTAAAAATGTGCTTCCTGGTGTCTTCATGGCAACATTCCAGTGATGGAGCTCTGCCCCTTTGCCCACCTACAGCACCAGTTAAAATCTTTATAGTTGAGAGAGTGATTCTCCCCCCTAGCATTCTCCTTATTGTCCTATGACCTCTGACCAACAGAACCAGCAGGATATGATAGAAGTCTATGGCTAACCCACAGGAAAACTTTAGGTACATTGCACTGCACCCACGGTGTGGGTAAACTGCAGCACATCAGTGTGAAAGCAGCCCTATACTATTATGCCCAGTGTATTGCTTCACACTGACCTGAAGATCTCTTCTTGCTCCTTACTACAGCTAAAACCTTACAAGTAGTCCCTCCGCATTGCACTCTGTTTGATGCTCTGGAATGGCAGGTCAGCAAGCCCAGACCCTGATCTACCAGTCACCTGGCCACGATCCACTGATAGATCTCGATCTATGGGTTGCTGATCCTCAATATACAGCATATTGCAATACATGTTCAAGCTGACCTACTGAGTCAAACTGAACCCTCTTTGGCCAGTCCCTACTCTACTGTGAAAAATGCCAAATATTTACTTGCTTAAGCACATCTTAGTCAATATATACTGTAGTGTCAGTATGGGACCAGCTTGAACATACACCAATCAATGATAACTTTATGACCACTGACAGGTTAAAACAAACACCAAAAAACATACAACTGTATTTTAAGGAAATAGCATTTCCTTAAAAAACAAACTAGACCCCTTTCACACTGAACAGCGGTAAAGAGGCACTATTTTTAGCTCCGCTTTACCGTTGTTTTAGAGGCGCTATTCGGTTTTAACCACTAGCGGCCGAAAAGGTGCTAAATCCGCCCGCAAAATGCCGCTGCAGCGACACTTTGCCGGTGGTATGGCGGCGCTGCCCCATTGTTTTCAATGTGCAGGAGCTGTGGAGGAGCAGTGTATTCACCGCTCCTCCACCGCTGCAAAGAAGCTGCTGGCAGGACTTTTTGTGACGCCTTGCTAGCGCAGCGCCCCAGTGTGAAAGCACTCGGCTTTCACACTGGGTTTGCAGGTGAGGCTTTTTTCAGGCCCTATGCAGGCGCTATTTTTAGCGCTGTAGCGCCTGAAAAACGCCTCCAGTGTGAAAGGGGTCTTAGAGTATGCATCATTTTTGTGCTTGGACCTGAAGACTTGTTGATAGGTGCAGTCTGTACTGCCCACTGTAGATGACGCTTGCCAGATGAGGCAATGCAGAAGGGGAGGGAAGTCGTGAGGAACTTGGTTCCTCTATGATTTCCTGACAGTCACCAGGAGGCAACTGTCTGATTGGATTCTGGAGCCCCATGTAACTCCAGTGGCCATCTTGGTATCAGGCAGAGTCTATTTAAGACTCCAGCTCCAGTTTTGACGTGCTTTCTGAGAGTGGCTAGTGTAGGGACAGGTTCTCCATCTGGCAGTTACAGTGCTTATAGGTAAGGTTCCAGAGGAGTAGGGACAGTGCAGGGACTATGTCTACATCTCTTCGGGAAGCCTCCCCTTTGGATGTGGACCAGCTAGGCCGCATTCTGCTCCTCGTTGTGGATGCTGTCAGCATCTTTAAGTCTTTAGACTGCTGTCACAGTTTGTAAGTGGCTCTTAAAGTGGTTGTAAACCCTAGGACAAAAAAAACCTGCACGACAAAGGCATAATGAGCTAGTATGCATAGCATATTAGCTCATTATGAATTACTTACCTGAGATCAAAGCCCCTGCAACCATCCTCCTACACCGCTCCAGCAGCCGACATCGCTCCCGGAGATACTTCCGGGTATCGCAGGCTCCTGCGCTGTGATTGGTTGAAGCCGCGATGACGTCACTCCCACGCATGCGCACGGGAGCCACTGGTAATGGCACACTCACTGAAGCAACGGCATATCTCCTAAAAACTAAACAGGTTTAGGAGATATCCAGGGTAGCTACAGGTAAGCCTTATTATAGGCTTACCTGTAGCAAAAAGTGTGTTGTAAGGGTTTACAACCACTTTAATGGGTGTGCTAGACTGTTTACTGCACGCCACACCACGCTACACCTTGCTTACAGACTGATTGCTCTCTCTAAGTCTAGGTTCACACTTGTGCAGGTCCTGAATGCCGTGTTTGTGTGGGCACAACACCCATGTATTTGAATGGGCAGCTGTACTTGCAGGAAATGCATGGAAAAAAGTCTCCGACCCTTTATTCAAAACACAGCTGCATTCAAACCACATGGTAGTATGGCATCGTGCGGTTTTGCAGTTGAGAAAACACTGCGTTTTCTGATGCGTGAGGGTGCCATTAAGGATTAATGGCAACCCTATGCGTCTGCTAAACAGTAGCAAGTTTTGCCTGCAGGTCTTGAACGTATGCAATTATGCACAATTATGTGAACCCAGCCGAAGAATGGAGTATATTGTGTTTACTGTAGATAAAGACATTATTATGGAGACTGCTGTGACATCACCAACTATGCCCATAAGGAGTCTGGATACCTTTTTAGCTTCTTTTCCTTCAGTAATCTGCTTTTAAATACTAATTCTTGCTACAGATCCCTCTGCAATTATTAGTGCCGCTATGATATAATTCAATTTCACTTAATTACAGCATTTTAGCTGTATTCATTATAGGTCTCATTTAAACAGAATGAAAGCTTGCGGTTTTGCCTGCACTGTATGCAATTGCTGTAATTAATTTAGATTAAATATTTAGATAAAAGTTGGTGTTTAGCATTTATCTGGGCTGCCTTCCTATTAAACAGGGTGCAATTTAAATGAGCCTAACAAGAATGTGTGAACAGCAGTAATGAAATGGTAAACTGAAATATCTTACCATATTACTATATGCCACAGTATTCTGCAGAAGTTTTCCGGCTCGCTGCTTTGACATTATGTCTCTGACCAACAATTAAGAAGTCAGTATTTAGATGGGTTAGAAAAGGTGGTTAAAGTATTTAAGTTCTAAAGGTTAGACAATTTTCATCTTAATGATTTCTTTGCGTTAAGGTAAAAAATGTCCCACTAGTTGTATCGCCCCCTCCATCCACCTTTTATACTTGCCTGAGTAATATCTCAAACAAGCACCGAGTCCATATGCAGCGGCGCTTGTCTGTGTTCCTCTCCTTACAGTGGGGGACCCCAGAAGAGGGGCCTGCTCTGTGCAATACCAGTGTGTATGGTGTGTGTTGCAATTTTTTATATGTTGCACGATATTTGCGCAGCCATTTATCAAATGTGAATTTTCCGTGAAAAATACACCTAAATTCATTTTAGTGCACACAAATAGAATATAATAGCCAATTTTTTGGTAAGATATAAAAGATCATGTTGTGCAGAGAAAATAGATACAGTGCATGTCAAGATTTTACATTTTGCAAGCCCAGGAAATAGCAACAAACTACAGTACCTAAAAATCTCCAAAGGCGATGCTTTAAAAGGCTTTAGCAGTTACCAGTTTAGAGTTCTGGTAGGCTCTGGTGCTAGAATTATTGCTTTCACTCTGGCGTTCATGTTAATATCTCACATTTGTGAAGCAATCACTGTTTACTTATGTGTGTGGGACCTCCATTATTATTATTATTATTATACAGGATTTATATGGCGCCAACAGTTTACGCAGTGCTTTACAACTTGAGGGGAGACAGTACAAATACAATACACTTTAATACAGTAGGAATCAGATTGTAAGCTCTAAGGAGCAGGGCCCTCTAAGAGGGAAGGTCAAGAGATACAGTACAAGAGGTAATAACTGTGGGGAATGTGCTCATGGAGAAGATAAATGTACCGTTGTTAAGTGGGGGCCAGATAGGCTTCTCTGATCATCTGAAAGTGGACAAAGTAGGAGAAAATCGGACAGATTGGGGTAGAGCATTCCAGAGGATGGGAGAGGCTCTGGAGAAGTCCTGAAGGCGAGCATGGGATGAGGTGACAAGGGAGTTTGAAAGCAGGAGGTCTTGGGAGGGGCGAAGAGAATGATTAGGTTGATATGTTGAGACTAGGTTAGTGATGTAGCTGGGGGCCAGGTTGTGGATGGCTTTGCAAGTTATAGTTAGTATCTTGAATTTAATTCATTGGCTGAGTGGCAGCCAATGGAGGGATTGGCAGATGGGTATAGCAGACGCTGAGCGGTTTGTGGGGTGGATGAGCCTGGCAGCAGCGGTCATGATGGACTGAAGTGGGGATAGCCTATTTAGAGGTAAGCCAATGAGGAGGTAGTTGCAGAAGTCGAGGTGGGAAATGACCAGGGAGTTGATTAGAAGCTTTGTGGTGACATTGGTTAGGAAGGGGCATATCTTGGATATCTTCCGGAGGTTGAGGTGGCAAATTTTGGATAGCAATAGGATGTGGGGCCGAAAGGTTAGTTCAGAATCCAGGATTACACTTAGGACCTTGGCGTGGGGGGACAAGTTGATAATTGAGCCGTTGATATTAACAGAGAAATCAGGGGAAGTGGCACCTGGGGGAGGAAATATCATGAGCTCGGTTTTGGATAGGCTGAGTTTGAGGAAGTTATGTGACATCCAGGCTGATATGTCTGCTAGTAAGTTGGTGATGTGTGAGGAGACAGATGGAGAGCTGGGGGGTGGAGAGATAGATTTGGGTGTCATCAGCGTAGAGATGATATTGAAAGCCATGGGAGGCAATCAACTGACCCAGGCAGGTGGTGTAGATTGAGAAAAGGAGAGGTCCAAGAACAGAACCTTGGGGGACCCCAACGGAGAAAGGAAGAGGAGAAGAGGAAGCAGAGTTGTAAGTGACACTGAAGGAATGGAGGGATAGGTAGGATGAGAACCAGAAAAGAGTACAGTCACGGAGACCAAAGGAGTGGAGTTTATTGAGGAGGAGGGGGTGGTCCACTGTGTCAAAGGCAGCAGAGAGATCCAGGAGAAGTAATACAAAATAGTGTCTGCTGGTTTTAGCCATTAGTAGGTCATTTGAGAGTTTAAGGAGAGCAGTTTCCGTGGAGTGTTGAGGGCAAAATCCAGACTGAAGGGGATCAAGAAGTTTGTTCATCATAAGATGGTCGCTCAGTCGGTTGTAGACCAGTCTTTCAAGAAGTTTGGAGGAGAAGGCGAGTAAGGAGATGGGACGTAGGTTAAGATTGATGGGGTCCAGTGAGGGCTTTTTAAGTATGGAGGTGACTAGCGCATGTTTTAGAGAGTTTGGGAAGATGCCACAAGAGAGGGAGAGGTTGAAAATGTGAGTTAGAGAGTGTAGAATCGAGTTAGAGGGTGAGTGTAGCATTTGCGAGGGAGCAGGATCCAGGGGGAAGGTGGTTAGATGAGTGTTAGATAAAAGTTTAGCAACCTCATTAATACTAGAAGTATTAAAAGTTATTACCTACGTGCATGTTTGCATTTGCGTGTGAGCACAGGGGGGCAGGGGTGCTTTAAATGTTTTTTAAATTTTATTATTTATATGATCAAGCCGAGTTTGGTTTGAACGGCTGCTTCCATCGCCATTACTGGCCAAGTAAACTTTGAACCAAAACCGGAAGTGACAAAACCCCGTTGCTTACGGCTTCATTCTTCACAGAGGAGAGGGAGAAACATATGTTCCTCCCTCTCTTCTGTGGGTAGCTGACCTGACTGCTTGTAGCAGTCCCCGGCCCCTGGGTGGAAAGGCACTGGGCGCGGTGAGAGGGGGGCTCCTTTCCGAGCCCTTCTCAAAGTGATCAGACGGCTGTAGAGCTGCTCGGATCTATTTTACCTGAAAGCCAATTGCTGGCTGAAAAATTTGATACCAGGCTGCAGCAATGATCCTGGTATGTATACTCCTTTATAAACGTGTATTATTTTTGTAGCGGTGTGTTGCCACTAGTTACTAACATCAACCAAATCACCCCGCTGCCAGACCTTCATATATCACCTCAGAGACAATGAACAGTCATTTGTTATTTTTTATTGGGGAATATAACTTGGTTGGGGAAAGGGGTATATGGGATGCCCATAGGTCAAATTCACTTTGCCATCATATTTATAGACTATAACTTCATTTGAGCCTGAAGAAATGATGTGCATGTATAACATCTACAGTCTCTTCACTGCATCACCATGCAGATTATTGATCCTCCTCTGCGTAACTCCTGCAGACTATTGCTCCCAGGAACTCCTCATCCATGACCGTGTAAAGATGAGGACTTCACCCATGACCGTGTAAGAGTGAAGCTCTCAAGAATCCTTCCCTCCTGCACAAACTTATACTGTAGCACATTAATTTCTTGTCACATCTTCTTCTATATGCAAAAGATCCCACTCTGAATAGTCTCTAATGCTGACTCTGTTTAGTTGCTGCTACTAGGCCTGAGGCCTGCAGTACCTCTCCCTGGAGGCCTAGTAGTTTAATAGCATATGCTGAACAGTGAACTACTGTTCCCAGCTAGCCCAGCTTGCAAATCCTGCGCCCTCGGGCCACATTGATTTGACACCAATCCCCACAGTCTCTCCTCTGATGCAGGACTCCTCATCAATGACCGTGTAATGATGAGGACTTCACCAATGACCGTGTAAAGGTGAAGTTCCCTCAAAGACTTCCTGTGCTGTCTCCTCATCCAGCCCTCCACTGTGGTACACTCACCAACCTTTCTCTGCCCCGAGTCCATGATGGAGAACTTAACCGGACTGTACGTTCCGACAGTTTCTCCCGCCCCTCTGCTCCAGGAGTTCATCAATGACCGTGTAATGATGAAGAATTCACCAATGACCGTGTAAAGGTGAAGTTCCCTCACAGCTCTCTCAGGCCTCCTCCCGCGATCAGCGCACCCCCCCCCAGATGGGGGTGCCCTCCTGCTGCTGTCTAGTACTCCATTCTCCCCTTCTCCCAGCCGACAACTTCCCCCAGTGGCCTGTTACCTCAGCTTATATGGGAGGCCTGCCCCTTGCCAATACCAGTTTGGGATTGGTCAGGGCTCCTCACATGAGCTGCCTGCCATTCCAGTTCCAGGCCTTGCCCCTCTTCCAGAACATTCTCACTGGAAGCAGGGGAGGCGCCTCAGAACTAAAGTACAGGTGGTCACACCCACTGCTACACTAACCACTCCCTGCCCCCAGATCAAAACAAACAGTCCTAACTTGCAGCATAAGCCTGCCTAAATTTACTTGTGCTGACAGTTTCCCTAGCAAAAATCCTATGCTAGAACCTACCTATGGTAGAGGGTGCTACATTTTATTGGTTAAAGGCCATATTATACGTGCCCACTTGCATATATAGGTTTGAACACAATGAATAAAGCTCCAAATAGATTTGCAATATCATGGTGTGTGTGTTCAGATCTAAGTAGGATGAGAGAGCAAGTGGATACAGTACTGAATAAAGTTAACCCTTAAAGCCAGCACTCCTAGCGGTGTACTACAGGAGAGGACCCGCCTGGGGCCTGTCAAATGCCTCAAAAAAGCTATCCACTGCAATGACAACTACAAGTGTAAACGAGCCCTTAGAGTAAATATACTGTTATTTTTTAACCGCTTGCCGACCAGCGCACACCGATGTACGTCGGCAGAATGGTGCTGGTAGGCAAAAGGGCATACAGGTATGCCCCCTTTAAGAAGCAGTGTCACGGGCGCGTGCCTGCGGCGCCCGCCCGCCGTGGTCTCCATAACCGTGACCGCAGGTCCCGCGGACTCAATGTCCGCCGGGTGCCCGCAATTGTGTCACGGATAGGAAGAACGGGGAGATGCTTTTGTAAACAAAGCATTTCCCCGTTCTGCCTAGTGACAGAACAGTGATCACAGCTCTCTCTTATTGAGAGCTGTGATCACTGTCCTGTGTGTTGAAGTGCAGCTCCCTAACAGTTATGCCCCGTACACACGATTGGAAATTCCACCAGCAAAAGTCCAATGTGAGCTTTTGGTCGGAAATTCCGACCATGTGTGTGCTCCATCGGACTTTTGCTGGCGGAATTTCCACCAGCAAAAGATTGACAGCAAGTTCTCTATTTTTCCGTCGGAAAAAGTTTTGGAAATTCCGTTCGTCTGTATGCAATTCCGACGCGCAAAAAAAATGCATGCTCAGAATCATCACTTCGTATGGAACTTCCCTTTTCTATTTTCTAGTGCCGGCGTACGTGTTGTACGTCACCGCGTTCTTAACGGTCAAAAGTTCAGAGAACTTTTGTGTGACCGTGTGTATGCAAGGCAAGCTTGAGCGGAATTCCGTTGGAAAAACCTTGGATGGTTTTTCCGAAAATTCTAATCGTGTGTACAGGGCATTAGAATCACTCCCTAGGACACACTTAACCCCTTCACTGCCCCCTAGTGGTCAACCCTTTCACTACCAGTGTCATTTACACAGTAATCAATGCATTTTTATAGCATCGATCGCTGTATAAATGACAATGGTCCCAAAATAGTGTAAAAAATGTCCAATGTGTCCGCAATAATGTCGCAGTCTAGAAAAAAATTGCAGATCGCTGCCATTACTAATAAAAAAAATTAAAAATAAAAATGCCATAAAACTATCCCCTATTTTGTAGACGCTATAAATTTTGCGCAAACCAATCAATATACGATTATTGTGATTTTTTTTTTTTTTTACCAAAAATATGTAGAAGAATACATAGCAGCCTAAACTGAGGAAAAAAATAATTTTTTTAATATATTTTTGGGGGATGTTTATTATAGCAAAAAGTAAAAAATATTGCGTTTTTGCGCATTTTTTTTGTTTATAGCTCAAAAAATAAAAACCGTATAGGCGATCAAATACCACCAAAAAAAATCTCTATTTGTGGGGAAAAAAAAGATGTCAATTTTGTTTGGGTACAACGTTGCATGACCGCGCAATTGTCAGTTAATACGACGTAGTGCCGAATTGCAAAAAGTGCTCTGGTCAGGGAGGGGGTAAAATCCTCCGGGGCTGAAGTGGTTAAAAATATTGGGGTGTACATGTGTAAAGGATGGGTGGGGATTCAGAGTGGTGGCATTTTCTAGTAGCTAAAGCTGGGCTTTAAAGCCCAACTTTGGGAAACGTGAAAATCGTTGTCATTTAGGTCTAGAGGACTTGCTTACTGGTCACTTAGGCCCCTTTCACACTGTCAGACTGTTCAGGTCCGCCTGTCTGTTTTGACGGCGGATCTGAATGAGCGCTCCATGCTAGTCTATGGAGCGACGGATGTCAGCGGTGACATGTCCGCTGACATCCGACTCGGTCGGATCTGCTAAAAGCAGACGGATGCCCCTACGTTCGCATCCGTCCCTGGCGGATTGGATTGGGTGAGATCGTTTTCATCCGATCTCTCCATAGGAAGCAGCAGCGCTCGACAGGCCCCTTCCCGCTCAGTGAGCAGAGAGGGACCTGTCATCCGCCGGCTCAGCGGAGATCAACGGAGAGATCTCCCGCTGAGCTGGCGGACAGAGGCGGACTCCAAGGCAGCGGATCCGCCTCGTGTGAATGATGCCTTATACCCACTTCCTGCCCAGGCCAATTTTCAGCTTTCAGTGCTGTCGCACTTTGAATGACAATTGGGCGGTCATGCAACACTGTACCCAAACAAAATATTTATATTTTTTTCACACAAATAGTGCTTTCTTTTGGTAGTGTAGCACTAACTCTCGGTGGAGCTACTGGTTTAAGCGGGTCTGTTACCTTCACTTTGCTTCCCTCTGTTTCACCGTCACCGGGTCTAGGGGTTCCGTTGAGTTTACTGCTGGACGACACATGCACCAACACTGGAGTACGTTTTCAATGCTTTATTAAACAGACAAACTTTAGGAAGTAGCAGGAAAGAGGCGGAAAAGGAAACTTTCAGGAGAAACTCAAATATCTTCTTGTAGAATCTTAGCGGCAAATGTTCTGGTAGAATTCAGATAATTATGTGGAATGCGCTCCCCTTGTGGGACACACTCCTTGCTCGTCTGGATAGGCCTCTCTCACCGGTCTAGCAGCCAGTATGCAGCACGAATCAAAAGTCTCTGCCACAGACTTGTTTGGGGGGTAAATCCGTACGATCCTCTGCCACAGGATGTATCAGATTTTTCTGCAGTGAAAGTCAGTCACAGTGCCTGAACCTTTAAGTTGAACCGGCAACACTATGCTGTATAGTTATTTCTTTTGGATACGACCTTCAACCGAGTCACCAGGCCCCTCTGTAGACCAGTTCACCGCGTGATCTCTCCAAGATGGGTCCTCCCCTGGGATCTCCTCGGCCGTTCAGCTTCGTCACACAGGACCGACAGCTCAGGACCATTCCTCGGCCGCGGTGGTAAGCTCCAGACAAGCCTCTGGACCCACCCCTGCGCCGCTGTATCGTAGGCCTCCCAATCGGAATACCATGAGGTAGCTCCTTAACGCATACCTGTCGGCCAGGAGGGCCAGCAGGTGGCTGTAAAACGAACCCTAAAACATGGCGTCTGTCCCATAAATACCCTCTTCCTAGAATGCAACTCGGCGGACCACCTCCACCGAGCTTGTCTCCGAGACAGAGGAGCATCTATACACTTCGACACGTTGCCTTTCCAACACTGACCAGTGACAACAGCGACACCCACCGGTCAGCACGGAAACACACACAACGTCAGCCAAGCTGGAACAGAGGCGAACTTTTAACCTTCCTAACACACAATTTACTAAATTTACCTAACCTGCGGTAGATTGTAAATCTACCAGCGCTACAGTAGTATTTAATCACCACTGGGTTTTTTACTTTTTGCTAAAGAAACAAAAAAAGACTGAAAATTTTGAAAAAAAAAAAAATGTGTTTCATAGTTTGTTATAAAATTTTGCAAACAGGTAATTTTTCTCCTTCACTGATGTGCGCTTGACATGTGCACTGCCAAACAAAATGGTTCGTTTTAGTTTCTTTAGTTTTTTTTTTCTTTTTTGGGTCATTCGAAAAGAATCCGAAATTCAAAAAAAATCCGAAATTTAAAAAAAATTAAAGAAAAATCGTAAATTCGAAAAAATTTGAAAAAAATTGAAAATTCAAATAAAAATTGGAAATTAAAAAAAAAATTGGAAATTCGAAAAAAATCGTAAATTCAAAAAAAATCGGAAATTCATAAATTTGAAAAAAATCGGAAATTCGAAAACCCAAAAACCTGTAACGAATATGAATTTACGCAAAGTTACAAATTATCCGAAATAACGAATGCCGCATCTAAATGGAACAAATTAATAATAAATAATAATAAAACATTTTTATTATTATTATTGTAATTTATTATAATTAATTTGTTACGTTCCATTTGTTTTGATATACGGCATTCGTTATTTCAGATAATTCGTAACTTTGGATAAATTCATATGTTATGCTACGTTCGCCAACAGCCAAATTTGAAAGGAAATTCCATTACCTATAATTTAAGAGCTAGTAATAGTTAAGTTATTATTCGTTAGCTATTATTTTAGATTTTCGAATTTTCGGGTTTTTGAATTTCCGTTTTTTTTAATTTCCGAATTTCCGTTTTTTTTTTAATATCCGAATTTCCGATTTTTTCAAATTTCCAAATTTCCGTTTTTTTTTTCTAATTTACGAATTTCAGATTTTTTTTGAATTTACAGATTTTTTTCGAATTTACGAATTTTCGAATAAGTTAGTTAAACTGGTTTTCGTTTATTTGGATATTTCAAAAATTAACGAATTCAGAACTAAACAAATTGCAAATATCTATTGTGCTCTGATGAGGCTGCACCGAGGGGCACTGATAGAATGCACGGAAGGGCACTGAAAGGTGGCACTAATAGGCAGCACTGATGGGCACTGCTAGGTGGCACTGATGGGCACTAATAGGCGGCCCTGATGGGCACTGATAGGCGGCAATGATGATGAGGCACTGATTGGCAGCTCAGATGGGCACTGATTGGTGACACTGGTGGGCACTGATTAGCAGTACTGATGGGCACTGATAGGTGGCACTGGTGGGCACTGATTAGCAGCACTGGTGAGCAATGTTGGGACCGATGTCCCTGTAAAAGAAGCTGGTCACCGGCTTTCTTCTTTTCTCCTTACGCTTTTAAAAGACGATAACCAGCTTCTCTTTACTTCCGTGATTGGACCTATACCTGGATCTGTGATCAACCGAGTCCGAAGGAGTGCGTGAGCAGCACGATCACGGGAGGATGTCTATGGGACCGATGTCTCTAAAACAGAAGCCAGTTACCAGCATTATTCTTTTCTCCTCACGTAATCAGCGTGAGGAAAAAAAAAAATTATAACCGGCTTCTGTTTACTTCCATGATCAGCTGTCATTGGCTGACAGCTGATCATGTGGTAAAGAGCCACTGTGATTGGCCCTTTACCCTGATCTGTGATCAGCCGAGTCTGAAGAACTCGACAATTACAGAGAATGGCATGCGAGCAGCACGATCACAGGAGGATGTCTATGGATGCCCTCCCAGCACTGGAAGCCCACGCTGTAGCCTTCTTTTGGCTATAGCGAGGGCGGAAAGTGGTTAGTGGTTATTTACTTACCTGATCCTCTGCTCCTCTGTGCTGCCAGATTGATCCACACAACATTCCCTCCCTCATGCTCCAGCAGTCTAAGGTCTGGATGTAATTGTGGATGTGAGGACGTTGAGGGACAGTCCATGACTGGAGCATAGGGAAATGTCATCTCCCAAGGGAGTGTAGGATTGGGTAGGTAAAAGTGAAGCTTCTCTTGTTCAGAAAAACAGAGCAATTGACCCTTGCAGTACAGGCACAGCTACACCGCAAGGGATCATTTTCAAGTTTCCCAGAGTTGGGCTTTAACATAATTAACAACATTTCTTCTACATAGTGGTAATTTGGCATCATCACAATATTTACCATGTGTTCAGGACAAGGCAGAATTTTACTGTAAGTACTTCCACTACTATGCAATGAAATATTGAAAATCTATCAGTGAGCTTGTGACATTTCTGTAGAATTACATGCCATCAATTTGCACAGTGAAGAGACACCAGTTTTGCTCATGTAATTTATGAGACTTGTATTCCGTGTGAAAAAGAAATGTCTCTAAATTATAGCAGTGCTGAATACATTATAAAATCCTATGAATTGGACCTTGTTGTCATTTGCTGCCATTCTGCTAGTGTATGGAACATGAAATAACATTAGACTTGACTATTCCATCATCCTTTGCTGGCTCACTCGTCCTCTTCATTCCAGCCATAAATCACTCTTCAGTAAGATGACATAGCGGACAGTGAACGGAGAGTCATATTCACTCTCAGTAATAGGTGACACTTATTTACATTTTGTAAAGCACAAAAGAAAATGATTTTATCTCTGAAGAAAAGCTTTCAGAATCAATTTGCTCTGCAGTACTGACTATATTAGTTTGATCTAGTCTGAACAGGAACCATAGTCATTTTGTGTTTGAATTGATATACATATGAAAAAGATCAAATTAAAGCCCAATTTAAAGTGGAACTTCACTGTACAAGGGAATTTCAGTTTTAACACCTCCATCACCCCCCCTCTCCTACTTTTTGGAGTTTTTTTTGAGGGGGGATGGGGGAGTGGTACTAACTTCTGCTCCCACCACTAAGGCAATTAAAGAGGAAGTTTCCTTCCGCCCACCCCCGAAACCTTCCTTGACACATCACAGGTCCCAGGAGGCTGCGTGACCAAGTACAAAGCGCAGTGCAGCTCACACGTGTGCAGTGGGAAGCCAGCTGTGAAGCCATAAGGAGTGACAGCTGGCCTGCCTTAGTAAAAATCCTGGCGCTAGGGACCCGAAGACCTGTTAAGAGTCGGCATGGCTGAGGGTGGTGCTGGATCCTTGAACAGGTAAGTGACTTTTTTTTTTTTTTTTTAGGTCTGCAGCTACAGTATTTGATGCTCTTTAAGGTCTAATACGATCTTTACCACCCTGGCCCCCCAGACCCTTCTTCCCCCTGGAGCCCATCTAGCAATTTTGAATCTATTATATATATATATATATATATATATATATATATATATATATATATATATATATATATATATATATATACAGTGGGGAAAACTATCATTTGATCCCCTGCATATTTGGTAAGTCTGCCCACTTACAAAGAAATGAAAGGTCTTTAATTGTTATCATAGGTGTATTTGAAATGATAGTGAAAGAATATCAAATCCAGAAAAAAAAAACATGATACAAATGTTATAAGCTGAGTTGCAGTTCAGTGAGTGCAATAAGTTTTTGATTCCAAAGCAAAACATGACTTAGTACTTGGTGGAGAAACCCTTGCTGGCAACACAGAGGTAAGACGTTTCTTGTCGTTGGTTACCATGTTTGTACATGTTTTGCATCTCAGGAGGGATTTTGGTCCACTCTTCCTTACAGACTTCCTCTAAATCCTTAAGGTTTCTTGGCTGTCGCTTGGCAACTCGAAGTTTCAGCTTTCTCCATAAATTTTCTATAAGATTAAGGTCTGCAGACTGGCTAGGCAACTCCATGACCTTAATGTGCTTCTTCTTGAGCCACTCCTTTGTTGCCTTGGTGGTATGTTTTGGGTCATTGTCATGCTGGAAGACCCATCTTCAGTGTTCTGGCTGAGGGAAAAAGGTTCTGATCCAAGATTTTAAAAGACATGGCCCGATCCATTGGCCCCTCAATGCGGCAAAGTCGGCCTATACCTTTAGCAGAGAAACCATGCATAATGTTTCCACCTCTGTGCTTGACTGTAAGGATGGTGTTCTTAGGGTTATAGTCAGCATTTCTCTTCCTCCAAACACGGAGCGTCGAGTTAATGCCAAAGAGCAACATTTTGGTCTCATCTGACCACAGCACCTTCCCTGAATCATTTAGATGTTCATTGGCAAACTTGTGATGGGCTTGTACATGTGCCTTCTTGAGGAGGGGGACCTTGCGGGCTCTGCAGGATTTTAATATATGACGGCATATTGTGTTACCAATGGTTTGTTTGATGACTGTGGTCCCAACTGCCTTGAGATCATTCACAAGCTCCCCTCGTGTAGTTCCCTCCCATTTTCCCATGATCACCCTTACCCTATAAGCCGAAATCTTGCATGGAGCTCCAGACCGAGGGTGATTGATGGTTATTATGTATTTCTTCCATTTGCAAATAATCGCTCCAACAGTTGTCTCCTTCTCTCCAAGCTTCTTGCTGATGGTATTGTAGCCCATTCCAGCCATTTGCAGGTCTACGATCTTGTCCCTGACGTCCTTTGACAGCTCTTTGGTCTTGCCCATTATAGTGACGTTTGAATGGAAGAAAGAGATTCTGTGGACAGTTGTCTAATATGCACATGAGGAGTTGTCATTAGGAGCACCTTCTTAATTTGACAGGACTATTCTGTGTACCATATGAGCACATACTGTAGCCAGTCTGTGGGAGCCAGAATTATTGCTGGTTGGTGGGGAATCAAATACCCCTAGTGGACTTGTCTTTAATGTTCTGAGTTAATAAGAAGTGAGTTGCATGATGCTGGGCATTTAACCCAGAAAAAGAAAGCACCTAACATATGGTTAGCAACATTGCTTTTTTTATTTTAAGGGTCCATGCACACTAGGCGGCAGAACTGCTGGCAGAAAAAAGTATAAAAAAATGCGCCTATGGAGCATATTGTACAAGCATTTAGGTGCATTCTAGGCGGCAGAACTGCTGGCAGAAAAAAGTATTAAAAAATGCGCCTATGGAGCATATTGTACAAGCATTTAGGTGCATTTTTGAGTGTTTGTGCTTATAAACATTTCCCCCCAAAACACTAGAAAATATGTACACATAAAAACTCTTGACGTGTAAACCACTGCGTGTAGGTGCATCAAGCATTATTTCTGCTCAAAAACCCCTCTCAAAAACACATTTGTGATGTTTTTTTTTGTTCAGCCTGTAAACACTCCTCTACAAATATGCCTGTAAATGCCCAAATGTGCATGGACACATAAGCTAACATAGTCTTGCTTCTATAGGCTTAAAGAAAAACCAACAAATGCTTGTATATACAGCATTATTTTCAGTGTGCATGAGGCCTAAAAAGCCCTGGGCAGGATTTTTTTAAGTAAAAGCCAGAATTTGGCTTTAAGATAAACAATTTTAGTTTACCTGATGTACTTTATCTGTCTATTTGTGTGTAGGTTATAATTATAATATAATAAGGGTAAGCTATGCTTAATCAGCCAATCTTCAATTATAATATATGCACCAAGTGGTGTTCCACTCCATCCATATAGAAAGGAAAAGGGATGTGATATCTATATTATTTAATTAGATTTACTTGTATTCAAATACATTTTTATTAAATTTTCGTTTGTATACAAAAGTAACAGGAGCGTAAGTATCCAAGATACACCAAAAGAGTATCAACAATAAAAAAGAATGTTCAGGTAGCCAGTCAATCTGGAGAAAATTGCAAAAACAATAACAATAAACTGAAGAATATATGAAGGGCCACAGGCATTCTAGAGCAGAAACATGGCCAAGTTTCTTTTCACAAAGTAGAAAGAAGGCATAGATGATTCTCTGAAGTAGGAAGCGACCTGTGACAGACCTTTGAATGGATTACTTGTATTCTACAAGGTATTCTACATTACTTCAAGGTATTCTACATTACTTTTACTTGTATTACAAGGTATCCTACATGTCCATACAGCCTAGCAAAAGTTTTGAGCATACAACACTTTTGTACCATTGTACCACATTGCATCCCCTTTCCTTTCTAGGTTATAATTTTAGTCATAGTGCTCATTACACATACAGGCTCTTCTTCCTACTTTGTAGTGCAACACAATGCTATACCTTGCTGATCCTCTTATTCCACAAGTAGCCTCTAATAATTTTTAATGCCTGTGAGGCTCCTGGTATCTTTGTGATCTCAGTAGGTAGCCTTGTGAAATCTGTTGCCTAGACAGCTTAGGTATGAGGGAGCTCATGTTAAGAGGTGTTTTTTAATGTAAATTGTGTGTTTTAGTCCATTGTAAATTTGACAAAAATTCAGTAGCCCAAAAAAATCCCCATCAGGGTACCCATCAGAGTCCACCTTTACATCACGATCCCCATCAGAGTCCCCCTTTACATCAGGGCCCCTCATCAGAGTTACATTTATTTCTTAAAAAGCTTTGGGAGGGGGGCTTTAAATACTCTGCTGCATGCAGTTAAAATGCGAACAAGGGGCAAGAACATTGAGCAAAGTGGCTGACCTTATTAGTATTTTCTGCTCCACCACTATACAATGAAGAATATGCAGGCATGGAGGTGACACCACTGCATTCCTTACCAGTGAGCAGGGAAAGCAGCATCGCCATTCCTGGTTGTTCCATTTGGCAAAGGAGTTTGAATCACCAAAGTGGCTGAATAGAACTACAAATTTATTGCCAGTGGTTAGTAGCGATGAGCTTGATGTTCGGGTCGAACATCAGGTGTTTGCCCGTTCACCGAAGAGCAAACATTATGGGGCGTTTGCAGCAAATTCGAGCGCCACGGAACACCCCATAATGCACTGCGAGATCACAGTGCATTGCTGTATGATGATTGGCCAAAGCATTTACCTGACCTACATGCTTCGGCCAATCCCAGCGCCCTCTGCTAAGAGAACCATAATTGGGCAAAGGCAGGGTGCCTTTGGCCAATCATGGATCAAGGAGACTAAGTCCATGCCCCACACTATATAAAGCTGCCTACATGGCAGCCTTGTGTAGTGTTGTTGGTGTGGACGGAGAGATAGCTTGAATAGATTAAGCAGGAAGGGTATTCAGTTAGTGGCAGTGTATTTGATATATATATATATATATATATATATATATATATATATATATATATATATATATATATATACACAGTCAGTCTAGTATATATACTAGGATTCTTCTTCACCTCATTGAGCAGTCTGCGCTGTGCTCTTGCAGTCATCTTTACAGGATGCCCACTCCTAGGAAGAGTAGCCGCAGTGCTGAACTTTCTTTCTCCATTTATAGACAATTTGTCTTACCGTGGACTGATGAACAGCAAGGCTTTTGGAGATACCTTTATAACTCTTTCCAGCTTTATGCAAGTCAACAATTCCTAATCGTAGGTCTTCTGAGAGCTCTTTTGTGCGAGGCATCATTCACATCAGGCAATGCTTCTTGTGAAAAGCAAACCCAGAACAGGTGTGTGTTTTTTATAGGGCAGGGCAGCTGTAACCAACACCTCCAATCTCATCTCATTGATTAGACTCCAGTTGGCTGACACCTCACTTCAATTAGCTCTTGGAGATCTCATTAGTCTAGGGGTTCACATACTTTTTCCACCTGCACTGTGAATGTTTACATGGAGTGTTCAATAAAAAAATGGTAACATTTAATTCTTTGTGTGTTATTAGTTTAAGCAGACTGTGATTGTCTATTGTTGTGACTTAGATGAAGTTCAGATCACATTTTATGACCAATTTGTGCAGAAATCCATATCATTCACATACTTTTTATTGCATTTGTATATATACTCTGCATTTAGCATAGACTATAAATTCAGTGTTTACTCTATATTCAGTCAGTGCAGGCGGTGTCTTAATATATCTACAGTGCATTCCGTGGTGTACTGTTTCTAATGCACTTCAGGCGGTGTACACAGTATCTAATACAGTGTGTACAGTGTCTACTACACTTCTGGTGGTGTACAGTACAATACAGTGGAGCTGTAGTGCAGTTGTTAATACAGTCCTCTGAACCAGCGGTGATCCATAAGCGTTCAAGGGGCTACGTAAGCAGTCAGGCAAAAAGATGCCATGCGGTGCTTGAGTTGGTCTGCTTAGGGGACAGGAGCCACACTGGGGCAGAGATTCTGTCAGCTCTGCAGGGGCAGGCTCAGAAGTGGTTGACACAACGCCAGCTTCAGCCAGGAATAGTTGTATGCGACAATGGCACCAACCTTCTCTCCGCCCTCCGACAGGGACACTTGACCCATGTTTGGCACACATCCTGAATCTGGTGGTGCAGCGGTTCTTGAGCAGGTACCCAGGCTTACAGGATCTCCTGAGGCAGGCCAGTAAAGTCTGTGGTCATTTCTGCTGGTCATACAATGCCAGTGCTTGGCTGGCTGACATTCAAAGGGAATGCAACCTGCCCACCAACTGCCTCATTTGTGACATGCCCACCAGGTGGAACTCAACGTTGGCAATTCTGCAGCGGCTGCACTAGCAGCAGAGGGCCATCAATGAGTACCTGTATGAATATGGCACCAGGACAGGGTCAGGGGAGCTTGGCTTCTTTTCGCCACGCCAGTGGCTACTGATCAAGGATGCATGCACTGTCCTGTCACCATTTGAGGAGGCCACGAGGATGGGGAGGAGCGACAATGCATGCATCAGTGACACTGTCCCTCTTGTCTTCCTGTTGGAGCACACGCTTCGTGGAATCATGGACAGGGCACTTGAGGCAGAACAGTGGGAGGAAGAGGAGGACTTCCTTACCTCTCAAGGCCCCCTTTATCCAGATAGTATTTCTGTGGGCCCACCAAACACACAGGAAGAGGAGGAGGATTGTGTCAGCATGGACGTGGAGGATAACACCCAGTAGCAGTCTTCAAGGGATGGTTTTCAGTCCTCAGAAACCCAAGGAGTTGTACATGTGATCCTTAGTGACCCAGAGGACTCAGAATCAAATGCAACTTACGCTGTATGGCCTCCCTGATTCTGCAAATCCTGTGAAAGGACATTAGGATTAGTGGTATCAAGGAGAAGGATAAATACTTGCTGGCAACCCTTCTTGATCCATGTTACAAGGGTAAGGTTGCAGAACTCACCCTGTCTTCGCAGAGGGAGCAGAGGATGAAACCTCTTCAGGAGGCCTTGAAGAAAGGTTTGTGCAATGCATTTCCAGACCCTGGGAGGTTACAATTTCCTGGTGCTGGAAAATGTGTTGCTGAGGCTTCGTTCAGTCAGTGGGAGAGTGGTGGAGAAGGTAGCCAGCTGACCGATGCCTTTAAACAATTTTTCAGTCCTCAGCGCCAAGGTCTAATTGGTTCAAGCAACCATCGCCAGCGTCTGCATTACAAGGTGCAGGAATATCTAGGGGCAAGAGCAGACTTGGAGACCTTTCCAACAGAGCATCCACTGGGTTACTGCGTCTTGAGGATGGACCACTGGCCAGAACTTGCTCAATATGCAATTGACCTACTGGCCTGTCCTGCATCCAGCGTTCTTTATGAATGCACATTCAGTGCTGCTGGAGGGTTTGTAATGGATCATAGAGTGTGCCTGTTCACAGACTCCGTTGAAAGGCTCACATTCATTAAAATGAATCAGTCTTGGATCAGCAGCTATCAAGCACCTTATGCTGATGTAACTGATTGAATTTTCTATGGATGTGGGATCCCTTGAAGACTGCCTATGCTGAGTGACTATCCTATTCCTCCTCAATCTTGATGATGCTAGCTTCCAATAATAATTTTGATTTAGGGCACCACCACCACCACCCAAGGCCCAATTTTTCTGCCCCTGTTTAACAGGGGCATGTAATTACAATTTTTGAACTAATATTTCACAGCAGGGCCCGTTCCTGCTCCCAACAAGAGTATCTGTGAGGGGTTACAGTGTTGTGGCACCACCAACACCTAAGCCCCAATTTTTCAGCCCCTGGTTAACAGGGGCATGTAATTACGATTTTTATGTAATATTTCAATGCAGGGCTTGTTCCTGTGCCCAACAAGAGTGTCTGTGAGGGGTTACAGTGTTGTGGCACCACCACCACCACCCAAGGCCCAATTTTTCTGCCCCTGTTTAAAAGGGGCATGAAATTAACATTTTTGATATAATATTTCATAGCAGGGCATGTTCCTGCGCCCAACAAGCGTAACTTGGAGGGCTTACAGTGTTGTGGCACCACCACCAAAGGCCCAATTTTTCTGCCCCTGTTTAGCAGGGGCATGTAATTACAAATCTTGATATAATATTTCAACGCAGGGCCCAATCCTGCACCCAACAAGAGTATCTGTGAGGGGTTACAGTGTTGTGGCACCACCACCACCACCCATGGCCCAATTTATCTGCCCCTGTTTAACAGGGGCATGTAATTACAATTTTTGATATAGTATTTCACAGCAGGGCCCGTTCCTGCGCTCACCAAGAGTAACTGTGAGGGCTTACAGTGTTCTGGTACCACCAACACCTAAGGCCCAATTTTCTGCAGAGTATATAGGTCAGGCCATATACTGTATTTATTGGCGTATAACACTCACTTTTTCACCATAAAAATCGGGTGCAAATAGCGTGTGCGTGTTATACGCCAATACTTCAATTTTAGCTGCCTTTGAGGGAACGGGGGGGAGGGGGTGTGGGCAGGACGAGCGCCGTCAGATTACATACAGTGAGAATCTCCTGTTTACTTGGCGGCCTCTGTAATAGGAAGTCAATAGATGGCAATGGCGAGGCTGCTGCATTGATGGCAATGGTGAGGCTGCACTGATGTGGACTAATAAGGCTGCATTGATGGCAGTTGTGAGGCTGCAGGTGGGCATTGATCAGGCTGCATTGATGGCAATGGTGAGGCTGCAGATAGGCACTGACCCTTATTTTGCTTCAAAGTTCCTTATTTAAAATGTAAGTTTTTTTCCTGAAACTTCCCTCTTAAAATAAATGTGCATGTTATATGCCTGTGCGTGTTATATGTCGATAAATACTGTATATACTGCTGTTCAGAGTATATAGTGCCTGGTGGTCTGGGGGACCCCAACGCCATTTCTTAAAAAAATTTGAGTGCTGGGTTCCCCTTAATATCCATACCAGACTCAAAGGGCCTGGTAATGGACTGGGGGGGGGGGGGGGGGAGCCTATGCTGTTTTTTTTCAATGATTTGAAAAAAACAGTTTTAAATGACTTTTTTCTTTTAAAAATCTCATTTTTGCTGTGGTATTGTTCTAAACACGGGAAAACTGCGCCACTTTACAGGCATACTGTAGACACCCCCCAGGCACTATATTTAAAGGAATATTTCATTTTTATTGTTTCACTTCAAGCATTATTAAAATCACTCTCCCGAAAAAAACGTCCGTTTGTAAAACTTTTTTTTGCATTGATACATGTTTCCTGGGGCAGGACCCGGGTCCCCAAACACTTTTTATGGCAATAACTTGCATATAAGCCTTTAAAATTAGCACTTTTGATTTTTCACATTCGTATCCCATAGACTTTAACGGTGTTTCAAACACATTTTTTTCCTGTTTGCATGTTCTGCTGCTAACCAAACCGGAGGGTGTTAGGCTCATCCCTAGTAGTTAGTAGTGGGTAGTTCATATATGTGTATTTTGACTGTGTGTTTAACTGTTTGTCTGAATTTCAGGTTTAAACATCTCCACAAGGATCTACAGTACATCTATTCCATGTAGAAGCAATCAGGATATAGCAATAAGCAGTTATTGGAACTGAAGAATCCCTGTTTTCCACAACAACAATACATGAGCGAGCACATGCAGATATACTCCTATGCTGGCCATTTACATACGATTATGATTGTTTAAATGATCATATTGACAAAGGAATCCTATCATTATTTGGCCAAACTGATCCTTTTCAAGCAAAAAGGGCATTTGAAACAGGTAAACTTATGGTTGATCATTGGTTTATTGGTATGTTTATAACCACCTATAGGCTTACTAGCTAGATTTGCCATGGACCACAAATTTCACTGAGCTAGCCATGGTCCTGACATTGTCTCTCATGGAACCAGTTCACCTGTTCATTATTATGAATATCCCCTGTGTACACCAATGGCTCACAAATAATGTGTGAGCATATTTGTATCCTATGTTTACCACTTGTTGATGTTACCAGGATTCTTGTTTCAGGGTCAGAGCTCCACCAACTCCTGTTATCCCTATTATTTTGACCCTGTACATAGGAGATTGCTCCAGGCACACTAACCACAAATATATTCTTTCTCAGTCAGGAGACAGAAAATGCACATTTATAATAGTCCATTTCGTTTAAGGAACAAATCCACAGTTTTGCAACTGGCAATTTTTATTCTGTTCATCTTTGCATTTTGCAGATTGTGGAAAAGCTTTAGCTGGTTAAGCCACACCTACAATGGTCTCATATGCCTGCAAATAGTTCTTTCATTTACAGTACTACTACAAGGACACACTTTCAAGTTATTATAGTGTGAGGATGATCACGCACAACTCAGGAAGATAGACAGTGGCTCTGTGGGAGGTACATATGGGTCTTTGTTCCATAAATGAAGAAATATAAGAGAGACTTTTAAAACTAGGAAAATTGCTGTCTGTTCAACCTATGCAGCAATGCTGGCAGCACTCATATGTCTATTTCCCAAAGACAACCTCTGGATATGACGCTGAGCATGTGCACTCAACTTCTTTGGTCAACCATGGCGAGGCCTGTTCTGAGTGGAACCTGTCCTGTTAAACCGCTGTGTGGTCTTGGCCACTGTGCTGCAGCTCAGTTTCAGAGTCTTGGTAATTTTCTTATAGCCTAGGCCATCTTTATGTAGAGCAACAATTCTTTTATCCAGGTCCTCAGAGAGTTCTTTGGAATGAGGAGCCATGTGGAACTTCCAGTGACCAGTATGAGAGAGTGAGAGTGATAACACCAAATTTAACACATCTGCTCCCCATTCACACCTGAGACTTTGCAACACTAACAAGTCACATGACACGGGGGAGGGAAAATGGCAAATTGGGCCCAATTTGGACATTTTCACTTAGGTTTGTTGCCAGCGGTTTAGACATTAATGGCTGTTTGTTGAGTTATTTTGAGGGGACAGCAAATTGACACTGTTATATAAGCTGTACACTCACTACTTTACATTGTAGCAAAGTGTCATTTCTTCAGTGTTGTCCCATGAAAAGATATAATAAAATATTTACAAAAATGTGAGGGGTGAACTCACTTTTGTGAGATACTGTGTATGTGTGTGTATATATATATATATATATATATATATATATATATATATATATATATAAAACATCAGGCAAAAAGCTTAATATGTATATGAGAACAATCCTGAGATTTAAACTGATCTGCCACACAGCACAGCTCTGTTTTGGCAGGGCAGTAGACCTGCTTTTCTCTGTTATGCCCCGTACACACGATAGGATTTTCTGATGGAAAATGTGTGATAGGACCTTGTTGTCTGAAATTCCGACCGTGTGTGGGCTCCATCACACATTTTCCATAGGAATTTCCGACACAAAAAGTTTGAGAGCTTGCTATCAAATTTTCCGACAACAAAATCCGTTGTCGGAAATTCCGATCCTGTGTACACAAATCCGACGCACAAAGCGCCACACATGCTCAGAATAAATTAAGAGACGAAAGCTATTGGCTACTGCCCCCGTTTTATAGTCCCGACATTTTACGTCACCGCGTTCAGAACGATCGGATTTTCCGACAACTTTGTGTGAACGTGTGTGTATAAGACAAGTTTGAGCCAACATCCGTCTGAAAAAATCCATGGATTTTGTTGTCGGAATGTCCAACCGTGTGTACAGGACATTACAGTTAAGTAACACATACAGGCCCTGTCCCTTCCTAAGTCTGTGACTGAACATTGAAAGGAGAAGCAGCAAACTTATGAGTTCACCTCTGTCACTTTGCTCTCCTAGCATTTCCCTTATAAGCACATGAGCACTGCAGCATAACCGATTGGATTCCTTGTACTGCTTCACCCACTCCATCCTGCACAGGTGTTGCAAAAGGCTGTTACTAATTTAAGTTCGGGTACCTACACTGTTTAAGGTACGTACCTTTATGCTGGCCATACACTATACGAAAAATCACCTGAAATTCGGTCATTTAGACAGTTCTTTCGTTTTTCAGGCAGTTAATGGGCACAAAATTAATAACCACTGGGACGTTTTTGAGCCAAAAAAACGAAAGACAAGTTTGGAAGTTTTCTGCAGAACGCTAAATTGAAAGGTTGATGTGTTTCCCGTCCAAACTGTCTGCACTAGGTAGATGTAAAAAAACAAAGAAAAAATGCATTCATTTATGTCCACTGAATGATTTATCGCTCATTACATGATGACACTATCGTTTGCGCTCAAGGTCGAATGTTCATTTTTCGAAAATGGGTTCGGCCAATTTTTCGTATAGTGTATGGCCAGCATAAGACTTGATATTGGCCTCCTGTAATCTTTCCAAATTTGCACTCAAACTAGATAAAGGAGGGGCCAATCAGGCTCTGCTGCATGTACATGTACAAACAGGGAACATGTTGACAGGAGGAGACAGCAGAGGCATAGGAATCAAAAGAGTAGCTGGACAGAGTTACAATGGGGTTTATTTACTTGAAGTGCAAAATCTGGTGCAGCTCTGCATATAAACCAATCAGCTTCCAGGTTTAAAAAATAAAGGGAGTTTTGCCTGGATCAACCTTAAAGTGGTGTTCCGGCCGAAAAAAAAAAAAAAAAAAAAAAAAAAAAATAAAAAATACCCCTATAATACACAAGTTAATGTATTCTAGTAAAGTTAGTCTGTAAACTTAGGTCTGTTTTGTTAGTTTATAGCAGTAGTTTGTTATTTTATAAACTTACAGCAGGCCGTGGCCATCTTAAGTGTGGGCATCTGAAGCCAGACTGTATTTTTTCCTGGATGTCATCCTTGCAGATCTCGCACATGCTCAGTGCAGCACAAGCAGTGTAATAGGTTTCAGGTCAGGTTTCCATAGCAACAGCAGTGTCAGAGGAAGTTGCTGCCCCTTCCCAGAAGGCATTGCAAACAGGAAATGATGCGATGGGCCGCGGCCAGGGAGGAGGAAGTGAAAAATGAATACAGCAGATATACAGTAGGTGCTGAGAAAAAAAATGTAAAAATATCCAATTCGTTTACAGTGCACAGTTTAGTGAGGGATGCTGAAGAGTTGTAAAAGTGGGTGGAACTCCACTTTAATGAGTTAATTGGTAATAAACCAAAAAATAGCAAGTGAGTATGGATCATTCATCCAAAACGCAGTTTGGATGCAGTTCTGATAGCCCTAAATGCATATAAGAAAAAACAAGAGAAGATAGTTCTCTTAAGAGGGTCAACACTGAACACTGAGATAAATACAAACAAGCTTTATTAGTACACAAAAAAATACCACTACAATATAAACACAAAAGGGAAGGGGGTGGAGCAATTAGATAAATGGCTTGCACAGGCCTATTAAAACAAAGACAACGTTGTCAAAGGAGTTAAAAACAGAGGGAGCCGTGGCTACACATCCCGCACATACACACCAGATATTCACCAGGAGCCCAAACTAAAAATGGACTGGTAGGTGGTTAGTAAGTCCAAAACGGAGGTAGAAAATTATAGATGAATAGGTATTCCTACAATGGGACTCTCAAAATTAATTTGAACAAACATTAACCAACAGTGTGGTATACTTGTAATGTGGGCGGATGATCTGAAGATATTGGTCTGATGTAGCAGTGCAGCAGGGTCATACACATATAGGAGCAGACCATAAGCATGTATTATTGATCAAATATTGCAGCATATGAACCAAGCGGCATAGCAAGAAAATTCCTTAATCAGCAAAAGCTTAATGAAAACAAGATGCAGAGGCAGCGGATGTGTTCCGGTACAATCAAGAACAGGGGGAATGCTGTAGTCAGTATAGACATATACTACAAGTGCCGAATGGGACTCATAGATTTCTCACCAATCGCACAGAGTCCGTCATCAATAAGTAGCATATCATTACCCCTGAGATGCTGTGGCTGAGAATGCCGCTCCGCACTGGCCAATGGATAGAGTCATCTGGGGAGAAGTCCCTCACTGTGTGATCGCTGCCTCCGTGTTGTTCGTTGCTGAGAAGGAAAACAACCGTCAGCTGTTAATTCCGTGCTGAACATCCAGATCGTAGAGCGCGCGGTCCCCAGTGACGTGCTGACATCACGCCCCTGACGCGTTTCACCAGCCAATGGACGCTGGTTTCTTCAGAGCAGGGAGGAGTGAGGGAAGTAGGCTTAAATAGGCTGTAAAGGGTGCAGTTACTATTAATACCCACTAGATGTCATCCGAAACACCTCTCATGCAAAACATTCAGCAAGGAAAAAGCAAGTACTTAGAAAGTGCACTGACAAAACGATAACGAAAAGAAAATGTTAAAATTGATTAGAAATGGCGGCAAAGATGGAGAGAGTCAGAAGTAATACTCATTTATAAATTGAGTTCCTCAAATATAAGAGTAGAAAAGGGGGGACAAGTTACTTCCATTATCAGAAGTAGACATTTCACTTCTCTAAGAAAGGTTGCAAACTACATTCAGTATTTAACCCCTTAGGTACTAAAGAGTCTAAGTAGTACATCCACATTTTTTCTTTTTGAAGAAGAATGGTGTCAAAGTCACCCCTCCTAGGGGGCAAGTTCAACACATAGATCCCCTTAACTGTCAGGCCTTTGGGGTCACCATTATGGAATTTGGTAAAATGCAGGGGGATGTGACGATCATCATCCTTTTTCTTAATACTACTGATGTGTTCGCCAATCCTAACGCGGAGTTGACGTTTAGTTTTGCCTATGTAAATTTTATTACAAGGACACGTAAGCATATAAATGACACGTGTAGTCGAACAATTAATACACTGTTTGATTTTGTAATTTTTGCCTCCGCTTGGATTGGCGAACACATCAGTATGGTGTACATATTTGCAAATGGTACAATGTCCACATGCATGCATGCTAGAGGGCGGTTTGGACCCAGTAAGCCAGTTTTTACTGATGGTTCGCGTATACTCAGAATGGAAAAGGACATCACCTAGATTTCCTTCCCCTTGAGCAGTCAGTAGGGGTCTTGGACTGACTATGTTGGCGATTAGTGGGGCAGATCTCAAGATATGTCAATGTCTATTAACCGCTTGCCGACCGGCGCACGCCGATGTACGTCGGCAGAGCGGCACGGCTGGGCAAATGGGCGTACCTGTACGTCCATTTGAATTTCCCGCCGTGCCCTTGCGTGCGCGCCGCCGGCGGCGCGCACGCGCGCCGGCCGGGAGCTCCGTGAGTCGGGTCGCGGGTCCCGCGGACTCGATCGCCGCGGGGAGACCAGCGATCGCCTCATGGAGCGGATGAACGGGGATATGCCGTTGTAAACAGCATCTCCCCGTTCTACCTAGTGACAAGTGTCACTCAATCTCTGCTCCCTGTCATCAGAGCAGAGATCAGTGACGTCAGCCACACAGCCCATCCCCCTACAGTTAGTAATCACTCCCTAGGACACACTTAACCCCTCCCCGCCCCCTAGTGGTTAACCCCTTCACTGCCAGTGTCATTTACACAGTAATCAGTGCATTTTTAATCGCACTGATCGCTGCATAAATGACAATGGTCCCAAAAATGTGTCAAAAATGTCCGACATGTCCGCCATAACGTCGCAGTCACAATAAAAATCGCTGATCGCCGCCATTACTAGTAAAAAAAAAATTATTAATAAAAATGCCATAAAACTATCCCCTATTTAGTAAACGCTATAACGTTTGCGCAAACCAATTAATAAACGCTTATTGCGATTTTTTTTACCAAAAATATGTAGAAGAATACGATCGGCCTAAACTGAAGAAAAAAAATGTTTTTTTTATATATTTTTAGGGGATATTTATTATAGCAAAATGTAAAAAATAATGCGTTTTTTTCAAAATTGTCGCTCTTATTTTGTTTATAGCGCAAAAAATAAAAATCGCAGAGGCGATCAAATACCACCAAAAGAAAGCTCTATTAGTGGGAAAAAAAGGACATCAATTTTGTTTGGGAGCCACGTCGCATGACCGCGCAATTGTCAGTTAAAGCGGCGCAGTGCCGAATCGCAAATAACGCTCTGGTCAGGAAGGGGGTAAATCCTTCCGGGGCTGAAGTGGTTAAGGATCTCCTGGACCTTAGTCCATTGGGAGCCAAACCTAGTGATGATCCTAGGAAAATCCTGCTCTGACTTATTAGATTTTGAGGGCTTCATCTGTGTAACAAGGAGATCTTCACGTTTCTTTCTCAGTGCATTGTTTTTAGCTTTGCTAAGGGAACGGTGCGAATAACCTCTTTGTCTAAATCTCTGATACATCTCACGTGCTTCAGTCTGGAACTGTTCATCTTCAGAACAGTTCCGTCTTATCCTCAAGAATTGTCCTGCTGCACTGCTAATTGCTACATCAGACCAATATCTTCAGATCGTCCACCCACATTACCAGTATACCATACTGTTGGCTAATGTTTGTTCATTTTAATTTTGGGAGTCCCATTGTAGGAATACCTATTCAGTTATAATTTTCTACCTCCGTTTTGGACTTACTAACCACCTACCAGTCCAATTTTAGTTTGGTATCCTGGTGAATATCTGGTGTGTATGTGTGGGATGTGTAGCCGCGGCTCCCTCTGTTTTTAACTCCTTTGACAACGTTGTCTCTGTTTTAATAGGCTTGTGCAAGCCGTTTATCTAATTGCTCCCCCTTTCCCTTTAGTGTTTATAGTGTAGTGGTATTTTTTTGTGTACTAATAAAGTTTGTTTTTATCTCAGTGTTCAGTGTTGACACTCTTAAGAGAACTATTTTCTCTTGTTTTTTCTTCTCAGCTTCCAGGTTTTATTGTCAAAGCTTAATTTAACAAGCTGAAGTTAGAAGCTGAATGACTACCGTGCACAGCTGCACCACATTCTGTGCGCACCACTTTTAGTAAATCTCCCCCAATGTTTCTTTACTGTTTGTTTGGAGTTTAGCTTTAATATGCGACTAAATACTATGACAAAATAGGGGTTAAATGATGGTTTACATTTATGACTGTATAAAAGACTAAAAATCAAAAGATTTCTTTTTTTTCTTTTTTTTTACCCCTGTACATATTATTTATAACACAGAAATGCATATTTACATGTTTCAGCCAGTGTCCCTTGATTTTCTGCTTGCTTTCTGAATATAAACACAACATCTTTTTATTTTATTTACTTATTTATGGAATGCATTAGGTCATTTTTAATCATAATTGTAAATCAAATGCTGCATTGATTCTATAATTAGACAATCCAAATTATGGACAATTTATTAGGCCAGTATTTATGTACTGTGAAATCCATTAGATCATGTGCTAGTCAGTAGTTTGACGATCGGAAAAAGGGCCATTTCTACAAAGGGAATGACGGGTGAGGGTCAAAGCTGTAATAAGAAACATACCCAACCTGGCCTGAAGCTAAAGATCACATGCTTTTAAATGTTTTTTGTAGTTGCAAAATGGTGCATTGTGCAGGCCCAGCCAAAGTTCCCTTTTCATTCCCAAAAAAAGGAAGAAAGATCAATTATTTAGAAATATTGTTGGCGATTTCTAACCTTACGGCCCTCCTGATCAAGTGTGAAAATGAGGCGCGCTTATGGTTGCTCTGCCTTCCAAGCCTTTAATAAAATCTTCAAAGCCCCTCTTCATACAAATGTTGGCCTTTCTATCTAGTATTGAAGCCGGACTTAAGACTTTATTAAAAGATTTCTGCTACCATAACAATAAACTGAAGTCAACCTAAGGCAAAACTGAGTACAAAGGCCTCCTTATGGTATAGACTTAGAATATTCAAAGAGGGGAAAAACACTTTAGTCATGAACTTAAAGGGATTCTGTAGTATTTTTTTTAAAGCTCAAATTCCGGCAGAAAAAAAAAAAAAACACCATTTAATTGAGTTACATATTTATGAAAAAACCTTCAAATGTATTTGCACAGTATAAGTACCTGAATCTGTATTTTTTATCAGTCTTTCATTTTTTGCTGGAAAAGAGGACTCAGACTCTGAGAGGGGAGAAGGAAAAACATGTCATGGCTCTATTGCTTAGCACAGTGCTGTTAGTCTAACGATTTGAATATGCTTCTTAGAGGAGCCAATACAAGGGTTACGTCCCAATGCTTCTTAATTGTCCAGTTACATCCTAGAATGGGTCCTTGACCAACCTATTTTGCTTAAAGCTCAAATTCACATTTGTGAAAAAGGGGGACCCAGCTTGTTAAAAAATAAAAAAGCAGCTACCAGCATCCTGTGGGCCCGTGCCATCATGGATATGACTCATGGGGGTAAGTTATCAGACCGACCTAGCTTACACCCAGGCAACATGAGACTCATACATCAACTGGCCTGGCCAGAGGACTGCACTAATTTAAGATATGCATGCACTGATGTTCTTAAAAAAAATAATGTGCAGGGGAAAAGCGGAATCAGTTGCCAGAAGTGTGTTGGACCGGCAAGGTAAGCAAAAAAAGTAGGTAATCCTAGAATAAAAAAATAGATATACTGCACACCAGCTAGGGTCAGTCACTAATAGGATAAGAAACGTTTATGTCAGAGTCTATTTATACATGTAATAAAAAACACAAATAAAAAATAATCTACAGACTTCCTTGGGTCAACAGTGCTCTAGCCCAGATAATATACAGTGGGGACAGAAAGTATTTAGACCCCCTTACATTTTTCACTCTTTGTTATATTGCAGCCATTTGCTAAAATCATTTAAGTTCATTTTTTTCCTCATTAATGTACACACAGCACAACATATTGACAGAAAAACATAGAATTGTTGACATTTTTGCAGATTTATTAAAAAATAAAAACTGAAATATCACATAGTCCTAAGTATTCAGACCCTTTGCTGTGACACTCATATATTTAACTCAGGTGCTGTCCATTTCTTCTGATCATCCTTGAGATGGTTCTACACCTTCATTTGAGTCCAGCTGTGTTTGATTATACTGATTGGACTTGATTAGGAAAGCCACACACCTGTCTATATAAGACCTTACAGCTCACAGTGCATGTCAGAGCAAATGAGAATCATGAGGTCAAAGGAACTGCCTGAAGAGCTCAGAGACAGAATTGTGGCAAGGCACAGATCTGGCCAAGGTTACAAAAAAATTTCTGCAGTACTTAAGGTTCCTAAGAGCACAGTGGCATCCATAATCCTTAAATGGAAGACGTTTGGGACGACCAGAACCCTTCCTAGAGCTGGCCATCCGGCCAAACTGAGCTATCGGGGGAGAAGAGCCTTGGTGAGAGAGAGGTAAAGAAGAACCCAAAGATCACTGTGGCTGAGCTCCAGAGATGCAGTCGGGTGATGGGAGAAAGTTGTAGAAAGTCAACCACCACTGCAGCCTTCCACCAGTCGGGGCTTTATGGCAGAGTGGCCAGACGGAAGCCTCTCCTCAGTGCAAGACACATGAAAGCCTGCATAGAGTTTGCTAAAAAAACACCTGAACGACTCCAAGATGGTGAGAAATAAGATTCTCTGCTCTGATGATGCCAAGATAGAACTTTTTGGCCTTAATTCTAAGTGGTATGTGTGGAGAAAACCAGGCACTGCTCATCCCCTGTCCAATACAGTCCCAACAGTGAAGCATGGTGGTGGCAGCATCATGCTGTGGGGGTGTTTTTCAGCTGCAGGGACAGGACGACTGGTTGCAATCGAGGCAAAGATATCCTGGATATCCTGGACGAAAACCTTCTCCGGAGTGCTCAGGACCTCAGACTGGGCCAAAGGTTTACCTTCCAACATGAAAATGACCCTAAGCACACAGCTAAAATAACGAAGGAGTGGCTTCACAACAACTCCGTGACTTTCCTTGAATGGCCCAGCCAGAGCCCTGACTTAAACCCAATTGAGCATCTCTGGAGAGACATAAAAATGGCTGTTCACCAACGTTTACCATCCAACCTGACAGAATTGGAGAGGATCTGCAAGGAGGAATGGCAGAGTATCCCCAAATCCAGGTGTGAATAACTTGTTGTATCTTTCCCAAAAAGACTCATTAGATCAAAAGTGTGCTTCTACTAAATACTGAACAAAGGGTCTGAATACTTAGGACCATGTGATATTTCAGTTTTTCTTTTTTAATAAATCTGCAAAAATGTCAAAAATTCTGTGTTTTTCTGTCAATATGGGGTGCTGTATGTACATTAATGATGAAAAAAATGAACTTAAATGATTTTAGCAAATAGCTGCAATATAACAAAGAATGAAACATTTTAGGGGGTCTGAATACTTTCTGTCCCCACTGTATGTCTAGTCTTTCAACAATATTACAATAAACTGTACTCAACCCCAACTTTAGATATACATAGTTACATAGTAGGTGAGGTTGAAAAAAGACACAAGTCCATCAAGTCCAACCTATGTGTGATTATGTGTCAGTATTACATTGAATATTCCTGTATGTTGTGGTCAATCAGGTGCTTATCTAATAGTTTCTTGAAGCTATCGATGCTCCCCGCTGAGACCACCGCTTTTGGAAGGGAATTCCACATCCTTACCGCTCTTACAGTAAAGAACCCTCTATGTAGTTTAGGGTTAAACCTCTTTTCTTCTAATTTTAATGAGTGGCCACGAGTCTTGTTAAACTCTCTTCTGCGAAAAAGTTTTATTTCTATTGTAGGTTCACCAGTATGGTATTTGTATATTGAGATTATATCGCCTCTCAAGCGTCTCTTCTCCAGAGAGAATAAGTTCAGTTCTCGCAACCTTTCCTCATATGATTCCCTGGTTTATCATGCTTTCTAGAAATGTTCTAAAGCAGAGGCCTTTCTTAATCAGGATATAATGGACAAAGAGATGAGACACCCATAAGAGTCTAAAACTAGTAAAAGCCCCTGGTCCAGATGGATTTACGTAGCTCCATTTACTACAACAATTCTCCACTTTAATAATTCATAGATTTTTAGAACTCCCCTTTCACCTCCTGTATTAAAGAAGAATGTGCTAAGCCCTATTTACCCTCTACACAGTTCAGTCCTATCCCCAGCTTCCTCCTCCATTCAGCACCACCAATCCGCTTCAGAGAGAACAGCAATCAGCGCCATTCTCCCCATTTCGGCACTACGCAGCCTGGGTTCACAGCACTCCAGAACTCAGCGGTGGTAGCACGTCATTATGAGAGCTCCACTCAGTCCAGGAAGGCTTCCACCTGCCACTTCAAAGAAAGAAGAAGGCCCATGACATCACTGTCCTGGCTAGAATCTTACATTGACAAATCATTTAATATAAATATGTTTTCCTACATGTACTTCCAAGTATTTTGTGTTTTCTGTTGGTGTTTGTATACAGAACTACTCTGCCTTAGGCCACATATCTAGTCAAATATAGTTATTTCAATAGGTCAAGGAAGTCCTAAAAATCACACATCACAGCAAAACCCTGTAAGGTGTTGTATGACAGCCTCAGCCCGGACTACAACCAGGCCACGGGGGGGGGGGGTAGCCTGGTTGGAGCTCGGGCTGAGGGTGTCATACACCTCCTTACAGGGTTTTGCTGTGATGTGTGATTTTTAAGATTTCCTTTCCCTACTAGATGGTTTGAGCTTGGAGAAGCTCTGTCCTTGTTGCCACTCCTAGCAGGCAGTGTTGCCAACCGTCTGCATTTTTACTGGCAGCCAGTAAAAAATGGACACTTTTATCCTGCCAGTAACAGGTTGCCAGTAAAAAATATGGCTGTGACGCATGTGCAGTTCCGGTCCGGAACCAGCCGAGACCATCCGAGTGCCTGCTACAGTGTGTTTGGGCAGTATCGGCTGGGGGCGGGTCTGAGGGAAGAGGCGCCTGAGTGTGTCGCCTGAGGTCATAGTGCAAGGGAGCTGAGCAGAGCGGCCGGAGCCTTGTGTGCGGGTCTGCGGGATGGAAGCAAGGCAAATGGGGAGCAGGACTGTCGGTGCTGTTTGGACTAGAGTGGACTTAAGGGACCACCTGGCATGGAGAGAGACTGTCACTGTGACTCAGGAGGGGATGTGTCGTGTCGGTGAGGTGTCATCATCATCTGTGCTGCTGCACACTGTTGTCAGTGTCATAGAGAGAGAGAGAATTTCATGTGTATGTGCCTGTGCATTATAATTTCTTGCCCCCCTATCCCTGACTTACTGTCTTGACCCTTACTTACGATATCAAAAATAAAATAGGAAATATGTTTTTTTGCCTTAATATCTAACTTAAATCACATGCTAATTGCATATTGTATGTGATTGTAGCCTAAATACTGGAATTTGCCTTTAAAACTGTAATTTTGTAACTTTTAAAAATGCCAGCAAAACTTGACTGTGCCAGTAAATTTTGGGTGTCATGTCAGTAAATTTAAATCTGGTAGGTTGGCAACACTGCTAGCAGGTTGTCATGCAAGAGGACCTGGTGGAGCCTTGGCCGGCACCTGTAATTTTTTTTGAGTATCATAATTTCTATGTTTGTAAAACATTCACTGCAAATAATTAGTGAGAAAAAACAGGATTTCAAATTAGAAGATTAGAAATTAGGGGGTTGGATAAACAGCCCTCAAATAGACGTAATCTTGTGAATGGGCAGGTGAAATCAGCTGGAAATTGGTCTTTGTAAATGCAGAGAATGCAGAGCAATTCCAATGCAGAGAATCTTCCACTGGCCATTGAGTAATATTTCTCTTGTTTATGAATATGCTCCTATAGAGTCATATTCAAGATCTGTGGGGATCTGCCCATCTGTGACTGCATTGTCAGAATTTGGTCAATTCTTTAATTTTGTGAAACACGTTAGATTGATTATGGCATCGTTGTTTGATCACCCGACAGAATGCATTGTTGACTTTATCCTCTGCTTATAATCACTCAGAGAAGAATCATTAATCATCCTGGTTACAGTTTTAGAAGGAACATAAGAATGTAAATTTGAAGATTCTATTTGAGGCAATTCATACATAAACTAAAAACTGCCATGATTTAATCTGTATTGAATTCTCTTTGCTGTATATAAACAGAGCATCTATAAGGCTGATTTGTAATAGTAACATTGAACAGACATGGATCAGGACTGTAACTGCATAATCTAGTAAGTGAAAAAAAAATTGGCTGTCGCTGCTTTTGAAGAAGAACTCTATATTTATTAAAATCACTCTATAGCGCAATAAAATAATGGCTTCTTCTTTGAATTATCCTATTTATGATGCCTGTACAGTAGAGTGTTTAGGTGCATAATCATGCAGGGTTCCATGCTTTAACCTAGAGAACTAAGAAATTATCCCTTGCGGTGGTTATGCTGCGTAAACTGTCTGCGCTATATAAATCCTGTATAATAATGATGGCAGGCCCCTTGACCAGTGGAGTGGGGCAAAATAGCTGCAGGGAGGAGCAGGTAAGTAAGTTCATTTTCCCCCCAGACATAAACTAGCAATTAACCCTTGACTCGACGGCGAGCCGAGTTAATGCCAAAGAGCTCAATTTTGGTCTCATCTGACCACATCACTTTCTCCCAATCCTTCTCTGAATCATTTAGATGTTTACTGGCATGACTGTACATGTGCCTTCTTGAGGAGAGGGACTCTCCGTGTTTGGAGGAAGAAAAATGCTGACTATGACCCTAGGAACACCATCCCTACAGTCAAGCATGGAGGTGGAAACATTATGCTTTGGGGCTGTTTCTCTGCTAAAGGTATAGATCGACTTTGCCGCATTGAGGGGACAATGGACAGGGCCATGTATTGTAAAATCTTGGATGAGAACCTTCTTCCCTCAGCCAGAATACTGCAGATGGGTCATGGATGGGTTTTCCAGCATGACAATGACCCAAAACATACCGCCAAGGCAACAAAGGAGTGGCTTAAGAAGAAGCACATTAAGGTCATGGAGTGACCTAGCCAATCTGCAGACCTTAATCCTATAGAAAATGTATGGCGGGAGCTAAAAACTTTGAGTTGCCAAGCAACAGCCAAGAAACCTTAAGGATTTAGAGAAGCTCTGTAAAAAAGAGTGGACCAAAATCCCTCCTGGGATGTGTGCAAACCTTGTCACCAACTACAAGAAACGTCTTACCTCTGTGCTTGCCAACAAGAGTTTCTCCACCAAGTACTCAGTCATGTTTTGCTTGGGGATCAAATACTTATTTTACTCACTGAACTGCAACTCAATTTATAACATTTGTATTATGTGGTTTTCCTGGATTTTTGGTTGATATTCTGTCTCTATCGTTTAAAATACACCTATAATAAAAATTATAGACCCTTCATTTCTTTGTAAGTGGACAAACTTACAAAAATCTGCAGGGGTCAAATAACTATTTTCCCCATTGTAGAATTAATTAATGAATACATTCAGTCTCTCATCAATACTTTAGGTTGGCATTCGTGCTGCAGTAATGTGGGAATAGTTTTTTTGACCAAATGAACATACTTTGAAGAATTTGGACAGTTTGGAGATGTAGTGATTCATTACCCCATGGAAGCTAGTGGAGACCCCAGACATCAGGTAGGCTGACCAGGGGCGGACTGACAACTCATGGGGCCCCCGGGCAATAGGAGATTATGGGGCCCCCAGGCAATCAGAGATTTTGGGGCCACATAGTATACAATCACACAGTATACACATACATGTTTCTATTGGCTGAGAAGGTACTGGAGAGGTGGGGCAGCTATAATCTCGGGATTTTTAGACCAAAAGGATGTCGGTAAGGGACATTTCAGAGACAGATGTAAAAAAAACACAGATTTTGACATACTGTCCCTGGTTTTACTGAGGCTGGCAACCCTGCTGGGGCCCCCTAGTGGCCCAGGGCCCCCCAGCAGTGCCCGGGTGGCTTAATGATTAGTCTGAACCTGAGGCTGACATTTACCCAGGGCTCGTTCCTTGGCTGGTAGTGAAGGATGTAAAACAATGGGAACAGTCACTTTTAGGGTGATTTATAAATTTTATTTCACCAATAAAAAAATGGGTAGATGAGGAGAGCTGCAGACACCTGTGGTTCCATTCATGCAATGAAGCCAGCTACTCTGTAACATCCAACAATTCTTTAAAAGCTAAATAGAAAGATACAGTAATAACACTCTAACGTGTTTTGGCTAAAGCCTTACTCATAGCATATGCTTTGAGTAAGGCTTCAACCGAAAGGCGTTAGCGTGTTATTACTGTATCCTGCTATGCAGCTAATAAAGAATTGTCACAATTGATGTTACAGAGTAGCCAGCTTCATTGTATCAGAGGATTATTGCTACATTTCAAAGGCATTTGAGCCAAAGCACCAGTTTTCAGTCTCTCAGGTAATTTGTGGTAAGGCATGTTTTCTTTGCTGACCTGTGGTTCCATACAGACTCCAAACTTCCTTCCATATAGAAAAAGGGCCTTTTTATTCCGTGATTGCCATTCTATATCTTGCAGTAACTTGGTCAGAGAGTGGACAGCTCTATTCATCCTCCCAGTGAGGATATGGCTTCACCCAGAGTTTATACCCTGGTACATGATCCCTCCCTACAGGCAGATCCAGCATCCAGCAATAGGACTAAACTCCAGGCCCATCCTCTAAAGCACATCTAGGTCCTCTCTAGGTAGCAGGCATAGGAGCTCAGAAGACAATGACAGAAGGTTTTTTACTTTCATGCATAAGGTATTCATTTTACCATGAAGGTAAAACTACTTTAGGACATGGTGACTTCATAAGACAAACATGTCAAGTGAACTTTAATACCATTGGGAAACGCTGATGTACGTGACTATTATCTTAAAAATTCTTGCTATACATAGACATAAAAGGAATATTTAAGTATAGGCATCCAAGCTTTTTTCAGTAACTTTTTGGCACTCTTAGTGGAATCTGGTTTGCTGTCTTGCTCATCAGATACAAATTAGTATGAGGTTTAGAAAAGTAGCCATTTAGTATTGAAAATTGCACCCTGGTAACTATATTTAATAGATCTACTCTTTGTAGTCCCGTTAATTGGTCTACCATATGCTTATATTTAAACCACTATTGTACGGCTTCTAACACCTTCCCTCCACCTCCTGCCTGGAAGGTTAAGACCTAGGTTTATAGCCAGCTCAGTGCAGCAGTCCTTTCCCCCTATAATTATAGCAATTCCCATGATGAAGGAAATCCCGGAAAATATTCTTACGGTCGTCTTGCTCATTCCACACAAGTAGCTGAGTACCCGAGTAAAAAAAAAAAAAACAATAAAACTTTCACATTATTAACTTTTCTTTCCATTAAAAGAAATATCAAGAAGCTGGTACCACATTAAAGGCCAGGCTTTACCTTGCCACCGGGTAATGAGTTTTACTCATCCAGTCTGCCAGTATGTGTTGCAATTTATAGGTCTTGATGCAGTGTTTTATAAGTTTAGAGTTCCGGAATTTTTTTATGTGTTTGTTTGTGTTATCCGCTATATAATGAAAACAAACATTTTGCAGCAAAGACAGACCGCACAAATGTATTTCAAGTTTTTATTTAGCTGTTTGCTTATATTTCAGAATTAAAGAAAAATCACTTAGGCATGATATGTATTTTTTTTTATAAAATTGTGAACATTTCACTGTTTGTCCAGCTGGGACCTTGTTTTACCAGGTGTTTGCAGTGTCCCCTGCTGGTGAGAACTGGTATTGCAGAGCGACCATTTAGAAATAATGGTGCTTAATGAGTTCCATTTTAGGTATATTGTTGGGTTTAAGTCCATTGTGCAATGAAAATGATGACATAACGAAGATCCTGCCACTGCTATTTAGAGGTTTTGGGAGGGAGAAATATAATATCACTACATGGATTTGTAAAAGCAGTGGATAAATTACTGTATTTTGTATGTGTATTGTCATCATTCTGTTGATTTTACTCATTAGCCTACAGAGATCCTGATCAGGTAGCTGGGCCAAAAAAGTCTCATGCTCTGTTTTCACTTCTCACTTACACATTTAAATGCTTACTTTTCAGATTTCTACAGTAAACCTGTGAAATTAGCAATTTAATAACCTTACAGTTTGTATAGCTCGAGCTCCTACCCTGCATACTTGTTTCCTGATCAGGACTGCAAGATATTAAAGTAAGGATAAGGGTGAAGCTAGCGCAAGTCAACAATCTCAATTCCTGCATTTTGTCCTCAAAGGATTTCCTTATCCCATTTCTGACTGCAATCTGTAGATAAATGTTTTTAGACATGGTGCCCTGTGCTAACAGAATTGTAATCTACATTCAACCTTAGAACTAGGAGTGCATACCTGTGCTAGGACCATGTCACTAACAGAGCTGGTATCAACATGGTTGTCAATCATGTGATCACATATTGGGTTGTGATGTAATTTGGCATACTTGTGGATGATCGTCAAGGTTTTGTATGCTTTTTTAAGCTCTAACAAGCAAGTCCTTCATACTTACTGTTTCACTTAATTTATTGCGTTTCACTAACAATTCTTGTACTACAAAGTGTTGACTTGAGCTCCACTTTAATCATTTATTCCATAACCACTTTCCACCCGCAATCCCCAGATTAACAATAATCAACATGATTGCTGGCAGAACTTTAATGTTTTGATGTTCCATTGTCATTAATAGTGCCAGTCTCACACTTACAATTGGGAACCACACTGATTAGTTCCTGAGCGAGTTATCACCATGATAGCCAATCATGGTGATCACATGGTTTTGTTTCCAAACAAACCTGACGACTTCAGCTGTCACTGTGCTTTGTTCAGAGAGAAGCACGGGAACAGCTTGTCCTGGGAAGCAAGAGCTGCCACAGTGTAATAAATAATTCAAGGTTTAAAGATTTTATTAAAAAAAAAAAAGTTAAAGTTAATAAAACCAAAACGCATTTTTAAAGAACATTTTGTTTACAAATTTGAAAAGGCGGTATGTCCCATAACTCCCCATATAGGGAGATTATAGGAGATGGGGATTTTTGTGTGCCCAACAGAACAATTGCCATTTTGTTGGGAGTTTGCACATTGACAGTCTTTCTGGCCTTTGATCATGACGGGTCACTTCCACATGGGATCTGTTGTTTATTGAGGATCCTTATTTGCACCTCAGTTTATGGTTGGACCCTTCCAAGGGGTGGCTGGAAGGCCTTATACGTCTTCTTATCTTATTTTTTGCATTGAACTCACCTGATAGCTGGCATTTGTTGGTGTTTCCATTTATATATTTGACCAATATAGATTGAACATTCCTTTGTGGATCTGAGTAAACCTCAAACTATCTAGTGTGTTTGCTTACAACACTTGTTATGTTCCCTGTCCTTTGTTGTAAGCTGTGGAAGTCCTCAACTCGGGTGAAACACTTTGAGCCATAAACTTTTCAGGATATATCCCTATGTGGATGAATGTTCTGTATGTCAATGTATAAAATACAATATATTTTTAGAAAAAATATACCCATTTTGTTATTATGATTTTTTGTACGAATAAAATGTACTGATTTTATCTTATGCGTTTTTTTGATCAATTGTTCTGTTGGGCACACAAAAATCCCCACCCCCCATCTCCCATAATCTCCCCATATGGAGAGTTATGGGACATACCTTCTTTTCAAATTTTGAACTAATTTAGGGGATTGTGCCAGAATCTAGTGAACAGGTTCTCCCACCTTATATTCGTCAGGTCACCTGAGTCCAGATGACAGATGCACCCTATTGGGATCTGGAGTGCACCGCAAGTTAGTGGACCCTATAGCTGACTGCTGCAGATGGAGCTCTAGGATATATAGGAGAGCAGGTACTCTGTAGTACCTACACGGATGACACTGGGAGCTAGAGCATGAGATTTCCCAGGGCGTGGAATCTAAGAGCCAGCGGGTGTTCACCAGAGCCCCTAGTGGTGGGGATAGATTTAGCTGCAGTCTGGCTCCAGGTCGCCACCCCTAGGAACTCCCAGCTCACGCTCACGGTAGAGTACAGGGAGGTAGAGTGGAAGCAGCAGACTGCGACAACAAAGGATAGTCAGGAGCCAAAGGTCGGGGCAACAAGCAGGTAAGGATAGTCAGGAGATTAATATAGAGTTCCCTGATAGGGGCTGGGGTGGAGACATACTTTGAGGAGAGATTACTTAGGCAGCCAGGTGAGAGTGGCTGGCCTCTTAGGCAGAACACATGGAGAGGTAAGCTGACAGACAACCATTACTGCATACCCATGACAGTACCCACCCTCTTATGAGGCCTCCCCCTCCCCCACCTGGGCCCAGGCTTAGAGGGAAACTTCAGATGAATCCTCAACAGACGAGGCACAAAGACCTCAGATGCAGTGATCCAAGACCTCTCCTCAGGACCAAACCCTTTCCAATGCACGAGGTACTGAAGAATGCCTCTACAGAGGTGGGAATCCAGAATTTGACTAACCTCGTACACCTGATTATCCTCAGAGACAGGGGCTGCGGTAGGGAGGAGACAAGAGAACTTATTGAGGACTAAAGGCTTCAGTAGAGCAATATGGAAGGAGTTACAGATTTTGAGGCTTTTAGGAATCTGGAGTTTGAAACAAACCGGTTTCAGTTTAGAGATTATAGTGTACAGACCAATGAATCTTGGGGCAAACTTCAGAGAAGAAACCCCATGGAGGTGGAAAATTTCTCAAACAAAAATGGGAACCAAGGCAGGAGCAGAAGGAAGACCAGGAAGCGGAATAAAATTAGCCATCTTGGAGAACCGATCAATTACCACCCAGATAACCATATTATTCTCTGACAGTGGGAGATCGGTGATAAAATCCATGGCAATGTGAGACCAGGGCTCCTTAGGAATGGGCAAGGGCATGAGAAGACCAGCAGGGGCTTGTGTGGAGGATTTAGACTGAGCACAGACATGACAAGCCTTAATGTAGTCTTTGACATCCGAGCGGAGATTAGGCCACCAGTAGTGATGACTGATGAGCAAGAAGGATCAGAGGAACCCAGCATGACCTGCCACCTTGGAATCCTGTCCCTAACGAAGGATCTTAGCTCTTAGCTCAGTGGGGACAAAGGACAAAGGTCTTGCCAGGTGGAATTTTTGACTCCAGGGTGGTAGAATGGCCAACAATGCATGAGGTCGGAATGATCAGCTCTGGTTCAAGGGTTGACTCCTCGTCCAAAGTGTCGAATGACCTACAGAGTGCATCAGCCCGACTGTTGCAGGAACCAGGTTTGTGCGTAAACGTGAAATTAAAACAGGAAAAGAAAAGATGCCACCTGGCCTGTCTGGGATTCAGACGTTTAGCATTCTGTAGGTAATGTAGATTCTTGTGATCAGTAAAAATCGTTATAGAGTGAGGGGAACCCTCCAAGAGAGACTCCTCTAACGCTAATTTATTTGCAAGAAGTTCCCAATCACCGATAGCATAATTTCTTTTTGCCTGAGAATTTTTTTTGGGGAAGAATGCACATGGTTGACGTCTCTTCTCAAAGGATTGAAAAAGCACAGCTCTCACCCCCATTGAAGAAGATTCCACTTCCATAAAAAATGGATCCCTAGGATTTAGTCTCCCCAAGAGAGGTCCAGAAACAAAGGCCTGTTTCAGGTCGTGAGATGCAGAGACAGCTTCAGGAGGCCAGTCCTTGGCATTCGCACCCTTCTTGGTCAAAGTGATAATAGGCGCAGCATTGGAAGAGTAATTCCTTATGAACTGCCTATAATAATTTGTGAACCCAAGAAAGCGCTGTGTGGCCTTAAGGCTAGCAGGAAGAGGCCAGTTGGTAATAGCCAAGACCTTTCCAGGATCCATACGAAGACCCAAATTCGAGACAAAGCATCCCAGAAACAGGACCTCAGAACATTCAAAAGAACATTTCTCCAGCTTGGCATACAGATTATTCTCTCTAAGGCGCTGAAGTACAGTGCAGACATGGTTTCTGTGGACAAGCAGATTTTCCAAAAAAATGAGAATGTCATCCAGATACTGTAGATGACAAAAAACTGGTACAGCAAATCCCTGAAGATTTCATTGACAAAATTGTGGAACACAGCTGGGGCATTACACAAATCAAAAGGCATAACCAGGTATTCGTAGTGCCCGTCTCTAGTATTAAACACGGTTTTCCATTCGTCACCTTTCCGTACCCGAATCAGATTGTATGCACCTCTGAGACCCAACTTGGAGAAAATGGAGGCACCCTTCAACCTGTCGAATAGCTCAGATATTAAGGGTAAGGGGTATTGATTTTTGGTAGTCACTAAGTTTAAACCTTGATAGTTGATGCAGGGTCTCAAGGTACCATCCCTTCTGGCAACGAAAAAGAACCCTGCTCCTGCAGGCGATGAGGATTTCCAGATCAAACCTCTCTCGAGATTCTCTGCGACATACTCTGACATGGCCTGGGTCTCTGGGATGGACAGAGGGTAGGTACGACCCCTGGGCAGTGTTGCTCCAGGGACAAGGTCAATAGCATAGTCAAAAGACCTGTAGGGAGGAAGCAGCTCAGCTGATTTCTTACAGAACACATCGAGGTAATCGCTGTATGAATCGGGAAGATCAGAAGGTACAGATGTGGTAGCAACCGGAAGTCTCTCCTTGGGAGCCACCTTGAGAAGGCAGGACTAGAAACATGAAGGACCCCAAGCCAGGATCTGCCCAGAGACCCAGTCCACATGTGGAGAGTGGAGCTGTCCTAATAGGTAGAGTCTGGAAGTGGATAGGGCCCCCTGGGAGAACAGTGCCATCAATTGCCGAGACTACCAGTCGCGTAGTGAGGGGTGAAAGGGTAAGCTTCATGGAAGAAGCAGTTCTTCAGTCCATAAAATTGCCGGCAGCACCGGAATCCATATATGCCAAGATCAATTGAGGAGAAGTGCCTACATGAAGGAACACCGGAAGAAGAAGACGAGAAGGTGATGTTTATGGGTCCAATACTCCACCTTCCAGATGTATTATATCCGAGCGTTTCTCTGACAAAGCGAGCTGGAGTCACGAAAATGACCCTTGCCCCCACAATGGAGACACAAGGCAAGAGTTCTGCGCCTAGCACGTTCTTCAGGGGTTAGTCTGGCCTGGCCCAGCTGCATAGGTTCCTCAAGAGGTAGAAGATGCTCCACGGGACAAAGGGAGGAGAGCTCAGACAAGCTAGGGCCCAGGGAGTGCTGGCGTCTTCTTTCTAGGGACCTCTCCTGAAAACGACTGTCAATCTGATTGCACAAGGAAATTACATCGTCCAGACCGGCGGGGGTGGCTCTTCCCGCCAATTCGTCTTTCACTCAGTCAGAGAGGCCATGTAAAAAGGTTGCAACCAGGGCCTCATTGTTCCAGCTCAATTCAGCTGCGAGGATATGGAACTGAAGAGCATATTGTCCCACTGAACAAGATTCTTGACGAAAACGTAAAATTGGACTAGCCATCTTCGAGCCGGCTCCTCGAAGATGTTACGAAAGAGCTTCAAGAAGTCAGACAGGCTGAAACCACCGGATCATTTTTCTCCCACAGGGGGGCAGCCCAGGCTAAATCTTCACCGGAGAGGAGGGAATTGATATAGACAACCTTTGCCCAATCAGACAGGAAGTTTTGAGGCTGGAGCTCAAAGTGAATAATGCATTGGCTGAGGAACCCCCTGCAGGCCTTGGAGTCCCTAGAGAAACGGGACGGAGCTGGCACTTGTAGTGAATGTGTGGCTGCGACAAGAATAAGTGCAGCCGCTGATTCTACTTGAGGTTGCTGACTCGGGGTTCCCAGGGAGGCCTGAAGCTGCTCAAAACGGGAAGCCAGATCCTGGAGGAATTGCATCACCTGAGTCAGATGCAATTCCTGGGTCTCAAGTATGCGGACTATGCCCTGCAATGGATCATCTGCGGGAAGCGGCACGTCAGCCGGGTCCATGACTGATCAAACTGTCAGGTCACCTGAGTCCAGGTGGCAGATGCACCCCGTTGGGGTCTGGAGTACACCGCAAGGTAGTGGACTCTATGGCTGACTGCTGCGCTGGATGGAGCTCTAGGATATTCAGGAGAGCAGGTACTCTGTAGTACCTACACGGGTGACACTGGGAGCTAGAACATGAGATTTCCCAGGGCGCAGAATCTTAGAGCCAGCGGGTGTTCACCAGAGCCCCTAGTGGTGGTGATAGATTTAGCTGCAGTCTGGCTCCAGGTCGCGACTCCTTTGTTCCTCCCAGCTCACACTCACAGTAGAGTACAGGAAGGTAGAGTGGAAGCAGCAGACTGCAACAACAAAGGATAGTCAGGAGATAGCCAAAGGTCAGGGCAATAAGCAGGTAAGGATAGTCAGGAGATAGCCAAAGGTCGGGGTAACAAGCAGGTAAGGATAGTCAAGAACAAGCCAAGATTGCTAACTGGAATCAGACGTAGAATACACAGCAAGTCGCACACCAAAGCCAAACACACAATATTGATCAGCAGAGCTGGCTTGCAGTGCACAGGTTAATATAGAGGGGTGGAGCCATGCTTTGAGGAGAGATTACTTAAGCAGCCAGGTGAGAGCGGCTGGCCTCTTAAGCAGAACATATGGAGAGGTAAGCTGACAGACAAACATTACTGCATACCCATGACAATATTCTCTTGAACATTTTGTTTCCATTTGTCAGCTTATAATAAAAAATATACATAAAAGCCTTATATGTTCATAAAAAATAAACATTATCTAGATAGGCCAATTAATGATAGAATTACCGTCAAGAACAAATGCTGCTAAATTTAGTCTAGATATCTAGGCTTCAGTGATCTGTGGTCTCCAATGGGTTAAGCAGCCAGTGCCCCCAGTTATATTCGTTTCTCTATATCCTAGTAGGCTGTATGATTTTTGCTCATTGTAGATAATTTGAAGCAGCCAGATTACAGTCAAATCTCATTCATTCATTACTGTTCTAATATGCAAGAACACTGTGATAAAATCATAATTAGCACGAATAAGCAAAGGTCTACAGTCGTTTGGAACTGTTCATTATTTGGCCAAGCTTGCAGCCATCTGTTAAATGTGAAAGAATTCTGTATCAGCACATAAATGCTTCTCCAGGCTTTTATTGATGGTTTTTACCAGAACTCATAAATGTTAGAATAAGCTCCTTGGCTGTTTAGTCATTTATTCAAGTTTTCAGTGTCGTAATTAGGAAGCAGTATACGTAGATTTTAATAATCGGTCGTTTCAAGCACACTTTAACTTTGAAGCTGTGCCCATAGTCTAGAATATCAGCAGAAGTACATAATTTATTTGTTATGGGATTAACAAAGGGAGCACAGGATCTACAATACATCACTCCTATTTCATAGTATAAAAATACTCCCTTCATTGATTGCTGTGACCCACAGTTCTAAAAGTGGTACATAACGTCAAGCAAAAAGTATTTCTTATTAAAGAATGCAATATATTGATTAATTTTCCTTAGTGTCATTGCAATATTATTCATTAGTCATGTAACCCTGCCTGGAGCATTCAATATTATTGGATGGTCACAGCATGGTACAATTATTGTCTATACAGTGGTACACCCCTTCTCTATTGCCTGTAAAACATTTTTAAGTTATATGTCTTTATGGAGTCTGGACTTTTTATATCAAGGGTCCTCAAACTTTTTAAATAAAGAGCCAGATCACTGTCCTTCAGACTTTTGGGGAACCAAACTGTGCCCAGTGGAAGTAAACAGGGCCCCGGTGTAAGTGGCAAGTAGAAATAAACAACACCCCTGGCCATAGGCGAGCACAGGGGGTGTACAGGGTGTGCCTGGGCACACCCTAATCACCGCTTGAGGTGCAGATTCCCCCTGCTAATATTGCACCTGTTAGAGCCCCCTAACAGGGCTCCTAAAAAAAGTTGCATAAAATAAAAAGATTAAAATTGTAAAAATAAAAAGCTATTGACACTGTCCACGACCTTACTGACACCAACCTCTGCTCTACTGAGAAGTCCATGTTTTAATATATTTGATGCACACACCCTAATGCGATAGGCTGCGCACACCTATGCCCCTGGCTCTGTGGTCAGTGAAAATAACTCTTCATTATTTAGGTGAATGGAAAGAATAGTACCCAAAGTTTGTTCCAGTGAAAGGAATGGTGCCCTATCGTTGGTGTCAGGAGATGATCAGTACCCCATTAATGTTCAGTGAGAACAATAAAGCCTCATCAATGGCATAAATGGGAGGAATAATGCCCCATCAATGTTGCCAGTGGGAGGCATAGTGCAACAGGAATGATGTCAATGGGAGAAATTGTGCTGCGTTGTTGGTGTCAGTGGGAGTAATTTAGCCCTATTATTGGTGTCAACGCAAGGAAAAGTGTCTCATTGTTGGTGGAATAGAGCCCCAACCATTGTCAGGATTTGTTCCTGCATTGTTGAAGTCAGTAGGAGGTATATTGCTCGATTGTTGGTGTCAGTGGAAGGAATAGTCCATCATTGTTGGCATTAGATGGAGGAATAGTACCCCATCAATGAGGTCAGTGGGATTATTTGTACCCGCTGAATGGTATCAGTGGGGGTAAAGTGTCAGTGTTAGGAATGCTATCCCATCAAAAGTGTCAGTGGGAGAAATTGTGCTCCATTGATGTGTCAGTGGAAAAGGGCCTCTTTGTTGGTCTCAGTGGGAGGAATAGGCCTTCATCAATGGTGTCAATGGGGGAAATAGCACCCCATCAATGGTGTCAGTGAGAGCAATTGTGCCCCATTGTTGGTGTCAGTGCACTTGGATACATGGTATGTAGGTATACAAATCTCTAAAAGATTGTATGTATGAAGAATCTTAATATTTTGAGTAATTTCCTACTCTTTTAGATTGCAGGTACTACTGGGCAGGAGTTCATACCTTATTGTGCAGTCAGTTATATTCTGAATTGTTACAATATATGTCTGTTGTACTAATCATCATTGTCATTATCATATTGTTACTGACAACTCCAACTTGATGATGTGCACTAAAGTGCTGTATCTCTGTTTTGGTTTCCTGGGGCCACCCCTGTGGCATAGCTGCAATGGTCAATTTACCGCAGTTGCTCGTGATAGAGTATAAATGGGTTTTGGGTCATATGCATTTTTGGTGGTCGTCTAGGTGCTCACCAGCAGTCAGCAATGGTGCCAATTATATTATTTAAAAAGATTCCATGCCTATACCAAGTTTTACATCTATAGGGGTCACTGAGTGCATGATTGCGATTGGGCTGCAAGAAATAAATGGCACCTAAAGATCCAATCTTTGCCTTTTTCGCTCTATACATAAAATCAGACTAATTTAAATAACATGCAACAGTCCCTAAAGGCAAAGTCCATAACACTAACGGCAACTCCCTCTTCTTTATTTACTCATAAATTTCAAAGGTTAAAAACAATTAAAACACATTCAGTTGATGAACATTTCTCATACAAAGCACACACTTTCTCAAGACATTTCCAAATGCCTTGAGAAAGCATTTACTTTGCATGAGAATCATTCAACGGTTGGATGTATATATGGTTTTTTTTCTTTATTTGTCATTTTTTTAAATACAGTAGGTACAAATAACAGTTTACAATCAAAAACATATAGGTACCATGGCTGGAACAATACTGAAAATTAAACACCCCATTCAGTTGTGATCAGGTCTTTCATCCAGGATACAGCTCAGCTGGATGTGTGTTTTTTTAAATTCTTGTTTTAAAGTGACAAATACTACAAAACAATCTAATCCCTAAAGCGGTAGTAAACTGCATCAAAAAGAAAAAACAACTTACCTGAGAACGAAGCCCTCCAGTGCATGCTGTCCCTGCTAAAGGCACTTCCATCTTCAACTGGCCTTCCTTCCAGGTTCACAGGCTTCGGCTATATGAATGGCTGAGCCAGCAATGACATCACTCCATGCTGCGGATAACTGTTTACAGCATGGCTCTGAAGGAACGGCATGGTTCCTTCAGACCGTATGCGCCGGGTGACGTCACCAGCGGCATCTAAAGTAATAATCATTTGAACAGTGCATGTTTAGAAGATATTTACTGTACCTATACAGTGGATATAAAAAGTCCACACACCCTTGTCAAAATGTCAGGTTTCTGTAATGTAAAAAAAATAGACAAAGATAAATAATTTCATAACTTATTCCACCTTTAATGTGAGCTATAAACTGTACAACTCAATTGAAAAACAAACTAAAATCTTTTAGGGGGTGAAGTAAATATAAAAAATGAATCTAATGTGGTTGCATAAGTGTGCACACCCTCTTATAACTGGGGATGTAGCTGTGTTCAGAATTAAGCAATCGCAGTCAAACTTATGTTAAATAGGAGTCAGTACACACCTGCCATCATTTAAAGTGCCTCTGATTAACCCCAAATAAATTTTGTCTGTTCTAGTAGGTCTTTCCTGACATTTTCTTAGTCGCATGCTACAGCAAAAGCCATGGTCTGCAGAGAGTTTCCAAAGCATCAGAGGGATCTCATTGTTAAAAGGAATCAGTCGGGAGAAGGGTACAAAAGTATTTCAAAGGCATTAGATATACCATGGAACAGGATGTCCCTCCAAAATTGATGGAAAGACCTGAAGAAAACTGGTCAGGGAGGCTGCTAAGAGGCCTACAGCAACATTAAAGGAACTGCAGGAATATCTGGCAAGTACTGGCTGGTACAAGTGACATAAATCTTTTGTATTCTTCATATGTCTGGGCTATGGGGTAGAGTGACAAGACAGAATCCTTTTTTTACAAAGAAAAGCATCCAAGCCCAGCTAATTTTTGCAAAAACACATCTGAAGTCTCCCAAAAGCATGTGGGAAAAATGTCTTATGGTCTAATGAAACCAAGGTTGAACTTTTTGGCCATAATTCCAAAAGATATGTTTGGCACAAAAACAACACTGCACATGATCAAAAGAACACCATACCCAGAATGAAGCATGGTGGTGGCAGCACCATGCTTTGGGGCTGTTTTTCTTCAGCTGGAACAGGGGCCTTAGTAAGGTAGAGGGAATTAGGAACAGTTCCAAATACCAATCAATATTGGCACAAAACTTTCAGATTTCTGCTAGAAAGCTGAACATGAAGATGAACTTCGTCTTTCAGCATGACAATGACCCAAAGCATATATCCAAATCAACAAAGGAATGGCTCCACCAGAAGAAGAATAACATTTTTTGGAATGGCCCAGCCAGAGCCCAGACCTGAATCCGATTGAAAATCTGTGGGGTGATCTGAAGAGGGTTGTGCACAGGAGATGCCCCCACAATCTGATAGATTTGGAGTGTTTTTGCAAAGAAAAGTGGGCAAATATTGTCAAGTCAAGATGTGCCATGGTGATAGACTCATACCCAAAAAGACTGAGTACTGTAATAAAATCAAAAGGTGCTTTAACAAAGTATTAGTTTAAGGGTGTGCACACTTATGCAACCATATTATTTTAGTTTATTTTTACTTCACTCCACCTAAAAGATTTCAGTTTTGTTAACCACTTCAGCACCAGAAAGATTTCTCCCCTTCCTGACCAAGCCCTTTTTTGCAATACTGAATAACATAAAATTTAAACTCGCGCTGAATGGTGAAAAAACAGTGAAAAAGAAAACTAAAGCAGCTGCCACACACAAAGTGCTACTCACTAGAAATGTGAAAATATGGAAATGTGGTACTCGCAAATGTTATTAACCACTTCGCTACCCGCCCATAGTCAAATGACAGCCTGAGATGGGATCTCCCATCCTGGGTGGCCATCATATGACGTCCTGGGCTTCCCGGCCCTCTAGGGGGCATTGCTCGGTGCGTGTGCCCGGCGGCTGCGATTGCCACCAGGCACCCGCGATTGCCGCCGGGCACCCGCGATTGCCCGTTAACCAAACAGGACCGTGGATCTGTGTGTGTAAACACACAGATCCACGTCCTATCAGGTAAGAGGAGACCGATCTGTGTTCCCAGTACAGAGGAACACTGATCGGTCTCCTCCCCTTGTGAGTCCCCACCCCCTACAGTTAGAATCACTCCCCTAGGAAACACATTTAACCCCTCGTGTCCCCCTAGTGGTTAACCCCTTCCCTGCCTGTCACATTTATACAGTAATCAATGCAATTTTATAGCATTGATCGCTGTATAAATGTGAATGGTCCCAAAAATGTGTCAAAAGTGTCCAATGTGTCCGCCATAATGTCGCAGTCACAAAAAAAATTGCAGATCGCAGCTATTACTAGTAAAAAAAATAAATAAATAACAGTTTTTTAAAAATGCCATAAATCTATCCCGTATTTTGTAGACACTATAACTTTTGCGCAAACCAATCAAAAATATGTAGAAGAATACGTATCGGCCTAAACTGAGTAAAAAATGTGTTTTTTTTTTTTTTAAATTGGGATATTTATTATAGCAAAAAGTAAAAAATATTGTGTTTTTTTCAAACTTGTCACTCTTCTTTTGTTTATAGCGCAAAAAATAAAAACCACAGAGGTGATCAAATACCACCAAAAGAAAGCTCTATTTGTGGGGAAAAAAGTCCCTACTCACCAAACGGTGATGACTCCAGCTTTGCAGTCTGGGGGTCACTTCAGGCTTATGTGATGGTATCCAGAGGAGTTCAGGCGTGGTGTTGTGCACATCAGTTCAAAGGATTTCTTGTTGGAATTTCTCAGCAGAATCACCAGGAACCAAAAAAGGAAAAAATGGAACTAATAGTGAAAAGTACCATTTGAAAAGGGATTTATTCCATATACAAATGGGTACTTACAAAACAGTTGATAAAAACAGGCATGTAAAGGGATTAGAGATGGATCCGGACGCTGCTCACGGCGTGCATTCCAGAAACCAGGAAGTGCATTCCAAGGAGCAGGAAATGACGTCAGTGCCACCGGAAACACGTCATATTAAAACTGCTTGCCTATATGGAGACATTAACCACTTCGACCCCGGAAGATTTGGCTGCTCAATGACCAGATCACTTTTTGCAATACGGCACTGTCACTTTAACTGACAATTGCGCGGTCGTGCGACGTTGTACCCAAACAAAATTGACGTCCTTTTTTTCCGCACAAATAGAGCTTTCTTTTGGTGGTATTCGATCACCTCTACAGTTTTTATTTTTTGCGCTATAAACAAAAAAAGAGTGACAATTTTGAAAAAAAGCAATATTTTTTACTTTTTGCTATAATAAATATCCCCAAAAAATATATTAAAAAAACAAATTTCTTCCACAGTTTAGGCCAATATGTATTCTTCTACATAAGCGTATATTGATTGGTTTGCACAAAAGTTATCGCGTCTACAAAATAGGGGCTAGATTTATGGCATTTTTATTAATAATTTTTTTTTATTAGTAATGAAAGTGATTTGCAATTTTTTTTTATCTTGACTGCAACATTGCAACGGACAGATCGGTCACTTTTGACACTATTTTGGGACCATTGGCATTTATACCGCGATCAGTGCTATAAAAATGCACTGATTACTGTGTAAATGTCACTGGCAGGGAAGGGGTTAAACACTAGGGGGGATCAAGGGGTTAACTGTGTTCCCTCAGCATGTTCTAACTGTAGGGGGGATGGGCTCACTAGAACATGACAGAGATCATTGCTCCCGATCACTGGGAGCAGTACATCCCTGTCATTTTGCTAGGCAGAACAGGGAAATGTCTTGTTTACATAGACATCTCCCTGTTCTGCCTCTCCGTGCCACGATCATGAGCCACCGGCTCCCGCAGCGCGTGCCTGCTAGTCGTGGATGACACAGCGACATATGGGTACGTTGTTTTGCGCACCCGTGCCACTTTGTCGGCGTGAGCTGGTCGGCAAGTGGTTTAACTGAGTTGTACAGTTTATAGGTCACATTAAAGGTGGAAAAAGTTCTGAAATGATTTGTTTAGGATAATGCGATCAAGCTCTTACCTAATTTTGTGTGGTGTATATTCTGTGTGAGTTTATAATAAAGCCACTTATCCAAATATACAATAGATTTCTAATGTATACAATATGATTGTTCATTAATGCATCATTAATACATTTTTACATACCTGGATGTGTTTTTAATTGAAGTGAAGAAAAGTGACATGCATTGAGTGGCCTGGGTTTTGCTTTTTTGGATTAAAGCATTTGACTTCTTATGCCGCGTACACACGATCGGAAATTCCGCCAGCAAAAGTCCGATGAGAGCTTTTGGTCAGAAAATGCGACCGTGTGTATGCTCCATCGGACATTTGCTGGCGGAATTCCAGCCAGCAAAAGATTGAGAGCAGGTTCTCAATTTTTCAGTCAGAAAAAGTTTCGAAATTCCGATCGTCTGTACCAATTCCGACTTGCAAAATTCCTACGCATGCTCAGAAACAATTTGATGCATGCTTGGAAGCACGTCATTTTCTCGGCTCATCGTAGTGTTGTATGTCACCGCGTTCTTGACGGTCGAAAGTTCAGCGAACTTCGTGTGTATGCAAGCCAAGCTTGAGCGGAATTCCGTCAGAAAAACCATCCAAGATTTTTCAGACGGAAAATCCGCTCGTGTGTACACGGCATTACAGTTCTTACTAGGAGCACCAAGACCCACTGATGTGATTAAATGTGAGGTCAGAGGTGTGGGATCTCTAAGGGCAATCTCTATGCACTAGCCTGAGCTCCCTCCCGGGATATTAATGGTGAGTGCCACACATCTACGTGACTTGTAAAGAGTATAATGTACAGTTTCTGATACAAGAACATATTATATAAGAAATCATATCTGTATAGTAGCAATCAAGTTTCTGACCCCAACATATGTGGATTATATTTACTCTATGTAATTGAAGCAAAGCATTCTCTACCTATATCTCATAGATTTGATAAATGGCCACGCGGGGATAGTCTGTCTGTGTGCGGGATTGAGTATTGTAAAGGAAACACATCAAAACTCTCTGCCTTCCTGCTTCAGAAGTCAGGTCTGGTATTATCGTCAAATGTTTTGACTCAGGCTGTTCCTCTCAATGTAAAAAAATTTTCATGCACATGTTTTACAGAGCACTCCCCTGTGGAGGCTTTCTTAGGATGTGTAATCATGCCTGGCATAGATAAAGTCAAATGTGTGAATTTTCCTGTATCTGTTAATAACATTTTCCACAGTCTGAATTTTCTGCTCTATGGTCTATAAAAGTGCACCTGTCATCAGTTCTGGACTCGTGGTTAGGCCACATAGCTCTAGACTACTAGAGGAGTGCTTAATGACTTGTTGGCAAACCAGTTACAGAGTCTGTAAAAGCAATTTCCCCTTACAGTAATAATTGCCAGTCATCTGGCTATGACCACTGCAATGCTGGGGGCTACCATTCAGGGTATTGTGGTTATCTTGCCACTTCCTATTGCTGGAAGCGTGGTTGTTGAAGTTAATATTTAGTTTGGCATATCTAAAGCTTAAACTTTTTTTTTTTTTGTTAGTATATAGTTGAAGTGGTAGAGTCTCACTATGTTTTTATTGCTATCTAGGGCGGCACAGTGGTGTAGTGGGTAGCACTCTCGCCTAGCAGTAAGAAGGGTCGCTGGTTCGAATCCCAACCATGACACTACCTGCCTGGAGTTTGCATGTTCTCCCTGTGCCTGCGTGGGTTTCCTCCGGGTACTCCGGTTTCCTCCCACACTCCAAAGACATGCTGGTAGGTTAATTGGATCCTGTCTAAATTGTCCCTAGTATGTATGAATGTGAGTTAGGGACCTTAGATTGTAAGCTCCTTGAGGGTAGGGACTGATGTGAATGTAAAATGTATATGTAAAGCGCTGCGTAAATTGACGGCGCTATATAAGTACCTGAAATAAATAAATAAATAAATCTCTGCTCCTGTTAGGGAGATGTATTCCTCTATTTGTCCCAGGATAGAAATTGAGGGAGAAATCCCAAATTTCAAGCTATCAGTAGAACAGGAATAAAGGGACAACCTTTCACTGCTTGTTGCAGTGGCAGCGGTTTCCCTCACTTTCAAGATGTTTCTTTACCCTTTCTGTTGTGTCCACAAGGCAACATTTCTAACTAGAAATGATCACAATGGGACACAGAAGACAAAAACCCCTGACAGGGGTTTAACCATTCTCCACTCTATCAAAAATAATGAATTTGATTTTAGATATGCTTTAATTGCTGTTAACAGAAACAATATATTGTATAGCATAACGTTTATTGTTTATTGAAGATCTTCATAATGGCTACTGTGATGGACCCAAACGAGACAGAGGCTTTTGGAGGGGACTGCAGGGTAGCCTCTTGCATATTGACTATGGGCCATGGCTTTTAAGGGGGCTCTATTTTTGTATATATATCATTTAGGCCCTTTCACACTGAGGCGGTTTGCAAGCACTGTTGCGCTAATAATAGCGCCTGCAAACCGACCCAAAACAGCCGCTGCTGTCTCTCCAGTGTAAAAGCCCCGAGGGCTTTCACACTGGAGCGGTGCTCTAGCAGGACGGGAAAAAAAGTCCTGCTAGCAGCATCTTCGGAGTGGTGAAGGAGCGGAGTATACACCGCTCCTTCACCGCTCCTGCCCATTGAAATCAATGGGACAGCGTGGCTATACCGCCGGCAAAGCGCCTCTGCACAGGCGCTTTCTGGCAGTTTTTAACCCTTTCTTGGCCGCTAGCAGGGGGTAAAACCGACCTGCTAGCGGCCGAATACCAACGGTAAAGCTCTTTGTGTTACAGATTTTCTCTTCCTGATCACCACTGCGAGTGGATTATTGGCATACAGCCAAGACAGCTGATTGGAGGAAAGGCACACACACCCTCTCCACATTGGCAAAGGAAGAAAGGAAAGTGAAGAGTTCTGTTCTAAGATGGCTCTCTGTGTGGATCTATTTATAGCAACCTCCCACGACACACACTTTAGGCTGCCATCTCTGAGAACTTTTCAGAAGTTATCAGGCTGATAACAGAGGAACCGAGCAGAAGAAAGCTACAGGCCATAGTGCTTTAAAAAGAGATAAGAAAACACTACAGATATATGTGCCCAGCTAAAATTTCATGAATCGGGTTTACATCCACTTTAACCACTTCAATATCAGGCACTTTTGCACCTTCCTGCCCAGGCCAATGTTCAGCTTTCTTCGCTGTCACTATTTAAATGACAATTGCGCAGTCATGCTATACTGTACCCAAACTAAATTTTTATCATTTTGTTCACACAAATAGTGCTTTTTTTTGGTGGTAGTTGATCAACTCTGTGGTTTGTATTCTTTGCTAAACGAATAAAAAAAGATCGAAAATTTTGTAGATAAGTACGTTTTCTTCTTCACTGATGGGCACTGATAAGCTGCACTGATGGGCACTGATAAGGCGGCACCGATGAGGTGGCACCAATGAGATATCACTGATGAGGTGGCACTGATGGGCACTGATGATGGGCACTAATAGGCAGCACTGATGGGCACTGATAGGTGGCACTGATAGGCAGCACTGATGGGCATTGATAGGCGGCTCTGATGGGCACTCATAGGTGGCACTGGTGGGCACTGAAGGGCACTGGGCACTGAAAGGTTGCACTGATGGGTGGCACTGATAGGCGGCACTGCTGGGCACTGATGGGCACTAATAGGCGGCACTGATGGGCACCGAAAGGGGGCACTCATGGCTGGCACTGATAGATTGCACTGATAGGCATGACTGATGGCACTGGCAGACATTGTTAATGGGCACTGATTGACATATGCCCTGGCACTGATTGGCATATCCCTGGCACTAATTGGCATATCCCTGGTGGTCTAGGGTGTTATACCTGGTGGGCGTCCTTTATTGTCATCCCTGGTGGTCCTGGCAGCATCCCAGGTGGTCCAGTGTGGGCATCCACAGGGGGGCTGCACTGATAAACAATCAGTGCAGACCCCCCTTGTCAGAAGAGCCACCGATCGGCTCTCCTCTACTCGCGAATGAGGAAAAGCTGATGAACGGCCCTTCCTGTTTACATCGTGATCAGCCGTGATTGGACACGGCTGATCACGTGGTAAAGAGCCTCCGTCAGAGGCTCTTTACCGAGAACGGTGTAGCGGTGTGTCAGACTGACACGCCGCACCACCGACCACAGGCATGCGTCGGCAGTTATCCTGCTGGACGTCATATGATGCCCTGTCAGGATAACAGAACCACCGCCCGGCCATCATTCTGCTATAGGCCGGGCGGGAAGTGGTTAAGGTGTCTTTCTCTCATTGTATAATTCCCCATTGTGTGTGCCTCCTATGTGTGAATTCCCATTGTAGTCACCTATTGTTTCTGTCTGTCTGCTAGTATTGTGTCTACTTCACCCCGTTACCAAACTATTGTGAGATGTTACATGTTCATGTTAATTAGCTTATTGTTTAATTAGATTACTGTTTATGTTATCTGTTCATTAGATGTACTGCTATTACTCTTTACAGTTTGCATTGTTTAGGATAATGCGACCAAGCTCCTACTTGATTTTGTGTGGTATATATTCTGTGTGAATTTACAATAAAGCCAGTTGCAGTTTGCACCTAAGTTAGTGCCGTCTAGTTCTTGGCTGCTATGCTCAGCTATAATACCTGGTTCTAGAGTGGAGGAAGCTGTATCTTGACGGAGGCACCAAGGCTAGGTGCTAGGCGGTCCATCACAGCTACATCATTTTGAGTGGTGTCACTGAAAGGAGATAATGCTACTAGGTGGGTGCCAAGGGGAAGAAAAAAAAACAAGCAGTGCAAAGGGAGGGGCAGTTGATGGTGGGGGCAGGATGTACAGAGGGGTAGTTGATAGTGTTAGTCAGAAGTACAGAGGAAGAGGCAATAGACACAGACTCTAGGTATTAGTAAAGTTGAAAAAAATCGCACTTAGGACAAGTATATAGGCCAAGTGTTTACAGGTTGCTGCCTCCCTTAAACAGAGACACTCCCTAGGAATGTCCTGCAGAAATAAGAAATATTAGGGGATAAATAGGGAAAAACGGCGCTACCTGAAAGACCTGTTTGGCTCAGCCTATACAGGGAACGTTGTATAAACGTAATTTTATATATATCACAAGATTTCAAACCAATATGGATGAAAGGGTGCTATAATTAAATTGAAAACGAAAAATGTTGCAGAGTCACACTCCATTGGCTAAAGTACATATGTGTGGGTCAGTATATAATCGCATACAGAGATAATCAGAAAAGACTCTGTATGTGCTAAAATATCATATGCTTTTCATAGGACAGTGTAGTTTTACCCATCACAACACACATTCAGCACTTAGTACAAAAAAAAGACATCTTGTTTATAGCGACAAAAATGCATGAAACATGCGTGGATCCACTTATGTTGGTTCCTATGGATGAACCAAGTATATAAGCCAAGTGTTTACAGGTTGCTGCCTCCTTTAAACAGAGACACTCCCTAGGAATGTCCTGCAGAAATAAGAAATATTAGGGGATAAATAGGGAAAAACGGCACTACCCGAGAGACCTGTTTGGCTCAGCCTATACAGGGAACGTTGTATAAACGTAATTTTATATATATCACAAGATTTCAAACCAATATGGGTGAAAGGGTGCTGTAATTAAATGGAAAACGGAAAATGTTGCAGAGTCACACTCAATTGGCTAAAGTACATATGTGTGGGTCAGTATATAATCGCATACAGAGATAATCAGAAAAGACTCTGTATGTGCTACAATATCATATGCTTTTCATAGGACAGTGTAGTTTTACCCATCACAACACACATTCAGCACTTAGTACAAAATAAAGACATCTAGTTTATAGCGACAAAAATGCATGAAACATGCATGGATCCACTTATGTTGGTTCCTATGGGGAAAAGGATTCCATATACAATATCGCAACAGTATCTCTATGTCTCAGTGCACATATAGTTCATATGTTGTAGCAATTGCACAAATGTGTAATAGTCTCATATATTTCATGCGGCAATCAGACTTGATATTATCCCCAAAGTGACTTGGTGTGTACAGGGTAGGATGGTGACTTCTGTGATCCCCCTCAGATTGCTCACTCACCAGATGTCAGAACCCCTACAGGGGTATCAGGCCTGTAATGCTGCACGGAAGACTGCTACTGCTGCGATGCTTCAGATGGCTCCAATGATCATGTTGCAATTAGCCCTCATATCAGGGAAAGAAAAAGGCTTCCATAGTATAATATAGTCCCAAAAAGTATTTATTTAAAAAGTAGTATAAAAGACAAAAAAATATAAAATAAAACAAAAATAAAAATAAAAAAAGTTGCAAATATCCAACAGGTCCCGTTCGTTCACCCCCCTTGGCCACTGGGGAGGGATATCACTCAAAAGTGGGTTTCGTTGGTGTTTGGCTGTTCAGTCACTGTTCAGTCACTGAAACTCAAGCAGGTACAAGTGGGGGAAGTAGCGATCAGCTGGAGATGTATTCCTCCCACTGTGCTGCCAGGAAGTGATGTGTAGGCGCTGGTCCGTCGCTAGGTATTGCCTTCTCACACACATGCAGAGGAGAGGTTGATGATGGGTTTAGGCAGTACAGAGCAGGACAGTTGAAGGTGGGCTCAGACAACACACAGAGACAGACTTCTGACAGTGCCCTCTCTCACTGTACAGAATGTGATACCAGATTTCACCAGCAGGTCGTGATGAAGGTAAAATGCCAGAATATTTCAGGGAGAGAAGGTAGACATGGTATGACTTAAGCACATGCCGACCAGGGCACGATGATGTACGTCGGCAAAATGGCACAGCTGGGCTAATGGGCGTACAGGTACATCCCCTTTAAATCGCGGCATTGTGGGCACCCGCGCACCTGCCGCATTCTCCATGACCGTGCCCGTGGGTCCCGAGGACTCGATGTCCACCGGGGGCCCGCGATCGTGTCACGGAGCAGAAGAACGAGGAGATGTCTTTGTAAACAAGGAATTTCCCTGTTCTGCCTAGTGACATGACAGGGATCTACTGCTCCCTGTGATTGGGAGCAGTGATCGCTGTCATGTCAGTGGTAGCCCACCCCCCCACAGTTAGAACACCTCCCAGGACACACTTAACCCCTTGATCGCCCCCTAGCGTTTAACCCCATTCCCTGCCACTGCCATTTACACAGTAATCAGTGCATTTTTGTAGCACTGATTGCTGTATAAATGACAATGGTCCCAAAATGGTGTCAAAAGTGTGTCCGCCATAATGTCGCAGTCAAGATAAAAATCGCAGCTCGCCGCCATTACTATTAAAAGAAAAATTATACTAAAAATGCCATAAATCTATCCCCTATTTTGTAGACGCTATAACTTTTGCGCAAACCAATCAATATACGCTTATTGCAATTTTTTTTTTTTTTTTTACCAAAAATATGTAGAAGAATAAATATCGGCCTAAACTGAGAAAGAAATTTTTTTTATATATATTTTTTGGGGATATATATATTATAGCAAAAAGTAAAAAATATTGCTTTTTTTTCAAAATTGACGCTCTTTATTTGTTTATAGCGCAAGAAATAAAAACCGCAGAGGTGATCAAATACCACCAAAAGAAAGCTCTATTTGTGGGAAAAAAACCATCAATTTTGTTTGTTTGGGTGCAACGTCGCACGACCGCGCAATTGTCATTTAATGCGACGCAGTGCCGTATCGTAAAAAGTGCTCTGGTCAGGAAGGGGTTAAATCCTTCCGGGGCTGAAGGCTGAAGTGGATAATTCTCCTTTAAGGAGTCTTCTGTAAAAGAACTAGATCTTTCATATATATATATATATATATATAGAGAGAGAGAGAGAGAGAGAGAGAGAGAGAGAGAGAGAGAGAAATGCACTGAGAAATGCCCTGAAAAAGGGGAATGAGAGGGAGGGTATCGTGCACAGGAACCAACAAACACCACAGGTGAGTGGTCTGCTTACCCTCCGGGCTCCTCCCATAAATTCAGGCCACCATACTGGCTTTCTTATATACAATTTATTTTTATTTATTTTTTCTAAAACCAAACTGTGAATTCTAGCAATATCTGAAGCAATAAAAATTTTGTGGAAATGATTTAAATGTGTGATTGATGCCTGAATGCCTTGCAAGCTATTTGTGGATTATAATAAATGGTTACACAGCTTTGGGAAGCTGTTTCTTTCCAATTGTCTGAAAAAGCTGTTTGATGTGGATCTCTAGAGTGTTTGCTTCTGTTTTGTGTTATTTTACATACTATAAATGAACTCACAATGTGTACTTAGCCGTGATTTATGGACAAATGGGAGTATTTTAAAACATTGAGAAGGAATGTAAAATGTTGGAGCTCACATTGCACATACGTTAGATGTGTTCATAAGTCACAATGATAAGGTGCTACCTTTTCTCCTCCAGATATATTTCAAGGAAAGATTACCATGGCAGAGTGGATTTACACAAAGCACAAAGCCCCGTATATTATTAACAATGAGGTTGTCATGATCGATCACTTCAAAATGACCATTAGAAAGAAAGGATTTTGAAACTGGGGAATATAAATATATATATATATGTAGTATTGTGCAAAAGTTTTAGACAGGTGTGAAAAAATGCTGAAAATTAAGAAAGCTTTAAGAAATAGAAGTGTTAATAGTTTTTTTTTTAACCAATTAACAAAATGGAAAGTAAATGAACAGAAGGGGAATCCAAATCAAATCAATATTTGGTGTGACCACTCTTCACCAGCCTTCAAGACAGCATAAATTCTTCAAGGTATACTTGCACACAGTTTTTGGAGGAACTCGGCAGGTAGGTTGTTCCAAACATCTTGGAGAACTAACCACAGCTCTTCAATGGATGTAGGCTGCCTCAAATCCTTCTTTCTCTTTATGTAATCAAAGTCAGACTCCATGACGTTGAGCTCAGGGCTCTGTGGGGGCCAAACCAACACTTCCAGGACTCCTTGTTCTTTTTAGGCTAAAGATAGTTCTTAATGACATTGGCTGTATGTTTGGGGTTGTTATACTGCTGCACAAATACTCTTGGGGCCAATCACATACCTGATGGTATGGCATAATTAATAAGTATCTGCCTGTATTTCTCAGCATTGAGGACACCATTGGTCCTGACAAAATCTCTAACTCCATTTGCAGAAATGCAACCCCAAACTTACAAGGAACCTTCACCATGCTTCACTGTTGCTTGCAGAGACTCATTATTGTACTGCTCTGCTCTCCAGTACTTTGGCAAACAAACTGCCTCCTGCTGCAGACAAATATTAAAAATGTTGGCTCATCAGTCCAAAGCACCTGCTGCCACTTTTCTTCACCCCAATTCCCATGTTTTCATGCATAGTTGATTCCCTTAGCCTTGTTTCCCTGTCAGAGGTATGGCTTTTCGGCCACAATTCTTCCATTAAGACCACTTCTGGACAAGAGGAATACATGAAGAGACAGAAGTAATTGAGGTACCCCACATCCACAGAAGACCTGAAGACCTGTGGTTAGTTCTCCAAGTGTTTGGAACAACCTACCTGCCAAGTTCCTTCAAAAACTTTGTGAAAGTGTACCTAGAAGAATTCATGCTGGTTTGAAGCTAAAGGGTAGTCACACCAAATATTGATTTGATTTAGATTTTTCTTTTTCTTTAGATTTGCTCACTTTGCATTTTGTAAATTGATAAAAATAAACCATTCAAATTTATACTTTTGAAAGCATTCTTACTTTACAGCATTTTTTCACACCTGTCTAAAACTTTTTCACAGTAATATACACTATATTGTCAAAAATGTTGGGATGCCTTTACACACACATGAACTTTAATGGCATCCCAGTCTTAGTCCGTAGGGTTCAATATTGAGTTGGCCCACCCTTTGCAGGTATAACAGCTTCAACTTTTCTGAGAAGGCTGGGAAGGCTATCCATAAGGTTTAGGAGTGTGTCTATGGGAATGTGTGACCATTCTTCCAAAAGCGCATTTGTGAGGTCAGGCAGTGATGTTGGTCGAGAAGGCCTGGCTCACAATCTCTGCTCTAATTCATTCCAAAGGTGTTCCTTAAGGTTAGGGACAAAACTCTGAGCAGGCCAGTCAAGTTCGTCCACCCCAAACTAACTCATCCCATCCCCAAACTGTTCTCACAAAGTTGGGAGCATGAAATTGTCCAAAGTCACTATACTAAGTATAGTGACTTTACAGTTTAGAGCAGGGGGACCTCCCTGGTATAGATATATACAATTAGGTATATTTGTGTATGTTACCAATTGTCATAACTATTCACTATACTATTGCACTGCATTGGTGTGATAGTGTAGTCATTGTAATAACCCTTTATATAAATATACTACTTACTCAAAGAAAGAAGTTGTTTCTGGTTATTATTGAAGTTTGTGTGCAGTGTTGTTATTTCTCCTGCAGGTGGAGCTACAGACACCCAGGTAGAGGTAAATATAAATATAAGTGTATATTGTGGGTTAAAGTCAATACTCATATCATTACTGCACTACAGCTGTGCCAAGGGGATTGAACAATTTAAGGGGGGTAAAGAGATAAGAGGACAGGCCCGCTTAAACCAGCAGCTCCACCCAGAGTTATTGCTACATTTACATTGTAGCAAAGTGTCATTTCTTCAGTGATGTCACATGAAAAGATATAATAAAATATTACAAAAATGTGAGGGGTGTACTCACTTTTGTGACATATATATACACTGTATATCATAACATAAGCAGACCTTGTCCTGAAACACAGTAGTTATGTTCTGCGTTTCATCACCTTCAAGACTTTACTTTAGAATATGGTATGATCATACAGTCCAATGTTGGCAATCTTTATTACAGGTTTCACATATAAAGCAGGAAGATTGGGATAAGGAATGCCTTCCCTTGCTTACAGAGTTTCCTCTTTTCAGTTTCTGCTTTTTTGCCTTTGATGATAGTCAGGGCAGCCATCAGAAATCTTGGGGCCGTGTGTACAGCTTTAGGTCTGGTCCCTCCCTGGCCTGACCACCAACATTTCCCAGGGCCCGCCCACAGGTCGTCCTACCGAATCCGCCCACTGAGCGTCCCACCAAGTTCCATCCCATGTCCTCCTCATTCTCCATCCAATGTCCTCCTTCTCTAGTCCCATCTCCCCAATCCCATGTCTTACTCTTCCAGTCTCATTTCCCCCATCCCATGTCCTCCTACTTCTCCATCCCATGTCCTTTTCCTCCTCCAGTCCCATCTCCTCCATCCCATGTCCTCAGTGGTGACACATCAATGGATTATATCTAGAGACCTGCACTTCTCCATGGAATGGAAGTAGATATCAGTACATGCAGCCACAGTCTGAGCCCCCACATGAGGTACCCCCATCTCTCCCTTATCTGAGGTTAAGGATTGGGGCCAGCAGCTGCCCACACAGGACCAGCAGCCTCCAGCGCCTCTCCCACCTCATGTCTCCTCCGGCTTCTCTCTCCTCTCGGCCACTCCGCCATACTCCCTGGTTGCTGGGGCAACACCAAGCTCTCCCCTAAATGGCCTTGCTGATTAAACACTCCAGGATGCGCTCTTGCTGCAATTGGTGGAGTGGGGAGGTGGGCGGAGAGGAGTAACTACCACAGCTGTCAATCATCCAGCCTGCAGGCAGCAAATCTAAATTCCTTTGGGCGGGGCCTGGGCCTCTCAGGAAGCCTGGGTCCCCTACATATGTATGGGCTATCCCCCCTGTACCCAGTTATCGGTCTCATGCAACATGCCTTCATGTCCCTCTCTTGTGTGGCACCAGTGGTAAATTGTCCATAATAAAATTTCAGGAGATGACCATCTATTATGAGCTACAGATGTCCAAGCTAATGGAAGTGTGCTGACTTAGCAGACTTGCTGGGTGATAACATGGATTAATGTAAGGTGGCTCATGTAAAAGCTTTTGAGATGACGTTCTTGTTGCATGTACGGTATACTTGTTTTACTGATGTAGGGTATAGTGTGTGGAAGCCAAGCCTGGTCGATATAAATGTTGGTGTTAGCTGGGCTATTTTTTTTATTGACCATGGACATGCATTTCCAATGCATCTACTGTTATCACATCTACTTGTAGTATAGAGTTGTTCCAAGACAGTGTATTCACTGATTAAAAGAAATTAAAAGATGATGCTTGACCGGCTTCCTGAGCATGAAAGTAGGTCTTCATCATATTATTTATGAGACTAAATTTTTTACACACTAACATGAGGTCCATCAGGTTCTGAAAGGCTTGTGAGATGTTAGTGCTGCTTCATCCCCAATGTGTTTGACCAGTATTGTTCAAATTGTGGTTTTGTCCTCAAGTGAGCTATGCTAAACAGCAAAGTCTTTCCTGGTGTGCATGCCATCTGTAGTCAAATGCATATTTCCAAAAAATATAAGAGTAAGCACACAGCCCTCTTGATGTCAGTGCTGAGGCAAGGTTTAAGATCCATCAAAAACAACATTCTAAAAAATCCCACCTCCACCTGATTCTGAGTACCTGCATGCTGTACTTTTAGCCTGGGTCTCCCCCTGTTCTAATGAAAATGTATACGATGCTTGTAGCTGAGAGTTTGCCTTTGTCTAGAGAGGATCTCTAGGGATAAAACGATAATCCTGCAAACCTAAATACTTCGGACAATTCTTGAGAAATGCAAAAAATTCAAATTTCGTGACCGGACAACCATCTATGTGAATGAATAGATTCCCTAAGGCAATGGGTCTGACGTTTAAATATTTGTAGTAATATATTATATTGGGTAGATAATTAATTAGTAGTTATTACAATGATGATGTTAGTACTCTCCTGCAGCAACCCAATTCTTCCAGAGAGATGTCCACAGATGACAAAAATCCAACAGAGTTTGCATTCAAGGAAAATTAATGTTTAGAATGAGTTTAGTAATGAAGAGATTTTGTGTGTAGTCTGAGAAAAAAATCTAGGGAGGAATGTGTTGCGTTTGTTACAATATGATTTTTTTTTATTAATCAGACTTACGATACATGGGACATAACATTACACAATAGTGGTTGGTCATAGAGATATTGTCAGTTTTTGTCTTGAGTAGATTCCTCAAACAAATGCTGTTTTATACAATGGCGGTAAATATCATTGTTGTATTGTATTGTTACAGTTTTCAACAGGCTATTGTCTCTATTGATACAGTACACAAGAAAGAGATTTAGTTGTTTGAGGTCCTTTCAGCTCTCAAACTGAAAGAATGACTGTTAGATTACTGTCAGGTGTTGGCCTGATTAGACAATGGGTACGTAGATGCAGTTTTCAACAGTCCATTGTTTCTACAGCTACAGTAAACAGGCATGTTTCCTGTTGTTTGGTAGCTATGGCAAACAGCCTGACACATAAAAGGGGTGAATAGACACACACACACCATCATGCTGTAACATCTGACGCCACTCATCATAGAAGAAACTTGCCTGATGCTCCAGGAGAATCGTTGCCAATGGAGATCACGAACATACAGTAACAGCAGATAAGTAACCTTTAAGTGTATTTTTACTATTATAGACCATAGGCTGTTCAATTTGCTAGGCATTTTGCCTGTTATAGATATCTGTCAGTCTTGTATTACTAATATTGTAATAGTTTTTGTATGTACGGCATCTTTGTATAGTAAAAGTACAATTTACACACTGCAGAAATCTCAGCTTCCTTGCTTATACCACAGAGTAACCTTTCTAGATAGACGCAAGCAAAACAGTATATAATTTAGAGTCCCATTTTTCCAAGATTTGCGCCTTCATAGTCACACACAGACAGGACTGACTGCCAGCTTGAATTGTCCCCCCTGAAATACTAGTACACTACGAGGGAGTTTCTGCTAGGTCAACCCAAAATACTCTTTGATCTTATTGTTACCCCCTCAAGTCTAATTACCATCAATAAATACTTCTCCTATGGTCCTTTAAACAATGTACCCTTTGAAATGTTCAATTAGGGTAACAGGCCATACCTCACACACCTAGGTAGACTTGCATAAGATTAACACATCAAAGGGTCTTCAGCTGTCCCCTTGATATGTTAAAATTCAGTTGGCTTGGACAACTCAACTGAATTTCTGGTCAACATGGCACTCCAATACAACATTATACATAAATTGGCCAACATATTACAACAATATTCTCTGGTGACTACAACCGGACAAATAGACCAGTTGGGCAGGAGAACAAAGAAACCCAAGCCCCCCTACCCAATTGGTCCATTTTAGATTTTGGGATAAACAACATTAAACTGACATCACCAAGGACTAAGTGATGAAGCATTACCCTGATTTCCTTTTTTATTGTGCGGAACAAGTTACAATATAAGCAGGGCTCCAAAGAAAGCAATCAGAAAAACAGCACAAAAAAAAGGGCCTCATAAGAGGAAAAACATACTGCCTAAACTGCGCCAGACAGTCTTCCCAAGATATTGATGGTTATAGGACTGCGGTCATCTGGTACCGATCGACCACGCTTGTAGCTTTTAACCTCTTGTTTCACCAGGAAAAAACTCCCATAAGCCGGAAAACCCAACATTTTAAAGAAAAAGGACACACCTGCTAAAACCCTTCTTCAAAAAGGGCCCATAGAAAGGCCAAAATCGAAGGTTCCGTGGGTGAGTTAAAAGAAAAACCTGTGCACATGCAAAAGGACACCCACTTATCCCATGCAGCTGAATAAACAGCCCATGTTTCAGGGGCAATGGAATTTCTAATTGCCACGGTGACTGGATTCAAATCAAATCCCACAAGTGATCCAGGGACCGGAAGCCTACCAAATCTGCCTCTGAGTGAAGACTGTGGAAACAGTGCATCTGGAAGAGAGACAAAGCATCTGCTACATCATTAACACACCCAGGCACATATTGCGCCTTCAACCAAACATTCAAATTCAAACAATGAAAAACAAAATTACGTAATAATTTAATGACTGGAGGGGACTTGGAGGACAGACAGTTGATAGCAAAGACAACCCCTTTATTGTCAGTGTGAATGACAATACGCTTGTTGGCAAAGAAATTGCCCCAAATGTCAAATGCCACCACAATGGGAAAAAGTTCTAAAAAAACAATGTTCTTGGTAAGCTTGCAGGAGAACCAGGAACTTGGCCACCCACCGTGACACCAGTGCATCTGCCAAATTGCAGAGAAACCCAGCAAATGCGCAGCGTCTGTAAACAGCTGGAAATTGGTGGATGACACAAATTCATCCTGAAAAAGGACCTACCATTATACATCTCCAAAAATCTGAGCCAAACTAACAAATCCTCCTTCAAGTCACTAGTCAGCCTAACGTGAGAAAAGTGGTATTTGAGCCCTGCCGTGGCCAAGTACAGTCTCCTGGAAAAAATTCTGCCCGTCGGCATTACCCTACAGGAAAATACTGAAATGCCCAAAAGAGATTGTAGCTCTTTTAACAACATTTTTATTTTTCTGACTAAGAAATTAATAGAAGACTTGGCCTTAGCTATTTTACTCAACGGAAGGCTAAATTCCCCTGCAGAAGTATATATAAGAATTCCTAAGAATTCCACTGAAGAAGATGGATAGACTGCCTTCTCGTCTGGCAAGGGCACCCCAAAATGGCTCATAAGGGAACAAAACACTCGTAAAGTATAATCGCAGACTGCAGAATGAGCGGGGCCAACAAACAAAAAATCAGCAAAATAATGAACACGTTATCAAAACCCGCTTCAAAAATGAGCGCCCAATGCAAAAGAGAAGAAAACCTTTCAAAATAGGCACAAGAAAGAGAGCAACCCATGGGCAGACACATGTCATAAATGAATTGACTGTCAAAGCAAAAACCCAAAAGGTGTTTCAATACACCCTAAACGCAACCTAAACGCTGATGTAATGTCAGCTTTTGCCAATACCACACCCTGGCCAAAAACCCTAACTCTCAAAGCAGCCTCTTCAAAGGACGAGTAAGAGACCGATGATAAAGACTCATCAATCTCGTCATTCAAGGAACACCTTTTTGGATACGAAAGATGATGGATTATTCTAAACATATTGGGCTCCTTTTTGGCAACTGCCCCTAAAGGGGAAATCCTGAAATTACTAAAGGGAGGGGAAGGGAAAGGGTCAGCCATGTGTCCTTCAGAGATTTCCTTGGCCAGTTTCTCCCAGACCAATTCAGGTAATTCTAAAACTGATTTCAAATTGCCCACCACCCTGCAGCCCTCCCCAGAAAAACGAGGGATGTGAAAAACATGCAAAAAACCATCAGTGAGGAAGTGCACCATTGCTCCTTTTGAGTACCGAACCAGCCACAGGCGCATATTTTCCACCTTCACTGGTGTTTGTACTTTTGGGAACATTTTCCCGCTGTGAACTTGAAGCACCAGCCCTTTTAAAACATCTGGTCAGAGGATGTGGACCAGCACAAAAGGAACAATCATGCCGCTACTTGCACGACGTGGTCCATTTGTACTGCATCTAGTAGTACGCCTAACAAAAACCTTTCCTGTAAGGGGAAACATTACTAACGACCGCCAATGGCTTAGGCGGGGGGGGGGTCACTGAGGCAAAATTTAATTGAGCCACAGACCCACACCTTTCATGCCGAGTTGCAGACTGGGATAAATGGACAACTTCTAAATCACTCATTATATTGAAACCAGCCCAAGCCGCCAAAGTTCCTATATGCTTCCAGCACATATTCCACATGCTGAAATAAATCACAACATTTATCTGGGTTCTTTTCACCAAATACACTGGCAAAAAAACAAAAGGCTTGAAGACAATTATTGAAAGATTGCTGTACGGGCCTGCGCCTGTCATCCTCACCCCACTCATTGAGCTTCTTATCCGCCCTGGAAAGAAATTCCTTTTAAGAAGAAAGGAGGGAAAATAAGTCTACAGACTCCCCCCTCCAAATTTTTTCTTTCAACGTCATGGATAAGTCGTATCCAAGGGATATCTCGCACGGCAGAGCTTCCTTATCACATGGTTCAGGCACAGGAGCTCTCACCACCGACTGTTCACTGACGCAAAAGGATTAATAGCAAAAGCTAAATAAAAAGTAGATGAGGAAGGGTTAACCCCGGTAAAACTTGCAAGCAAGGAAGGGTTAACACAGCTAAGCGCACCAGAAGGGGCCCAAACATTAGCAGGGTTAGCCTGCTGCAGGGCTGACTGACTGGAAATAACAGATGCTAACCTAGCTAGAGAATCCATAATATTAGTTAAAATAGATGCACTATTGCACTCACCCACAGGACCAGCAGGGGGTGCAGGAATGCTGGCTTCACAGCCCAGCAGCTGCTGTTGCAAGACGTCTTCTGCAGAGGAGCCATCAGAAGAGGCAGAAACAACATTCTCCCTTGCTCCCATGGGATCTTCCTGATGCACCTGCTGTCCTGGCATGCCTGCACTTTGCCTCGGAATGCAGCTGGCATCCGAAGGCGCAGCCTGGAGCTGGCCACCTCCCCTTTGATCTCCCGCCACCATGACTCGCAGGAGAAAGAGGACAGGCCCGCCTCTTCTTGTAAGCTTGGCGGCCATGGGTTTCCACATCACAGGCGTCACTACCATCTTCCATCAGCAGAGGGGCTGACACCAGACCCACCACTGCTACACTCTTCCACTCCGGAGGTCGGTTCCCACGTTTGCGCAGCTGCCGCTGATACCCTGCCGCTCTCCCTCTTCTTGTCCGTCCACTCGCCGGACTTGACACACTGGCCTCTTCTTCTCGCCGTTCCGCTGTTGGCTCTTGTGCCAGGCACCACCGCAACCATTCTTCACCTCTGCCAGACACTGCCTTCTGAAGCACGAGCCGCACCAAGGACTCCATGACAGGTGAGCAGAGAAAAGGGGTGTATTGAAACTCCTTTTGAACACTGTCCAGCCAAAAGACCAACAATCAGCCAAAGCTCCTTTATATACTGAGGCCCCAAGGCTTCTGGCAAAAATTCTGCATGCCATTGGACCCAAAGCACTAGCCCACGGGTGTGCCCTAATTAATTAAAAGGTGGGGAGGAGAGAAACCTTTAGAAAAAAAACAACCCAAACCTGTTCTAAGTTTCAGTATTACATTTTTAGGCAGAGGTAAACCCATGAAAGCATGCCCTAATAAATTGTGCCCACTTTATGCATGGGGTTGTATTCTGCACAAATGACCCAAAAATAACTCCAAACACAACCATACATATGAGAATAGAGGACACAAAACACAAAATTGGTGTAAGTTGACCACAGCACTTTTATTGGTTTTACATATTCAAACCATTTAGAAAATAATATAATAATACCATTATATTAGCATATACCAAAACTGACAATGCTTAGCCGTAATGACTCAAGCAAAAACATAACTTTCAATACTGATAAAGTCCCCACAAAATCCGGGACTTTGACACAGCCAAAGGCCTGGCTTACCCCAAAACTGCGGCCACTTCATTACCATGCTGCAAACCTAAATTAAAAATGTTGAGCCCGATATTCGAAAGGTAGACGAGATCAGGACAATATAGTCCGGGGGGGGGGGGACCTGTAGAAAAACCCAATCCAAACCTGTTCTCAGCTTAAGTACTACAATTTTAGGCAGAGGCAAACCCATGGAAGCGTGCCCAAATAAATTGTGCTCACTTTATGCAAGAGCTCCAAACAGCCTGCCACTTGTGTTACATCATACTCAGTTGAATATCAACAAATCACTAATATCATAAAGCAGAACCTCCCTATTCTGTATTCCAATAAAACCTTATATGATGTTTTATCCAATGGTGTTCGTTTCTCCAGTCGTCACACACCTACACTTAGGTCCCTTTTATCTCCAAGTCTTGTGTCCCTTAATAATAAAAAGAAGAAAAAAAACTTGGTTATCCTATCCGGGTTCTTACAAATGTAGACTCAAGATATTGCTGCACACTGTGTCTAAGAGCTTTGTTTCTGCTAACACTAATGCCGCGTACACACGATTGGATTTTCCGACGGGAAATGTTGGATGTGAGCTTGTTGGTGGTAAGTCCGACCGTCTGTATGCTCCATCGGGCATTTGTTGTCGGACTTTCCGCCAACAAATGTTGGCTAGCAGGTTCTCAAGTTTTCCGGCAACAAATGTTTGTTGGACTTTCTGATTGTGTGTGCACAAGTCCATCGCACAAAAGTCCAAAGTACAAACACGCATGCTAGGAATCTAGGATGAGCCGGAAGTGCTTGGTCTTGTAAAACTAGCGTTCGTAATGGAGATATCACATTCGTGCTGCGGTAAATTCTGAAATCTCTCAATGCAGCGCATTCTCTTCTTCTTTATAATGGTATAATAATGAAGTTGCTTTGCTGCTGTTATTCACAGTTCTGACATACATATTTTCCATAATATATATATTTTTTCTTCTAGTGATCTCCAGAATATTTTTTTTTTTTTCTAGTGATCTCCATAATAATTAGTTTTTTCGTTTTTGTGTGTCAAGTTACCACAACACCATTATTATCTTGTATTTTTTAACCTCAAAGATACAACTATGTAGGTGTCCCTTGTTAATTTGACATTGTATTTTTGAAATATACCTGCCTACTCACAAACAAACTAGCCTTTTCAAAGTAAAACACATAGCCTAGTATTTGTCAAAACCAAAATTTTACATTTAATAGGGAGCACAAGGTCATAACAAAATAAAGAGGAAGGCAACGCTGGAGAAACAGTTGAAATTGGTGAAGCCTTTGTACCCCAGGGCAGACTTCAATTATTTGACTGTCAAAATTGGTAACCTGAGGAGTCCATTTAATAGGGAGCACAATAGCGTCCAGGACCCCGAGAGATCGGGAGCAGCAGCAGCAGATGATATATATGTCCCGAGGCTGTGGTCTTAGAACAGCCTGCGTCTTTTGCCAGACCACACCAAACCCAGGCCATCACTCTCAACACTTCCTTCATTGCTGCTGTGGTGGGTGGGGTGGCTGTGTTGGTGGAGGTGGTGGAGGAGCATGGAAAAACTCACAGAGGTATGTTTGTCAGGTGAGTTCGCCTCTCGTCCCCTTGTTTAGGGCCTGCAGAATAATCTCCTCACATATAGTGTGTTGGACCTCCTCCATCTGTTGTAATTTACTGACAGTGACGCATCCAAATGCCTCGTGGCCATCAGGGGCCATGCTAATTGCTGCAGTTGCATGTCTTAGGAAAGCAGCCGTGGCCTCCTCCAGTTTCCTTGCCTTCCTGGTCCTTTTAGTTGGAGGGCGGAGGGGAGGAACCTAGGATTCGGTCAGACTGCTTGCCACGGCCTCCTCCTGGCTGAGACTTTCCTGTGTATGAAAATGATACATAGTTTTAGGTTTTTGGTCATCAATCACACACAATTTTGAGCTTATGAGTATTGCAAATTGAATGTTAACAAATAGAAAAGACTATCATTCTGACCCCAGCATTTTTCATTCTTGTCCCAATCATTTTTGGCTACTACTGTCTATTAATGTGTAAGAATAAGTAAGTAAGAATAGGAGTAAGAATGCAGCAGCTCAACACAATGTGATTCAGTTTGTATTCGGCCATGTTGATGGCTGTAAGGAAAAGCCTGAACTGGCTGGCTATTATGCCAAAGGCATTCTCAACCACTCTTCTGGCACGGACCAGCCAGATTTGAAATCTTTGGTTTACCATACAGGGTTTTTGTAACAGTAGGTGCAAGTGTGTAAAACTAGTTGACAAACATGGAAGAGGTAGAATGGTGGTCTAGGGCAGTGGTCATCAACCCTGTCCTCAGGGCCCACTAACAGGCCAGGTTTTATGTATTACCTTGGGGGACATGCAGACTAGAATATTGCAATCACCGAGCAGCAAATGATATCACCTGTGATGTATTTCAGTTATCTTGCAAACCTGGCCTGTTAGTGGGCCCTGAGGACAGGGTTGATGACCACTGATCTAGGGGCTCTGTCTGGATATATACATTTTAGAACCTAGCAGTGGGGCCAAAAACTGGTGTCATGATTGGGCAGGTACTAAGATTGTCATTGAGCTATAGATCGATAGATAGACTGACTGACTTTATGTTGGACAAGCCACGTTTATTACTCAGAAGCCACACTCCTCTAAAGGGTTTCCAATAAATTTTGGAGTATTGAAATTGGACATCGGACACCCTATGGACTTACTATTAAGCATACAGGTAATGTAAATGTTCATGAAGCCCTTAAACTGTAAACCCTCAACACCTAATGCCCTTTACCATGCTTACTCTGTTCCTGAACTGCATGTGAATAGCTATAAATACCCTGTAAAGCACTAACACTAAAGTGTAATATTTCAGCGCTATAACATTGGTGAAAACAAAATAAATTGAGAGAGGGGAGTGTTTGAAAAAACTATTGCAGAAGACAAGATTCATGGAATTATTAGAAGAGTAAGCCTTCTCATAAGTGGGAGATAGGAGGCTCTTCTGGCTCTTTTTCTTAAACAGTATCTCCATTCAGAATTGGGATCCCCAACTGAGAATACTGTGTCCCCATAAAATTACCTGTGGATTCCTTGCGGATCCAGTCCTTAGATGTCTTCCTAAATAATTATTTTAGAACTTGGGAAGGAGAAGGTAAAATACCCCAAAAAATACCCCAAATTCTTGCCTACTACAAGCTTAAGTAACCTCCCATAAAACAGAGGCTCTTGTGTGTACTCTGTACCAGGTCTCTGACTGCAGTTTCCAGGTCACTGGAGGTTTTAGTGTGTGTGTGTGCTAGCATCCCCTAGCTCTATCGTCCCACACCAGAACAGCTATGGTGGGTTCTTTCCAGATCAAAGTTTTATACAGGCACTTAGACCCAGCCCCCCTCCCCCTCAAAAGGCTGGGCCCTCGGTATCTGGGCTTTGGGCCAGCACCATATGCAGACAGACTACAGCATGTGGCGTGGCTTGGGCAAAAGATCCTTCCAGAATTTTGCTTAGCCTGCTTGTTAAAGCTTGGTCCAGCTGACTGATGAAGGACTCATCAGGGCATGGCCAGCCAACAAGCATGCAGAATTAACACGTCAAACCTTTAACAGAGCACCCTGGAGCCCATATCTTTCAACTTTATGAAATGATAAAAAAGGACACCTTTCAGCACACAGTATGTAGAGAAAGCACACTTCCTTGCCAGAGCCCTGTTTACAAGAACCAAATAGAGGGACAGACAGAGGGATATGGTCTCAAAAGAGGGACAGTCCCTTGAAATGAAGGGCAGTTGAGATGGGAACCTTCTAAAAAGAGTCTAGCAGATAATATAAAAGAGAGAATTCTGGAGCAGAGAGATTTTTACTAAACAGCAAAATATGAAAGACATAGCAGAGCTTAGGAAATTATTGGCATATAGCGAGGACCCGGTTTTGGGGCCACACAGGAGCCGTCTGAGAACAAGTAAAGGCATGTAATGACATCTTAAGGTAGCTGCCATCTTGCACATAGCTTACATTAATGCTGTGATGTCAGTTTCACTTGAACGTTTAACATTCAGGTTACTGGTTCACACATACATCCCTTCGGAAATACAATAAATTACTCAATGCATTTGGCAAGCCTCTAGTATAATTATCAAGAAACAAAGATGGTTTCAGTTACAGCTGTTTATCTCTGCATTCCAGCATGATTACAGCAGAAATACAAAACACTTTCAGTCTATTCACCACTTTTATCCTAATCTCTTCAAGTTTGTTGAATATCCAGTAAATTGCCCACAGTAGCACTAAGCAAATTTGCTGTGTCCTTGAAACCCTACCAACCATTTTACACCTTGCTGGTTGTCATGGGTAATTTGAGGAAATATAAAGCCCCTGCATGGCATCTGGAATCATCATCACCTCCTCAACAGTACAGCTCACAGCAGCATCACAAGAAAAGCAGTAGATAAAAAAAAGTGACCCAAGATATTTTTTCACACCTATTTTCCCCCTCATATTAGTTGCATAAACCATGGAAGCACCTGATCATATAAACCAGTGGTCTCCAAACTGCGGCCTGGGGGCTGGATGTGGCCCTTTGTTAGCCTTTATCTGGCCCTTTGGGAACTATTCCTCCAACTGACACCAATGACAGGGCACCATTCCCAATACTAACGCCATAAATCGGGAACTGAATGACAATAAATCGGCCCCATTGCTTAGAAAGTTTGGAGACCCCTGATATAAGCCATCTGAAATACAGAGCGAAAAGTTAACCTGAAAATTATAGAACTCTAGAATCATGTAAGTTATTTTCTTTGGAATTAAAGAAATAACTTTTCATTAAAAACTTATCCATAGCTAAATTAGTTTCAGGTTGTGGAGAGAGCAAGGAAGGCTTAAAACTCCTGTAAGTTGTCTGGGTCCCATGGGGGGAGACTTCCCTTCACTTTCTGTTCCAGAGATGCAACAGGAAGTGAGAGGAAATCTTAATAAAGCGGGGGAAATTCCTCACTTAGACAGTTGTCACTGGAACAGCTGTTCTCATTTCCACATGTCAGGTGAAGGTTGTCATCAGGTTTGTAGAATCCGCACCTGTTTTGCAAGCTGATGGTCGAAAGCTGAGGTACTTAAAGTCCAGCTTCAGGCAACAATGAAATGTAAATGGAGGATTATCCTTCAATTAACATACTCCTCAGTCTTGGTTCCAAATACCCCTTCCTAAGACCTAAACCATCCTGCAGTATAATGGATCAAAGTCATTTTCCTCTATGAGCCTGGGGACAGGGCATTTGCTTGTTATCCTCTTGGGTACTGGTCCCCTCATCACTCTGGTGAGTATACCTGCCTCTGGAGCCTATGAGAGAGGACTTGGCTGCTTGAAGTGTCTCCTCCACTTGTAGGAGGTATCCACATCATGCAAGCAGTAATGTGGACAAACAAAGAAGGACCCTAGAACGTCAACATACCAGTGATTAGAGATGGTGATGGTAATATCTAGCTTATATTTTTAGTTTACTGTATATACTCGAGTATAAGCCCATTTTTTTAGGCTGAACCCCCCCCCCTCGGCTTTTACTCGAGTCAGGGCTGTACCATTTTATTTCTATCTTGTCTGAACTTGTACCAATGATCACATTTGAGACATGTTGTATTGCCAGTTTATGGGTAATTATATGTACCCCAATGCCTACCCATTTCTTTGATACTAACATTATATGTATGGTTACCAACAATGTACACAAAATAAAGTTCCCTTGTTCAGCTCAACTATTTATGTGCCACCAAGTGCTTCATTTAAAGTCCCACTTCCCCCAATTCCTTTGTTTTTGGACAGTTTCCAAAGAGGATAAAATAGAATAGAAAAGAATATAACAGAAAATAAAAGAATAGAATATAATAGAGTAAAACAGATCAAAATAGAAAATAAAAGAACAGAATAGAATAGAAACAAATAGAATAGAATAAAAAAAAAACGAATAGCATAAAAAGAACATAACCATTTTCGGAAAATCAAATTTCAAATAGAATAAATTTGAATTCGAATACATAAGAAAATAAAAGAATAGAATAGAAAAAAAATAGAATTAAAAAAAAAAACAATGGAATAGAAAGACTATAACCATTTCCCAAAATTCAAATAAAATGAATTTTAATTTTAATAGAATAGAAAAAAATAGATTAGAATAGAAAAGAATAGAATAGTATAGAAAAAAAACTTAATAGAATAGGTTATAAAGAATATAACCATCTTCTGAAATTCGAATTTGGAATAGAATGGATTCAAATTTGAATAGAAAAGAATAGAATATACAAATAGAAAAAGAAAAGAATAAAAAAAATTATAGAATAGAATAGAAAGAATATAATAATTTCCCAAAATTCAAATAGAATCAATTAGAATTTGAATAGAATAGAAAAGAATCGATTAGAATAGGAAGATGGTTATATTCTTTCTATTCTATTCTGTTTTTTTTCTATACTATTCTGTTATTTTCTATTCTAATCTATTATTTTCTATTCTATTCAAATTGATTCTATTTGAATTTTGGGAAATGGTTATATTATTTCTATTCTATTGTTTTTTTTAATTATATTCTTTTCTATTCAAATTTCAGAAGATGGTTATATTCTATTTTATTATATTCTATTCATTTCTATTCTATTCCATTCTATTCTGTTCTTTTATTTTCTATTCTATGTTATTCTGTTTTGCTCTATTATATTATATTCTTTTATTTTCTGCTATATTCTTTTCTATTCTATTTTTTTCTATTCTGTTCCTTTAGTTTCTATTCTATTTTCTAGTCGAATTCAAAAACTTTTCGAATTCGATTCGAAAACTATTCAAATCGATTCAAAACAAATTTATGTAAATAACGAATTAAAACAAAACTAAACATTTTTTTTTCGTTCTGCACATGTCTACAGCACACACCTTCTTGCAGATCCCATCTATGTCACCTTGCAATGATTTTATAGCAGAGGCCCATTAAAGGCAGGGAATCGCAGCCCCTATACTTGAAGAACAGATAGGGTGACACAGCTCACACCTTGCCAGCACTTCCTCTCTGTGGTAACTGATCCCAGCACCACTTCTTCAGGCCCTGCCAGCCCGCCTAGTTGCAGCTGCCCCATTCACTATCCCTCCAAGCTAACTCTCCATAGTCCTCCAGACTGACATTTACCAGCCCAACTGGCTCACTCTCAGGAGATCTCCCAGATGTGCTGACCTGCTCCCACTGTCCTCTGTCCTTGCCCCTGTGCCTCCAGGAAGGATTTACTCCATGTGTTATAGGGGGACTCTTCCAGCACCCGAGTCCCACCAGGCCTAAGGTTACCCCCCTAGACAAGGGGGCACTCTCAAGGGCCACGGCAGCCTCCTCAGCACTCCATCTCCATCTTCCACCTGACTTCCCCTGCTGGCATGGCCCATGTCTATTTATGAGGTGGCCTGCCCCCTTCCAGTCTTTTTTTGCTGGGGATTGGTCGAGGACCTCATAAATATGCATAGCAGCCCCTCCTTACTCCCACCCTCCAGCTCTGGAAGTTTCTACCAACTTCCAGACCAGAGGGAAGTGTCAGAGAGGGCTGCCAAATGAGTCATCCAGCCCCTAAACCCTGACCCAGATTTCCAGCTCAGGCTTGGCCCTGAGCCAAAGATACATTTTCCTACACTAACAACTATTCCTATTTACACCTAGCACACTAGCTATAGGATGCTACAGTAAGTTTATAATAAGTCTTACCTGTCGGTACCATGAATATCTCCTAAACTGCACAAGTTCGTATTCACATCAGCTCCAGTTGATGACATCACTTTGCATGCACATTCAAGGCATACTGAGTCTGCTGTGAATGCAAAGAATGCCGTGCTGTTATAGTTACCCCATCATCGTGGCCCTGTCATTCAAACGGCAAGACAGCTTGAACCCGGATAGAAGGCTGGGCAAGGATGGAAATTCCAGTGTGAAAGCTTAGCGCTGGAGGGCTTACTTTGAAGGTATGTCTATCATAGTGTGCTAGTATGTGGTGCATGCTAGCAAATTATGGCACATTATGGCATTAACCTGCAAGAGGCCAATGTAAAAAAGAATCTAGAGAGGTTCTTTAAAGAACTGAAGCCAGGGGATCAGTACGCCAGCTCTACAACCAGTATTTTCAAGCAAAAACTTTACAAATGAATGGCAATGTACTGTAAGTTTTTCTGCAAAGTTTCCCGTTGATTCTTTCTGATTCGCTGACCAAAGTATACACATCAGGAGTTCCAAATTCACTTGCTGCATTCTTCTTCTGGGTCAATGACTCAGAAAATGTGTCAGAGGATCAGCATGATAGCTATTATCTTAGAATACAATAAATATATTCTGTTTTTTGTGCTGTGCAAAACCTTGACATTTAAAAGAAAAGGTAATATTAATAAAAAATAACTTCTCTCTTTGTCTTTTTTTTGTTTTTTTGTTTTTGATGTCCAGAGGTGAGCATAGACTTTAATAGCTCGGTAACCGTTCTTCATTAACAACAGAGTAGCGGGTGGCCAGTCTCTGTGTGCCGCAGTAGCTGATACATCCCCCTCAGTTCCTTTTCATGGGGGTCAGCACAGGATACAACAGGTTACCAAAGGAAATTAATTAATCAAAACCAAGTTCCTCCTGCCGCCTGGTTCCCATTTACAATATTACAGCCCCGTTTAGATAAAAGTTTACTGAGTTATTCTCTAAGCCTGGGAATTAAAAGGAGAACGAAGAAGAAAAAGCAAGAAAAGCAATTAAAATCCAGTTAAATCTTTTACACAGAGCACATGGACTTGTGGAAATCTAGTACTATAATGAGCGGCGCACTACAAAGCTACTCCCTGGAAACAGCGTGTTATCAAGTGACTCCACGGAGGACCAACTATTCATCTTCCGGCAGAGCACTCGCTGTAAGTGAAGGTTTAGTAATAGAGATGGGTGGGTTAGTTAGTACAGTGGAACCTCGGATTACGAGCATAATCCGTTCCAGGAGAATGCTTGTAATCCAAAGTACTCGCATATCAAATCGAGTTTCCCCATTGACGTCAATGGAAACTAAAATGATTTGTTCCACATTGACTTCAATGGCATGCTATACCGCATGTGGCCAGAGGTCTGGGGGGCGCCGGAGAGCCTTGGAAATGGCCAGAAAGGCCCGAGGACACCTCGGCTGACCTCGGCAAACCTCGGAAAGACTCAGTTCCCGAGGTTTGCAAAGGTCAGCTGAGCTGTCCTCGGGCCTTTCCGCGCATATCAGAACAGTGCCGCTCGGCTCCGGTGCCCCCCACCTCAGGCCAAACGCAGTACTGCACACGCTTTGACCTGAATCATGCTCATTTTGCGAGACAAGACTCGCAAACCGAGTTACGATTTTTAAAAATACAGTGCTCGTATTGCGAAACCGCTCGTTGACCGCGTTACTCGCAATCCGAGGTTCCACTGTACATTTTATACATTTTCTTTGTACATAGTAAATTCCGACTGACAAATTTTCATAGAATTTCTTTAGAATTTTGTACTGTCTATTTTATTCTATTCAAGTATGTATACTTAACTCAGAAAAGTTCATTCTATTTCTCTCAGCCTCCTCCAAATTTTTCATTTTGCCACCGTAATTCCACTTCTTGTTGGATACATTTGTTCTCCATGGTTCTACCAGTGGCGGCTGGTGCTCCATAGGTAGGGGGGGGGAGACAGCAGACAGACCTGATCACGGACCCCCCCACATCACGCCAGCCCGCCACCCCACACTAACCCCCCCCAGTTGCGGCAAATGCAAAACTGACAAATGCAAATGACAATAGTGGCAAACAAGAGAATCCAGCAGCAGTGGATTACTTACCTTCAGGTTGTGGGTGTCCTTCACCTCTTGCTTCTCCTGGAACACCGGAACCCCACTGTCTCCCCTGCTCCTAGACTGAGTCGGCAACCCAAAAGCTGTGTGCAGTGTAACCCAAAAGCTGTGTGCAGTGTAAGACAAGAAGGATCTGCTTGCTGAGACGGCGGCTTCCCCTCTATGTCTCCTCTATGTCCTGGCCGTCGCTTCTCCTCCCGGCCAATTGGGTCTTCAGACTCCCGGCCAATAGGGTCTTAGGACTCCCAGCCAATGGGGTCTCAGGACCCGCTTCCTGAATGGTCAGGAGGAGAAACAGGAAGACATTAGCAAATATTAATTCACTATTGTCACAAAACAGGGTGGGCTCAGGGCACAGTGCTCTGCGCCCTGAACCCACCCTTTTTGAAGCCAATTTGAGCCTCAGGCTTTGATTGTATGCTTCTAAAAAAAAAAAAATCCATTGAAATCCATGCGTCCAGCGCCCTGCGTGTAGATTAGGGGCCGGGCGCATGGATATTGGGGTGGTGCCTGTGCGCCCCTAATGAGAGGCCGCCACTGGGTCCCACTGTATGTATGAACAAAGCCACTCTCTCATGCTCACTCCCGAGATGGACTAGGGACTTTGTACTATGGGATGTATAGTGTACATAGAGCAGTGCACATGACCCCAACTAATGTGCACTACTCATTCTGTGCAAACAGGAGTGAGAGGGAAAATGGAGAGGTTTGGGAGCTCACAGAGGACACTACAAGGAAGCAGAAAAACATAGTAAGAAACACTTTCATGAAAAATATATTATAGGACCATTAACTTCTTAATGCCTGACCCTTTAAGAGATTTCTGATACCGGTGGTGGGGCGGGGTTTCTGATCATTTGACCGCCATGATTGGCTGTCACAGTGGTAACAAGCTCCTGATTGCAAGTAGAGATTGGGAGCTTTCCGTTAGCTGCCAGTAAATGTGCAGGGAGCACTCTATTAGGACAGCTCTGTTTACATTCTGGTACTCATATTTGTGACCTCTCGGCGTTAAGGCTCACCCACTGGGAGGCCGCATATATGCGTACTACCGCCACAAATAGGTTAAGTAGTGGATCTGTATGGATTGTGTTTTGGAGAATAGGATATAGTTTAGAAAATAGTTTTGGACATTTGAGCAGACTTTAAGCGGTACCAGAAGGAACACTATATCATTTTACAGAAAAAGATTGTTTAATAAATATTACAAAATTGATAAAAAAGTGTACATAAATAAAAACAAGGGAATTAGAAGCTCTCATTTATATAACCCCAGGTATAAAAATATATATTCCTTATACTGCCAAGTCAAACAAGGTCAACGTTTCGCTGTCGCTTCTTCAGGACCTATTTCCCTTGACTGCAAGCAAACTGATTCTGCATGGGAAAAAGAACAGTATCAAAAACTTTATCAGAAGGATGACAGATGCAGACAAATAACATATGATGAAATAAATCCCATAGATAGTATGGAGACAGAGTATATGGGGTACCACTTACATAGTGAATAGAGCCCTCTCATAAGCGGCATGCCATGTGCTACCCAGGCGCGACCAGATCAGCATTCACTAGATCAAAAACTGACTAGAAAATACCTCTAATGTCCCAATCTGAGAAGGACAAAAATGTGATTGAAAAAAAAATATAATATATAATAAGTCCCCATATAAAGGGCCGGGGTAAAAGATATTAATAATTACTGCATCTTAGCAAGGTACTCACAGGACCAGCAGATTCACAACAACACTACATAAAGGTGACTATTCCTTTTCCACAGCATCTAGGGCCACCCTCCAATTAATTCCTACTATGTAATATAGATACAGTAGGGACGGAAAGTATTCAGAGCCCTTAAATTTTTCACTCTTTGTTATATTGCAGCCATTTGCTAAAATCATTTAAGTTTATTTTTTTCTCATTAATGTACACACAGCACCCCATATTGACAGAAAAACACAGAATTGTTGACATTTTTGCAGATTTATTAAAAAAGAAAAACTGAAATATCACATGGTCCTAAGTATTCAGACCCGTTGCTGTGACACTCATATATTTAACTAAGGTGCTGTCCATTTCTTCTGATCATCCCTGAGATGGTTCTACAACTTCATTTAAGTCCAGCTGTGTTTTATGATAATGATTGTACTTGATTAGGAAAGCCACATACCTGTCTATATAAGACCTTACAGCTCACAGTGCATGTCAGAGCAAATGAGAATCATGAGGTCAAAGGAACTGCCTGAAGAGCTCAGAGACAGAATTGTGGCAAGGCACAGATCTGGCCAAGGTTACAAAAAATTTTCTGCTGCACTTAAGGTTCCTAAGACCACAGTGGCCTCCATAATCCTTAAATGGAAGACGTTTGGGATGACCAGAACCCTTCCTAGAGCTGGCCGTCCGGCCAAACTGAGCTATCGGGGGAGAAGAGCCTTGGTGAGAGAGGTAAAGAAGAACCCAAAGATCACTGTGGCTGAGCTCCAGAGATGCAGTCGGGAGATGGGAGAAAGTTGTAGAAAGTCAACCATCACTGCAGCCCTCCACCAGTCGGGGCTCTATGGCAGAGTGGCCTGACGGAAGCTTCTCCTCAGTGCAAGACACATGAAAGCCCGCATGGAGTTTGCAAAAAACATCTGAAGGACTCCAAGATGGTGAGAAATAAAATTCTCTAGTCTGATGAGACAAAGATAGAACTTTTTGGCCTTAACTCTAAGCGGTATGTGTGGAGAAAACCAGGCACTGCTCATCACCTGTCCAATACAGTCCAAACAGTGAAGCATGGTGGTGGCAGCATCATGTTGTGGGGGGTGTTTTTCAGCTGCAGGGACAGGACGACTGGTTGCAATCGAGGGAAAGATGAATGCGGACAAGTACAGGGATATCCTGGACAAAAATCTTCTCCAGAGTGCTCAGGGCCTCAGACTGGGCCGAAGGTTTACCTTCCAACAAGACAATGACTAAGTACACAGCTAAAATAATGAAGGAGTGGCTTCACAACAACTCCGTGACTGTTCTTGATTGGCCAGCCAGAGCCCTGACTTAAACCCAATTGAGCATCTCTGGAGAGACCTAAAAATGGCTGTCCACCAACGTTTACCATCCAGCCTGACAGAACTGGAGAGGATCTGCAAGGAGGAATGGCAGAGGATCCCCAAATCCAGGTGTGAAAAATTTGTTGTATCTTTCCCAAAAAGACTCGTGGCTGTATTAGATCAAAAGGGTGCTTCTACTAAATACTGAGCAAAGGATCTGAATACTTAGGACCATGTGATATTTCAGTTTTTCTTTTTTAATAAATCTGCAAAAATGTCAACAATTCTGTGTTTTTCTGTCAATATGGGGTCCTGTGTGTACATTAACCACTTGCTTACAGGGCACTTAAACCCCCCTCCTATCCAGACCAATTTTCAGCTTTCAGCGCTGACGCACTTTGAATGACAATTGCGCGGTCATGCAACACTGTACTCAAATGAAATTTTTATCATTTTTTCCCCACAAATAGAGCTTTCTTTTGGTGGCATTTGATCACCTCTGCGGTTTTTATTTTTTGTTAAAAAAATTTAAAAAGAGCGAATTTTTAAAAAAAAAAATATTTTTTTTTTATTTTGTTATAAAATTTTTTAAAAGGGTAATTTTTCTCCTTCATTGATGTACGCTGATGAGGCAGCACCAATGGGCACGGATACTGTACACTGCTAGGTGGCACTGATTGGCACCACTGGTGGGCATTGTTAGGTGGCAATGGTGGGCATTGATAGGTGGCACTTGTAGGCATTGATAGGTGGCACTTATGGGCATTGATACGTGGCACTGGTTAACTGGCATACATTGATTTCCAATGATTAATATTAGCAGGTACTAGATCAAATCCGTGCTAATTGTGGCTGCGAAAGTATATCTAGGGAGCAATGTAACATAATGTCTAACACAAACTTTTTCACCATGAAGATCGGGTGCAGATAGCGTGTGCGTGTTATACGCCAATACTTCAATTTTAGCTGCCTCAGATGGGGCGGGGAGGGGGGCGGGATGAGCGCCGTCAGATTACATACAGTGAGAATCTCCTGTTTACTTGGCGGCCTCTGTAATAGGAAGTCCCGTCTCCTGGGCCATCATTGGACCACTGTTCTGTCTATCATAGGAGATTCTCACTGTATGTAATCTGTCAACGCTCGTCCCGCCCCTCTCCCTGTCCCCTCTAGGCTGCACTGATGGCAATGGTGAGGCTGCTGCATTGATGGCAATGGTGGGGCTGCTGCATTGATGGCAATGGTGAGGCTGCTGCATTGATGTGGACTGATGAGGCTGCATTGATGGCACTTGTGAGGCTGCAGATGGGCATTGATCAGGCTGCCTTGATAGCAATGGTGAGGCTGCAGATGGGCCCTGACCCTTATTTTGCTTCAAAGTTCCTTATTTAAAATTTAAATTTTTTTCATGAAACTTCCCTCTTAAAATGAATGTGCGTGTTATACACCTGTGCGTGTTATATGCCGATAAATACGGTAATTACTTCACAACCTAAACAACAATTTAGATGAAAGGGACAGAGAACGTCCCAGTGTGTAGACTAACCTGTTCAATTAAGCTGTACCGAAGATACATAGACAATCTTATGGGAAGGAACAGCAGAATCCTTCGAGGAATTCCTTAGAGGAATCGACCACAAAAAGTTTGGGATCTCGTTTACGGTTAAGTGGAACCATCAACAAATTGACTATCTAGATTTACAGATATTTAAGGAAGGAAGTGATCTATACACAAAAACACGGACTGCAACGGGTACATACCAACTTCAAGTTGCCACCACCCAAAGTGGAAAGGGAACATCCCCATAGGCCAATTGATGGGATTGCGACGAAACTGCCGCAAACTAGAAGACTATGAAGCACAAGCTGATATTATGACAAAAAGATTCCAAGAAAAAGGTTATCAGGAGAAGAATCTAGTCAAATTGAAAACTGAGGTAAAGAAAACGGAAAATTGTATACTTTGACGGTAATTTTCCTTTCCTGATGCAAAGCATGACAGCATACACGAATTTGATAGGCTCCGCCCTTCACCCAGTCAGGACTGGTTATACTATATATAAATTAGTCGCCTCCCCCAGGATTCTTGTAACTATACTCAAATGCGAAACCCACAAGGGAGTGACCTGTATGCTGTCATGCTTTGCATCAGGAAAGGAAAATTACCGTCAGGCAAGTATACAATTTTCAATTTTCCTGACACAAGCATGACAGCATACACAAATGGGATGTAGCACACCAACAGAACCTATAAGGGAGGGCCATGCTGAAGCATTTGAATCAACAGAACTGAAGTCAATTCCCCTGCTTCCAATGTTGCTTAATTAACTTTGCAATAGGCAAAAAAATGGTTTGTAGTATATGAACCTGGTTGGTATCCTGTAAAATTCTGGACCTTTGAATTTTGCCCATGAGCACGCCACCCATCTGATAAAGTGAGCTCTGCACTAGATTGATGAATTTATTTTTGCCCTATAAGCCCCTTAGGCTACTCTGACCCGAGATAATGCCATTGTCCTAGTGGACAGTGAAAAGTCTTTTCCTGATACTGCCAGGCCTGAAGAGGCCACTGTTTGACCTTCTAGAGAAGGGACACTTCCATGTATTTCATTACTCCAACTTGTGGTGACGCAGACATTTCAGTTTGGACATGCCGGAAGGGTGATGTCTTGACCCAGAAGCAAGGATGCAGGCCCTCATCTGGTGCTGGAGAGGAAAAAACTAGAGCTATTTTGTTTGATTATGGTAGCAATGAGGTAGTTTACAGCTTGACGCTTAAATCTCCAAAATAATTCTCCCAGACGTGATATCCTCAAGAAATACTGCTTTAGTGTCACTGAACCTATTGAGGTAGTCTTGTTCAGAAGAATGGAGGAGTGGGACAACCTTCCCAACACTAGTTGCACTGAAAGTTCTAAGGGGAAAGAACGATCTGTACCAACCTTTCGGAATTGGTTCCCCCAGATGTGCGGCGGTCACTGGATCTCAGGAATTGAGGACCTGACCAAGACTTGATTACTGCTCAATCCCTTATCTTATATTACTTGCAGACATCTTAATTTTTGAAGCTGGGAGCAGAGGATTCTATTCTTAAATTCTGTGAGATTTCCTATGTTCTAGTATACCTGGAGTTTGCCGCAGGTTCCATGGTTTCCACAATAGTGGTGAGACCCCTTGATGATCCTTCCTAACTCTGTCTTCCAGTTGCTAGCTCCAACGTGGCTGAATTTGGATACACTTGGCTCCACTGTGTATGGTCTAAGATCTCAGGAAGAATAGAATAGGAGGTTCTTGGGCCAAAGACTGTACTTTGAGGACACCACGGCCTGTAAGGCCACCAAATCATTATTGCTCTTATCCCAGCTGTATGACTACAGATCCTGGTTGAACTAGATGGATTTGTGTCTTTTCTCAACCTGTCTATGTACTATGATCCTGATGACTAGCTTGGAGACCACCGAGTATGGTGGGTATATAGGCTAACCTGCCGACCCAGCTGGATGTCTGAATTACTTGGTTCCCAAACACCCACGTACCCCCACCTTCTTCACACTACCGAAAACGCATAAAAATCTCTTCCAACCCCTGGGCAGACCCATTGTCTCCGGCATTGGGTCCCTTACGGATAATGCTAGCAAGTTTGTTGATAGCTTCTTGCTTCCCCATGTCTTAGGTCTACCATCATACATCCAAGATACATCTGACCTACTTAGACATATTGAGGGGATTTAGATCCCTCGCGGTGCCCTTCTCGTGGCTATTGATGTAGAGTTTCTATAGGAAGAAGGGCATTGCGATGGCTAGATCTTTCCTCATGGAACAAGAGGACACATCTTGGCCCCCAAATGAGTTTATTCTACAATTGCTGACATTTATCCTTACACAAAATGTTTTCATCTTTGAAGACCAACACGATTTACAAATACAAGGTGTGGCAATGGGCACATCATGTGCTCCATCTTATGCAAACTTGTTTCTTGGAGCTTGGGAGAGATATATCTTTTTGGGTGACCAATTTTCAACCCTTCTAGAATCGATACTTTGTTGGTTCAGATCTATCAATGACTTATTTGTGGTCTGAACCGGCCCGCTATCTTTACTGCATCAATTCATTGAGGTCATCAATGTCAACACCATGAACTTGCGTTTCATGGTCAGTTGGGACAATACACAGATCCCTTTTCCTGATCTCTTGATTGTCAAGAATTCTAATGGGTCTTTGGGGACCAACCTATATCGCAAACCTACTGCTGGCAACACTTTGTTGCACGCTACTAGTGCTCATCCAAAACCTTTCGTGCACAGTATCCCATACGCGCAGTACTTGCGACTGCGCCGTAACTGCGCCCGAGATGAAGATTTTTATACACAATCAGCCCTCCTACGTGAAAGGCTTCTTTTGAGGGGCTATTCGCGGACCAACCTTAGAAAAGCCTTTAACAAGGCATGTGGCCGCACCAGAACTTCTTTACTCTATCCTGTATTACGTAATTCTAATACTGATACAGTTAAAATTGTTACCCAAAAGTCGGCCCATCATGAACAACTCAGGCAGATTATCTCAAAGCACTGGCACCTTTTTACTGACCATCACATTCTGAAACATCATTTACGATAGACACCTGAACTGGTATTTCGGAGAGCTAGATTTCTTAGAGACCGTTTAACTAGTAGCTATTACAAACCTGCTACGAGCGACTCCGTTCAACCTCTCGGTACCTCTCCCTGTGGCCAGGGCTCTGCTTGCCCCTGGATACATTCTTGCTCCTCTATTAGGCTTCCAAATGGTGAAATGTTTAATCCACACATGTCTGCCCATTGCGGCACTACTGGCATTGTTTATCTTATGCTTTGTACCTGTCAAGCATTTTATGTGGGCAAAACAATTAGGGAGTTCAGACAGAGAATCGGTGATCATATATATTATTCTACCAACGGCAAACTTACTACTGTAGGGCATCATATAGGCCTACACCATAAATACATTCCCAAAGCTGTTGGATTTCTAGTTATATATAGTTATATATAGCTTAGTTATATACTTTATTTATCCATGTATTCTGCCTTGTAGTCCACAATAGATGTCTGTAAAACTCACATCCATGTCTGCTTTATCTACAGGCCTTTGATTGAGGTATCACCCTCTTATTATATCAATTGTATTTGTTTATACTGGTCCTAGTCCTTATTCTATTCACAATTATCTTGTCCTGTGTTTATCCTGGCTTTACCATTCACTATTGCATTCACTATCGGTATCTCTATCCTTCGTCCTCATATAAAAACTCCTCGCACACTTTTCTCATTATTTTCCTAATTTCTGGTTGCTCATCTTCTATTCACATTCTTCACTGTCACTACCCAGTCACGGTTTGTTTTTGGTTTCACCATTATCACTTTTCCGCTTACCACTTCTGTTCACACTACCTTCTCAACTTGGCTGTTGATATGGACTTTTCTTCCTGATTTCCTCCACCTTATCTCCAATGGTGTCCTCCCCTCCTATTTACTTTTATCTTATGGACTATATTCATGTATATTTATATATACATCTTTACTACCTACCCAGACGCCTGTTTACTTACGGACTTACTTGTGCCCTCCCCAGTCGCCGCGGGAGAATTTACCGGGTTTTGCCTCAGCGAGGTGTGCGCCGCAACATGGGTAAGCTGCCCTCCACATTTGTTTACAAATGGTATTTTGCCCCTTTTCCACACCCTGATATTATTTTGTATACCCCTTTTTAAACCACTAAACTATATATATCTCACTGCATTGTATTTCATTTGCAGATATATTTCCTGATGAAGCGGGTTCCCTGCGAAACTAGTTGAAATTCCATGTCATCTGCGCATATTTTAGTATAGTTTGTATTATTATTATGTCTTGATTTTTTGTATTAATAAAATCTGTTTTTATATACCTCTTCACTCTTACTGTATATCCCTTTTTACCTGTACCGAGATAGTCCACTTGCACTTTATCCTGGCGAGCTTGGAGTTGGGGTCCTCGCTCCCAAAAAACTTTTGTCCCAGCTGGATGTTAGTAGATCCACTGCTTCCACTTTGGGAAAGCTCCTTTTGAAGAAATAACTGCCCTTCCTGACCATTGAGTTTACTGCCAAGTTGAGATTCATTGAACCGTTTGTTGGTCTAGGGACTCACCCCTGACATCCAAGGCTTCATATTTTACCCTATCTGACCAGAAGTTCTGGGAAGCCAGAACACAGAGCGATGAGATGAAACAGGTTTTACTGTTGGCAAACCTGAATGGTAGATACCTCTTGCCATGATGATAGGAGATTACCTATTGCCGTCTGGAGCATAACTGAGGCCTCCTAGGCTGTGTTGCCCAAATGACTTCCCAACTTGAGAATCACTGTACCCCTGATATTAGACACTTCGTCCTCCATTGGCCTATGTCATTGACCTAGGAAGTCACTGAGGTGAATACCAAGAAAGTGAATAGACTTTGATGATTGGTATGCCTGGAAGTTGATAAGATTAACTTTCCTTAGCCACCATCAACGGGACTAGTCCCATATGTTGGGTAATCTTCCCTGGAATAGGAAGCAAATATTTAATTACCTTAGAAGGCCAGTTTATGATGTTCTCAATCTTCCAGTGCGTCCAACCAAATGTATATTACTGCAGTCTACTTCTCGACCATTTGAGACTATGGGGTACAAACAGATGGAATATAGCTAGGACTTGCCTCTACATAAGACCTAATACTGTCACCCTCCATGAGAACATCTCTACAGTATTCTCCTGAACGTCTAAAATATCATTATTATAATGAGATTAGTTGGCCATCCCTCTGAAATAGGGTTTGCCAGGACCTGGAGGATGTTCAGCCACCCGCAGCTGTTGTTCGCATAAGGAACCTGCAGCCCTTGCTTCTGCAAGATGGCCACTACTGGAAGCAACATTCTGGAAAAATGTCTTGAGTATGTGGAAAGGTCAAAAGGTTGTTGAATGAACCCAAAGTGAAACTCTCAGAAGCCTGGGTGTACCAAAGTGCGTATGTACACATCAGCTAGATCTAGAGAAAATGTAGCTGCTTTATCTGATGGTTTGAGTGATTGTTCTCAATGACTACATATGACTTTTTCTTTTTTTGGATCTTAATCCTTCGTTTCATATCTTGTCTAAATCTGCTTTCCAACTATGAACATTGGACTGTTGGTTCCTGTTGGACAAGATTTGGTAACATTTGCTCAAAGCCTTGATTGCTCTAAAGAACCATAGTGGGAATTAGAGGAGTTGGAAGAATGGGAAGAAATTCTATTGACTTCCTTACTGCACAAAGTACAACTCGCCAGCACACCCAGAATCTTCCATTGTCCCAAGGTTTTGTTGCAGACAGATCACATCACACAGACAAGTGCTGCACAGGCCCCACTGATCCTGAGTCTCCTGCCCAAATTTGCATTAATTTCTGCAATATAACAACTACTGGGCACATTTGAGTGAAAAGGAACTTTGCTGCTCCTCAAGAGGAGCAGACTTGAGCTTAGGCGATCAAAGACGATTATGGATCTTCCAATCCCTTCTCTAGCTCTTCTCAGGCCCTGTCACCAACTCTTTGTTCTGGCCCTAGGTGACTAGCCTAAGGGATTAGTCCCTGATCTGGACATCACCGATTCCATCTTAAATAACATTCCATTCGACTTAGAAGAGGTATACGCAGTCAGTGGGTTAAGCCATAGGGCTTGACTAACTAGGGTTGCCACCTTTTCTTCAAGCCAAACCCTAAAACTTTGGCGGCCTGTGACACCTTTGGATGCCCCAAGGAGACTAGTAATGCGGCGTGCATAGCAAAATGTGGGTGTGTCCAAATTGAACTTGCTGACATCATCCCCCTGCCCCCCCCAGTAATGCGGAACCTGCCCCCAGACAGCCACCCACAGCTCCTGGACGGCAACTGATTTGTGTGTGACTAGTTTGGTTACTTGGGGAGCCACTGCCCGGTCTGAAAAATTGTGTCTGGGTTTCAGTTCACCTGAAACCCGGACACATGATTCAAAACCCGAACTGTCTCGGTGAATCCTGGACAGGTGGCAACCCCATGACTAACCCCACTGAATAGTAGGAGGAACAGCCTGCTGCATCCATAGTGGTTGTACAGCCTCGCTGGTCGCTCTAATTTCACTCATGGATAAAACACCACAAATGTATATTACTGGCCAAGTTTGCCCTCAACTCTTCTGCTGAGAACCAAATAGCCTTGGCTACTGAAGTGAACTCCAATGCAGGCTACACCATACTCCCTAGTGTTATTATAAACCTTAATTTCCAAATCCATATTGCTGTTCCCATGACTCTGCGAAGGCTATTGCATCATCTGCTGGCAGACTGGCACTTCTGGCTAGTCTGATGAAGATTACTTGGCTTGGCTAACTGCCTCTGCAGTAAAGTTTGAGCTTTACAGATGGGATCTTGCATCCTCTGCTAGCATGAAGACACATCTGGCCAATCTGATGAACACTCCTTGGCCTGCTGTTTTTGAGGCAGGAGGTACCCTTTAAACAAACTCAGCTGTTTGATTAGCTTAGTACCTGAGCGTTAGAGATCAGAGATCCCCCCCCCCAGTCAGTTTGCACTTGAGTGAACACATCTGCCTTTGTGTTTACTGCCGCCTGATATGCAACTTGACATAGCATCTTGGCAGTAAGGATGAGCCGAACACCCCCTGGTTCGGTTCGCACCAGAACCTGCGAACGGATCGAAAATTCGCACGAACGTTAGAACCCCATTGACGTCTATGGGACTCGAACGTTCGAAATCAAAAGTGCTTATTTTAAAGGCTAATTTGCATGGTATTGTCCTAAAAAGGCTTTGGGGACCCGGGTCCTACCCCAGGGGACATGTATCAATGCAAAAAAAAACTTTTAAAAACGGCCTTTTTTCGGGAGCAGTGATTTTAATGATGCTTAAAGTAAAAAAAAAAAGTGAAATATTCCTTTAAATATCGTACCTGGGGTGTGTCTATAGTATGCCTGTAAAGTATACTATACTTTACAGTATACTATTACTATAGTATACTGTAAAGTATACTATTTAGACTGTTCTAAACGCGTGTTTCCCGTGTTTAGAACAGTCCCTGCACCATATGTCATTTTTAAAGGAAAAAAATCTCATTTAAAACTGCTTGCGGGTTTAATGTCATGTCGGGTCCTGGCAATATGGATGAAAATCAGTGAGACAAACGGCATGGGTACCCCCCAGTCCATTACCAGGCCCTTTGGGTCTTGTATGGATATTAAGGGGAACCCCGCACCCAAATTAAAATAAGGAAAGGTGTGGGCCACCAGGCCCTATATACTCTGGACAGCAGTATACAGGCGGTGCAAGCAAGATAGGGACTGTAGGTTTGTTGTTAAGTAGAATCTGTTTGTAATTTTGAACGGGTACATTTTTAACGTGTTTAGCTCCAGCCAAAAAATCTTTTTTAAGCTTTTTGGAAAACATAGGGAAGGGTTATCACCCCTGTGACATTTGTTTTGCTGTCTTTCCTCCTCTTCAGAAGATTTCACCTCACTTTTTGTCCCAATGACAAATGTTTTTTGAAAATGTGGGTTTTTTTGTGGAACAAGGATTGGAAAGCATCAGTGGAAAGGAGAAATGTTTTTCCCATATTAACTCTTACAGGAGAGAATTTCCCTTCCTAGGGGTAGATTTCATCTTACTTCCTGTTGTCTCCTTCCGTTTGCAAGTAGGAGTCGTTTGTAAGTTAGATGTTTGAAAGTAGGGGCCTGCCCTATATACTCAGCAGAAATTTGGGCCTTAGGTGTTGTTGTGGCCACAACACTGTAAGCCCTCACAGGACCCTGCTGTGAAATATTAGATCAAGAATTGTAATTACATGCCCCTGTTGAACAGGGGCTGAAAAATTAGGCCTTAGGCACTGGTGCTGGTGCCACAACACTGCAACCTCTCACAGACACTCTAGTTGGAACGCAGGAACGAGCCCTGCTGCAAAGTATTGCATCAAAAATTGTAATTACACGCCCCTGTTAAACAGGGGCTGAAAAATTGGGCCTTAGGCACTGGTGCTGGTGCCACAACACTGTAAGTCCTCACTCGCTTTTGGTGGGTGCAGAAATGGGCCCTGCTGTGAAATATTAGATCAAGAATTGTAATTACATGCCCCTGTTAAACAGGGGCTGAAAAATTGTGCCTTAGGCACTGGTGGTGGCGCCCAGAACCAAAAATGTTCTTACAAGCTATCAGCGTGATGATTGAGGAGGAAGAGGATAATTACTCAGGGATAGTCACTCAGCATCAGCATAGGCAGTCTTTGAAGGGATCTGAGATTTCAAAAAAAAATTATTCGGTTACATCAGCATCAGGTGCTTGGTAGCTGGTGGTGATCCAAGACTGATTCATTTTTATGAAGGTCAGTCGATCGACCGAGTCGGTGGACAGACGCACCCTGTGATCGGTTACAAAGCCTCCAGCAGCACTGAATGTGCGTTCTGAAAGAACGCTGGATGCAGGACAGGCCAGTAGCTCAATTGCATACTGTGCAAGCTCTGGCCAGTGATCCATCCTCAAGACCCAGTAACCCAGAGGATTTTCGGTGGGAAAGGTGTCCAAGTCTGATCTTGCCCCTAGGTATTCCTGCACCATGTAAAACAGACGCTGGCGATGGTTGCTGGAACCGATCATACCTTGGGGCTGCGGACCAAAAAATTGTCTGAACGCATCGGTCAGACGGCCACCTTCTCCACCGCTCCTTCTTTGACTGACCGAAGCCTCAGCAACATGTTGTCCAGAAACAGGAGTTTGTAACCTCCCAGTCTCTGGGAACGCGTTGCACAGACCTTTCTGCAAGGCCTCCCGAAGATGTTTCATCCTCTGCTCCCTCTGCGATGGCAAGATAAGGTCCGCAACCTTACCCTTGTAACGTGGATCAAGGAGGGTTGCCAGCCAGTATTGGTCCTTCTCCTTGATACCACGAATACGAGGATCCTTACGCAGGCTTTGCAGGATCAGGGAGGCCATGCAGCGTAGGTTTGCTGAGGCATTCGGTCCAGAGTCCTCTGGGTCACTAAGGACGACATGGTCCGCAGCCACCTCCTCCCAGCCACGTACAAGTCCATGTGTTTCTTGGGACTGATCCCTTAAAGACTGCTGCTGATGCTGAGTGCCAGGCTCCACCTCCATACTGACACAATCTTCCTCCTCCTCCTCCTCGTCCTCTTACTGTGTGATCGGCGGGCACGCAGGAACACTGTCTGGATAAAGGGGGCCTTGAGAGCTAAGGAAGTCCTCCTCTTCCTGCCTCTGTTCTGCCTCAAGTGCCCTGTCCATTATTCCACGCAGCGTGTGCTCCAACAGGTGGACAAGGGGGACAGTGTCACTGATGCATGCACTGTCACTGCTCACCATCCTCGTGGCCTCCTCAAATGGTGACAGGACAGTGCATGCATCCCTGATCATGGCCCACTGGCGTGGGGAAAAAAAACAAGCTCCCCTGACCCTGTCCTGGTCGCACAGGTACTCATTGATGGCCCTCTGCTGCGTGTGCAGCCGCTGCAGCATGGCCAACGTTGAGTTCCACCTGGTGGGCATGTCACAGATTAGGCGGTTCTTGGACAGGTTAAACTCCTTTTGGAGGTCCGCAGCCGAGCACTGGTATTATATGACCGGCGGAAATGCACACAGACTTTCCTGGCCTGCTTCAGGACATCCTGTAAGCCCGGGTACCTGCCCAAGAACCGCTGCACCACCAAGTTAGGGACGTGAGCCAAACAGGGCACATGGGTCATTTGTCCCTGTCGGAGGGCAGAGAGGAGGTTGGTGCCATTGTCGCAAACCACCATTCCTGCCTTAAGTTGGCATGGCGTCAACCACCTCTGAACCTGCCCCTGCAGAGCTGACAGAACCTCTGCCCCAGTGTGGCTCCTGTCCCCCAAGCACACCAGCTCAAGCACCGCATGACATCTTTTGGCCTGCGTACTTGCGTAGCCCCTTGAATGGCTACGGAGCACCACTGGTTCCGAGGACAAAGCACAGGAAGAGGCCATGGAGGAAGAAGAAGAGGAGGGGTGGAGGAGAGAGGTGTGTCACAATCATTAGCATTTTGGAGGCGTGGTGGCGGAACAACCTCCAACACTACTGCACCTTGTCCTGCATCCTTCCCAGCTGCCAGCAGAGTCAGCCAATGCGCTGTGAAACTTAGGTAACGTCCCTGTCCATGCCTGCTGGACCATGAGTCAGCGGCAATATGCACTTTACCGCTGACCGCCCTGTCCAGTGAGGCATGGACATTGCCTTCCACATGCCGGTAGAGAGCCGGAATTACCTTCCATGAGAAAAAGTGGCGTTTGGGTACCTGCCACTGAGGAACCGCACATTCCACAAACTCACGGAAGGGGGCAGAGTCTACCAACTGAAAAGGCAGCAGTTGAAGTGCTAGCAATTTTGCCAAGCTAGCATTCAACCGCTGGGCATGTGGATGGCTGGGAGCAAACTTCTTTCAGCGGTGCAGCAGCTGGGGCAGGGAAATTTGCCTGGTACAATCTGACGTCGGTGTACCAAAAGCAGATTGCCCACAAGTACTTGGCTGTGACACACCTAATTCTACACCTTCATTCCTCTCAGTGCAGGTCTCAGAGAGGACTGAAGGTATAGTGGGGTTGGAGATCTCAGCTGATGAGGAGCAAGGAGAGGTCCTCTTTGTTCTTTGGTGTGGGTCTTTTAGATATGCTTGCCAATGAACTGCATGGCAGGTCAACATATGTCTGGTCAAGCATGTGGTACCCAAGCGGGAGATGTTTTGGCCACGCGAGATACGCTTGAGACATATGTTGCAAATAGCAGCGGTGCGATCTGATGCACTCGTCTCAAAAAAGGCCCACACCAAAGAACTTTTTGAATAACGAGAGAGACTGCAGTGCCCTGCACATGTGGAGCTTTGGTGTGTGATGCAGTCAATGTGATGCCCTTAGGCTGGCCCCTGGAGGGCATCCTGCCTCGTTGGTGATGTGCCGCCTCCTCCTCCTCCTCCTCCTCCTCCTCCCCTCTCCTATCAGGCACCCACATTGAGTCAGTGACCTCATCATCCCCTCCTTCCTCATTACTGGAGCAAACCTGGCAGTATGCTGCAGCAGGGGGAGCATGACTGCCAGATTGCTGTCCTTCTTGGGCACCCCCTCTGTCCGTGCTCATGTTACTGCCTTCATCGAGCTCAGTATCATCATCAGAGCCTTCCAAACGCTGGGCATCCTCCTGGAGCATGTACCCAACACTGTGGTCAAACAGTTCGAGGGAATCCTCAGGAGGACATGGTGGGGCTAGGGAAGGAGTCACTGATGACATTGAGCCGACGGAAGAGGCCGCTGCTTTGCCAGACAAAGTACCCTTGGCATGGGTGAGAGAGGATGAGGAGGATGAGGACGGCTTGGTCATCCACTCGACCAAGTCTTCCGCATGTTGCGGCTCAACACGGCCAGCTGCCGAAAAAAAGGCCAAGCGTGTCCCACGGCCACGTGCTGATGAGGATGCACCGTCTCCACGACCAGCACTAGGCACAGAGCCTGCTTGCCCTCTCTTATTGGCTTGTGACTGTCTGCCTCTCCTTCTTGGCCTTCCAGACATACTAATGGTCTGTAGCTGCACTAAGCTGGGATATATATATATATATATATATATATATATATATATACTGATACTGCAGCTAGCAAAATCATCAGCCAACAATGCACTGCGATGCCGCAGTGAATTATGGGCCATGACGCGCCACACAAATTTGGCGCGAACGGCCCATATCGTTCATAATTCGGCGAACGGGCGAACAGACAATGTTCGAGTCGAACCACTTTGGGGAGTGGTGCTAGTATTTAAGGGCAGGAGAGTTTTACAATCCATACTGCCCACGCACTCTTTTTAAATTATTATTATTTTTTTATTATTATTATTATAGCATACCTACCTGACCCTCACCTTATTGATCGTGGCTGGTCTCTGGGTAAGCTTATGGCTCAAGATATGAGCTGCAGGTTTGTGGTTATAATAAATACCTGGAAGTACTGGCTAGGACATAGCCTTAATACAATATCAGTGGCCATCCACACACCCATTTGCAGACATTGAAGCAGCAAATGGACCTATATGCTGTGAGCAAGGGTTAAACCCTTAGACAGAAGCAATTACAGATAGTGTAATAAACCAATTACTTAAAACACTGTAACTTAAGCAGAACACTGATTTTTTTCACGCTGGCATTTAGACATAATAGGTTAATGCATGGCAATTATTAAACACATTGCACCCAAAAGCAGACCTTAAACGCATAGCAGCAACATAAATGCATAGCAGTGGCACCCATACTGAAGCATCACTCTGTCATAAGCAGCACAATGTAAAGGTTAAAAACAGCAAATCAGCATTGACACAGTGATCCCAAATCTGTAAAGCCAGGCATTGCTGAGTTAATAGGAAAGTCTCAACTTTGCAGCAAACACCTGTATATCAGTTCATGCATTAGAAGTCCTACAGACAGACAAACAAAACCTGTGAAGCAAATGAAACAGAACTATACACAGCAGTTTAACCTACTTTGGCTGCTTTTTTATTAACAGCATAATGATTCAGTAAGTACATGACAGGGACCCTACAGGACTGATTTTCTATGGGATAGATCAAATTAATGATCACTGGAGAGGCAGCAATAAAAAAGTCATTGTCTCAAAGAACGAGAAAAGGTGGATATATAGGTTGGGTCCCTGGAACCAGGGGGCTTAACCTGGACATTGACTTCAACTGTTTTATATCAAACTTCTGAATATGATTATTATTATCATTATCCTTTGCCCTATATCAATTTTCCAAGCATAAAAATATAAAAATGTTTATTATTTTCTCTGAAATGTTTATTATTTTCTCTGAAACATCAGTACCCCGTATCATAGCATACCCGAGATAAGATAGACAGGGTAGTAAAACCTTCAGTTTCTATCTTTGAGTTTTCTTATAAGAAAAGAGTGAAGGTTTAAGAGTACGTGCACCCCGAAGGGGTGGGAACCATGTATGGTAATTTAAGGTCATATATTGAAACATACCGCTTTTATCTATTTGCAAAGTAAGTTTAAACCAACACCATACAAAATTAAAACTAAAGTAATAAGCTAAAAAAACACTAATATAGTATTCCCTCAGAATATATTAAAACATACTGAGTAATGGAGGGTGCATTACTTCATTCCAGTACTACTGTAAGACTCTTTCCAGTATTAATATTGTTTTAAAATTGTATATGTATGTTATGTATGTTTACTGGATAATATCCGATTTGTAACTAAAGAGTGGGGTTGCAGGAGGTTGTTCCAAATTTGACCACCGGGGGCTTTTTGGGGGTGGGAGTAACCAGGGTTGTATAACAATCAGCATAGGTAAATACAAACAATGATTGTAACAACACATCCCTTTGTGACACAAAGGGAGTAACCTAGCAACCATAGGAAGCTAACATTAAGGGTATATAGAGGAAACCTGTGGGCATCAGCTGTTTCCAATTCAAAACCCGCCCTCATAAGGGTGGACCCTGCAGACCGCTCGCTATAACTAAACGTGAGGTGCACCGCCTCAGATGACATCCTATGGCGAAATGCGGAAGATGGAGCTTTGTAGGCACTCACGTCACTTCCGGTTTGCGAAGTTCTGGTCTGTGGAATGCACGCCAGTCCGGAGCTTATTGTCAGCAACCAGGATATGTCAGCTGTTACACTTGACTGTGTCAAGTTTTATCCGTAAACCTTTTTAAACAATTTTTTTATAAATTGGACCATTCGGATCTTCACTATGAGTGTCCGTCTTTTTTCATCCATGAGCATACCCTACAGCAGCGCTGCTCCTGTCCTCAGGACCCAGGCCAGGTTTGCAAGATAACTGAAATACATCACAGGTGATATCATTTGCTGCTCAGTGATTGCAGTATTTTGGTCTGCATCTCCCCAAGGTAATACTTAAAATCTGGCCTGTTGGTGGGTCCTGAGGACAGGAGTTGAGAACCACTGCCCTACAGGGAGCCACAGAGCTATTCACTGCAACATATTTACTCGAGGTGGAGAGCCCCTGGAGGGGCTGAGGTGTCCAGATACCCCATTATCTATTGAGCCAGTGTGATATTTGACACTGTTTTTGATAAACTAATGTATCAATATCTGGTTGGATGGATGTAGTAGCAATTCTCAAGGTGCTTATCAGATATTTTGGTTCTAATTTTACCCTTCGTGTGCTTCATCCATGAGAATAGTTGCTCAAAAATATAGGTGCTGCCAAAAACTGATGACATGAATAAGGTGTGATTGTGAAGAGTGAGATATTTTTCTTTGGGAAGATAAAAGTCCATCAAAGAGACACTGTCAAATTTTTCTTCGGCCGCATGTGTTCGCTAAGTGTAAATGCATTTTTACAAAAAAATCCAAAAAAAATCAACATTTTTAAGTATGTTTACAATTTTAGGTTAAATATACTTTTATTGCCAAATATTCAAGAAATACAAAAGGTGAATGGAAAGAGATAACAAATTCACATACAAAAGTAGGAGTATAACTTGACATTGATCATACAAAAAGATAATTCCCAGTCAATATAAAAATCCAGACATTGATCCTTATCAAACACTGGGAAAGGGATAGGGATGTCTTTAAATATTTACCCGGAACTAGGTTCTAAAACGTGGATGGTTTCGTTAACATCAAGTCAGTTATGCATATAACTAGGTCATATAACTTCAAGCAACATAAAATAATCAGAGAATAATTATTCTCAAGAAAGGGAATAAAGTAAGAGGGGGGAAAAACTGAAGATAAAGAGAAGAGGAAAGAGTAGAGAAAAGGAATAGTTTGTTTTGGACACGAGTACTACTGTTCACCTACACAAAATAATCAGGACTTATAGTTTGAGTTCATTCTTCGTTTTCTCAAAGGCAGAGTAGTGCATCTATATGTACCATAGTGTAGTAATTTTTTCCCAAGAATCCAGTTCTGTAGCTTGCATTTCTTCTATTAGCATAGTGTCATTGATTATATCCATCCAGGGGGATAAAGGAGGAGTGGGTGTGTACTACCAGAATCTGGAAATAAGCCGTTGAGCTACAGAGAGGAAAAATCTCAAAAGGGTGGATTTCTGAGATTTGATTGAGCCTGGTAAAATAGACAATAGGGCTATGGTGTAGAGGGAGTGAGGGACTCATCATAAACTTACATATATACTGTATCTGAATGATCAATGAGCAAAACGGTCTGTTCACAGTCCCACCAGATGTGCAGGTATGTTCCTTTCTCTCTCTCTCTCTCTGTGACAACGCCAGCAAATGTTCGAAGACATAGGAAAGATTCGTTTAGGAAAAACTGGGTCTCAGTACCACCTGGAGAGTAGTTTGTAATTTTTCTCCAGTGTAACTGGAGATTGAAGATTTATGGGTGAAGAGAAATGCAGTGTGCCAATCTCAGGCAAAGATCTCAAACCCCAACGCTCTGGACCATATTTCGGTGTATATAGGGAGTGTACTATGAGTGTGGGTCAAAATTGATTTGCATACCATGGATAGAGTATAGGCACCTCCAGAAGAAGACAAGTGCTTAAATTCCATCAGGGGTCTATGCACTAGACCAGAGCCAAATAAAGACTTACAGCAGGTCAGTGGCGTCGCTAGGGGGTGGCTTTTGGGGCTATAGCCCCGAATATGGGATCAATAGCCCAGTGTCTCTGCAGGGGTCCCCAAGGGGAGGCTCTCTGGGGACCCTGATGTAAGTGGGGGGCTCTCTGGGGACCCTTCTGCAAGGGGGAGCTCTCTGGGTACCCTGATGCAAGGGGGAGGCTCTCTGGGGATCCTAATGTAAGGGGAGCTCTCTGGGGACCCTGATATAAGGGGGGGCTCTCTGGGGATACATACACGCACACGTATATTATATAAATGTGTATGCCCGCCCAAGCATATGACTTACGTGGCTATGGGCTCTAGCCCCAGATCTTTTGTAGACCTAGCAACGCTGCTGCAGCAGGTTGATAGTTGGATTCTTGTTAACCATTCAAGACATGTGAAGTAGCCATGGATTGGGTCATAAAGAAACCCAGGGATGAGTGCATTTAAGAGAGTACAATAGGCCAAAAGGATCTGGTTATATGTACCAAAGGCTATTGCTTGTCTACTGTCTGACAACGCCAGATTATCGAAAAGCAGAGTAAGTGGGCTCAGATTAGATGAGAGTGCATAACATTTACTCCAGTGGTACCAGAGGCGAAGCAATGCTAATGTTAAGGGAGAGAGTGTAAGAAGAGTTCAGCATTAATCCTGGTAGCCCCAAAGCAGTGCTCATCAATGGGGGACACTATAACAGTTCCACTATAACAGAAGTTTACAATTTTTTGTCAGGCCACATTCATAGCTGTCTTGGGGTGCATGCAGCCCGTGGCATGCAGGTTGGACACCCCTGCCCCAAACATTGACCCACAGCATGAATATAAATTGCACATCCCATATTGCCTACGTGTATCTTGTTTCTGCATGACAAATATTTAATTTTTTTTTTTTTTACAGAAACTGAATTTATCTATATACAATGAAAACTGACAGGATTGTTTTACTGTCCAGGTAGGCTGAAGTACATATACAAGCTGTGACTTTCTTTTGATTGTCTTTTGCCTAATAAAATATAGTATGATAGAATAGTATAATATATGCCAAATAATGTAATTACAGTTATTAGAAAAAAATGGATTGTCCTTTAAAAAGGAACTTTGGTTGGAAGAAAAAAATTAAAGATATAAAACCCAGCATCTGGAAAGCATTATTGATCTACCCTTAAATTAAAGATATAAAACCCAGCTCTGGCCATAATACTCACCTCCTCTCCAGCACTCCAGACATCCAGCACTGGTCCTCTTCCAGGATGGATGAGGACCAGCATCATTTAACTCACTTCCTGTAAGCCCAGGCTGTCAGGGACACACCCCCTGGGGTGGTGTCATCATGTTATCCTTGGATCACAGTAGCATAGTACAGAGTACCGCGCTGAGATAACTCTCCTTGCTCTCTGCAGTATAGAAGACCCCCCAATGCAAGAAGAGGACTGGAACATTACTTGACCAGCCAGAAAATTGGCTGGTCAAGTAATGGCTTTTAGATATGTATAAGGGGGATTTAAAAGGGAGGCTAAGCTGGTGATTTGCTATGTTGCTGTACTTATTTACTTCTTTTTCAGTACAGAGATCCAAAGTAGCTCCACCATGTTCACACACTGTACATAGAGAAAACATCTCTCTGATATAAGGGGAATTAAAGCATAAATAGAAATACAAACAATTATTACATTTACAGGTGTGTCAAAAATAAACAAGTGGTGCATTAACTAGCCATGAAAACCATATAACGTGAGATGCTTTGTTAAACACTTCAATTTCCTTTTATAGATAGTCCTCTTAGCTGTCTTCTTAGAGACAAAATTTAAATTTACAGACCCTGCCAAATAGCGTAAATAAATATTTTAATCACTAACGTACTTACATCACGAAACATATCTCTTTCAATTTATTAGCTGATGACCGAGAAGCAACCAGTAAATCAATAGCCACTGGTAAAATAACAAAGTAACATTTCATGAAACATAAATTCTACAAAGTGCAAGGAGCAATGATTGCTGGCCTTTTGATTTATAACAATGTCTTCAAAGAAACTGCAGGAATGTATATAAATATATGCAATAAAATCATATGTTGTGAGGCCTCAGAGATGTCTGAAATTTCATGGCTCGCTACTGGCTGTAAAATAAAAAGTGATGTATGTTAGAATGGGAACACAAATGCAAATCAGAAATGTGGCTTTACCTACTGGTAATGAATATTAAAACAGAAGAGGAAAGTGAACCTATCTGCAAATTTGCAAATCTGCTTCAATAAATTCCTCCTAACAGGTCAAGAAAAAGCTTAAATAAAATGTATTTACACCCAAAAACAAACATGTAGTATATTGCAGTTTATCATCACTTAAATATGGTGGCTGCATTAGTTTTATTTTTTGGGTTTTTTTTGCCTTTATTTTCACTTAGTGATCCAGCCAGTTACCTCCACTCTGGATGGAGAAGCTACTGAGACACCCTTGGACAGCACCACTGTCAATCTGGGGTGAGGGTAGTGTTAGATGCTCTGGCAGATTTTGATGGACTTGACTAAAAATTGAACCAGTTCCCAGTTCATTTGCCTATAGGCTGGGCGTGACAATCGTTGTTCCAGGTAGAAAGAATACGCCTCGTGCTCGCCCTACGAGCCACACTGCAGCACCATCTGTCTGTCCACCGTACACAGCGGATGACTGAGCAATGTAACGGTTGCTGCTGGTACCATGTGATCGCTGTGACCAATTACAACAGATCACATGACAATTGTACACAATGAATAGCTTTGATTCATGCCATTGTGTACTATTGTATTGATCTCTGAGATTGGTCACAGTGATCAAGTGGTAAGGACAGGGCCAATCACAGCCACAATTAATCAGTTTCATTCAGTAAAAATTGTTGCTTATAACAGTAAAATTCACTGACATAAGCAATCATAATGTCTAAAAAAAAAAATCCGCAGAATAGTATAGTGGTACTATGGTAACACTGTATTGCACTGGTAGAAAAAAAAAGTAATAAAAAAGAAAAAAAAAATGTTTTTGGTACATACTGTCCCCAGTCAGTGTCCCTGATCACTGCCACACCAGTTATATGATGATACTGTCCTGTACTGATAACTGTATGTAAAAAAAAAATATTGAAAACATTTTTTTTTTCAAATTTCTTTATTTTCCAAGAATGTTTTAAAAATAATTACAGCTTCAAAAAACTCACCACGACTCCTACTAAATACCTTGGACTTTGTCTACATTCCAGAAGGCAGTAATTTAGGGGGTATTTGTACTGTACTGGCATTTTGGGGCCTCGAAAAATGAGATAGGCCATCAGTACATCAGGGTAGATCAATTTTCAGATGCAAATACCATAGTTTGTAGACTCTAGAAATTTCCTACAGACTAAATACTATATATATATATATATATATATATATATATATACAGTGGGGGCGGAAAGTATTCAGACCCCCTTCAATTTTTCACTCTTTGGTATATTGCAGCCATTTGCTAAAATCATTTAAGTTCATTTTTTTTTCCTCATTAATCCTCATTAATGTACACACAGCACCCCATATTAACAGAAAAACACAGAATTGTTGTCATTTTTTCAGATTTATTAAAAAAGAAAAACTGAAATATCACATGGTCCTCAGTATTCAGACCCTTTGCTGTGACACTCATATATTTAACTCAGGTGCTGTCCATTTCTTCTGATCATCCCTGAGATGGTTCTACACCTTCATTTGAGTCCAGCTGTGTTTGATTATACTGATTGGACTTGATTAGGAAAGCCACACACCTGTCTATATAAGACCTTACAGCTCACAGTGCATGTCAGAGCAAATGAGAACCATGAGGTCAAAAGGAACTGCCTGAAGAGCTCAGAGACAGAATTGTGGCATGGCACAGATCAGGCCGAGGTTACAAAAAAATTTCTGCTGCACTTAAGGTTCCTAAGAGCACAGTGGCCTCCATAATCCTTAAATGGAAGACGTTTGCGACAACCAGAGCCCTTCCTAGAGCTGGCCGTCCAGCCAAACTGAGCTATCGGGGGAGAAGAGCCTTGGTGAGAGAGGTAAAGAAGAACCCAAAGATCACTGTGGCTGAGCTCCAGAGATGCAGTCGGGAGATGGGAGGAAGTTGTAGAAAGTCAACCTACACTGCAGCCCTCCACCAGTCAGGGCTTTATGGCAGAGTGGCCCGACGGAAGCCTCTCCTCAGTGCAAGACACATGAAAGCCCGCATGGAGTTTGCTAAAAAAAGCACCTGAAGGACTCCAAGATGGTGAGAAATAAGATTCTTTGGTCTGATGAGACCAACATAGAACATTTTGGCCTTAATTCTAAGCGGTATGTGTGGCGAAAACCAGGCACTGCTCATCACCTGTCCAATACAGTCTCAACAGTGAAACATGGTGGTGGCAGCATCATGCTGTGGGGGTGTTTTTCAGCTGCAGGGACAGGATGACTGGTTGTAATCGAGGGAAAGATGAATGTGGCCAAGTAAAAGGATATCCTGGACAAAAACCTTCGCTAGAGTGCTCAGGACCTCAGACTGAGCCGAAGGTTTACCTTCCAACAAGACAATGACCCTAAGCACACAGCTAAAATAACGAAGGAGTGGCTTCACAACAACTCCGTGACTGTTTTTGAATGGCCCAGCCAGAGCCCTGACTTAAACCCAATTGAGCATCTCTGGAGAGACCTAAAAATGGCTGTCCACCAACGTTTACCATCCAACCTGACAAAACTGGAGAGGATCTGCAAGGAGGAATGACAGAGGATCCCCAAATCCAGGTGTGAAAAACTTGTTGCATCTTTCCCAAAAAGACTCATGGCTGTATTAGATCAAAAGGGTGCTTCTACTAAATACTGAGTAAAGGGTCTGAATACTTAGGACCATGTGATATTTCAGTTTTTCTTTTTTAATAAATCTGCAAAAATGTCAACAATTCTGTGCTTTTCTGTCAATATGGGGTGCCGTGTGTACATTAATGAGGAAAAAAATGAACTTAAATGATTTTAGCAAATGGCTGCAATATAACAAAGAGTGAAAAATGTAGGGGGGTCTGAATACTTTCCGTCCCCACTGTATATATATATATATATATATATATATATATATATATATATATTTTACCAAAGAAATGTAACAGAATACAATTTGGCCTAAGCCTGGGTTCACACTATTGCGAACACAAACATTGCATGTGATTCGCACCGCATTGCTGTGCAGATCACATGTGATGTCTGTGCAATGCAAATTCAGCCATACAGTTTGTATGGCTGAACTCACATTGCATTCGCACAAAAATGCTGCAGGAACCTTTTTTTTCCCTCACTGGAATCGGAACACCCATGCAATCTGATTCCTGTCCAAATTCACAGTTCGTACTGCGATCTGCGAACCGATCTGGGGCAGGGAAGTGCAGTCAATGGAGGCAGGTGAGGCAGAGCCATGAACATAAAAAAAAAAACGATCGAGCTTCAAGGGTCGTAGTCAGGCGACCTGGGGTCACAGAGACCCCAAATTTGGGAGGTAGGTAGCTACCAAAATGGGGCTCCTAGGAACTATGGTTCCGGAGATACGGGGCTCTTTGTGCAGCCTGTCAGAAGCTACATAAATAGCAGCCAGTTTACATACAAGCTGGCACACTCTGTTTGCAGCAGACTGAGAGGGTGAGCTCACAGTGCCTCTCCTCACTTCTTGTCAGAGGCACTGAGCTTAATGGGCAGCTTGGAGCCTTGGACCAATGGTAAAGTACCCCAGCTGTCCAATAAAAATACTGCAGTGTCATAGAAGGGGGCATGTGTCTAAAAGAACATGCCACCTTCCAGCCCAGCCCTCTTAACTAGAAGGAAAAAAACAGGTTTATGTGTACAGTATAAGATTTACCCATAATCCCATGTTTATCTCACACAATTAATAGGGAGAATAAGAATCTGCTGCTGTTGAAAAGGTACTGGTTTAATCAAGCTAAATCATATATTATTATGCTATATATAAAATAACATAATAATTTATTATTTATATATTTACTGTGAAATTACTGGTTGAAAGTTATAACTGCTGGGCGGAAGCGACGTCAAAAAAGTGAATTTTTTCCAAAAAAAGTGCGCTTATAATGCGTTTATATTTTTTTGCGCAAATACGGTGCAAAAAAAAGTATTGCAACGACCGCCATTTTATTCTCTAGGGTGTTAGAAAAAAAAATATATAATGTTTGGTGGTTCTAAGTAATTTTCTAGTAAAAAAACCTGTTTTAACCACTTGAGGTCTGGGCCATAGCCGAATGACGGCTACAGCGCGGACCTCAATTTCCGGGAGGCCTTCATGGGACGTCCTCCCCTGTGCACGCGCAGGGCGCGCAGTGTGCGCGCTGTGATCACCGAGTCACGGAGACTCGGATGATCACAAATCTGAGTAAGGGGCCGGTCCCAGCCCCTTACCATGTGATCAGCTGTCAGCCAATGACAGCTGATCACATGATGTAAACAAAACCTCGGTGATCGGTTTCATTTTCTCCTCACGCTGACAGCGTGAGGAGGAAAAAGAAGCCGATCACCGGCTTATGTCAAAGGGACATGGGTCCCAAAGAGGAAGGGGGCACATATGCCTCATCTGTGCCAACAAGTGCCATCTATCATTGCCACCTGCCAGTGCCCACAGTGCCCACAAGTGGCACCTATCAATGCCCACAAGTGGCACCTATCAATGCCCACCAGTGGTGCCAATCAGTGCCACCTAGCAGTGCTGCCATCAATCAGTGCCCAATCAGTGCCCATTACTGCCACCCATCAGTGCCTATCACTGCCACCCATCAGTGCCCATCAGTGCCACCTCATCAGCGTACATCAACGAAGGAGAAAAATTACCTGTTTGCAAAATTTTATAACAAAATATTTAAAAAAATATAATTAAAAAAAAAAAAATTCTGTCTTTTTCAATTTTTTTAACAAAAACTAAAAACCGCAGAGGTGATCAAATACCATCAAAAGAAAGCTCTATTTGTGGGAAAAAAATGATAAAAATTTTACTTGAGTACAGTGTTGTATGACCGCGCAATTGTCATTCAAAGTGTGACAGCGCTAAAAGCTGAAAATTGATCTGGACAGGAGGGGAGTTTTGGTGCCCAGTAAGCAAGTGGTTAAGCATGTAAACACCTAAAATCCAAAACGAGGCTGGTCCTTAAGTGGTTAAGCCACCTGCTTGAGTACAGTTTTTGAAAATATAGTAAATTACCTTAAAAACAATATATAATAATTATTTCTATATTACTTATGGTAATTAACCCCTTGCCACCCAGGCCAATTCTGACACTTCTCTCCTACATGTAAAAATCATATTGTTTTTTGCTAGAAAATTACTCAGAACCCCCAAACATTATATATAGTGTTTTAGCAGACACCCTTCAGGAATAAAATGGTGGTTGTTGTAACTTTTTATTTCACACGGTACTTGCGCAGCAATTTTTCAAACGCGTTTTTTTTTTTTTAAAGAAACTGTTTCATGAATAAAAAAATAAAAAAACACTAAAGTTATCCCAATTTTTTTGTATAATGTGAAAGATGATGTTACGCCGAGTAAAGAGATACCTAACATGTCACGCTTTAAAATTGCGCACACTTGTGGAATGGCGCCAAACTTCAATACTTAAAAATCTCCATAGGTGACGCTTTAAAATTTTTTACCGGTTACCTGTTTAGAGATACAGAGGAGGTCTAGTGCTAGAATTATTGCTCTCGCTCTAATGTTTGTGGCGTATGTACGGTAACCTGTGTGTATCTGGCTCTGATACTAGCCAGTGCCTCACCAACCACTGACCTCACTGCAGGTCCCTGATCTGGAGGGGGCCATAAACTTTGTATTGACGCCGACTGCGGTTCACAGAGAGCAGTGTGAACTGCCTGCGAGGGAGATGTGATGCGGGAACCCGCACTGGTTCTCGCATCGCAATAGTGCGAACCGGGGCTCAATCTATGAAGAAAGATTATTTATTTGTAAAATTTTATAACAGAAACAAAGAAAAACACATTTTTCATGATGATAATGATAGTGATTAAATACCACAAAAAAATGTATATTTGTGTAAAAAAAAAAAAAATTATAATGGGTACAGTGTTGCATGATTGTCATTCTAAGAGTGACAGCGCTGACATATGAAAAATTGGCCTGGACAGGAAGGGGGTGAACGTGCCCAGTATTGAAGTTGTTAAAGCCAAACACCTGATAACACCTTTTTAAGCAGTTATAGCAACAGTTTTTTTTTCCCCTTTTGGAACAAAGGTTTTACAAAAAGAAAAAAATAAGAAAATCTGACCATTATTTAAAAAAATAATTATTTAAAAAAAATAACAGACTTACTGGCTGGATCAACAGATACAAATAATGGGAAAGAAAAACTAAAAAAAGGAAACTAGTGCAGTCTCCAAATGTAGAACTGGTAAGCTGTAATATATTACATTTCTTGGTTTCACACCACATAAAAAAAAGAAAAAATAAGCCGTAAATTTCATTTCTTAAAGCAGAGCCTGAGGTTTATTTGAGTAACTGCTACTAGGCAAAGTCTGTCCTTTGTAGCTTTCTTGCAGCTCACAAAGTGAGCGCCAGCAGGATAGTTTGGGCTGACACATCTGGGCTATTTAGTCAAGAACATAAAAAAACACTCGTAGTGTAACAGGATTTGTGATTGGCCAAATGATCAGACAGAGGGTGGCTTAATGGATGCAGAGAACAAACTGAAAATGTCAACAGCATCAGAGAGGCAAAGAGACGGGCAGAGAACACAATACAATGTGCAACAGAGAATAAAGAGTGCAATAACAGGGCTGCCTGGAAGCAGATTCCTATGTGAGTCACTAGGTGGCAGCACAATCTAAAAGACACTTAATAGAGATAGCTAAGCAGTTAGTGCCTACTTGTATTTCCCTTGGAACAGCACCTCTTTTCACTGGGAGATAGGAAGATTCTGGTTGTCCAGGTGGGTTGCTGAAAGGATTCTCAAACCGACTCCATGGGTTAATGGTAGGAAGAGTCTTTGCTCCAGATAAACAGAACCTTCTCACTTTAGGCTGGACACTTAATCGACCGATTGCACAGTGCTGTATGTAGTGACTAGGGCTTGGAAAGAAGCTGTTTGCTCTTATGCTCAAATGAGGTTGCCCACTTGCATTTTTTAACATAGGAGGATCAGTCACCTGAGAGCCAGTGTTGCCAACCATCAGTATTTTTACTGGCAGCTAGTAAAAAATGGGCACTTTTCTCCTGCCAGTAAATGCCAGCAACAGGAAAAGGTTGCCAGTAAAAAATATGGCAGAGCCAGCTGAGACTATCCGGTCTGTTTGTACCCGCCTGGTGTGTTTGGGCTGCGCCAGTTGGGGGTGGGTCTGGCAGAAGCGGTGCCTGAGCGTGTTGTGTGATGTCATGGTGGCCAAGCGGAGTGGCTGGAGCCTCCTGTGTGGGTCTGCGGGATGGGAGCAAGGCAAGCCGGAAGCGGGACTGTCAGAGCTGTTTTGACTGGAGTGGACTGAAGGGACCACCTGGGGTGGAGAGAGACTGTCACTGAGACTCAGGAGGGGACGTGTCATGTTGGCGAGATGTCATCATCATCTGTGCTGTTGCACATTGCTGTCAGTGTCACTGTGAGAGTCAAATTTTATGTGCCTGTCCCTGAGCTACTTATTTACTATATTGAAAATAAAATAAGAAATATGTTTTTTGTCTTCATTTCTACGTTAAAAAACCATGCTAATTGCATATTGTACTTGCTTACTGAAATTTGCACTTAAAACAGTAATTTTGAGAAGTCCTTTTTTAAATTATGGAGCTGGGTAATGAGGGGTCAATATTAGGTACCACATACCATTGAATGAATAAAGTAAACAATGAGAAGCAGGCGGGGCTTTTAAGTGTACCAAGATAATATACCAATGGATTGAGTAAAAAAATATAAATTTTTATTGAACAAAGTTTCTTTAAAATGACAATAAATGTTCACACAAATCGCATATCAATCTAAGTATCATGTACAACTGCTTCTTACTCTACATGTTTCGCTCATAAGAGCTTCCTCAGGAGCTTTTGAAAGTGTTGCATGAAGTTTAAATACTACAAAAGAAACAGCAATCATGAATAATTGTACTTAGATGTTTGCCATAAAAAAAAATATCACATAATCGCATGACACATCATGAATCATAATTACGGTATATACATTTTGTACAAAGTAATGATGAGCTGAGGATGCATGCCTACCAGATGCTCATGTTCATGAAATGTAGACTTCTAATTCCTAGATTGAAGCCTGGATTCAAAGGAAGGGGAGCCCATAAGCAACCAAAGAGAGAGGATACATTTTCTGAAAGATAAAATTCATATGTAAGATTTTAGCATACTGGTCCTAAAAATATATTGGACCAGAGAATTAATATTGATTGGTGGACAGTAAGACAGGGTTTACCTCAAATCTGATTAATGGAATAGAACAAGTAGAATCTTCCGTCCCTAAATTGAGGGGATAATATGTTGGCTAGGATATCTGACAAAGGAACAGCAGGTAGTATTCGCTGCACCTTAGCTGAACCCTGAGATGGACCCACAGCACTCCTGCTGCCAAGTTTATCTATCTGAGAAATCAGCCGATAATAATCCTGCAAAAAAGAATGTTTCCTTTTTAATAAGGATCTTTATATAGATATAATTGGACATAGAGTGTTTCCTTCCTAAGTGGGGGCAGATATCCAAGGGTCAGTTTAAAGGGGGGCAGCAAAGCCAACGAGGACTAGATGACATTTTTAGTCCTCTGTGGCTGTGCAAGCGATACTCCTCTATCCTGCATGTGCAGGCAACTGAACACCAATGAAACCAAGGCCCCCTCAGTGAGAACAATCTATAAACGTAAATAACAAAGATATACTTACATATGCCAAGAGAGGAATCCCGAAAAGGCTTGCTGGGCAAAGGGGGAAAAAGGAGAGACGACCAAGCAGTCTCTCTCATACAATATTTCCCTGTCACTACATGGTGACAGAACGCCACCATTTGTACTCTCTCCATCCTGCCGGCGTCTGACATAGTCGGTGGGGCGTGGATGAGTTGACAGCGCTATTGCGCATGTCCGCATGTGGTCACTATTCACCATCTTGGAATGTCTGCATTTGCCAGGTCAGCATAGGGGACGGGCGGATGGGTTCCACCCCGCCCTCCAGCATGACGGGCCAATGGGCTCTCTAGGTGTGACAAGGGGAGCAGAATACTGACTCCCATTCAAAGCGTTGAAATAGGGAGAATGGACAGGCTTTAAGTCGTGCCTATGGGCCCGAGCGAAAAAAAGGTGATTGGTTAATCACATTGGTTAATGCTGCAGGTGCTCGAGGCGTCCATATGGTTGCAGGTCTCTCCCCAAACCCAATTGTTTCATTAGTCAATGGGACATAGTGAACATTTCTATATTAATTAATTTATCAGCATGCAAAAAAGAGGCATGTATAATCAGCTCCACATGTACACAGAATCACAAACAAATAGACAGCACAGTGTTTCCCCATCACAAAAATGAAACATAAGTGAATAAATAGCTGTTCATTTAAATATCCATTTAATTTGGACAGGGGACTTTAAATTACACCAGATGGAGGCTAGGAGCAATGAAAAATGAAAACAACCATATTCTCACCCACACATTCAATCAATTTGTCCAAATGCATTGGAATCAAAAAGATGGGAGAAGGGTAAAGGAGCCTATTTTAAATTGTATTATTTCATTCATAAAAAAGGCTTGAATGCAATGTCACGAATGCGATGAAAGAATGGTCTTTTTGTTTTACCCAGGTAATATGCACCAGAGTCACACATCATGATATAGACCACCCCCACCGATTGACAATTGGCGAGGAAACGTGGTCTGAAGATGTGTCCGTCAGGTAACGTAATCTCACGGGTCCCATAGATGAACCTGCAAAAATTATATTTGCCACAAGGGAAGGTTCCCGTGCGTGAATTCTGGTCTATTTTTGTGGGTTGATGGTGACTGTGAACCTGATTGTTTCTTAGGGACCTAGATCTCCTAAAGGTTATTTCACCTAAGTTTTTACATATTTTGATACAGTTGAATCGGCAAGCAATAGATACCAATATTTTTGCATGATATTTCTGATCTGTTTTTGTTGCCCTGAATATCGGGTAATTAATCTTACCCCACTTTGGGGTTTAGTAACTTTTTGCCCATAAATGAGCTGTTCCCTACCTTGATTTTCTACTGGGTTGTAGGCCCTTTAGAGGAATTTATTACTATAGCTATATGTAGCTTTATTACTATAGCCCCTTTCTAACAGGCAAAATTGTAAAGCCTTGGCCTCTTTTTCGAAATCAACCTCTCTGCTGCAATTTCGTTTTAACCGTAAATATTGGCTATACAGAATGCTTGTAATTAGAGGTAAAGGATGAGAACAGTCAGCACCTAAAATAGAATTCCCTGCTGAAGATTTTCGGAATAATGTAGACCCAAGACTGACATCAGAATTGATGAACAGCTGAACATCCAAAAAGCTCAATGTTAGTTCGTGAAAGTTAATAGTAAATTTCAAGTTGAAATTATTTACTTGTAAAATTTCAAAAAAGGTGAGTAGCTCATTTTGGGTGCCTGTCATAAAAATGTCATCAATAAAGTGGCGCCATATAAGCACCTTTGCAAAAAAACTCTCTGTAAAATAGGTCACGCTCCCACCCCCCCCCCCAGGTACAGGTTGGCATACAATGGGGCACATTTGGTCCCTATCACTACCCCCTGCACCTGGAGGTAGTGGGAGTGACCAAAGAGAAATACATTGTTCGACAATATAAATCTCAACAAATCAAGAATAAATTCGTTATAGGGTCCTGTCATTCGATCTCGCTCACGAATGAAGCCCCCCCCAACCCCCAACTCATGGGGGATGGAGTTGTAGAGGGCCTCCACATGAATGGCCACCAGCAGGGCACTCTCAGGGATATGAATCCCATCAAGGGCCCCCAAAAGATCCACAGTATCTCTGATATAGGAGGCCAATGATCCCAAATTGGGGACAAAGATAATCGTCCACCATCTGGCTGGCTGTCTCAGTCAGGCATTCATTCCCCGAGATGATTGGCCGGCCCAGGGGATAGGTCTGACTTTTGTGAATTTTTGGCAATGCGTAGAGTGCTGGGGTCTTTGGTGATTGTATATTCAGAAATTCCCATGTTTTCTTCGTAATGAGGTTATTGTTGTAGGCAGAACCTATTCATTTCTTATATTGGATCTCAATATTTTTAACAAAACCCTCAAATACCCTTTTATACCATTCCCAATTTTTAAGAAGGTCCATGACCATACTTTCATACTGGGCACAATCCATCACTACCAGGTAAACCCCTTTATCTGAGGGTTTGATAACTATATCAGAATTCTGTTGCAAGGAGCGGACTGCTTCCTGTTGGTCAAGGGATAGATTTGAATAGGAAATCCCTTTCCCTTTTGTTTGGTATATTTCATTGGTAATCTGTTGTTTGAAGGTCCAGATATTTGGATTTGCTTGAAGGGCAGGCAATGTTTGAGATTTGGATTTATATTCTTTGGAAAAGAAAGGAATTGATGGAGTGTCGGCAGGAGGGACACAATCAGGCTGAGGCAAGGGCCCCTCTGTCGGGGCTAGCTCCGTCTCACCGGTGTGGCCCTCCTCCCAAAGCCCCATCAAATCATCGAGGGCCTTAATATCATTAATGGTCATTTCACTCCAGGGATTATTAGAAGGTTGAGTAGTTTCTTATTTTTTATTTTTATCGAAGATGACCTTGAACATTAATTTTCGTGACAACAGATTTAGATCTTTAATGAATTCAAATTGATCTATCTTTTGTGTGGGACAGAAAGTCAGACCTAAACTCAATACTTGAATCTGTTCCCCGGACAAAGTAGGAGTAGGAAGATAGGTTTATTACTTCAAATTTTGTTTGGCTGTCACTGTCCTCTGATTCTTTAAATCTGATGCCTGTTGAGAAAAAATTGGAGCTGGACGTAGGTCCTGCTGTTTAAAGTTCCCGTTTGGGTGACTTGCCTGACTAGGTGCAGGTGTAAGTGGCATTTGGGGCATTCCAGAAGATGTCGCCCCTCCTGCTTGATCCATGGGGTACAGTTGGACAGTCTTGTCCATCAGTCCACTGAAGGCATTGCCACAATAATTCGCCATAATGTAAATTTAGGAAGGGGTTAGTTGAACAAAATGATTTAGGAATAGAACATTATAATTGCATCAAAAATATTAAGTACACTGTGAACTGTAAAAAGCTTGGGAACTATATACAAAAATACATACATGTTTAAATAAATATAAATTGAGTATTATGAACTCTCATCACCCAAATAGACTGGGTAGGTACACCCTTTGGAAAATAAATTATGGAGCTGCGTAATGAGAGGTCAATATTAGGTACCACATCTCACTGAATGAATAAAGTAAACAAAGAGAAGCAGGTGGGACTTTTAAAGGTACCACGATAATATACCAATGGACTAAGTAAAAAAATAAAAATTTTTATTAAACGAAGTTTCTTTAAAATGACAATGAATGTTCACACAAATCGCATATCAATTCAAGTATCATGTACAACCTCTTTTTACTCTACATGTTTCGCTCATAAGAGCTTCCTCAGGAGATTTTGAAAGTGTTGCATGAAGTTTAAATACTACAAAAAAACAGCAATCATGAATAATTGTACTTAGAAGTTTGCCATGAAAAAAAATCACATAATCGCATGACACATCATGAATCATAATTATATACATTTTGTACAAAGTAATGACGAGCTGAGGATGCATGCCTACCAGATGCTCTTGTTCATGAAATATAGACTTCTAATTCCTAGATTGGAGCCTGGATTTAAAGGAAGGGGAGCTCATAAGCAACCAAAGAGAGAGGATACATTTTCTGAAAAATAAAATTCATATGTCCGATTTTAGCATACTGGTCCTAAATATATTGGACCAGAGAATTAATATTGATTGGCGGACAGTAAGACAGGGTTTACCTCAAATCTGATTAATGGAATAGAACCAATACAATATGTTGGCTAGGATATCTGACAAAGGAACAGCAGATAGTATTCGCTGCACCTTAGCTGAACCCTGAGATGGACCCACAGCACTCCTGATGCCAAGTAAATCTATCTGAGAAATCAGCCGATAATAATAAAGGTCTTTATATAGATATAATTGGACATAGAGTGTTTCCTTCCTAAGTGTGGGCAGATATGCAAGGGTCAGTTTATAACAAAGATATACTTACATATGCCAAAAGAGGAATCCCGAAAAGGCTTGCAGGGCAAAGGGGAGAAAAAGGAGAGAGACGACCAAGCAATCTCTCTCATACAATAATTTCCCATCAGTGCACAGTGACAGAACGCCAGCATTTGTACTCTATCTGTCCCTCTGGCATCTGATGTAGTCGGCAGGGCGTAGACGTGTTGACGGCACTACATCACCATCCGATTACATCACCCTTAGAGCCTGTCACAAGGGGTGGGCTCTTTGGGTGACGTCATCGGGTGGCCACACCCCTTGGCTATATAAGAGATGCCAGACAGTGGGCGACAACACAACGAAGAAAGACAGCCTTAGAAGAAGAGTGGCCTTCTTTCTTTTTTTTTTTAGCGGGTAACCGGCGGCGAGGAAAAAGTCAGCTCGGGGAGAAGACAGCTCCAGGAGAAGACAGCACAAGAAGACAGCTCGGGAAGAAGACAACACCAGGAGAAGATAGCACTGGGAGAAGACAGCTTGGCGAGAAGACAGCACTGGGAGAAGACAGCTCCAGGAGAAGACAGCACCGGGAGAAGACAGCTCCGGGAGAACACAGCTCTGGCAGAAGACAGCTTCGGGAGAAGAAACCTCCGGGAGAAGACAGCTCCCGGAGAAGACAGCTCCGGGAGAAGACAGCTCTGAGAGAAGACAGCTCGGGGGGGGGGGGAGACAGCTCGGGGGGGGAAAGCTCGGGAGAAGTTAGCTCCTGGAGAAGACAGCTCCGGGAGAAGACAGCTCCAGGAGAAGACAGCTCCTGGAGAAGACAGCTCAGGGCTTCTTTTTTAATAAAAGACTTGTCAAAAACCGGCTCTTGTTTTTTTTTAACATGTCACTGCTTTTTGGGGTGAATGGGTAGGGGTACAATGTACCCCTACCCATTCACATGGGGGGACAGGATTTGGGAATCTTGTTCAAGGGGGCTTCCTGATGCCGATAAGCCCCCCCACCCACAGACCCTGACAACCACAGCCCAGGGATGTTGGGAAGAGGCCCTTGTCCCCGTCAACATGGGGGCAAGGTGCTTTGGGGCAGGGGGGGCACACTCATCCCCTCCATTTCCTGACTTGCTGGGCTGCATGCTCGGATAAGGGTCTGGTATGGACCTAGGGGGGCCCAAGCTGTTTTATTCACAATTTTTCTTTTGCTGGCAATTTTTTTTACATTCAGCTGTCAGTGGGGAACCCCACTGACGGTTGATCATTGATTGTTAAGGATGCCGCAGCTGGCTTCCCGGCCCCCTCCTTGGCAACCAGCTATATACAGTGTTTAAACAGGAAAATAAAAACCGCAACACGCAAAACACATCAAAAATCGCATCACAAACACAACACTTGCGTTTCTGGTGCAATTTCATTGAAGTCTATTACACGCAAAACGCAGAAAAAAGTCCCTGAGCCTTTCCACAAAACGCATAGATGAGAACGTGTACAATAGGAAACCATGTTAAATGGACTGTTTTGCAGTTTGCAGAAACACACTAAAAAAAAATGCATAGGTGTGAACCTAGGGTTAGGACTGAGGATACCCTTGCTATACCCATGTTGCAGGGCTATGTCAATCACCAATCACCAGTGCTGTCACATGAGAGGAAGTGGCATGAATAACTGTGTATTGTGTTTGCTTCTCGCATCTGCTCAGAGCATTAGGGGCATAAAAGCAAAACTCTTACTTTGTCCTGTAGGGGAAAAGCATAATTTTGCTTTAAGACCTTGCACTGAACTGTAAAAGGCATCAGGAACAGATGGTACTTGGGCATAACAAAGGTCACGCTAGAGGTGCACTATTGACATAAGAATGGGAAACTCCACTTTAAGTAAGAATTACTTTTTTCATCAGGTGATGAAATATTGGATGCTGCTGAGTATGTTCCACAACGACAAAGAACGATTTACATATATAGCTGGATAATATTTACATAATGTACCATAAAAGATTGCTATTAGCAGAGAGAGATTGATGTGGAATCAAACAGCAGCCAGCTCCTTCATTCCAAAGTTAGTATGTATAGACGCAGTGTCCCTGGAGAAACAGTTTTACATTTAAAGAAATGGTTGGACTATATGCTAAGTAAATAGTGAGGGATCATGTAACTTTCACTGCCAGGGAAATAAAGGAAAGTGATGTTTCTGGAGAATGGGACCGTTTTTTGAAGGTCCTGTTTATTGCATTAATACTAATGAAAACACTCAATTTCAATACTCTCCTTTTAATATAAACCAATATTTCTCTCGCTTTTCCTTTACATCAATAAGGAAAAATGGGATTGCTGGCAAATCAAACAACACAATTCAAAGAAAACAGTCAAATCACATCCAAAAGAATTGTTATTTCATCTTGTTTTCTTTTCTTCCTCAACCTGAAAGAAGCTTTGTGCATAGGCTTTTAGTGGAAAATGGCTATTTTTGGATGCAAATCTACATCTAACAGTTTTGGGACTAGTACAGAGTAATATTTTTTTCTGATAGTTATAATCCAGGGTAACAAGTTCCAATCTATTAGCATTAGGCTGAAGCTGTATGTTAAGTCCATCTAAGTCCATTCCTTAGATGTGGTGGCTTTTTGGGATAAGCGGATGTGTCTAAGTTAGGTTTGTGGTGTGTTCGTGGAACCCATTGTAAAGTCTGAAAACTGGATACCTAAATTCAAATCTCATTGAAGTCTATGAGGTGTGAAGATCAGTTCTGGTCAGTAACAAGGTGCCAAGTGGCCTTGGGAATTGTAGGAACCCAGGGCATTCTGTGCTCCTATTTCCACAGTACCACAGTTTAATAAAATATGAAAACAGAGTACACAAAAACACTTCAAATGGACAACCCCACATTCCAAATATGAGGCAGTTTTTATCCTGCAATAAAATTTGAATATAATATTTCAGAGACAATAACCACACATACTGTATAAGTACAATGGATAAAAAGTATGTAAGTAGCTTGATTAGGTTGCAATGTAAAAGGGAGAGGCAGATTTGTATTGTAAGATAAAAATTAGAGTGTATTATTTCAGAGACAATAGCAACAAATATTGTACATTCACTGGATAGTATGTAAGCAGTGAACTAGGCCGCAATATAACAGGGAGAGACGAGGCAAAATTTATTTTGAAATAAACATTAGTGTATTATTTTAGAGGGAGAGATTTTATCGTATAATTGTCACAATACAGTACTCACACTTATTCCTGAGCTTTGGAGCACTGGAACAGATCACAAACTAGGAAACACAGAGCATAATTTACCCTACATCAAACTTTAGAAATTTTGCAGCTGAGCTGTTTTTTTTCCTTAACCTAAAATCAACTTTGTGAATAGGCTTGATTGTTTTGCTATTTTAGAAGCAAATCTACATATCACACTTTTTTAGAATAGTACAGAGTAATGTTATTTTGTTTTTTCTAATGATTTTCATGCTGACTTAGTTTTAACCCAGGATAACAAGTTACAGTTATTAGTATTAGGCTGACGCTGCATGATAAACATTTTCAATAAAATTAAGCATACTGGCTGAAAGCATATCTATAGCAAACCCAAAAACAACATTTTAATGTATTGCAGATAACCAGTCTTTAGATGTGGTGACTGCTAGTGAGCAAATTTTTCAGTGTTAATTTTGTGGGGCATTCGTCAAACGAATTGTAAGTCTGAAGATTGGAAACTTAAATCTGAACCCCACTGAAGTCTATGAGAGGGGAATATTGAAAATCTATCATTTTTAGGGAGCCCAGTGGCCCAGGGGATGATGGGAACACAGGGGATTGTAATAAAAAGGAGTTAAAGGAGAAGTTTGGGGTTTCTAAAAAAAGAAACCTTAATACCCAACTCTTTGCAGCATCACTGTGATGGTGCAGCTGTACCATGTTGGCTCTAGATCGAAGAACTGAGCAAGCACCTGACTGCTGATCACTCAGTTCTCACTCTGCCAAAAGCCTGGAGTGGCTTTGCCATGTCAGCTTACAGCAGGCTATAGCCTGCTGTCAGCTGATTCTGGGTCACAGGAGAACAAACGTAAGTGCACTCCTGTGCTCCACAAGAGAGGTATGGCCAAAAAAAGCTTTGCCAATACTTCTGTTTAAAGCACCCACACACACATCTTAGCTTGGTGATTAAACTGGTGGTCTGCTAAATAAGTAACACCAAATTCAGGCAATTAGTCTTGTGTAATGGATAGGAATGAGTCAAAATTACTCAGTAAAGTTCATGCGAGGTTTGCTGAACTTTGCTGAAGTTCTGAGCATTAATCCAAACCCCACTGAAGTCAACTGAGCCAAATATTTAAAATCAATTATGACCATTTTCAATGCTAATAGACAGTAAATTGTTAAACAAAAAGTATGCTGAGCACTGCCATGGAAAACATGTACCAATGGAAGAAACATGTTAAAAAATAACATACAGTAGAGAGAGGATCCTCCTTTTTATGCAACTTCGAGGGTGACATGGGAAAAACACCATTCCTTTCTAACAACATGCTTGGGAGATGCCTTATACTGTATGTGATGTTATACAACGCTACAGTTCTCTAGGACAGCATTGGTGACACTGTATTCTGGCATCACATATTTTGCATGTATAATAACATTTTTAACATTATCGTTTGGCTCAAAAAAAATATATTATTAAAAAAAAAAGCAAAGACCCTCAACTTTGTACCAAGCGGCCAGTGGCAAAACAGTTTCATAGTAAAGTTTGTGTGTTTCTATTTCCACAGTACTAAACTTTACTGTCTTAAAAGTTTAATAAAATGTGAAAACAGTGCACAAAATACTCCAAAAAAGCCAACCCACATTCCAAAGATGGGGCAATTTTCATCCTGAAATAAAAATGAGAGAGTATTATTTCAGACACAATTACATTGCAATGAAAGCCAGAGAGATAATGAAGATGTAATCATAAGATAAAAATGTGAGTGTATTATTTCGGACACAACAGCCACATTTACTGTATAGTAGAGTGACTGTAGGGTATTTTAGCAAGTTAATTAGGTCTTAAATTGGTTGCAAAACCTCTCATATACCCAGTAAAGTGAATTGCCTCAGATGGTACACAGAGATGAAACAAATCCTCCTACACAAGTTTTACTTGTTTATCTGCAGTCTTCTCGTGTCCTCATCCCTTCAAAAGAGCACAATAAGGGTAAAATCCTTCTGCATCTGCGAGGAGTACAGAGCAGGGGGTGGAGACCTGCAGTTACAGCTCTTATACACTGTGTGAGAGCTGACTGGAGGAAAGGGACAACCCCCCTCCACATAGGTAGAAGAATGAAGGAACATGCAGAGCTGTATTCTGAATAGACAAGTTGTGTGCTATTCTCCCTCCCAATCACAAATTTATCTCATGTGTCAGTTTGTTGGGAAACCTTCTCAGAAGTGACCAATAACAGAGTAACGAGGCACCAGAGAGAAACAACTCTTATGCCGTGTACAGATGATCGGACATTCCGACAACAAAACTGTGGATTTTTTTCCGACGGATGTTGGCTCAAACTTGTCTTGCATACACAAAGTCGCATAAATGTTGTCGGAAATTCCAAACGTCAAGAACGCGGTGACGTACAACACGTACGACAAGCAAAATTAAGTTCAATAGCCATTGCGGCTCTTCTGCTTGATTCCGAGCATGCATGGACTTTTGTGCGTCGGAATTGTGTACACGCGCTTGGAATTTCCGACAACAAGTTTTGTTGTCGGAAAATTTGAGAACCAGCTCTCAAACATTTGTTGTCGGAAATTCCGACAGCAAATGTCCGATGGAGCATACACACGGTCGGAATTTCCGACAAACACCTCACATCGAACATCTGTTGTCGGAAATTCCGACCGTGTGTATGCGGCATTGGAGTAAACACTACAGATATATGTGCTTAGTTCAAATTTCATGACTGGGGTTAACAACCACTTAAAGTAAAGTCTGAAAAGTCTGAAAACAGCACCATTACGGTGTCGGGACACCAGAAAAGGACAGGAGAGGCTACAGGAGCTGGTAATGGTAGCAGACCAGGAATGTCAGCAGAAAGAGGTAATGGTGGCCAGCCAAAAGAATTGCCAGTAGCTGTTAATGGTGGGAGGGGCAGGCCAGGGCAGTAGCTGGTAAAGGGGACAAGCCAGCAGAGATGTCAGGATATGGTATTGTTGGTACTCCAGCAGAGGTGGCAAGAGCTGGTAATTGTGGCAGGCCAGCAGAGATGGTAGGAACTGGTAATGGTTCACCATTATGGTACAATTTTTCTGGTCAGTAGCATCAGTTGGGGTTTTATAGTCATCTCCTATCTGGGACTTTCTAGGAATTTTTATGAAAGTGAACCAGTCCACAGTGTCAGTGACAGGGGACAGGCACACTTGCATATCTGTAGCAAAACTTCCTGCTGCACTGAAGGCCCTCTCAAACAGCACATTGGCCACAGTGCAAGACAGAAGCTCCAGCATGTAATTTTCAAGCTCCAGCTCATTGTTCAGAATGAATACCCAATGGTCCATGGGGTCCTCACTTTGAAGGGTGTCCACATCAGCCCTGGACCCCCAGTAATCCGCTATCATATGGTTTAGTTGCTGCGTTTTAATGCTGCCAGAAGTTTTGTCAAACAGCATTGAGACACTGAGCATAAGGGTGATTGGGAGACTTTTTTTCTTCCATTCCAGCAGTTGTGCAAGAGAAAACTACCAGGTTAAGGATTCTGTTGGAGATGGCAGGCTGGGGTTAGCAGACTTATAGGACGTACACACGGTCGGACTTTGTTCGGACATTCCGACAACAAAATCCTAGGATTTTTTCCGACGGATGTTGGCTCAAACTTATTTTGTCTACACACAGTCGCACAAAGTTGTCGGAAAATCCGATCGTTCTGAACGCGGTGACGTAAAACACGTACGTCGGGACTATAAACGGGGCAGTGGCCAATAGCTTTCATCTCTTTATTTATTCTGAGCATGCGTGGCACTTTGTCCGTCGGATTTGTGTACACACGATCGGAATTTCCAACAACAGATTTTGTTGTCGGAAAATTTTATCTCCTGCTCTCCAACTTTGTGTGTCGGAAAATCCGATGGAAAATGTCCGGTGGAGCCCACACACAGTCGGAATTTCCGACAACACGCTCCGATCGGACATTTTCCATCGGAAAATCCGACCGTGTGTACGGGGCATTAGGGTAAGATTTAAGCATAGCCCTATTCAACATGGCCTCATTTTGAACCTTTTGTCAGTTTGATATGCTGTAAGGTAAGCTGCTGAAACACTTTGTCAGACTTCCCTTACTAACACTCAAAGCCGCAGATGAAATGTTGCAACAGATGCAGGTAGAGTTTCCTGTAGAGTTTGTAGAGAGGTGGAAAGTGAGGTATTCTGACCTTTGGGGTGCAAAAGCCACTGAGCTTTGTGGTGCAGATTCATGTGTCTCTTCATACATGTGATATCTAAATGACTGGTAGTTTTGCCTTAACTGATATACTGCAGGCAGAGGTTGCAAATCACAGTGGTGATGCCAGCAGCAGGTGCGTGCAAAAGGCCTAGACTGTATAGCTAGGTGCAGGGCTTTTTTTTCTCAGAGAATAGGTGCAGGTACTCCCGTCTTCTAAGTCACCCCTTGTCTCCATCTCCTACCCACCTTTGAGCACCATCCCTTGGAACCACGTCGTGCTAAGTAATCTGTATAGAATGTAGTAAAGATAACAATAAAATAGATCCCCTGCAGCCAGCAACAACAGCCACCCCCACCAGCAATGGACCCCTGCCAGCAACAATAGATTCCCCAGCAGCCAGCATCAATAGACCCCTCCCTCAACAGTAGATCACTCCAAGCAACAATTGACCCCCCCATTCCCAGCAAAATAAGACCCTCCCAGAAACATTAGATTCCCACTGGCCACAATAGACACCCCTGCAACAAGAGATCCCCCAGCAGCCAGCAACAATAGACATCCCAGCACCCCTTGCTATTACATAAATTCAATGCTGGAGGTGCCAGAACTGCGTTCCTCTACGTTCCCGCTGAAAAAAAGGTGAAGCAGCCCTGGGGAAAGAAGCTGCCTATATCTGAGGGTAGTGCCATAAGGTGGACTAGAATGGCTTCCTAGTTCACCTGAGCTGAATTAAATAATCTCTCACTCATGTTTACTTCGCCCTCACTTCCTCTACTTTAATCTGACACAGATAGGCAGAAGTGAAACAGAGGCCAGCAGCAGGACAATTTTAAATTGCAGATTTAGGCCCAACATTATCAGAGACAATAAGCCCAGGTAGGGGGTTCAATACAGGAATAAAGAGACTGCAAAAAATCACACAGTGTAAAGTAGGCCAGCTGCAGGACAATTTAAATTTGGGATAATACGCCTAATTGGTGTATGCCCAACTTTAATTTTATCTATTGAGATAGTTTAATGTGTTGAATGTGAATTATATGATGTGAGGGGTTTTAGGCTCATCATACACTGTTTAAATTTTATCTGGTCCCTGATGGGCTGAAATTCACTTAATGGGGGGCCATGTTGACCTCTTCCTCCTGACATTATTCAATTGAAAACTGTGGTTAAATCCAATCAGATGCTCCAGGATTCTGACAGCTGCTCCTGGTAGGTATTAGAATCTGATAGCTCAGCATAAGAATTTGTCCATCTGGGCTGTATAGCATGGATGGAAGAAGTCCGATTTTTTAATTTATTTCCACTTATTTTTTTTTCCTTATAATATTACCATTCATTAAGGTGTGCTATCTAGCCTACAGCTGCTGTGTATTATCCACCAGGAATATGTGAAAGCTATAATTGCTTGAACACAGCGATACAATTTAACTGATGCCTGGATAATATGTTTTATTAGGATTGCACACAGGAACACTTGCTTACATTTGCATATCACTATTTTTGTTTGTTTATTTTATTGGTATTACATGTTCCATAAGATTTTTCTTATTTTCAGTTTATTCAGGTATCTTTTATCTAAACATCATTTTAAACATTGTGCTGTGTTTGGGCAATATATTATATATAATAAAAAAGGCTCCAAGAACAGATGGTCAGGAACAAGTGAATGATGTTGCTTGAACACCCCAGAATTAAAAAGGCTCAATGAACATAAAATAAAATTAGGAAACCCTCCCCCCACAATATCACTTCTAAAACAAAAGCCCACTTTTTTTATTTTTATGAAAAGGTATGCAGCAAAAAAGGCAGTTTAACCCCAAAAAGCCATATCAACATACAATAAAAAATTAACTCAAAAATAAAATAGAATTCTAAAATGATACCCCCTAAAACAAAAGCTGTGGGATCGTCTTCTTCAGCTGGGATCCCACATTGCTTTTATCTCAGACTATGAGTAGCACTGTACCGCCCAGAAGCAAAACAGAAGGCAGGACATGTTTGTGATGAGGAGGGCGCAGATAACAACTTGGTGCCCTATGCCTCATATATGAAAACAATGTGCCCAGAGCAGGTTGCCCCTCCTCATCCCCCTTGTCCTGGGCCCTAAGTGTAGTATAACATGAAACCCAAAAGATGGACAACTGGAGAAGAAGGAAGAACAAATTAATTTGGTTCCAAAAGAGGGACAGTCCCTCCAAATATAGGACAATTAGCCAAGATGAAAAATTGATGAAGGTCCAATCCAACCATTTGTGGGTGTCTTCAAACTTCAAAGCAAATTTACAAAGAAATCTGGGTTTACAATGGGATGCACTAATTGCACAAAGTGTGACGCTGGATAATTTTCTGTTAAATTAGGGAGCCTGTATTTTTGTTTTTGTTTCTTTTTGTATCATTCTTCAAAAAATGGACCCATTGTGTCTACAGTACATGATCATTGACACATCAGAATGTGGCAGTGTGCATTAATCTTTTTTTTTGCAGCAGGAAATGTCAATGTATATATGCAGTCCCAAATCTGTCTAGACTTCACTTTTGTCACAGACAATATATAATTACATTTTCCTTTTTCCTGCTGTAATATCCCTCATGTGAGAGTAGACATCCTGACTTTTTTCTGTGTTTTTGTCACAAATTTTGAAAAGGGCTGTGAAGATTGATGCAATGTACAGGAGATGGATTGTCCCAGGCACTTTATCACTCAAATGTAACATTACAGTCGACTTCCTCCCCCACCAGGATGCAGTCCTGTCTGGGTGGCTTCATGGCTTTCAATAATTTTCCTGTGTAATGAACTTGTACTTGTCTCCATTCATGAAGTGAAAATGAACATTACAATAATCAACAGGGATTCATTTCACCAGGAAACGGGACATCTTTGTAAACAATTAATGTATGCCGCTTTTGGAAAGGATGCTTTTAAAGAAAGGATTTCCTCAAGTCCAGCTTTGGAACAATATTACTTTTTTTGTCCTTCAAATCACATGTATATATTAACACAATAATAAAGTAACATATTCTTTACAGATGTATGAAAAGTGAAAAGGTGACTACAAAGAAAAGGAGAAAAGAAAACTGGAACAAAATGTTGTCTGCCATAGTGACCAATCCAATTATTTTTCCAAAGATTAAAAATTAAACCTAATTGTCACAGTGAGCAAAAGCTTCATTTGTGTCCCTGTTTTCTTTTCTCCAGTAGCCTCTAACTATTTTTTTTTTTAAAGGCAGCACTGTGACAAAAAGGTTAGCACTTCTGCCTGGCAGCACTAGAGTCGTTGGTTCAAATCCCAACCACGACACTACCTGCCCAGAGCTTACATGTTCTCTGTGCCTGCTTGGGTTTCCTCCAAGTACTCTGGTTTCTTCCCTCACTCCAAAGACATTCTGGTAGGTTAATTGGCTCTTGTCTAAACTGGCCCTAGTGTATTAATGTGAGTTAGGGACCTTAGATTGTGAACTCTTTGAGAGTAAGGGACTGATGTGAATGTACAATATATATGTAAAGCGCTACGTAAATTGATGGTGCCATATAAGTACCTGTAATAAATATAAAACATATTAATTATTTTGTTAATCCGTAGAAGTACAAATCATTTTGTACCATATATGAAGCGTATAAGAGGTTTTGTAGCCTGTATATCTGTATGCTTGAGAGTTGTGTGCATAACGAAATATGGTTAAAGAAAATCAACATACAATGAAGATTATGACCAATTCTTTATACATTAATTCTGTACACATTGCATTCATAGATTCAGCAAGTATCTGTTCCTGGTAGTGTAGTAGTTCTGCCATCCTTGAGGGTTAGGGACTGATGTGAATGTACAATGTATATGTAAAGTGCTGCGTAAATTGACGGCGCTATATAAGTAACTGAAATAAATAAATAAATAAATCTAAAGGCATTATTTACTATATTATTGAAACTCCTGAATGTGTGGATGAAGCATATTGGGGAAAGAGAAATTGTGGCTGGGAAGAGAAAGAAGGATAAGGGCAGGGTAGGGTTGGGCTGAGGATTGGGAAGGTGGGGGCATACTTATCAGTGTCCCGGGTCCCCATTCTTTCCTCATGCTCATGTCTGTTACAGCATCTTATTGTTTTTGTTGTGCCCCGTCTGCTAGGCTAAAGAGCATTGGTAAAAGTTTTGAAATTCTGTCCATGGATACCAAATTCCCCATAAGGACTTCTATTTATTGCGTATAGAGAAGGTCATGTCTTCTGTGGTCTTATTATAATTTACTCAGGCAAACCATTGACTTAGTAAGGGGGTATGAGAATTTTTTAATTGGTGTAATGCAGGATTTTGCCGCCGTTAATAAATGGTTTAGTAGCGACCTCTAATGATTTCTGTGTAAGCTAACGAGATGCTTGGTTTAACAAACTAATGATGCATGGACCTTTTATTTAGTCTCATGTATTACAGTACCAGGTCGTTCAATCCAATTTTGGAGTAAGCTACTGCAAGCACAGACAGATATATGAATTGTCCTATGACATACATTAATATCAGCATCACTGTACAGCTAAAATTTGAGAACCAGCAACACCAAGGATTCTATTTCTCATAGCAAAAATAAAATCAGATTTCATTCCGTCATGAAAGTACATAATATAGACAGAAGTGAACCCTTCTTTCCATGTCCACTGTAAAGCTCCTCTACAACAGCCCCTGGCTTCCATAGCAGAGATAGAATCCCTAGCATAAGTGAAATGTAGGGTGTTATTTTATCCGCATGAGGAAGGTTCTTTGATATTAGGTTACGGGGCTTACCATTGGACACCAATGCTGGGCTATTCATACAACTGAACACCAATGCTATGGGAATCTTTCCACAAAACATTACTTTTGGAGTATTCCATCCACTGAACACCAATGCAGGTCACTTTCACCACTGAACACCAGTTGTGGGGGATTATTTCAATTTAACAATAATAATGGGGGGTTATTTTCACACAATGCCAATGTTGGGCTATTCTTCAACGGTAGGGGATTTTTACCGATGAAACATCTTTGCTAGTAGATTTTTCTTACTAAACACTGGGGATGAGGTTTGGATTCTGTGAAAAACCCTTATGCTGCGTATAGACGATCGGACATTCCGACAACAAAACTGTAGATTTTTTTCCGACGGATGTTGGTTCAAACTGTCTTGGATACACACGGTCGCACAAATGTTGTCACCAAGAATGGGGTGGTGTTCAACACGTACAACGAGCCAAGAAAAAAGTTCAATAGCCAGTGCGGCTCTTCTGCTTGATTCCGAGCATGCGTGGAATTTTGTGCGTCGGAATTGTGTACATAGGCTCGGAATTTCCGACAACAAGTTTTGTTGTCAGAAAATTTGAGAACCAGCTCTCAAACATTTGTTGTCGGAAATTCCGACAGCAAATGTCCAATGGAGCATACACACGGTTGGAATTTCCGACAACAAGCTCACATCGAACATCTGTTGTCGGAAATTCCGATCGTGTGTATGCGGCAAAACATGTATTGTTTGCCCTAATGTTGTAAAGCGATGCACAAACTGTTGGCGCTATATAAATCCTGTGTAATAATAATAATAATCACTGGTTGCATAGTTAAGTGTAGTTTTCTACACTATGAAGGCTTCTATGCAGAAACGCTAGTCTACACCAATTGACCACACTGACTGTACAACTCCCTGTAGGTACAATCGCTTTTTTTTTTTCTATAAGTGTATATATACAAAACATCTGTTTATTGATTAATAAAAAATCTGATCCAATAGATGGATATTGCTGAGCACTAGGCTTGTGCAATTCGTTTCGTAACAACTTTCAGACGCTCAGAAGCATTCGAATTTCCGAACAAAGCAATTATGATTAATGCCCTGTACACACGGTCGGACATTGTTCGGACATTCCGACAACAAAATACATGGATTTTTTCCGACGGATGTTGGCTCAAACTTGTCTTGCATACACACGGTCGCACAAAGCTGTCGGAATTTCCAAACGCCAAGAACACGGTGACGTATACCACGTACGATCGAGACTATAAAAGGGCAGTTCAGTACTAAGCGCGACACCCTTTGGGCTCCTTTTGCTAATCTCGTGTTAGTAAAAGTTTGGTGAGAGACAATTCGCGCTTTTTTAGACTCGTGGTTTTCAGATCGTATTTCTGCTGTTCAGTTTGTGCTTGTGGGTTTGTATCTGGTCTTCAGTGCGTGCAGCGAGTTACCATTGACTTGTCATTGTGTTCTTGTCCATTCGTTACTGATTTTCAGGTCGCTCTTCACAGGCCTTGCTGTTCTTCAGTGCGTTCTGTTACTACGTTCTGACCAGCCAACCGTTTTCTAGCCATGTTGCGTGTACGTACTCATCGTAGGGTTCGTGCTGTGTGGGGGCTTGGTGTTGGGGTCCTTACTTTGAAACAAGCCCAGTCCATGAACAGGGCGAGGAGGAGTTCATGGACTAAGAATTGGTTGCTCCAGTGTTACCAATTCTGTCACATGCCTTTGCTCCGTGAGATCCGTGAGAATAATCCTGACGATTTCAGGAACTTTCTCCAGATGACGGACCCCATATTTCACCGTTTGTTGGCTTTGCTAACCCTTTATATCAGCAGGCAGGAAACCTGCATGAGGCAAGCCATCACTGCGGAGCAGAGGTTAGTCGCTACACTGCGGTACTGGGGGAGAAGCCTGCAGGACCTCAAGTTCTCGACAGGCATCTCCCCCCAGGCTCTGGGGATCATTATCCCAGAGACCTGTTCTGCCATCATTCAGGTCCTGCAAAAGGAGTATATTAAGGTGAGATTTATCCTTTTACATCACATTTTATTGTATTTATTGTTTGCTAATGTATTGTATTTCTTTCCTCATTCCCTAATTACCATGATTGTAATATGCTGTGAATGTCCCGTTTGTCCTCATGCATGCTGGATTTTTTTTAATTTATTTTTTTGTCCTTCATACATATTTGCCTTCACTAATCTCCCCAGCATGCTCTCCTGGGCCTATATCCACCTTATCTACTCAATTAACAATGTATTTTGTCAGCTCCATAGTAGTACTTTACCCTAAATACCCCCTAAAACGTGTAAAATTGTGATGTGTGCTTTAAATTCTGGCAGAGTGCCAGAGGGGTTTTTTTTGGGTCCCAAAATCATTTGGAACCCTCCCTCCCCCCAACTGCTAACTCAGCTGATACCAATCCTCTATCTGCTGACTTTGACAAACCCATACACACTATGCCCACCTCTTTTGTAGTCAGATTTATGGATTAATTCCCCAAAGCATGTAGTGCAAGGGCCTGCCTGAATACTTTCAAATGGTAATGTTAAAAGTTTTTGTATCATATTATTATCTTGATAGGTAATAGCAGAATGTAAAAATGTGCTAAAATGTGTACAGTGTGTATTTATCTCTTTGCATTATGACACTTCTTACCTGTCCAGTGGGCTGCCAATAGTGTAAGTAAGGAGGGGCTGGCCAAAGTAATACACATTATTTAGGCATTCATCTCTCAATGAAGTGGAGAGGGTTACCTGTCCAAAACATCTCCCCCCACCCTAACATTTTTAAAATGGCCTATGAGAGGGGGGGGGGGGGGATCTGATAGGTTGACCTTATACCTTTGTCTTTAAATACTCCCTAAAATAAATGTTATACTGATGTTGGCCAAGAATGTTTGTGTCTAATCTGCTTTCCATGTTTATGTGCAAAATGATTAATTTATTTTTCTTGTTTGACTCCACAGTTTCCTTCCAACCCACAGGAATGGCAGACTGTGGCCTCCCACTTTGCCCAGTGGTGGGACTTTCCTAACTGGGAAACACGTCCACATCGTCCCACCACCCAACTCGGGGTCATACTATTACTACAAGGGGTTCAATAGTATTGTGATGTTGGCGGTGGTGTCGGCTACTTACGAGTTCCTGTATGTGGACATGGGGAAGAATGGCCGGATGTCAGATGGTGGAGTCATTGCCCACACAGAGTTCTACAGGCATCTCCAGAATGGCAGCTTGGGATTTCCACCTCCAGAAGACAATGCGGAAGGACTCCCATTCGTCTTCGTTGATGATGAAGCATTTGCGCCGGGGGACCATCTTATGCGGCCATTCCCTATGAGGACCCTCACCCTGGACCAGAGGGTTTTTAATTACCGGCTGGCCAGAGCCAGAAGAGTGGTGGAGAAAACGTTTGGAATAATGGCCAGCCGGTTCTGCCTATTTCTTACACCGATACACAAGGCGGAATATAAACTCAATCACATCATCCTGGCTTGCTGTGTTCTCCACAACTTTTTAAGGAGAAATTCTTGGAACTATGCTGGCTCAGTTGGGCCTGAAGCAGGAATTAATATGAATGAACCAAACCTGACGGCGCTTTAAGCTGGTTGTCCTGGCTTGCCCCCCCAGAGTGCCCGTGAGGTCCGTCTAAGATACATGGAATACTTTGCGGGTAGGGGGGCCATCGATATGCCAGACAATGTCTGAGACATTTTTTAAATAAAAATATATTTTAAACTGAACAAATATTTGCTTAGATTTACTGCTTGGCTTTCTTTTAGCTGACCATGACTGAAATTTGGGGAGTCCTTAAAAATGGCGTGATTGTGTAAAATTATAAAGCACTGTTGGGTGTTATTTACTAAAGGAAAATACACTTTGCACTACAAGTGCACTTGAGACTGCACTGAAACTGCACTTGTAGTGCAAAGTGGATTTGCCTTTAGTAAATAAATCAGTAAATAACCCCCATTGTCACTGAAAACACCAACTTTACAACAAAAAATGCTTTTGAGCATTGAAAGAAGCCACACATTGTTGATTCTCAATCTTTTTAATCAAAGCACAATCACATGTGCATTTATAAAAGGTTTTTAAAACAAACCAACATTTTTGTTGTATTACAATTTTTTAGGTCACATTAAAAAGTAGAAATTGCCTTTTAAGGTAAAACAGGCATGTTTAAAAGCAAAAAGAAATACACAACTCTGGAATTTACAAAGTTCATAGAAGGTGAAGGCAATATAAGACATGAGTATTTATAAACTGTGTTTGATATTGCATTCAGCAGATGGGGTGAAGCCAAATTTTGAAGTTGCACACAAATTGCCGAATGTCAACATGTGCTAGCTGCCATTATGGGGGATCAAGGGATGTGTTTTGTGGGTGCAACCCCTTCCTCTCAGCTACTTTATTATTGAGGAAGGGGTTGCACCCACAAAACGCGTACATTGATCTCCCGTGCTGGCAGATAGCACATGTTGACACAGTGTGTGCATCTTCAAAATTTGGCTTTTCTATAATATGTCACAAAATTTTCAAAAAATTGTCAGAAAAACAAAACACAAAGCACAAATAAGTTAGGGATTTTTAGGGGTTTTAAATTCTCCCTAAAACATCAATGATGTTCTTCATTTTGTTTTGAACATCATTGATGTTTTGCTTGATGTTTTCCAAGTCCCTATTACACCCCATTATCTCCCCGATGAGGATCTGGGCACTTTCACTGGTGAAATGATCTTCTTCCACAACATCACGATCACCTAAAACTATATATTTAAAAAAAACACCATGTATTACAAATATGCAGGCATCCATCTCTTACCTGAGCCTGTGGTCGCAGACACTCACCTGTTGTGGTGACTATTTCCACAATGTCTCCCTTCTCCTCCTCTGCTTGGGTTTGGGGTATTTCCACTTCTTCATGAGGTGGGGGGTCTGTTGTCTCCTCTGATGAGTGGTGTCCTCCAAGTCTTTTCTCCCCTATGTAAAAAAAAATAGGTATACTTAGCACACAGATATTTGATGGCAGAAATAGGAATATGAAACATTGCTTGGAAGTGGGGTACAATTGTCTGTTTTGGCAGAGTTGCAAGATGAAGAAATATTTTTGTCCTTTGTCAAGCTTGAATACTTACCTGTTTTGTACAAACTTCACAGATGGAATCACCCCTATAGGATACACTGGAGCACCTGTGTGGGCCCCCTAATAAAAAGGGTGTTCTAGTGTCCCACACTAGCGCTCCTGTGTCCAGATGGTAAACAGCTGCTGAGTGTCCTCTCCTTACACAGAATCTAGTTTGCATTTCATTCTAGTTACAAACCCATCTAGACAACAAACTTATTTTAAGAGAAGTAGGCCAGAAAAAATGTATTGAAATGCATCTGGACAAAACATGGTGTTTTATTGGCCGAACGAATAATGTTTCCTACGAACGAATAATGTGTCCATGGACATGAAAGTTGCCATTTTAAACTGTACAACAGTAAAGAAAAGCACATGGAGCAGCACGAACGTTCTAAAAATAATGAATAGGAACACAGCACAACTACTTACTTTTTTGCAGCACTCTCCTGATCCTTCTATACTGATCTTGCTCCCTGATTTTGAAGTCTGACCACCACTTCCTGAGTTGATCCATGGATCAACGTACCCCAAAGTTACGGTGCAGACTCTTCACAACTTTCGCCATGATCTTGGCCTTTCTGACATTGGGGTTGGGGTAAGGTCCATACTTCCCGTCATAGTCGGCCCTCTTCAGTATGTCGACCATCTCCACCATCTCCACAAAGGACATATTTGATGCCTTAAAGCGGGGTTCCACCCAAATTTTTAAAATTATCTCTATGCATTCTCTTCCTTGCCTAGATGCTGACATGCTGTGTAAAAAAATTTAAATCGCCGTAATTACCTTTTTTTTTCTAATCTTCTTTGCACTTCCTGGTTTTCCTCCCATGGGAGTAGGCGTGTTTCTAGCCTCTTCCAGACCTCCCACAGTCCCTGGGAGCTAGTCTCAGGCTTCCCAGCATGCATTGTGCAACAGCGTCATCACAACATCTCTGCTCCCAGCATTCACCGCATCCAGGAAATACATGCTTGTGGGCTTCAAATGCCCACAATGAAGATGGAAACCGCCTTCAGTGAATTTTATAAGTTATTCTTTACAACGAAATCGGACACAGGCGGACTTATTACACAGAACATGTGAGTAGATAATCATGAGAAGAAAAGTTTGTGAATGAACTCCAAAAAAAAACAAAACGATAGATAGGTGGACCCCCGCTTTAAATTGTCTCCTCCGGGATCATGACGTTTCTGGCTTCAGGCTTTCCTCCTCCTCATTGCTGTAATTAGCACGCACCTGTTGTGTCTCCGCCATGTGCTTTTCCCCACTGCACGTCAGGGGCGGGCGGAGTTTCACTCATGCGCAGTGTATATAAAGCGTAACACGTGTGCGTCGTATGTACGATCTGTGAGCGGAGGAAGGAGTATAGGAAGCGCCGATCGTGATAACAAAGGTAACATTTAAACTTGGGTCTATACTGCTTAGAGATTGAGGCCTATATTGGGACAAGATTAGGAGACTTTAGCCTGACATTAGGGTTTGTCTTGTGTATTGCAGATAAAATGGATAGCTTCAATGACCACAACTTCCTCCTCCTGTTCATAGACAAATACAGCGAGCTGCCCTGTCTGTGGCAGGTGAAACACCCGCAATATAATCATAAACAAAAGAGGCAGGCAGCGCTGGAGAAACTGCTGGAGTTGGTAAAGCCGGTGGTCCCCACAGCAACCATCCCCTATTTAAAAGCTAAAATTGGTGGCCTGAGGAGCACATATTTTAGGGAGCGCAAGAAGGTCCAGGATTCCCAGAGATCTGGAGCTGCAGCAGATGACGTTTATGTCCCCAGGCTCTGGTACTATGAGAGACTGCGATTTCTGTTAGACCAGACTGAAGTCAGGGAATCCCTCTCAACCTTTCCTTCCACTCTTCCTTCCACCCTATCTTCCACCCCAGCTGAGGCTTCCGATGTCCAACCTGGGACTTCCAGCCAGGAAGAAGTGGAGGAGCCCAGCTTGAGCCAGGTATAGCATTGTTCTACAGATTTCTTGTCAATAAATAAATTATGTTTACTAGATGTTATTATTGATCACTAATTGCTGATTTGATAAAGTGTTTTACATATCAATAGACAGTAGTGGGCAAAAATATTTGGGACAAGAATGAAAAATGCTTGGCTCAGAATGATAGTCTGTTAAATTTGTTAACATTCAATTTGCAAGAGTCATGAGATGAAAATTGTGTGTGCTTGATGAAGAAAAAAATAACACTATGTCCCTTTTTCATACACAGGAAGGCCTCAGCCAGGAGGAGGCTGTGGAATGTGGCACACAGGAGGAGGCTGTGGAATGTGCCACACAGGAGGAGGCGGGGGTTAGTGGCAGCCAGGAGGTGACCAGGGTAAGTGGCAGCCAGGAGGTGGCAGGGCCCAGTAGGAGCCTGACAGAATCGCAGGTTCCTCCCCTCCGCCTTCCAAACAAAAGAACCAGGAAGGGGATTAACGTGGAGGATTCAGCTCTCAGGCTGATTCAGGAGGCTTCTGCGTCCCTCAGAGCCACCCCCACTCGTGAAGAGGCCTTTGCCTGCATGGCTGCCACCAAACTGCAGGACATGCAGGAGGGCCAACGCCTCATGTGTGAGGACATCCTTTATAAAACATTAACTAAGGGTGTGAGGGGCAAAATCACACCCAATACCCACCTGTGAGTTGCATCATCCTCCTCCTGCCACAACTCCACCACCACAGACACAGCGTGGAAGGAAGAGTGGAAGGAAGACAAGAAAGTGATGGCCTGGGTTCAGTCTGACAAAAGATGCAGGCTCTTGTATGACCACAGCCTGGGGACATGTATGTCATCTGCTGCTGTTCATGATCTCTTGGACTTCTGGACCAGATTGTACTCCCTTATATATGGACTCCTCCACCAATTTTGCAGTAAAATAGTTGATGTGTTGCCTGGGGGCCAAAGGCTTCGCCAATTTCTGCTGTTTCTCCAGCGTGCCTTGCCTCCCTCTTTCTTTGGTTAGGACCCCTTAATAAATTTTTGGTTTGTTTTATTATACTCGCCTATGTTTGTTTTGCTTCAAAAAGGACAGTTTGTTTGTGAGGAGGCAGGTACATTTTAAAACTACAATGTGAAATTAACAAAAGACACCAACACCAACCAATCTCCTTGAGATTAAATAATACAAGATAATAACCTTGTTGTGGTAACTTGACACACAAAACACACCCAAAACTATTCTGGAGTTAAAAAAATATTTTTATATTAAAAAAAAATAACACAAGATCAGGATTAAAAAAAAAAAAATGAATCTAAAAACATAAAAAAAATACATTTTTTTCGGTAGATGTGACAAATCAAAATATTATATTGATGAAATCACGATAAATAATACAGAAATAAGTTTGTGAGAAGTCTGTGTGAATATGAGCAGCAAAACAACTTAATTCTTCTAGCATTATAAAGAAGAAGAGAGTGCGCTGCATTAAACAATTTTAAACATTGCAGCGTGACGAAAGTGTTATATCCATTACAAACGCTAATTTTACCAGACCGAGCAGTTCCGTCTCTGAATTTATTCTGAGCGTGCGTGGCATTTTGTGCGTCGGAATTGTCCACACACGGTCGGAATTGACGTAAACGGATTTTGTTGTCGGAAAATTTTATAGTCTGCTCTTAAACTTTGTGTGTCGGAAATTCCGATGGAAAAAGTCAGATGGAGCCCACACACGGTCGGAATTTCCCACAACAAGCTCTGATCGCACATTTTCCGTTGGAAAATTCGACCGTGTGTACAGGGCATAAAACCGAATTCTAAATAAATTATATTGCAAATAGCAAATGCCTTTGGCATCATTTATTGATGCATTAACGTGGCCTAATGCAACGGCATTTGACTCGTGATCCTGATCGCATAATGAATAATTTTATTTCATTCGAATCAATTAGTTTTATCCCCTAGTGAGCTACTAAACAATTGGAAAGAAATTGATTCATCCGAATGTCCGCTAAATTTAACGAATAGTGAAATGAAATAATTTGTTATGCAAAATCACAAGTCGACTTGCTGTAGCATTAGGCTGCGTTAACTCATCAATGAATTACGCCGAAGCTATTCGCTATTTCGGGTTTGGTTTTATTTGTAATTGCTTTGTTCGGAAATTCAAATGCATTCAAATGTCTGAAAGTTGCAAAATTCAGACGAATTTCGATTTCAATTCAAATTCATTCGTTATTCCGGATATTAGTGAGTTACACTTGGGGGCTGGATTACTGGCATGGAGCAGCTTACAGTCCAATCAGCTGCTTTATTTTGTGCTGGAGGTTGGATTAAGGGCATTCCTGGGAACTGAGTGAGAGTTTGAGCAGAGGAGAGGAGACAATATTTGAGAAGCAGCAGACGAGAGTTCAGTCTAGTAAAGTTGTTAAGATGGACGAACAAAAAAAAAAAGTTACGAATGTACGAATCCATTCGAAGCACGTTATGCAGCGCCATTGTGAGACACGTAAGATTACGACTCAACGAACAAAAAAAGTTACGAATGTACCAATCCATTTGAAACATGTTAGGCAGCGCCATTGTGAGAGAGACACTGAAAGTTACGAATCAACGGGTAAAAAAAAAGTTACAAAAGTAGGAGTTGTGTCCAGAATCAGCAAAAAACAATGTACTCTACCGAAAGTACAAATTCTAAATCAACTAAAAATAAGGCTTACAGAAATAAGAATCATTCCGATTCAACGAAAAATGACGCTTGCGAAAATACGAATTCGTCCGAAACTAAACAAATGTTTCCATTGTGCACAAGTCTACTGATCACACTAGCCTTTTTGCTATTAGCAATCCCATATAAAGTATAGGGATTATCAAGCCTCATTTTCTCTAACATATCTGATCATGGAAAATTTAACCACTTAAGGACCGAGCCTCTTTCTGAGATTTGGTGTTTACAAGTTAAAAAATTTTTTTTTTTGCTAGAAAATTACTTAGAACCCCCAAACATTATATATATTTTTTTCTAACACCCTAGAAAATAAAATGACGGTCGTTGCAATACTTTTTGTCACACCGTATTTGCGCAGCGGTCTTACAAGCGCACTTTTTTTGGAATAAATTTACTTTTTTTAATTAAAAAATAAGACACCAGTAAAATTAGCCCAATTTTTTTTTTTATATTGTGAAAGATAATGTTACGCCGAGTACATCTGACCACCGCAGTCCAGCTAAAAATCGCAGATCGCTGCCATTACTAGTAAAAAATAAATAAATTATAAAAATGCCATAAAAATGCCATAAATCTCTCCCATAGTTTGTAGACGCTATAACTTTTGCGCAAACCAATCAATATAGGCTTATTGCAAATTTTTTTACCAAAAATATGTAGAAGAATACATATTGGCCTAAACTGATAAAGAAATTTGTTTTTAAAAACATTTTTGGGGATATTTATTATAGCAAAAAAGTAAAAAATATAGTTTTTTTTTTCAAAATTGTCGCTCTTTTTTTGGTTTATAGCGCAAAAAATAAAAACCACAGAGGTGATCAAATACCACCAAAAGAAAGCTCTATTTGTGGGGAAAAAAATGTTGTTTTGGTACAACGTAGCACGACCGCTCAATTGTCAGTTAAAGCGACGCAGTGCCGTATCGCAAAAAATGGCCTGGTCATTAAGGGGGTAAATCCTTCCGGGCCTTAAGTGGTTAAATAATGGTACAGTGTTGATTAACTAAAGATGCTTCAGCTACGTTAGCCCATCTGTTTCCCAAACAACTAGGTATGACTTAAGTAAATTGGGACAGTTGACACTTTTGTTTAGCTTACTGGATTTGGCGTGGGGGCGCATTGGACACCCTCAGCTACCATTTGTGCTTTACTGAGCTTATGGTGTGTCCCTGCATCTTTAAGGAGGAATGGGCTCCCTCTAGGACCTAGGTTCTCAACTCCAGTCCTCAGGACCCACCAACAGGCCAGGTTTGCAAGATAGCTGAAATACATCACAGGTGATATCACTTGCTGCTCAGTGATTTCAGTATTCTAGTCTACAACTCTCCAAGGTAATACTTAAAAGCTGGCCTGTTGGTGGGTCCCGAGGACTGGAGTTGAGAACCACTGCTCTAGGTATACCTGCCCTTGATTTAGCCATTGCTATATATGCTCCAACATGGACTTGCTCCATCATGGACAAAGATTGGAGTTAGGACCGCACTATACAAAGAGGCCTTGACAAGGCAGTGCACATTCCACATATATTTTTCAAATTTTGTGCAAATAAAAAAACCCTGTTTTTAACACAAATTGTTAGACAGTGTAATCTATTTTTTTTGCTGGCTGGCTGGTAAGTGTTCTGGGAAAAATTTTGTTTTGTTTGTTCTGTGTTATGAGGTTTGTTTTCACTGCTAACATGGGTCTGAGGCAAATCATGCGAGCTCGAAATGTACTCATTTTATGTGCAGATTTGCCTTGGAGACTTATTGTAAACCATATTGCACTGCATAGCCTTTGAACTAAGGTCTGCAGGCTTAGAAGGGCTAATAAGGGGGCTTTTGCTGAAGCCATCCTCCTCATTATAAAAAGTGGGGGAGCACAAGGCAGACATAGTATTAACCCTTTTCCTTCCTTTTTGTATTCTTAATATGAGGGGCTTTTCTGTCTTTCATTTTATTTTGTGTTTAACTTGAGGTCTGGGGTAATTTTTAGCTGTTGTCCCATCTATAGCAAACTTTTTGTTTCAAGGGTGGTATTATAGGGTTTTCATTTTTTAGTTTTTTTTATTTCTATTTTATATCGAAAGGGCCATTTTTATGTTTGGGATGCTCAAAACAAAGCATTCACTTGTTACTGACCATCTGCTTTTGGTGCTGCCTTTTGCTCATTCTACAGCGCTGCGTCACTTAAAAATAAATAAATAAATAAGTGCAAGAACAGTGTGCACCTAAACCACATAATTTTCCTTACCCTCCAAACATAAAGAAAAATTTTGGCATACACCAGTTAGCCCTATTATTCCAAATTAAAACTGTCCTTCTGCTTGCCTCTGCAGTACAGGCGGTCCCCGGGTTACAAACAAGATAGGGTTTGTAGTTTCGTTCTTAAGCTGAATTTGTATGTAAGGAGAAGAGGTTTTTAAGTGTAACTCCAGCCACAAAAAATATTTTCATGTTTCTTGGATAGCATATGAAAGGGTTAACACCCCTATAACATTTGTTTTGCTGTCTGTGCCCCTGTTCAGAAGATTTCACCTCACTTTCTGTCCCAATGACAATTGGATTTTGAAAATTTTGGGCTGCCATGGAAACACGAATTGGTGATAAAGCTTCAGTGAGACACCCTTTTCCCATGATAATTCTTACATGAGTGAATTTCCCCATCTTAGGGGTAGATTTCTTCTCACTTCTTGTTGTCTCCCTCCATTTGTAAGTATGTAAGTCAGATGTTTGTAACTCAGTGAAAGCCTGTATTGTAATTGCTGTAGTAGAGCCTAGCCTTGCTATTTAAAATTGTTCAGCATCCCATGCTTTTTTTGCCAAAAATGACAAAATGTAACAACAAGATTAACCCCTAGAGACTTCAGTGTGGTTCACTTCTAAGTTTTGTCAAGCCCTTGGCTAATCAAACCTGGGAAGATTCGCCCATTACTGCTGAACACCAATGCCAGTGAATTCTTCCCACTGAACACCAATGATGGGGAATTCTTGCCACTGATACCAACATACCTTCCAACTTTTTGTGATGGGAATGAGGGACACCTATCAGTAAACGTATGCAGGCATAGGACACACCTCTTGCCACGCCCCCTTAAAGGAGAATTGTACAAAAAAACAAGATTGGTTAAACCCACGAGTGCTTTTTTACCACTACTACCCTTATATTGGCTTTTAGAATTTACAAGTGCAGCAATTTAGAAATCAGATGAAAGGTTTAGGGCTGGAAAACACTTTTTGATAGATAAAACGTGCATTTTATATACAACTATATAGATCAGACCAAAATGAGGGACAAATGAGGAGGAATGAGGGACAGAGGGACATTGCTCCAAATCAGGGACAGTTGGAAGCTATGATACCAATGCCTTTGCCATATTTTACTCCCACTGACTACTAACATTGGGGCATTGTTCCACCCAACTTTCTCAAGTTCTTTACCGCCCACCTGCACAAAGTCAGTGATGTGTGTGATTCAGCACATCAATGCCCTCCTATAGCTGAAATGGAACTTTCAGTAGACTAATACATTAATGCTCCTACGTAATCTTTTAACACTAATGCAGCATACACACGGGCGGACTTTCCGACCGGACGGGTCCGACGAACTTTCCGACGCACTTTTGACAGACTTCCGACTGACTTTTTTTACGAACGGACTTGCCTACACACGACCGGACTACGGACGGACTTGCCTACACACAACTTTCCGGCGGACCTAGTTCCCAACAGAGTTACAGCGGACTTTCCAAATAAGCGGACTTGCCCACACACGAACAAGTCCGTTCATTTTGAACATGACTCGGGTACGACGGGACTAGAAAAGGACGTCAATCTTGCCGTTTTTTTTTGGTGAGATTGACACCTTGCGAGCCCCGTCGCGGGGCATACCAGGCCCTTAGGACTGGTATGGATTTTTAGTGGAACCCCCTATGCCAAAAACATGATATGGGGGTCCCCCCAAAATCCATACCAGACCCTTATCCGAGCTTGCTGCCCGGCAGGTCAGGAAAGGGGGTGGGGAAGAGCGAGCGCCCCCCCCCTTCCTAAACCGTACCAGGCCGCATGCCCTCAACATGGGGGGTGGGTGCTTTCCTGACCGGCTGGGCTGCGTGCTCGGATAGGGGTCTGGTATGGATTTTGGGGGGACCCCACGCCATTTTTTCGGCGTAGGGGTTCCCCTTAAAAACCACACCAGACCTAAGGGACATTGTCGCCTCCCCCTCGCGCTCACCGCAATAGGAAAATTTATTTTTCCTATTGCAGCGAGCGCAAGATATAGTACCCTGCCCTTGCGTCGTATCTGGTCCGCCGGATCAGCCTACAGACGAATGGGCTTTCCGTAAGGAACTGAGTCCGGCGGAGTTACGACATAAAGATTTGAAGCAGGTTTCAAATCTAAAGTCCGTCGGATTTCCAACCGAAAACGGCCCGTCGGAAGTCCGATGCAGCCCACACAGGGTTGGATTGTTCGCCGGAATCAGTCCGTCGGACCAGTCTGGTTGGACAGTCCGCCCATGTGTACGCTGCATAACACATATCTTGTTTGTTTAGTCTGAAAAATAAATACTGCCATATTCATAAAAATCAGTTTGATATTATATTGTAATATTTGCAGAAACTGAAAGGCAGACATTGCATACAAAAATACATTTATTCAGAATATAGTTTGTATACCAATTCTGCAGTCTGCAACCTAATTTTGAACTGGTCATTTTGAACTAGTAAGACAATAACTTGCCCACTAGGTGGCATAATCTGCTATGTATTGTTGTGCTGGTTTTGCCTTCAGGTGAAGATTACACCACATGATGTAATGTTAGCTATTTGGATTTAGCTGGAAGGCAGCCATAGAATCAATGTAGGCCAACCAAAAGCTTGTCACCTGATTAAACATATTTTATAATGAAGTATGTCAATTATGGCTTGATGGTAGCACAACCCAAGTCATGCTGAAAGTAATTGCATACTTTTAGCTCTAGGCCTATTTAGGTAATACAAATTTACCAGTAATAGCGGTAACATTCCTTAAGTCATACCTTCATACCTAGTTGTTTGAGAAACAGATAGGCTAATGTAGCTGAAGCATCTTTAGTAAATCAACACTGTACCATTATTTTTATTTTTTTCATTTTTTTTACTGTACCATTATTTAAATATAATTTTCCATGATCAGATATTTTAGAGAAAATGAGGCTTGATAATCTCTATACTTTATATGGGATTGCTAATAGCAAAAAGGCTAGTGGGCTCAGCAATATCCATCTGTTGGATCAGATTTTTTTATTAATCAGTAAATAGATGTTTTGTATATATACACATAAAGAATAAAAAAATAAAAGCGATTGTACCTACAGGGAGTCGAACAGTCAGTGTGAAGGTCAAAATATAGAACATTGAATAGCTATGTAGTCAGTTGGTCTAGACTAGTGTTTCTGCATAGAAGCCTTTGTAGTGTAGAAAACTACACTTAGCTATGCAACCAGTGATTATTATTATTATACAGGATTTATATAGCGCCAACAGTTTGCGCAGCACTTTACAAAGTTAGGGCAAACAGTACAATTACAATACAATTCAATACAGGAGGAATCAAAGAGCCCTGCTCGTTAGAGCTTACAATCTAAAATTATGTATTGGTGTAGTTATAGAAGCATCAGTCAATTTTCTGATATGTAGGGTTAGTCAATTCAAGCTGGGTCACACCAAAATACATATATTGGCATGAGTTAATTCAACATACTATACATGTAAAAGAGGTATTGTTTTTGAATAGCTTCATTAAAAACTTCAATAAAAACAAAATAACATTGAAAATCAAAACACAGGTCAATGCACCGAGAATGCAGCCAATCAATTTTTTTTATTGTCAGCAATCTGTCAACAATATTTCGAAATCCAATTAGTTTCTAGAATGTATTGCTCTTTGCGCTTTAGAAGCCAATAACAAATGTACATTTGCTTTGAATGAAAACTGGATGTAACCTTTATTTTCCAAAGTCAAGCTATGTTCCAATGTAAAAAACAGCTCTGAACTGCTCATCTACAATTTTTTCCAGAGAGGCGTATTTATAACTATGACCAAAGTGAAGGGGTCAATATAGTTGGCATCAGCATGTGTCTATTTATCAATTTTCCTATCAATAATTCATAATAAAAATGTGTGAATCCTGCTTGAAAACATTAATAAATAAAACCCATAACTAATTTGTCTTTTGTAGAATATATATACCATATATATATATATATATATATATATATATATATATATATATATATATATATATATATATATATATATATATATATATATATAATTATTATTATTATTATTATTATTATTATTATTATTATTATTATTATTATACGAGATTTATATAGCGCCAACAGTTTACGCAGCGCTTTACAATGTATAGGGGGGACAACACAATTACAGTACAGTTCAATACAAAGGGTACAGGAAGGTCCTGCTCGTAGAGCTTACATTCTAAAGGGAGGGGGTGGTGGTACAAAAGGTAATAGCTGCAAAGAATGATTTGATGGGGGTGGCTCAGGGACAGTTATGTGGGTGTGGGATAGGCTTCCCTAAATAAATGAGTTTTCAGGGATCTCCTAAAGGTGGACAGGGTAGGGGCTGATCGGACATACTGGGGCAGGGAATTCCAGAGGATGGGAGAGGCTCTGGAGAAGTCCTGAAGGCGGGCATGGGAGGAGGTAACAAGGGAGCTAGAGAGCAGGGGGTCCTGGAAGGAGCGGAGGGGGCGATTTGGGCGATATCTGCAGACGAGGTTGGTGATGTAGATGGGGGCGATGTTGTGAATGGCCTTATATATTATGGTTAGCATTTTGAATTTTACATGATGGGGTAGGGGAAGCCAGTGAAGGGATTGGCAGAGAGGAGCAGCAGTCACGGATCGATTAGTGAGGTGTATTAGTCTAGCAGCAGCATTCATATATACTGTATATATATACATATATATAACTATATTACCAAAAGTATTGGGGCACCTGCCTTTACACGCACATGAACTTTAATGGCACCCCAGTCTTAGTCCGTAGGGTTCAATATTGCGTTGGCCCACCCTTTGCAGCTATAACAGCTTCAACTCTTTTGGGAAGGCTGTCCACAAGGTTTAGGTGTGTGTCTATGGGAATGTTTGACCATTCTTCCAGAAGCGCGTAGGTCTGGCATTGATGTTGGAAGAGAAGGCCTGGCTCGCAGTCTCTACCCTAATTCATCCCAAAGGTGTTCTATCAGATAAATAAGAAAGGTTGGGACTTTGAATGAGACACTAGGTCTCCATCCCTGTGCGTATAGAGAAATAGGAGGTTGGGACTTTAAATGAGGTGGACAAATGAGACCAGAGGGACAATCACAATTACGTAAAACATTTATTGATACATAATGACAATTAGACACAAATGAATTACAAAAAGGTAATAATATCCAATCATATATCAATCCCATCTTGCCTGTTGAATGGGGAACATAAGGAGCAGCCCCCAAATGGTACAGGGTAAACCACTGAGAAAAATTAATTCATAACAGTAGCATGAGGTCGCAAAATAAACAATAAAAACTTGTAGATGTATGGACCTAATAAAGTCTATGATTGATATGGTGCTTGTCGTAAGCCCGACGCGTTTCGTGTATCAAACACTCTTCAGGGGCAATATAGCACCACAGTCTAAAGGGGAAGAAAAAGGGGGACAATATGATAAAAGACTGGATAAGGTGCAAAAAATGCAAAAAAAAAAAAAAAATGAAAAAAAGAGCATATAGAGGAGACTGGCAGCCGCTACACCCCCATGGATACTCACATGTTCCAGGAATGTGAACTCCAAGAGGTCCGCAAGCAGCCGGCCACCCCATAACTCAGGTCCGGGAGCTGAGGGAGGAGCTTAGAGAGAGGAGCCGGGAGGGAAAGACGGCCACATACATAGGTGTCCAATAAATGAAGGATCCACACTGGTAACAAGTAAGGTGAAGGTTCTGGGGTAAAAAGAGTAATGTATATCAAGTGTAGCCCCAAATAAAGCTAGAGCCCCTAATAGCAAAGAGGTGTATACTAATCTAAAAGGTATCCCCCTTACCTATGGGTGGTATGGAGTAGCCAAACATGTCTGAACCGGTGATGGACGTGTTGTATAAGAGCAGGCAAAAGCAAATGTATGGGTCCTATCTATACAGCCAAACCCCGCCCCAATCAGAGAAACTCCCCCCAGCATCACGTGGTGCAGACAAAGGGGACGGAAAACTTCTACCAGCGCAGCGGCCGCCGCCGCTCACAGCTGCTGGGGAAGTCGCCCTCCACGTGTCCGTACGGGATGGAAAACACAGCGTCAGCGCCGGGACGCTCACGCAGAGGTCACGCGCATGACGAGGGGACGTGATGCCGACGCACAATGGGAAACCCGCCCCTGACACCCGCATCCGCCGTGGTGGACGAGGGGGGAAAGGGGAGGGATCCCGGCTGTGCCTCGCAGCTCCCGGACCCTGAAACAGGGGCAGCCAACCAGAAGCAGGCTCTATGGGGATGCATACCACATGATCACTCCAAAATGGAGGGAGGAAGCTGGAAAGAATGAAAAAAGTAAAAGGAAACTACCAAACGAAAAAAACAGAAAAAGTAAATAAGCACACATGGGAACAATATAATAGTATTGTAATGATCTTAAGCAAACCCCCTGACGCGGGGAAAGAAACTAAGGGTTCAGGGCAAATGCCTTGTGGGGTAAGTACCATCGTTTAGAGCTTCCAGATGGACTCAAGCCCGACCTCCATCGCTATATTGAGTAAATAAATGAAGTGGGGACTTTAAATGAGACTCTAGGTCTCCATCCCTGCACTAACATCAAACAGGAAAATAGGGTCATTGAATGAGGGGGGCAAATGAGGCCAAAAAGCACAATCTAAGAAACATGAACCATTAGGTGAGAATGAATATAAAAATAACACAATGACATAATCATGCAATAATAGTCCCATGGAGGTTAAAAATGACAGCACATGTACAATTTAATGACTACCCCCGGGTCTCAGAGAACACCTCCATCCCTGTATCGGATAAATAAGAAAGGTTGGGACTTTGAATGAGACACTAGGTCTCCATCCCTGTGCGTATAGAGAAATAGGAGGTTGGGACTTTAAATGAGGTGGACAAATGAGACCAGAGGGACAATCACAATTACGTAAAACATTTATTGATACATAATGACAATTAGACACAAATGAATTACAAAAAGGTAATAATATCCAATCATATATCAATCCCATCTTGCCTGTTGAATGGGGAACATAAGGAGCAGCCCCCAAATGGTACAGGGTAAACCACTGAGAAAAATTAATTCATAACAGTAGCATGAGGTCGCAAAATAAACAATAAAAACTTGTAGATGTATGGACCTAATAAAGTCTATGATTGATATGGTGCTTGTCGTAAGCCCGACGCGTTTCGTGTATCAAACACTCTTCAGGGGCAATATAGCACCACAGTCTAAAGGGGAAGAAAAAAGGGGACAATATGATAAAAGACTGGATAAGGTGCAAAAAATGCAAAAAAAAAAAAAATGAAAAAAAGAGCATATGGAGGAGACTGGCAGCCGCTACACCCCCATGGATACTCACATGTTCCAGGAATGTGAACTCCAAGAGGTCCGCAAGCAGCCGGCCACCCCATAACTCAGGTCCGGGAGCTGAGGGAGGAACTTAGAGAGAGGAGCCGGGAGGGAAAGACGGCCACATACATAGGTGTCCAATAAATGAAGGATCCACACTGGTAACAAGTAAGGTGAAGGTTCTGGGGTAAAAAGAGTAATGTATATCAAGTGTAGCCCCAAATAAAGCTAGAGCCCCTAATAGCAAAGAGGTGTATACTAATCTAAAAGGTATCCCCCTTACCTATGGGTGGTATGGAGTAGCCAAACATGTCTGAACCGGTGATGGACGTGTTGTATAAGAGCAGGCAAAAACAAATGTATGGGTCCTATCTATACAGCCAAACCCCGCCCCAATCAGAGAAACTCCCCCCAGCATCACGTGGTGCAGACAAAGGCGGACAGAAAGTCCCAACCTCCTATTTCTCTATACGCACAGGGATGGAGACCTAGTGTCTCATTCAAAGTCCCAACCTTTCTTATTTATCCGATACAGGGATGGAGGTGTTCTCTGAGACCCGGGGGTAGTCATTAAATTGTACATGTGCTGTCATTTTTAACCTCCATGGGACTATTATTGCATGATTATGTCATTGTGTTATTTTTATATTCATTCTCACCTAATGGTTCATGTTTCTTAGATTGTGCTTTTTGGCCTCATTTGCCCCCCTCATTCAAAGTCCCTATTTTCCTGTTTGATGTTAGTGCAGGGATGGAGACTTAGAGTCTCATTTAAAGTCCCCACTTCATTTATTTACTCGATATAGCGATGGAGGCCGGGCTTGAGTCCATCTGGAAGCTCTAAACGACGGTACTTACCCCACAAGGCATTTGCCCTGAACCCTTAGTTTCTTTCCCCGCGTCAGGGGGTTTGCTTAAGATCATTACAATACTATTATATTGTTCCCATGTGTGCTTATTTACTTTTTCTGTTTTTTTCGTTTGGTAGTTTCCTTTTACTTTTTTCATTCTTTCCAGCTTCCTCCCTCCATTTTGGAGTGAACATGTGGTATGCGTCCCCATAGAGCCTGCTTCTGGTTGGCTGCCCCTGTTTCAGGGTCCGGGAGCTGCGAGGCACAGCCGGGATCCCTCCCCGTTCCCCCCTCGTCCACCACGGCGGATGCGGGTGTCAGGGGCGGGTTTCCCATTGTGCGTCGGCATCACGCCCCCTCGTCATGCGCGTGACCTCTGCGTGAGCGTCCCGGCGCTGACGCTGTGTTTTCCATCCCGTACGGACACGTGGAGGGCGACTTCCCCAGCAGCTGTGAGCGGCGGCGGCCGCTGCGCTGGTAGAAGTTTTCCGTCCGCCTTTGTCTGCACCACGTGATGCTGGGGGGAGTTTCTCTGATTGGGGCGGGATTTGGCTGTATAGATAGGACCCATACATTTGTTTTTGCCTGCTCTTATACAACACGTCCATCACCGGTTCAGACATGTTTGGCTACTCCATACCACCCATAGGTAAGGGGGATACCTTTTAGATTAGTATACACCTCTTTGCTAGTAGGGGCTCTAGCTTTATTTGGGGCTACACTTGATATACATTACTCTTTTTACCCCAGAACCTTCACCTTACTTGTTACCAGTGTGGATCCTTCATTTATTGGACACCTATGTATGTGGCCGTCTTTCCCTCCCGGCTCCTCTCTCTAAGCTCCTCCCTCAGCTCCCGGACCTGAGTTATGGGGTGGCCGGCTGCTTGCGGACCTCTTGGAGTTCACATTCCTGGAACATGTGAGTATCCATTGGGGTGTAGCGGCTGCCAGTCTCCTCTATATGCTCTTTTTTTCATTTATTTATTTTTTTTGCATTTTTTGCACCTTATCCAGTCTTTTATCATATTGTCCCCCTTTTTCTTCCCCTTTAGACTGTGGTGCTATATTGCCCCTGAAGAGTGTTTGATACACGAAACGCGTCGGGCTTACGACAAGCACCATATCAATCATAGACTTTATTAGGTCCATACATCTACAAGTTTTTATTGTTTATTTTGCGACCTCATGCTACTGTTATGAATTAATTTTTCTCAGTGGTTTACCCTGTACCATTTGGGGGCTGCTCCTTATGTTCCCCATTCAACAGGCAAGATGGGATTGATATATGATTGGATATTATTACCTTTTTGTAATTCATTTGTGTCTAATTGTCATTATGTATCAATAAATGTTTTACGTAATTGTGATTGTCCCTCTGGTCTCATTTGTCCACCTCATTTAAAGTCCCAACCTCCTATTTCTCTAAGGGTGTTCTATCAGGTTGAGGTCAGGACTCTGTGCAGGCCAGTCAAGTTCCTCCTCCCAAAAGTTGCTCATCCATGTCTTTATGGACCTTGCTTTTTTGCACTAGTGCACAGTCATGTTGAAACAGGAAGAGGCCATCCCCAAGCTGTTCCCACAGAGTTGGAAATTGTCCAAAATGTCTTGGTATGCCGACGCCTTAAGAGTTCCCTTCACTGGAACTAAGGGGCCAAGCCCAATGAAAAACAACCCCACACCATATTCTACCCTCCACCAAATAATTTGGACCAGTGCATAAAACAAGGTCCTTAAAGACATAGATGAGCGAATTTGGGCTGGAGGAACTTGATTGGCCTGTGCAGACCTCAACCCGATAGAACACCTTTGGGATGAATTAGAGTGCAGACTGCATGCCAGGTCTTCTCACCCACATCAGTGCCTGACCTCACAAATGCTCTTCTGCAAGAATGGTGAAACATTCCCACTGACACACTAAACCTTGTAAATAAATAATAGAACTTTTTTTATATTGTTTTACACTCCTAAACCTTGTGGACAGCCTTCCCAGAAGAACTGAAGCTGGTATAGCTGCAAAGGGTGGGCCAACTCAATATTGAACCCAATCAACTAAGGCTGGGATGCCATAAAAGTTCATTTGCGTGTAAAGGCAGGCATCCAAATACTTTTGGTAATATACAATATACGGTGTGTGTGTGTGTATATATATATATATATATATATATATATATATATATATATATATATATATATAATAAGTGAGTACACCCCTCAAATTTTTGTAAATATTTTATTCTATCTTTTCATGTGACAACACTGAAGAAATGACACTTTGCTACAATGTAAAGTAGTGAGTGTACAACTTGTATAACAGTGTAAATTTGCTGGTCCCTCAAAATAACTCAACACATAACCATTAATGTCTAAACCGCTGGCAACAAAAGTGAGTACACCCCTAAGTGAAAATGTCCAAATTGGGCTCAAAGTGTCAATATTTTGTGTGACCACCATTATTTTCCAGCACTGCCTTAACCCCATTGGGTTAAGTTCATCAGAACTTCACAGGTTGCCACTGGAGTCCTCTTCCACTCCTCCATGATGACATCACGGAGCTGGTGAATGTTAAAGACCTTGCGTTCCTCCACCTTCCATTTGAGGATGCCCCACATATGCTCAATAGGGTTTAGGTCTGGAGACATGCTTGGCCAGTCCATCACCTTTACCCTCAGCTTCTTTAGCAAGGCAGTAGTCATCTTGGAGGTGTGTTTGGAGTCGTTATTATGTTGGAATACTGCCTTGCTGCCCAGTCTCTGAAGGGAGGGGATCATACTCTACTTCAGTATGTCATAGTACATGTTGGCATTCATGGTTCCCTCAATGAACTGTAGCTCCCCAGTGCCGGCAACACTCATGCAGCCCAGACCATGAAACTCCCACCACCATGCTTGACTTTAGACAAGACACACTTGTCTTTGTACTCTTCACCTGGTTGCTGCCACACACGCTTGACACCATCTGAACCAAATAAGTTTATCTTGGTCTCATCAGACCACAGGACATGGTTCCATTAATCCATGTCCTTAGTCTGCTTGTCTTCAGAAAACTGTTTGCGGGCTTTCTTGTACATCATCTTTAGAAGAGGCTTCCTTCTGGGACGGCAGCCATGCAGACCAATTTGATGCAGTGTGCGGCATATGGTCTGAGCACTGACAGGCTGATACCCCACCCCTTCAACCTCTTCAGCAATGCTGGCAGCACTCATACCTCTATCTACCAAAGACAACCTCTGGATATGATGCTGAGCATGTGCACTCAACTTCTTTGGTCGACCATTGCAAGGTCTGTTCTAAAGATAGAACCTTTTCTGCTAAACCTCTGTATGGTCTTGGCCACCGTGCTGCAACTCAGTTTCAGGGTTTTGGCTATCTTCTTATAGCCTAGGTCATCTTTATGTAGAGTAACAATTCTTTTTTTCAGATCCTCAGAGAGTTCTTTGCCATGAGGTACCATGTTGAACTTCCAGTGACCAGTATGAGAGAGTGAGAGCAATAACACCAAATTCAACACACCTGCTCCCCATTCACACCTGAGACCTTGTAACACTAACGAGTCACATGACACCGGGGAGGGAAAATGGCTAATTGGGCCCAATTTGGACATCTTCACTTAGGGGTGTACTCACTTTTGTTGCCAGCGGTTTAGAAATTAATGTCTGTGGGTTGAGTTATTTTGAGGGGACAGCAAATTTACACTGTTATACAAGCTGTACACTCACTACTTTACAGTGTAGCAAAGTGTCATTTCTTCAATGTTGTCACATGAAAAAATATAATAAAATATTTACAAAAATGTGAGGGGTGTACTCACTTATTTATTATATATATATATATATATATATATATATATATATATATACGCACACACCGTATATTGTATTTTGTGAGATACTGTTTATACCGTATTTATTGGCGTATAACACACACTTTTTCACCCTGAAAATCGGGTGCAAATAGTGTGTGCGTGTTATGTGCCGATACTTCCATTTGGGCTGCCTCGGAGGGGATGGGGAGGAGGGCGGGACGAGCGCCGTCAGATTACATACAGCAAGAATCTCCTGTTTACTTTGCAGCCTCTGTAATAGGAAGTCCTGGGCCGGCACTGGACCAGTGTTCTGTCTATCATAGAAGTCGGTCCAGGAGGCGGGACTTTGTATTAAAGAGGCCGCCAAGTAAACGGGAGATTCTCGCTGTATGTAATCTGACGGTGCTCGTCCTGCCCCCTTCCCTGTCCCCTCCGAGGCAGCAGTAATCTAAGGTGAGTCTGCAGATGGGCAATGGTGAGGCTGCAGATGGGCAATGGTGAGGCTGCAGATGGGCACTGATCAGGCTGCAGATGGGCAATGGTGAGTCTGCAGATGGGCACTGATCAGGCCTGCAGATGGCCAATGGTGATGCTGCAGATGGGCACTGATCAGGCTGCAGAAGAGCAATAGTGCGTCTGCAGATGGATACTGATCAAGCTGCATTGATGGGCACTGGTGCGGCTGCAGATGGGCACTGATCAAACTGCATTGATGGGCAATTGTGAGGCTGCAGATGGGCGTTGATCAAGTTGCAGATGGGCAATGGTAAAACTGCAGATGAGCACTGATCAGGCTGCATTGATGGGCACTGGTGCGGCTGCAGATGGGCACTGATCAAACTGCATTGATGGGCAATTGTGAGGATGCAGATGGGCACTGATCAGGCTGCATGGATGGTTGGGCACTGACCCTTATTTTGCGTCAAAGTTCTTTATTTAAAATGTAAGTTTCTTCCCTGAAACTCAATGAAGGTGCGTGTTATACGCCGTGTATATATATATATATATATATATATATATTATTTTATTTTTTTTAAAATTTATTTAAGGTACTTATATAGCGCTGTCAAATTACGCAGCGCTTTTACATATACATTGTACATTCACATCAGTCCCTACCCTCAAGGAGCTTACAATCTAAGGTCCCTAACTCACATGCATGTCTTTGGAGTATATATATATCATACAGGGATGTATATATATCATACAGGGATTTTATTCGGTGCACTGTGTAGACTGACAAATTCACAAAAAATAAAAACTGAGTTTTTTTGTTTATTTTTTTAATATGTAAATTATGAAAACAATAATTTAATACTGTAATTGTATCTGGAAATTACAGTATTTAAATAGGGCACACTGCCTTCTTCAGGGTACAGTGTCACTTGCAAGCTAAGGGTTTGTTTTGTGAATGAAGCCTTAAAGCAAAATTAAACTCAAAAACAAAGTTGTATTATATTGCAGTTTGCATATTCTTTAATGTGGTGATCAGCACAGAGCTAATCAGCACTGTCCAGACAGAAAGTCAGGGATCATGCAACATCATAGGACAGTCAGAGGAGAATGAAAACTCCTCCTACAGGCTTTAACCACTGCTCGGCCAGACACTGATAGAAATCACAGGATTGCTATATACTGCTTATGAGAAAAGCTAGCAGTTTAGCAGTTCTGTGTACTGCGGGAGACCAGATATAGTGAATGCAGGGTCCTGGGTTAAGTAACACTTTAATACCCCTCTAAAGTATAGTTCCACTTTTGCAGTTGTAATTGAAAACCCCCTACTATAAATTTGTCCTTCCCATTTACACAACATGCCCAATAAATAATTTTTAAAATATTTCTTACTTTTCTGGTTGTTTCTTTGGAGCAGGTTTATACAGGACTGCAAGCTATTTCAATATGGGGACAGACAGATGTAGAGCAATAACATACACTGAACCACTATAGTCTTGAGATGTTTAACCCTTTGTTAGAACAGAGGCAGTGTTCAAAGTTAGTTTACAAATTATAATGAAATCTGCCAGCACAATACAGATAGGGTTAATTATGGTAAACTTACTCCCCAGCTACCTCCTTAACATTACATAGAGGTCAAAAGGTGGGTGGGAAGTTTAGGAAAGTAAAACGCAAGTAAATGGTAAAAAGCTATTTTAAAATGTATTTTAAGTTATGCTACGTGAATTATCCCAATTTGCCTGCAATAAGTGGGAATACACTGACATGCGGTCACGTGATCAGGAACCACTCTAATTGGTTCCTGATTATAAATGGGGATTGGAGCTGTCAGTTACAGCTGAGTCTGACAGGTAGCAGCTGCACATACTGCCAGGGGAACCATAATCTATAGTGGATTGTGGGCAGGAAGGGGTTAATGTATTGTAGCTGTAAACTGTAATGGATGGCATTTAGTTTGTTAAGCCACTGTGTATCACATATACTGTTGTAGGTGATAAAATGCTTTTATCTTACCTTCTAATCATCCTTTGCTGCATTCCCATGCTTCTGATCTCCTACAGTCTCTTTGCAGCTACTTCTTGTCTACATGAACTCCAGTGATGGCTGCATGGCATTTCTCAGGGCGAGTTTGCTGGCAACAGTTCACCGTGCATGTGCAGTGTTGAAACGGCCACTTGTAGTCTCCAATGGAAGCCATGTAACAGGATAACAACCCAGGAACTTATTTGGATAGCAGAGACCAAGTGTTGGCACCTTATAACAGAAAGAGCCAGGACCTTCATGACAGAATCACAAATATTATTTTATGGTAAGATGCAAATTAAACAAAACATTGAAAATTACTTTTGGAATTACATTTAAGTAAACTAAAGACAAAACTCTTTTTAAGTTTTTGATGGAGTGAAGAGAGATTAGAACTCCTGTCAGTTTTTATTGTTCTTTCTGCCCCCAATAACGACTTGCTGACCACGCTATAGCCGAATGATGGCTACAGTGTTACCGGCTAGTACTGGGACGCCATCATATGGGGTGCGAGTGGTGCGCTCTGTGATCGCAGTGTCCGGAGGACACTGCTGATCACAGATTGAGGTAAAGGGCCAATCAGTGGCTCTTTACCACGTGATCAGCTTTGTCCAATCACAGATGATCACGGATCTAAACAGAAGCCCGTTATCGGCACTCCTTTCCTCATGCTGACAACAAGAGGAGAGAAGAAAAGAGCCGATAACCGGCTTCTCTAAAAAGGACATGTACATGGATAATCAGGGCACTTATTATCAGTGTCCTGATTATCAGTGCAGTTCCAGCAGTGCCCACCAGTGCTGCCAATCTGTGCCCACCAGTGCTGCCAAACAGTGTCCATCAGTGCCTCCTCATCAATGTCACCTATCAGTGCCGCCTATCAGTGCCCATCAGTGCCGCCTATCAGTGCTGCCTATCAGTGCCCATCAGTGCCACCTATCAGTGCCCACCAGTTCTGCCTATAAGTGCAGCCCCATCAGTGACTCCTCATCAGTGCCCATCAGTGCTGCTTCATCAGTGACCATCAGTGCAGCCTATCAGTGCCCATCAATGCCGCCTCAACGGTGCCCATCAGTGCAGCCTATCAGTGCCCATCAATGCCGCTTCATCAGTGACCATCAGTGCAGCCTATCAGTGGCCATCAATGCCACCTCAACAGTGCCCATCAGTGCAGCCTATCAATGCCCATCAGTGCAGCCTCACCAGTGCACATCAGTGAAGGAGAAAAATTAACTATTTGCAAAATCTTATAACAAACTATGAAGTTTTTTTTTTCAAAATGTTCGGTCTTTATTCATTTATTTAGCAAAAAATAAATAACCCAGTGGTGATTAAATACTACCAAAATAAAGCTCTATGATACAAATTTTGTTTGGTACAGTGTTCCATTATCGCACAATTGTCATTCAAAATGCGACAACTCTGAGGCCGGGTTCACATTGGTGCGACACTACAGCCGTCCTACTTTGGATCCAACTTTGCCCTGCGACTTGAAGCCGACATACGTCCGACTTTCAATGAACAGGGATCCGACTTGGATCCCCGCCAATACCAGGCACTGTGTTTGGTCTGAATCTTGAGGGGGAACTCCACGCCAAATTTTAAATAAAAAACCAGCATGGGTTCCCCCTCCAAGGGCATACCAGGCCCTTGGGTCTGGTATGGATTTTAAGGGGAACCCCCTACACCGAAAAAACGGCGTGGGGTCCCCCCAAAATCCATACCAGACCCTTATCCGAGCACGCAACCCGGCCGGTCAGGAAAAGGGGTAGGGACGAGCGAGCGCCCCCCCCGAACCATACCAGGCCGCATGCCCTCAACATGGGGGGGTGCTTTGGGGCAGGGGGCGCCCTGCGGCCCCCCACCCCAAAGCACCTTGTCCCCATGTTGATGAGGACAAGGGCCTCTTCCCGACAACCCTGGCCATTGGTTGTCGGGGTCTATGGGCGGGGGCTTATCGGAAAGCGGGAGCCCCCTTTAATATGGATCCCGATCCCGACCCCCCCACCCTAAGTGAATGAGTATAGAGGACGTCGTACCCCTACTTATTCACCTGGAGAAAAAAGTGTCAATAAAAAAAAAACACACTAGACAGGTTATTAATGTAATTTATTAGGCAGCTCCGGGGGTCTTCTTCCGACTTCAGGGGTCTCTTCCGACTTCTCTGCGCCGGCCGACTTCTCCTGACCGGCCAGGTTGTGTGTTCGGATAAGGGTCTGGTATGGATTTCGGGGGGATCCTCATGGGGGAACATGCCGGTTTTTTATTTAAAATTTGGCGTGGAGTTCCCTCTCAAGATCATCAAAGCACAAGTCGCATGCCAAAGTCGGATCATGCAGAACGGCGATCTGACTTTGATCTGACTTCAATGATAGTCAATGGGCTGAAGTAGGATCAAAGTCGGACCAGAGTAGTACAGGGAGCATTTTTAAATTTGGACTGACTTGTTTCGGACCAGTTAAGACGGCTCCCATAGGGGAACATTGATTTTCACACGTCATGGGACATGAGCTCCCAATTTCGGAGCGTTTGTCGTACCAGTGTGAACCCGGCCTGAAAGCTGAAAATTGGCCTGGGCAGGAAAGGGTGTAAGTGCCCAATAGGCAAGTGGTTAAGGAGATTTACCCTCTCTATTTGTTCTGTTTACCATTATCACTAAAAGTGAAAGAAAATCCCAAATTTTGGTTTGACATTGTAACGCTAACAGGGGGAAATTTTCCAATTGGGACACTAGTTCTGGTAACACCTCAGGATTTCCTCTTCCTGTTTTGGCCATGGGACAGGAAGTGAAGGGTAATCTCTCCAATGGGACACAAATGGCAAAAAACTGACAGGGGGTTATAACTTCCCTTACTCTATCCAAAATGAAAAAAAAAAAAGTTTTGTCTTTAGTTACACTTGTTAATGTTTATATGAGATTTTAGTGATTTGGGTTTTATCTATTTCAACAATGCTTTGGCCATTGATAGGACGTGCTCTCTCATAACTTGCTACCCTCCATGCCCCCTATAACTCTTTTCCATTTATTGCAGCAGCCATGACATATCTCTCAGCTAGGAAGGATCTCGCTATGCATGAAGGATATGTGTGAGAGTGAAGATGAGGGCAGGGACAGGCCATGGCGCTTTAAAAAACCCCCAGGAGATAACAAGCCCACCCTTTGTGTTTAATGTATGACCCCCGGATAAAGCTAAACTACTGGAACTAGGAACCAGCTGTTGCTGAAAGTTGTGTTTATGCACAATCAGAGGTCATAACTCTGCCCTGTGCTGACATGAAGGGAGACCACTTCCAGAAGCTGGCAGGCCTCTGTCTGCACATTTGAGTTATTGCCCCTTTCAGGTGACTCTGAGATGGGAGGAATGTCAAGAGAGCATTGCCTATCCTACAGATGAAATACTTAGAGGATTAACACACGGCTTTTAAAATGTACAAACACAGGAAGCACACTGAGCATGGTAGCACTGGGCTGCTAAATTTATTGAAGACCTCCAAAAAACTTTGGGGCTTTTTGTGCATTGTTCTGAAGATGCTAATGGAATATGGTCCAAGTGTTTAGTTTTAAACTTCCCTTGTAAGAGAAAACATTCTCAAAGTGGCTTTAGTGTACTGTTAGTTCTTAAATTGATATGAAACCCTCAGTTTTAAAGTAAAACTATAGGCAAAACTTTTTTTTTTTCATTTTGGAAAGGGTAAGGGAGGGTTATAACCCCTGTAAGGTTAATTTTTACCATCTTTGTCCCGTTGGGGTATTTCCCTTCACTTTCTGTCCCATAGCCAAACAGGGGGTGAGAGGAAGTCCCTGCAAATCAAGGGAATCTCTTGGGGGGCACCAGGTCACCAGAACTATTGCCCTCATTGGGAGATTTCCCCTCTATTACGTTTCTGGGGACAACCCAAAATTTGGGATTTTCTTTTACTTTCACTTTTAACGATAATGGTAAACAGGTCAAATAGAGAGGGTGAATCTCCCTAAGGCTCCATTCACACTAGCGCGTTTTTTGATGCATTTTGCATTTTGCAGAAATGCACAGGAATTTTTTAACATGGGTTCCTATGGAACATGTTCACATCAATGCCTTTTTGTTTCTCTGCATTTTTGGAAAGGGTCAGGGACTTTTTTTCATGCAAAATGCAGCGTTTTGCATGTAATAGAATTCAATGGACAAGCATCAAAAACGCAAGTGCACCGTTTTTGCAGCGTTTTTGATGCGTTTTTAGTGCGTTTTTATGCGTTTTTGCCGTTTTTTTTAAGACTGTAAAAAAAACTGTAAAAAAAAAAAACGCAATACGCAAATCGCGGCAAAAACGCTGCAAAAACGCGGCAAAAACGCTGCTCAAAAACGTGGCAAGCATGAAAAAAAAACCTCCAAAAACGCTCAAAAGCAACATGCATAGGTGTGAATCGAGCCTAATGGCGTCACAGACAGCAATAAAAACTGACAGGTGTTTTAATCCATCTTCACTCTATCCAAAACAAAAAAAAGCTTTGCCTTTACTTATATTTTAAGGACTTTCAGTAGCAGATTTAATCTCTTACTGGGTATGCGGCCTCTTTATCGTTTAATTCTTGCCTATGTTCCAGTTTAGGCTGTTGGCATGACCATTGCTCCAGGCTTCCTGTTTCAGAGTGGTTCTTTTCTCTTGCAGCATCCTGTGGAGCCACCCTTCTATGCAGGGACTAGAGTTGTGTCTCCCTACACTGTGTGCATCAATAGAAACACACAGCCCCATAACCTAGAATGGCAAAGCACACCTCTGCTCCCCCCCCCTTCTTTTTCCAAGACTGGCTCAAGACTGCAAGGTCCACTGTTAACGCAACACTAAATAATATCCCTATTCTCCAAAAATAATCCATACACATCCACTACTTAGTGGTCCTGTAATCTTTTTTATATAAAAATGATTTATTACTGTGTTTTTCTGTCTCCTTGTAAAGCCGTCCTTGAGCTCCCAAACCTCTACCTCTCCCTCTCACTTCCTGTTCTTTGAAATGAGCAGTGCACATCAGTTGCGGCCATTTAAACTGCTCTATCCACACTACAAATCCCATAGTAAATAATACATACTCCCTAATCCATCTCAGGAGCGAGCAAGAGAGGGGGGCTACATTCCTACATACAGAGGGACCATAACAGGAAGACGTGTCAATGCAGCAAGAAAAAAAATAAAGAATTTGGAGATTTGGAGGAGGCTGAGAGCAATAGAAGGAACTTTTTTTTTTGGTTAAGAATACATACCGTATATACTCGAGTATAAGTCGAATTTTTCAGCACATTTTTTTGTGCTGAAAGTGCCCCCCTCGACTTATACTCGAGTCAAGCACTTTTCTGCAGCAAAAAATTTCATTTTCCGAACCGATTTTGGGGCCCCGTATCTCAGGGCCACTTAGTGCTAGGAACCCCAAATTTGGTGTGCAAACCCAGTGGAACTGGTACCACAACATATCCAAAGATGAAGTTCCTAGCACCAAGTGGCCCTGAGATACGGGGCCCCAAATCCAGTTCAGAAAATGTCATTCTCTGCTGCAGAAAAGAGCTTGACATTTTCTGAACCGAATTTGGGGCCCCATATCTCAGGGCCACTTGGTGCTAAGAACCCCGAATTTGGTGTGCAAACCCGGTGGAACTGGTACCATAACATATCCAAAGCTGGGGTTCCTAGCACCAAGTGGTCCTGAGATACGGGGCACCAAAACCGGTTCGGAAAATGTCATTCTCTGCTGCAGAAGAGCTTGACATTTTCTGAACCGACTTTGGGGCCCCATATCTCAGGGCCACTTGGTGCTAGGAACCCCAGCTTTGGAAATGTTATGGTGCTAGTTCCACTGGGTTTGCATACCAAATTTGGGGTTCTTAGCACTAAGTGGTCCCGAGATATGGGGCCCCACATTCAGTCAACTGTGTCCATCTGCAGCAATGTCATTTCGGGACCCTTTGGGTTCAGAGACCCCAAATTTTGGCTGCAGCTAGGGGGCATCTAGGAACCCTTAACTACCGAGTTTGAAGTTCAGGGGACCTATGGCTGCAAATGGGCACAGTGAGGCATGCAAATGGGAACAGTGATGCTGCAAATTGGCATTGTTGACCCTCTTTTCCACTTACAGTAGCTGTGCATTTCTCACCCTCGTCTTATACTCGGGTCAATAAGTTTTTCCCATTTTTTTGTGGTAAATTAGGGCCTCGACTTATACTCGGAACGACTTATACTCGAGTATATACGGTACCTGAATAGATTTCATTTTTTTTAAAACCAGAGTTTAGTGTCATTTTAACTCTTTCCTGTGAGGACCAGAAGTTCAGGCAGGCAGCGCTGAAAGAGCAGGAGCCAGCATCACTGAAAGATGTGAACTGCAAGTGCTGGGGTAAGAATATTTCCAAATAGTTTTATTGTACTAAGCAAAAAAAGACTGACAATTTTGAAAAAAAAAACAACAATATTTTTTACTTTATGCTATAAAACATACCTAATAAAAAAAAGGTAAAAAAATCAAATGTCTACATCAATTTAGGCCAATATGTATTCTGCTACACATTTTTGGTAATAAAAAATCCCAATAAGCATGTATTAATAGGTTGGCGTAAAAGTTATAGCGTTATAGCGTCTACAAACTATGGGATAGATTAATGGAATTTGAATTTTTTTAAGTTGTTAACTAGTAATGGCGGAAATCAGCGATTTTTAGTGGGACTGCGACATTGCGGCGGACAAATCGGACACTGCGTGACACTTTTTGGGGACCAGTGACACTAATACAGTGATCAGTGCTAAAAAAAAAAAAGCACTGTCACTGTACTAATGACACTGGCAGGGAAGGGGTTAACATCAGAGGCGATCAAAGGGTTAAATGTGTTCTCTGGCAGTGCTTGCTAACTGTGGGGGGAGTTCTTTGATTGGGGAAAGAGAGAGATTTGTGTTCCTGCTTAGCAGAAATACAAGATCTCCATCTTCCTCTCTGACGGAACGGCAGTCTGCCTTGTTTACATAGGCAGACCGCCGTTCTGCCTCTTGTTAAAACAATCATGGTGTCCCGTCAAACATCACGCCTGTCGGCTCTGCTGACAGGAGCGGGTCGCGGGCAGGGCACGCGTGTCCCAGGACCAGTGCACAGAATCACATACAGGTATGTGATTTTGCACAGGAGGGCTGCCCTGCCGCAGTATATCTGCGTTGGGTGGGCCAGAAGAGGTTAATATTAGAAAATGCTGTAGGCTTCCTCAAGTGCAGGTAATATCACCAAAAAAATTCATTTGGTTGTCCCTTTCCAGCTGGAAGAAGGATTAGAAACCAGATTGTTCCTACCCTTCAGCAAACATCATGTGACCGAATGCCTAGACCTTTGAGCACATAATCAGCATCATAGTGTAAAGCAGAATTCTTCTCCCGGTAACATAAGAATTTTAGCTCTTATGCTATCATAATGTTATATATCAGAGCTAGATATTGTTTCGCTTTAAAGTGGATGTAACCCGATTCATGAAATTTGAGCTGTGCACATATATCTAAAGTGTTTTCTTATCTCTCTTCAAAGGCCTAAGTCCCATGGCTTTCTCCTGCTCCATTCTTCTGTTACCAGCATGATAACTTCTGACAGGTTCTCCATCAACCAGCCTGAGTTTTGTATATAAAATATATTTGTATATATAATCTATAAATAGATTAGCAGAGAGCTGGTCTATTCACACCACAGCTCTGCATTGTTTCTTCCTTTTTTGTGGAGGAGGGGGGTGTGTGCCTTTCCTCCAATCAGTTGTCTCACAGTGTATGGCAAGAATCCACACCCACAGGTGAATCACGAAAAGAAAATTCTAACAGGACCTGCACTTTCTAAACAGTATATAAAGCTGAAGACAGCAGATATACATGTAAAACTTATGTAGGGAGATTTGTTTCATCTCTGTGTATCACCTGAGGTTGTTCACTTCACTGGGTATATGTGAGGGTTTACATCCACTTTAAATAATCTTAGCGGTCTGCGTTACCATTAAATTTAATATGGATAGTAATAATAGTATTGGGTAAAGCATTACAAGCAAAGCCAGAACATTCTGGCACTGACATATTTCATTTCATGGATATTTAAATATTTGAGCATGGCACTCTCTTGGCAGTTTCAACATTTTGCTATTTTTCGACAAAACATACAATTTTATTCAGATTATATACTCAGCCCACTAAAAAAAAGAAATCAACAGTGAATGAACAGCATACAATTGCCAACATAAGGTAGATAGTGACAAGCAAATTTGGACTTGACAAAGACGCGGTAGTTGAATATTTGAATGGCTTAGCGTTTATTTTGGTCTCTTTGTCCTTTTGTTGGTTTGTGGTCTGTTGGGAATTTGATAAAAGTCTGTTTTTTCCCAGCCATAACTACCTTCTTCACATTGTCAGTGTGTTCAATGTTCAAAGCGGGAACCCTGGATAAGAAGTGACACTTCACTCCAAACAGCTGTTCAGTTCTGCCTTGCCAAACCGTGTGGCCTACCTGGAAAATAAACGGTACGAAGAAACAAAATAAACAGCAGCCATGTTAAACAAAGCATTCTTCTTGGAAGTCAGGGAAAATCCTCTCCAGTCAACAACAAGCCCATAGCCAACGTGGAGATCACATTCCGATAGGCCAGGCAGTGATTTCATAGACATTAATCATTTCGGTTGCATGGGGTCATTGTTTGAAAGTTTTTTAATAGATTTAAATAAATACTACTCTCGGACACTTTGAAAGGGAAATAGTAAAGTCTTTAAAAGGTATTTTTGGAAACAAACGGAAAGCATTCATGGCAGATCCTTTAACATTACTGTTTCTTTTTCCTAATCACTGCCATCATTTTAATGTTTGATTTATTAAAAAATAGCAATGCTTTTATTTCTATGGTCCTTTATATTGTGGATGATGCTACTGTACATGATTTTAGGATTATCCAAAATATACCAGATTTAAAATAGGATTGAAAAGAAAAGAAACATCATCAGTAGGGATGAACTGAACACCCCCCCCGGTTCGGTTCGCAGCAGAACATGCGAACAGGCAAAAAATTGGTTCGAACATGCGAACACCGTTAAAGTCTATGGGACACGAACGTGAAAAAACTAAAGTGCTAATTTTAAAGGCTTACATGCAAATTATTGCCATAAAAATTGTTTGGGGACCCGGGTCCTGCCCCAGGGGACATGTATCAATGCAAAAAAAGTTTTAAAAACGTCCATTTTTTTCGGGAGCAGTGATTTTAATAATGTTTAAAGTAAAACAATAAAAATTAAAAATTTCTTTAAATATCGTGCCTGGGGGGTGTCCTTAGTATGCCTGTAAAGTAGCGTATTTTTTCCCGTGTTTAGAACAATACCCCAGCAAAATGACATTTCTAAAGGAAAAAAATTCATTTAAAACTACTCGTATCTATAATGTATTGTCGGGTCCCGGCAATATAGATGAAAATCATTGAAAAAAACAGCATGGCCCTTTGGGTCTGGTATGGATATTAAGGGGAACCCCAAATTTTTTAAAAAATGGCGTGGGGGTCCCCCAGGCCACCAGGCACTATATACTCTGAACAGCAGTATATATACTATATGGCCTGCCCTATATACTCTGCAGAAAATTGGGCCTTAGGTGTTGGTGGTACCAGAACACTGTATGCCCTCACAGTTACTCTTGGTGGGCGCAGGAACGGGCCCTGCTATGAAATACTATATCAAAAATTGTAATTACATGCCCCTGTTAAACAGGGGCAGAAAAATTGGGCCTTTGGTGGTGGTGGTGCCACAACACTGTGAGCCCTCACAGATACTCTTGTTGGGTGCAGGAACGGGCCCTGCTGAGAAATATTAGATCAAAAATTGTAATTGCATGCCCCTGTTAAACCAAAAATATTGTTGGAAGCTAGCATAATCAAGATTGAAAAGGAATAGGATAGTCAGCATAGGCAGTCTTCAAGGGATCCCACATCCATAGCAAATTCAATCAGTTACATCAGCATCAGGTGCTTTATAGCTGCTGATCCAAGACTGATTCATTTTTATGAATGTGAGCCTATCAACGGAGTCTGTGGGCGGGCGCACTCTTTTATCCGTTACAAACCCTCCAGCAGCACTGAATGTGAGTTCAGAAAGCATGCTGGATTGCATATTGAGCAAATTCTGGCCAGTGGTCCATCCTGAAGACCCAGTAACCCAGTGGATGCTCTGTTGGAAAAGTCTCCAAGTCTGCTCTTGCCCTTAGATATTACTGCACCATGTAATGCAGACGCTGGCTATGGTTGATTGAACCGATCAGACGGTGCTGAGGACTGAAAAATTGTTTAAAGGCCAGCTGGCTACCTTCTCCACCACTCTTCCTCTGACTGAATGAAGCCTCAGCAACATGTTGTCCAGCACCAGGAAATTGTAACCTCCCAGGGTCTGGAAATGCATTGCACAAACCTTTCTTTAAGGCCTCCTGAAAATGTTTCATCCTCTGCTCCCTCTGCAAAAGCAGGATAAGTTCTGCAATCTTACCCTTGTAACATGGATCAAAAAGGGTTGCCAGCCAGTAATGATCCCTCTCCTTGATACCAGGAGTCCTAGGGTCCTTTTGCAGGCTTTGCAAAATCAGGGAGGCCATGCAGTGTAAGTTTGCAGAGGCATTCGATTCTGAGACCTCTGGGTCACTAAGGATCACATGATCTGTAACTACCTCCTCCCAGCCACGTAAAACTCCTTGGGTTTCTGGGAACTGAAAACCATCCCTTGAAGACTTCTGAAGACTGCTGCTGAGTGTTATCCTCTACATCCATGCTGACACAATCCTCCTTCTCCTCCACTTCTTCCTATGTGTTTGGTGGGCCCACGGGAATGCTATCTGCATAAAGGGGGCCTTGAGAGGTAAGGAAGTCCTCCTCTTCCTCCTGCTGTTCTGCCTCAAGTGCCCTGTCCATGATTCCACAAAGCATGTGCTCCAACAGGAAGACTGGAGGGACAGTGTCACTGATGCATGCATTGTCGCTGCTCACCATCCTTGTTGCCTCCTAAAATGGTGACAGGACAGTGCATGCATCCTTGATCAATAGCTACTGACGTGGCAAAAAGAAGCCAAGCTCCCCTGACCCTGTCCTGGTGCCATACTCACACAGGTACTCATTATGGCCCTCTGCTGTGTGTGCAGCCGCTGCAGCATTGCCAACGTTGAGTTCCACCTGGTGAGCATGTCACAAATGAGGTGGTGGGTGGGCAGGTTGTATTCCCTTTGAATATAACATATAGAAAAGTGTAGCGCTAATAAACATTTAAATGGTCCATAGGATCACTTGATGTGATTACGTCAGTAATATCACAACCAGTGAACAAAATCAGTGAACACAGTCTGTGAAGAAAGTGATACCATATATAAAGTACATATAGTGAAAAAAGCATAAGTATTGGTCTTCGTTATATAATCTCAGTCCATATACTGGTGACACCAAAAATAAAGCAAACTGAAAAATGAAAATAGTGAAGGAGTTGATAGAAGATCCACCACCGCTCTTAGTAAAGGCTTACCAGAGAGATTGGACACAGATGGGCATATACCCACTGGGTCAATCTAGCTTGTAAAGTGGGGATCCTTGGTGACAGCTACCGCTGAGGACACAATTCCTGGTGGCCCGGGTGAAAGATATGAACATGACTGGATGTCCAGACCGACAGGTAATGGCTCAGTAGTGCAAACCACATGGGTCTCAGCCCAACCCAGACTCCAGAAAAAGATCAATGACTATCAAGGAAAAGGCAACAGAGGCGGCTTGCTCGCATTTACTCTATTAAAGACCCCTAGGGTCAAGTCAAGCCTACAATCAGAAAGTGGATGAAACACCATCAATCGATCAGTCTCCTCCGATCGTCACAGGTCTGGCAAATCTCCAAATGGAAGGCCTTGGTCAGCTTGTGTGTAGGCTTTTCCGGGTATGAGCCGCTTCATCCTCCACCGGTCTTCCACAAAAGGGCAAATACCCGATGTTCGAGTCGAACTTATGTTCGACCCGAACATCAAGCTCATCCCTAATCATCAGCCCAAATGTCTATTGGAATTAGCACTAAGGATGAGCATAATGATTTTGGTGAAAGTAATTTTGCCATGTTGTGATCGATTTCACCATCAGTAAAATTTCACCTAAATAAAAGCTCTAATTTTTACTGATTAAGCTACAGTATATAGGCAAACATTGCCTTTGATTTAAAAACCAAAATAAGATCAAATTTATTTGAAAAGTTAGGGGCTGTAATTAGGGCTATTTGTTCTTTGTAATTTTTTTTTTTTTGTTTATTTTATTGTTTCCAATACACATTTACTTTACATTTCTATTTTAGTTTTTTGCTGTGTTTTCCTCATGTGAATTCTTCTGGTTTTCTCATAAATTTCCATGAAATAAAAACCCTTAATTTTGCTCATTCTTAATAAGTACAGTTGTGCATAGTGTTTCTGGAGACATACGAGCTGATGGTGTTGGTGTAGAGTTACAAGAAAACTATAATATTTATTTTTTGGTCAGATTTACATTGAATGTTATATTTTTAAATCATTTTTATAAATTATTAGAATGAAGTTCATTTTACTAATAAATATTCAATACAGAAAATATCCATAACACTTAGCGAGCTAGACTTCCCAGCAAGAAAGTCCAGCACTGCTTGTAAGGTACCTCACATGTGTGGTTTGAACACCGTTTTCATATGCGGGCGCCACTTACGTATGTAAACATCCCTTGTAATACAAAAAAAGCATGACAGGATCTCTTAAATGTGAGTTTGCGTTTGATGGTAGTTTTTGTATTCAAGTTTGCAGGTTAGGATAAGGGGATTCTGCATTACTGATGTTACAAATATTGCCAAAAAATTCTTTAGTGCCTCACAGTCTAGAGAAGTGTGTGCCTTATAGTGGTTATATGCAGTTCTACAGTTTATTTATTATATTATTATACTACATTTTCTACTCCCATTCTATCAGTTTGAATGTGGGAATAGTAGCATAATTAAAACTTGTTCTAACACATGAAAACTGAAATGTCAATATCCTTCAATTTATTTTTCAATGGATCTATTTTTTTTTTTTTTTTTTAGTTACATTTAAAATGTTGACACTACCTAAAAAATGAATGAATATTAATTTGTTTAAAAATGTAATAATATTTTGCATTACATTAAACCTAAATCCAGACAGCAATTTTACTGAGCTGTTCATGGCAACTTAAGGACTGGATTTTGTATACAGCTTTTGAGTGAAATTCTATTAAAATAATAACTTGGGAAGGCATACGTTGTAAGCACTTCAAAGAAAATAATTTGTCATATATCATACTGCAATTATAGCTACTGAGACTGCTTCATTATAAATGCTTCCCTGACAGAACTTAATGAAGAAACACTGCAAAATAAACACATCACATATCTGTTTACTGCAAATAAAGCCTACACAGATTCTCAGAAACTTACTATACTTTTTAAGGTTGAACTCAGGGCAGCTATATAAAAAAACATAATTTAAAGAGACACTGTTGCTGATTTACTAATGGCAATAGGCTGTTCACATTGCAAAGGAAGTTACACATTGTGTGGGAATTTTCCCCAGATTTGAGTGAACGTGGCGAAATTTCACTTTGCAAAGAAAACCAAATCATGTGCAAGGATAACAAAGACACCGCCCTCTATAATTTTTTTCTTAGTTCCCTTATTTAATATTTTTATCCTTAAACTGTATCCAAAGGGAAACCATGTTTGTTAGTGAGGAAATAGAGCATATGTCACATTTTTATAGCTGCCTGTATTGCTGCTAGGGACCTTTACTCTCTTTTTGTACCAGAGATTATGATTACCAGAAAGTGAGGGTAAATCCAAAGTTTTCTCACTAGAACAGGAATTGAGAGGCAATCTACTAATAGGGAAACCTATTTTGGTGACAACGGACTTAAAGTCAACTTTTATGGTTTTGGAGAGAAATCCTGTCATCTCCTGTTGTGTCTACAGAACAGGAAGTAAATGGAAATTTCCCCAATGGGATATAGTTGTAGAAAAAAAACTGTCAGGGATTCAAACAGTTTCCTACTCCACTCAGATTGGCTTTGGTTACACTTTAGGGGGTAATTCTTAAGCCCAGTAACCCATAATAACCAATCAGAATATGAACTCTTTATTGAATATATTTACTATGCTTATATTCTATACAAGAACAGAGACTGCAATTCAGGGATTCCAATACGTTAGTGAAATTTCTATTCACTCTTTTTCCACGTCGTTTTCACGTACGTTATTGAAATGTGATATTTTTCTTAAAGGGAGACATTTAGATTTTGCAAAATTAATTGCAAGATTAGTATGCTCACAAAGTGAGAGAGATAATTACTAGCAATACAAACCCTCCTCGGTAAGTTTGTCACCTTTGGTCTAGTCTGCCAATATCTTTTTTCCTTTTTTTTTAAAAATAAATCAATTAAATTCAAAATTGCTTTTTTGATCTCAGCAGTCAATTGCCATTTCTGCTGTTTTCTAATTTGAGGTTCTGTAGATTGCTGCTTTAATACACTTGAGAAAATAGTTACTGTCTAAAACTAGGCTAAAAGTTTGGAACCAAATCCAGTTCTCATTTCTTTATGATAAAGCCACACGGAAGTGATGAAAATAATCCAGGGTTATATGTTGCTATGTATACAAATGCATAGACGAAGAAGTCTGCAAAGCCAACCTTGAACGTGATATCTCTAACACTGACCAGGAGATGAGAGCAACTTTCAGCTTTTGTATAATTGGTCTTAGCAAACTGCACAGATGTTACTTGTCCTTATTTCCCATCTCATATGTGTGTAAAAACAGCTAAAGGGATAGCCTATCCCATACATTTTTTTTTGTTACTGACAGTAAAGGACATGCTGGGTCTGCTAGATTGCCAAATCTCTTAACAGGCCTAAATGAAAAAACTGTATTTTCATGTCAAGTTTAAAACCAAATGGAAATTTTGATTGGTTACCTAAAGCAATGCAGACAGTTCATATTTAAGATATCTTGATAAACTAGGCCTATTAGGTACTGTCAGAGATTTTGGCTGGCTTAGACCCTGTAGCATTACCAGCACCCTTCTGCTGACATTTTGCTAGTAATACATTATTTTTCGATATGGTCCTCTATATTCTTTTAATAAACATAAAAAATGTAACCTACATTGTGCTGGTCACAGGTCTAAACCTCAAAAAAATGTTATTTAAGTTATGAATACAATGATGAGGGACTAGAATCGCTTTCAGGTTTTCACCCTCTCATTGTCACCTGAACTGAAACTTTTGGGAAAATCTATAATTTTGAGTTGTCACCAGAACAGATGGGAAATCTCCCAGTGGGGACACTTATATAAAAAGGGGTCTTCCTCACTTTGGAGCGATTTCCTGTTGTATCTACAGGATAGGAAGTGAAGGGAAATCTCCTTCATAGGAAACAGATGCAAAATAAAATCTGATGGGGCTTTACCATTTTGGTTTTAGGTACAGTATATGTTAAGCTAACCATGCAGGGGCATGGTTAGCTTATAAATGTGAGGTTCCCTAAGTATTGATTATATTAAAATATTCATGCAGGAAGATTATTTTTGGCTTTACATGAGATCTAGCAAGGTGGAATTCGTTTGATTGATGTTGTTCAGAAAAACCTAGGGGTTGAGTTCCTAAAACTGGAGAGTGAAAAATCTGGTGCAGCTCTGCATAGAAACCAATCAGCTTCCAGGTTTTTTTCCCCAAAGCTCAGTTAAACAAGCTGACGTTAGAAGCTGATTGGTTACTATGCACAGCTGCACCAGATTCTGAGCGCTCCTGTTTTAGTAAATCAACCCCTCTGAGGCAACCCCATGCTCTTGATTTCTCCTAGACTACAATGGGGAGATAGCCCAACAAGTGCTAAATAATTGAGGTAAATGTTGGATGAAGGAAATATCATCTATAGCAGCCTTTTTCAACCAGGGTGCCCAGGCACCCTGGGATGCCTTGAGCTTTCTTCAGGGGTGCCTTAGAAAAATGCCTAAAAATTGCCCAAAAAATGTATACAAGCCGACATGTGGATGAAGCCTGCCTTTTAGTTGCACAAAGCCACAGGTTTTTATTGTGCATCATTACAGTCTTCCTGCTGCCAACATTCTAACAGCCAATGGCGTCATCAGTTGATATGGAGGATGTCAGTCGCATGCACAGCATCCTTGTATCCCCCTCTCCTGCCCCTCTCCATCAACATTGGGGTCCCATTAGCTGAGTGATGGAGAAAAACTGAGGGAGAAGAGAAACATTGGAATACTTGTCAGTACCAGTTTGCAAAAGTATGTTTGCTTTGAAAGAATAAATGAGTTCTAATGTGTCCTGCGTGTGTGGATGCTGCTGCTTTATGTAAAACTATTAGAATTGTTTTTACACTTTAGAATGGGGCGCCTCAAGACTGTCTATAATTTTTAAAGGGTGTCTTGACTGACTAAAAGGTTGAGAAACACTGATCTATAGTACTAATCATTTCAAAGATCCAGATACCTCCGTTTTATAAGCATCCTAAAGTTTATTATTTTTTTTTTATTTTTTAAGTTTGGATAGAGTAAAGAATAGTTAGAACATCCATGATGTGTTTTGTTCTCTACATGCCTCATTGGGAAGACTCACTTGTACTTTCTATCCTGCAGGCACAGTAGGAAGTGACAGGAAACCTTCTCAAAATAAAGGAAAATCCCTTAGACAGTTGCCATTGGTACATATGTCCTCATTGTCAGATTTAACCTCTACCACCTGTGCTGGTTATAATCCTAACATTTTGGGTTTCCCATCACATTCTGTCCTAGTGACAATAGTAACCAAGAAAAACAGGTAAAATCGAATGGGTCAATCCCCATGAAGAATGCATTAAAAACCCATAAGAGTTTGACTCTTTTAAGCTTTACGCATACAAATAACAGGATCACTAACTTACCAATCTCTTTGTGATATATTTATTAAGAAACAAGTAAAACATTGAGATTTTTACCATATCGACATAGCTGTAATTATTACTCTCCTTAGTAAATAGTGTTCTGTGTGTGCTGGGATAGTATTGGGAGAATATTGCAAGCCTATATTGTTTTAAGCCTACAATCCTTTCTGTGTTTAAGAAACATTGCATTCATTGTAGGCCACTATACCGATGAAACAGCCAACACAAACACACAATCAATAGGACTTTCTGTTCAATAATGCTATGCTGGGCCCTATCACACTCTCATGAATAACCTTATACATCTGAGCTGATATAGGTAACTTGAGCATGGGAAAGAAATCTCTTTAGCAATAATTAGGACCTCTCAAGCCACTGTCAATCACTGCAAGCCAAATGATAGAATTCCTACCAGTCAATGACATTTCCCAAATGCAGGCAATCACTCTAAAAAAGCTTCTCCACTTTCACAAATAACCACTAGCTCCAAAGCTGAAAGTATTTAAGCAATTTACTCCCCCCCCCCCCCCCCCCCATCCCAAACAAAGAGTCTGTGATTGACCATCTCCCATCAGGATGCAGGATTTCTTCTCTAACATCGAATTTACTGCATTTGAAGAACTCTGGGAGATAAACAAGAAGTTAAAATTTACTAAGATGCAGAACAGATGGCTGCAGGGATCTAAATATATCTTGTAAGCGAGAAAATATGTCCTAGAGAATTATTGCTACATCAGGAATAGCGATTCATTATTTCATTCAAAGTTCAAAGTAGAGAAAAGAAACAAAGAAATATAACTTCAGAAGGGAAAGTCACACCAGCAGGCCCTGTGATATTACAGGATATCCTGTTCTCCTCGCATTGTTTCTGCTTCTTAATGAATTTACCATTCCATATGAGCCTATGATAACTTTATATGTATCTGGCTTGAACTTGTATGAGGAAAGAAAATAGTGACCCTCTGAAAATAGTGCTCAAATAATAGTTTATGAGGGACATTCCACTTATGAGGGTTCATGAAAGAAAGGAAACGGAACTTTATAGAGTTGACTATGACCTGGGTTCATCCCGTACAAGCCTGCCGGACAGATGGTAAAACATTATTTTTTTGGAAATAATACGCAGTGTTTTTCCGCAAACATATATTATTCACATCAGTCCATCTCCCTAAAGGAGCTTAGTCCAATGTCCTTACCTTACTCATATTGACACACTCATAAACATACCACAGTAGGGCGGGGATTAAAAGCTGGTGTTTTTGGGTAACATTTGGTCCTCATTCTTAATGTAATAGTAACAATAGCAGCTTAATAGGGATAGCTTCTTCATGCGGCAGGAGGGAATCCCCCCTCCTGCCACCTTTTCAGGGTCTCCTGTCCCACCCGGAGCCTGGGACTGACCCTGTTGGTTCCGTCGGCTTACTATAGAGATGACCGAGGATTGAAACATCCCTGATCATATCTATGGCCAAAGAAACCAGAAGCGATGAGTACTTTCTCACTTTCGGTTTTCGCCAGGATGTAAACAAGCCATCTGATCAAACCGATCTCGTAGACCTCAGATCTCTCAGTGAAGAGGACCTGTCACAGCTCATGCTATCACAAGGAATGCTGTCCATCCCTTGCGATAAAATTAAAAGTGATTAAATAAATAAACAGACAGTGTAAAAAAAGACCCCGATCCCCCCCCCATGCTCGTGTGCAAAGGTGCAAAGGTATCGCTGCGAATGCCAGAGTGAGAGCAATAATTCTAGCACCAGACCTCCTGAGTAACTCTAAACTGGTAACCTGTAAAGGCTTTTAAAGCGAGATTTTTAGGTACCGTAGTTTGGCGCCGTTCCATGAGCATATGCAATTTTAAAGCGTGAAATGTTAGGTATCTGTTTACTCAGCGTAACATCAACTTTTATGTGGTAGCAAAAAAAGGGTATTATATTGTGTTTGTGTGCACTAAAATTCATTAAAGTATGTTTTTCTTTTTTCTTTTTTTTAAAGTGATTGTAAACGATCACCTTGTAAAACAACCCATTCAGTTTAAATACAAATGCAATGCAAAACATTTTTGTATAGATATAACCAGAAAAAAAACCTTTCTAAATACTTTTTCCCTTTTTTTATAAGTGATCACATTCCCTCTGTTCTCAGCTGCATAAGAGCTGTGGGGAGGAGAAACAGCAGCACACCGAGCTTCCCAGTGAATGGCTGTGGAGCAGGGGCGTGTTAGGACAAGTCTGATCATTGGAGGAGAGCACACATATCTAGAGAACTGACCACGATGTGCCTTCCTGCTTAGTGTAGTCACTTTTTAATAGGAAAGCAGAGGGACTGGCAGGTACACCAGGGATTTCACACAAAGGAAGCAATACAAAGAGAACAGAACACTTTCTCATACAAGTACATGGTACATCAGGCATATATGAGGAATATGAAGTGTTGGGGTTAAAAATGCTTTAAAAAAAATAGCTGCACAAATACAGTGTGACCTAAAAAATAGAAAAACCCACCGATGCAATACACAACGTGTCATACTTTAAAATTGCACACTCTTGCGGAATGGCGTCAAACTACAGTACTTAAGAATCTCCATAGGTGACGCTTTTCTACAGGTTACCAGTTTAGAGTTACAGAGGAGATATAGGGGTTGATTTACTAAAGGCAAATAGACAGTTCCCCTCTACAAGTGCAGTTGCTCCTGAGCTTAGTAAATGAGGTAAAGCTTCACTTTGCAAAGATTACACAATCACATGCAAAGAAAATAAAGAAATCAAAATTTTTGCTTGTACGTGATTGGATGATGGAAGTCAGCAGAGCTTCTGCTCATTTACTAAGCTCTGGAGCAACTGCTCTTGCAGAGTGCAACTGCACTTTGAAAAGTGCACAGTCTATTTGCCTTTAGTAAATCAACCCCATAATGTTAAAAGTATTGCTCTCGCTCTGACGTTTGCGGCAATACTTCACATGTTTAAACACTGTTTACATATGTGGGCGTGACCTACACATGCGTTCACCCCTGAGCACGAGGGCGAGGGGACGAGGGCAGTTTAAACTTTTTTTTTTTTTTTGCTATTTATTTTATTACCTTTTTTTACACTGTCCCTTTAAATCACTTTTATTCCCATCACAAGGAATGTAAACATTTCTTGTGATAGAAATGAACAGTGACAGATCCTCTTTATGGAGAGATGTGGGGTCAATAAGATCGGCCGTAGACGGTTTAAATCTCAGCCGATTCAGCATGAATGTACCAAGTTGATCGATCAATTGATCAATTCCTTGGCAGGAGGGAGTCCCCTGTCAGCACTGTCACCACAGTGTTGTTGGGAGAATCGTGGGAATTTCTTTCCTGCAACCTGCAGGAAAGAAATTGGCACTGTCTATGGCCTGCTTAACTCATTGCAGCCAATCTGCTATCAAATTACTGAAATCTGATTACTGATAAATAAAATCTGACTGCAACAGGAATGCCACACACCAAGAATCAAAATATTATTCTTCCTTTAATAAAATAGTCAGCAGGTACAGGTTTTCTTCTATGTTTCATATTAGGCACAGTACTTTCTTTAGAGCAGTTTTTTTCCCCTGCCTCTAGATGCCCCTAAACGCCTTTGTGTGCATGGACACAGACTAATGCAGTGTACACACGATCAGATTTTCCGACAACAAATGTTGGATGTGAGCTTGTTGGAGGAAATTCCGACTGTGTGTATGCTCCATCGAACATTTGTTGTCGGACTTTCCGCCAACAAATGTTGGCTAGCAGGTTCTCAAATTTTCCGCCAATAAATTTTTGTTGTCGTACTTTCCGATCCTGTGTACACAAGTTCGTCGCACAAAAGTTCACGCATGCTCGGAATCAAGTACGAACTGGAAGCGCTCGGGTCTTGTAAAACTAGCGTTCGTAATGGAGATATCACATGACTATTGAACTTCCTTTTTATCGGCTCGCCGTGCGTCTTGTACGTCACTACATTCGTAATTGTTGGCCAACATTTGTGTGACTGTGTGTATGCAAGACAAGTTGGAGCCAACAACCTTCGAACAAAATTCCACGGTTTTGTTGTCGGAAAGTCTGATGGTGTGTACGGAGCATGACATGCAGGGGAGATTAGAGGGAGAAAAAAACCCGCCAGACGCCCCTAACAGCGACATTAAAAATGTCCAGTATGCATGAGGCCTAAGAATGAAGTAAAGCTCTGCTGACATCTGCTGACTACCACCATCCAATCACGTGCAAGCAAAAATCCTTTTTTCATTTTCCTTGTATGTGATCAGGTATTCTTTACTAACTGAAATTTCACCGCATTCACTTAGTTCTGGGGGAAAATTCCAATGCAAAATGCAACTTCCTACTATGCATTGATCAAGTGTGGAATTTTGCCTCTGTAAGGAAGTTTCCTGTAATAAAGACCAGCCACTCATGATCTCTCTCCTTGTGCAGAATGACTGATCATACATCCGCCCCCTCCTATAGTTTTCTGCAGGCAGGCTCTGGTAGGTGGGGCCTGCTGGGTCCCTCCCACAGTTCTGCTCTCTGCACAGGCTATGTACAGCACAGTGATGTCACTGCTACTTTTACAAGCTAATATCTGGGTTTGCAAAGGCATTTGGTGCACACAAAGTGATTTATATTCTTTTGGCCTACTGAGAAATCTATTAAAGTGAAAGTTTTTGTGTCCAGAGTCCACAATTTAAAAACTACTATTGCAAAAAATGTTGTAATAAGTATTCAGTTGTAAATAAGTTCCCAGTATATTTATTCCTTTTATGCTCCACATACCCTAACATATATATTATACAGCGGGTAAAATAAGTATTGAACACATCACCATTTTTCTAGGTAAATATATTTCTAAAGGTGCTATTGGCATGACATTTTCACCACATGTCGGTAACAACCCATGCAATCCATACATACAAAGAAACCAAAACAAATAAGTTCAGAAATTAAGTTATGTGTAATAAAATGGAATGACACAGGGACAAGGAATTAAACACATGAAGAAAGGGAGGTGCAAAAAGGCATGGAAAGCCAAGACACCAGCTGAAATTTATCAGTAATTAGAAAGCAATCCTGCCCCTTGTCAGTGCAAATTATTATCAGCTAGTTCAGTCTCAAATGATGGTATATAAAAAGGTGTCTCATTACCAAGTGGTCACACAAGAAACATTTCATGATGGGTAAAAGCAAAGAGCTCTCTTAAGACCTTTGCAAACTTATTAGTGCAAAACATATTGATGGCATTGGTTACAGAAGGATTTCTAAACTTCTGAATGTTCCAGTGAGCACTGTTGGGGCCATAATCTGGAAGTGGAAAGAACATCATTTCATCATAAACCGGCCACGACCAGGTGTGCCTCGCAAGATTTCTGACAGAGGAGTGAAAAATAATTATCAAAAGAGTTGTCCAAGAGCCAAGGACCACTTGTGGAGAGCTTCAGAAAGACCTGGAATTAGTAGGTACAAAGAAAATACTAAGTTATGCACTCTACTGCCATGGTCTGTATGCACGCTCACCATGCAAGACTCCATTGCTGAAGGAAAAGTATGTTGAAGCTTGTTTAAAGTTTGCTGCACAATATTTAGACAAGCCTGTGAAATACTGGGAGAATATAGTCTGGTCAGATGAGACCAAAATGTAACTCTTTGAATGCCATAATAGACACCATGTTTGGAGGTCAAATGGCACTGCACATCACCCCAAAAACACAATACCAACAGTGAAGCCTGGAGGTGGGAACATTATGGTGTGGGGCTGTTTTTCAGCATTCGGTACTGGCAAACTTCATGTCATTGAAGGAAGGATGAATGGAAAAAGGTACCAAGACATTCTTGATAAAAATCTACTGCCATCTACCAGGATGATGAATATGAAACGAGGGTGGACATTTCAGTAAGACAATGATCCCAAACACAAAGCCAAGGAAACTCTCAATTGGTTTAAAAGAAAGATAATAAAGCTGCTAGAATGCCCCAGCAAATCACCTGCCTTGAATCCAATAGAAAAGCTATGGAAAGAACTGAAGATCAGAGTTCACAGAAGAGGCCCACAGAATGTTCAAGACTTGAAGACTGTTTGTGCGGAAGAATGGGCCAAAATCACACCTGAGCAATGCGACTAGTTTCTCCATACAGGAGGCTTCTTGAAGCTATCATTACCAACAAAGGGTTTTGCACGAAGTTTTACATAAATTTCAGTTAGCGTGTTCAATAATTTTTCCCTTTGTCATTCCATTTTATTACACATAACCTTAAGTTCTGAACTTGTTTTGATTTCTTTGTATGTGTGGATTGCAGAGGTGGTTACCGACATGTGGGGAAAATTTCATGTCAATAGCACCTTTAGAAATATGTTTACCTAGAAAAATGGTGACGTGTTCTATACTTCTTTTACCCGCTTTATACCATTGTCACTTTTGCTGGACAGAGTGGTCAGCCTGTAAACATGGAAAAAATATAAATAAAGGCATGAAAAATAAGTGGAAGTTATATACCAAATGCTATCAGAATACAGTACTTTTCCTGGTTTATTATGCAGATTAATAGAATTCATACAAGACCAGATCTTACAGAACTGCACTCACAGAACAAACTTCCAGTGTGCCTGTAGGAAAACTCACACACTCTTCTTGATGACAACATACACCCACAGATTTAATTACCACCACATTTCTCATCCTGCTTACTTGATATTAAAATAGTTACTGAATAGCCACTGGAGTTCATTTTCACTACAAAATAGGGTAATCTGGGTTTATTAGCTCTGGTAATTTACCAAATTGTGGCACTTGTACGGTAGATGAACATTCTAAAATAGTCATCTTACACGGTTTCATCTATATCCTCAGCATGTCACAATGTTAGTACTGAAATACCGGTGGATAAGTGTAGGGATAAGGCTTGGATTTGTTGCTACCATGGATCATGGCGAATCTCCAGGATTCACGGTTACTTACTCACTACTTACACTAATGCTGCGTACACATGGGCGGACATTTTGACGGACTAGGTCTGGTGGACTTTTCAACGTACTTTCCAACGGACTTTCCGAATGAACGGACTTGCCTACACATGATCAACCAAAGTCAGACGGATTCATACGTGATGACGTACGGCCGGACTAAAACAAGGAAGTTCATAGCCAGTAGCCAATAGCTGCCCTAGCGTCGGTTTTGGCCGTCTGACTAGCATACAAACGAGCGGACTTTTTGACCGGACTCGAGTCCGTCTATAAGATTTGAAACATGTTTCATTTCTAGGTCCATCGAACTTTTGGGAAAAAAAAGTCAGCTGGAGCCCACACACGACCAAATTGTCCGACGGACTCCGGTCCGCCGGACCAAGTCTGCTGTAAAGCCCGCTCGTGTGTACGCGGCATAAGAATATATAAATCCTTTATTGTAGTCGCATCAATCATATGACTTCAAGATCCTAGATGACAGAAGCAGGGGATCTCAGCAGTTATGTCACAACGCCTTTTGTGAATTCCAAATATCCCACTTCTTCAGGCTCTGTGAAACTATATGGATAAGACCATCATAAGAATACATCAAATAAATAGAAGGTGTGACAGCAACGCATGTGATTTATATTATACACAGTTCAAATACTATTTATTGTGAACCATAGGCTCAGGAACGTGTTTTTTTAATACTTTGTAAATAAATTTGTATAATTTTAATAGCGGTGTATAATAGTATAGAAATACATGGAGTAGTGGCGCAACCTGTGATATATATAAAAAATAATAAGGAAACACTGCGCTTTGGATAGGCCTACACAGTAACAGGCAAGGTTGCTGCCTCCCCTAAAAATTGAAACACTCACAAAGGGTGTCCCAAATTATAATATGAATGAGGAAAAGAAAGGGGTGTTTTGGCGCTACCTAAAAGAACCCTAGAAGCTGCTATATCATAGAATCAAATAGAGATATTTATTATTTATTTGTACAGTTAAGTGGGCTAAATGATATGTAGAAGGTTTCCTACCTCAATAGGTAAAAAGGAGGAAGTATATCATATAGACCACAGTACCCAACCTGTATCTCTGGGTGGTGTATAGGTGTGCAATGGAAATAGAAAAAGGCTATGTATAGGAGATAATCCAAAGAAAATAGAAAAATAAAAATATACATGCAAAACGCCTCCAATACACATACAACACTGTCACATCTATATAGGAATTACAGATTGTCACATCTATGTGGAAATCAAAACTCAGCCAGATGGGATCCTCCAGGACAAATACAATAATTGGTGCAGTGGTCCCTAGATATTATGGCTATTAGCAGAGAAAACACAAAGTCTCTAGTATACAGAAGAAAAAAATGAAGAAAAGAAAAAATGTGAAAGTTCCATATGCATAGTGGTGTCTGCATCAAATCTAGACAGCATCAAGGTGACTTTGGTGATTAAATATTTTTCCAGGTGACTTCTGTGCTCCCCCTTCAGAATTCCTACTCACCGGATCCAGACACCCCTACAGGGGTAGTGGGCCTGTAGTGCTTATTATGGAGGTCACTGCTCCCTGATGTCCGCGGTGGATGTCCCAGATATATCCTTATTGAGTAGTTGATTCTGATGTGCCCATCACTCATAAGTCAAAAAATATATAAAGAAAGAGCTCCCATGGTGGTAGTAAATTTAAAAAATCGGTCCGTTTATTCATTAAAAAACATAAAATAAACACCAGGCAACAGCATCCATTAAAAACCTTAAATTCCTGTCGGTAGCACCCGTAACCGGCGTGCATGTAATGCCGGTACCAGTTTAAACAACAGCCCAAGCGTTTACCGAGATAGGGGATGCCGACAGCTATTTGTGCTCCAGCTGCGTTCCACCTTCTCGTAAATACGGAAGTGACGTAGTGTGCGTGGCTCCGTCGTACGCGTTTCGTCATAGACGTCCTCAGCGACGGTCCTCAGAGACGTCCTCAGACGTCGCTGAGGACATCTGAGGACTGTAGCATTTCATCGAAAAGGTGCATTAAAAACTCACATTTGAGGTATCTATATGTAGGCACAATAGGGTCCAATGAACCGCACTATCACCGTCCAGGCTGTCTGTAGCAACTGTGTCTTACTAGTTCAGATGGAGCCGGCGTCCTGACCAGCAGGAATCTTTGGCGCTCAAGCGTGATCCAAACCAAGGGTGGGAGCGCAGCTGGGGACTGAAGGAGGGGGCTGGAATGCAGCGCAGAGCGGGATGGCTTCACGGACTTGCTCGCTACGCATTTCTCAGCATGCGCGCTGGAGAGATGTGCACAGTGCGCGCTCCTTTGTCAAGCTAAGGAAAGCCGGCTGGGAACAGCCTTTTTATGTGCCTTGTAAATACTGCCATCTAGGGCGGAGAGTTGGAATTTCTTTCCACATGCAATAGTAGCCTTATACAATGATAATCTGTATAGCTATATATACAGTATATCTCTCTGTACTAGAATATATATTAACATACATTAAAACAAATAATTAATCGTTAAGATAATAGAACAATACATAAACATCATTGTAAATAGACATATCTATAACTATCTAAACCATGTGAATTAAATGAATTTGTATATGAATAATTAGATACATATATACATAAATTGAAAATTAATTGATATAAATATAATTGATATTGGATTAAAATAATATGAATAAGGATAAAAGTGAGAATATTTAAATAAATATATTTATTTATGCATAAAAATCTTTATACTGGATATAGTGTATGTGCACACCTGTGGTGCATCCAATATTAGCACAGGGAGGTCTTTGAGAGGATAAGGCCAAAAATGTATGGTATGAGTGAATGAGGATGTACAATTTGAGGTTCCCTCAAAGGGGGGACCAAGGACATATGTATGCATGTGAATGCATAGGCACAGACTCCATCGCTGTCTCAGTGGAATACCCTGCACAGAGTATGTTCACACGTGTTTAGAGAATGATGGCTGAAAAGCATGTATTAAATATGAGCTATGCCACAGATTCGGGAGCAATACTATAGAATCAAAAAATGCTATTTTTTTGTAATTTGAAAAAGGGCCTAATATAGTTGATGATGGGTATATATTTCTCATGGTGTCATGTCCATGACCCCATGTGTAGATAGACTGTATATGTTTAAATAGAGAGAAATGGGGGAAAGGGACAAGAAGAGGGAATAGAATAAGAGGGGAACAGGGGGGGGGGAGAAGAATGAGGGGGGGGCAAGAAAAGGGAATAGAGTAAGAGGGGGACGGGGGGGGCAGGGCCCTAATCATGATAGAATATGGGATTTTAGTTCAGTGTGATGGTTACTTATTATATAGTAGAGCAGCCCACCACCCCCGTTATCTTATATATATATATCATCACCTGAGAAAAAAAAAAGAAGAAAAGGGATCTTGTTAGACATAAAATTATAGTATGGTGGACACTTAATTCCTCCCGGTGACAGCATGTCTAGAGAGTATATCCAATAGGTCTCACGTTCACATAGCCTATAGAATCTCTCTGCTTCAGGTTGTTTAGCATATGTTCTATAATCCAAACTTCTAACCCTTCAGTGGACATGTGATGTTCAGTGAAATGGCGGGGGACACTATGTTTATCTTTACCAACCTCTATCTTTCTCCGATGCTCACCAAATCTTTGGCGGAGTGGACGTATAGTGCGTCCTACGTACAGTAGATGGCAGGGGCAAGTGAGGCAATATACCACGTAGTCTTAACCACAGTTGTAGAAGTCTCCCAAGGTGTAAGTCTTTCCTTTAGTGGAAATTTTTTTTTGCCATGTTTGACAAAAGCACATGTCTTGCATAGTGTTTTTTTGCACTGGAACATCCCTTTTAGTTGGATTAGACAGATATGTGGAGAGATAGTTTTCTGTTGGGGTTTCAGTTTGCTATGTATGATCTTATTCTTTAGATTTGGCGCCTTCGTATATGTTACCCTGGGCATATGTGGTAGGAGAGGTTTGAGATGTGGGTCCTCCAATAGTATCGGCCAGTGTTTTTTGAGAATTGTGTCCATCTTTTTAAATCAGTGTGAAATTTAGTGATAAAGCAGGCGGATTGGTTAAAGGCCTCTTTTTTTACTCCGGGGGGGATCATTTTGTAGGTAGTGTTTGTAGGCCTGGTCAACAAGAGACTCGGGATAACCTTTATCCTTAAGGTTGCTTTTAAGTATAATGCCCTGTACACACGGTCGGATTTTCCGACGGAAAATGTGTGATAGGACCTTGTTGTCGGAAATTCCGACCGTGTGTAGGCTCCATCACACATTTTCCATCGGATTTTCCGACACACAAAGTTTGAGACCAGGCTATAAAATTTTCCGACAACAAAATCCGTTGTCGGAATTTCCGATCGTGTGTACACAAATCCGACGCACAAAGTGCCACGCATGCTCAGAATAAATAAAGAGATGAAAGCTATTGGCTACTGCCCCATTTATAGTCCCGACGTACGTGTTTTACGTCACCGCGTTCAGAATGATTGGATTTTCCGACAACTTTGTGTGACCGTGTGTATGCAAGACAAGTTTGAGCCAACATCCGTCGGAAAAAATCCTAGGAGTTTGTTGATCGTCTGATCAATGTCCGACCGTGTTTACGGGGCATAAGACTTTGTTCTGTATAGTCTGTTGTTTTAGTACAATTTCGTCAAAACTGACCTTGTGATAGTGGCAACTCTTATGGTGGAGCAAAGAGTTGCCAACCGTGGGCTTGTAGTCATTTTGAGCATCGGATCTCTTCATTGATATGGTACAAATCTAAATCAAGAAAAGTCAACCTCTCTGAGTCTGCAACATAGGTGAAGGAAAGGCCATGTGGGTTGTTGTTGCAATGGGAGATGAACTCATTGATGACATCACTAGGACCATCCCAGATAATGATGATGTCATCAATGTATCTCCCATAAAATATTAGGTGTTTTAGGGGTTATTCTGCCAGATGTAATTATGCTCCCATAGGCCCATGGTTCGCATATGAAGGTGCAAAGTTAGCACTCATAGCTGTCCCTTGTACTTGTAGATAGTATTGGTCTTTAAAAAAAAAGTAGTTATGGGTGAAACAGAATCTGGTGCAGTCTAGGATGAATTCAGCTTGTCCATGACTCATATATGGGTCATTAGAAAGAAAATGGTCCAAGGCTGCCAGTCCAAAATCATGCGGGATGGATGTATATAAGGAGTTAACATCCAATGACATCCAGATATACTTATTTTCCCACTTGTATGGCTTCAATTGATCCAACAAGTGAGTTCCATCACGGATATAGGACTGTAGGCCCCGGGCCAGGGGTTTTAGATGGTGGTCAACATACAGCATTTAGATAAACCGGAAGTAATGCTATCATAGTAGGTGATGTTGAAAAAAGACACAAGTCCATCAAGTCCAACCTATGTGTGTGATTAAACCCATCGATCGCATTGCATTGCTATCCATTGCAGCAATGATGGGTCTACCCAGGGGATCTGTCTGACTTTTATGGATTTTCGAAATATGGTAGAAGTAGGGTGTGTGGTAGAAATCTGTACGTAAAAAGAAGGCTTCTCCTTTATATATGATTTTTTGTTGCATGGCACATGGCAATGGATTATTACTCAATTTACAATAAGTCATACAATCAGCAAGCAAACGGTCGGCTTCCTTGATGTAGCTGACACAATCCTGAATTACAATTCCACTGCCTTTGAGGGTGGTTTTAATGATTATTTCGTCATTTTTAACTAGGGATTGCAGTGCTATGTTTTCCTGAGGGGTAGGGCGACCAAGGTCTAAATGGTGTGGTGCTGTGTGTAAGCACATCTTTTTTAGATCTAAAAATACCATATTGTAAAAGGTGGTGAGATGTGGGCCTTTTGATTGATAATGGTAAAATACTGATTTTGGTTTTAGTGTTAAATGTATAACTGTTGGAGAAGTATGTAAATATTGTGTATATAAATCAAGGCCAGTGTATGAATCATCATGATATAGTTGCTCTAACATGTCAATCATGTCAGTTTCAAAATCGAATTCCTATAAATCCGAGGAGGAGTGAGACAATGTGGAATCTTCTGTGCTGTCAGAGATTGCATTTTTAGTGCTTTTGATCTGAAAGAACCTTTTTAGAGTGAGATTTATAATATATCTGTTTAGATCCTTAAACAATAAAAATGGGTCAGGTTTGTTAGACGGAGCAAAATTGAGTCCATGGCTCAACAGGAATGTTTCTGCTGTGGACAGGGTATGTTTGGATAAATTAAAGATTTTAACAGTTTGCGGTTCTTTGGCAGGTCGGCACCTGTGTTTATTTCATCCTCCTTTTTTGTGGAGCGGCCGGAGAGGGGTTTGACAATAAAAAAGACTCAGACTCTGGCAAACCGTTAGGCTCATAAGTAATCCACTATCAGTGTTTGCTGGATGGGATATGACAGAGTCGCCATTATTTATACCTGAAGTTAGGAACAAGTGATTGTCAAACCGCATGCCAAATCGCTGCAATGTGAACCTAGGCCAAGTCCCAGAGCCTTTTCATTTTATCATTTTGGCGATTAGCTCTACACGTTATACATGTTAGAGCTGTAATCTACCCTAACATATACGTTGGGTTTTTTTTGTTGTAGGAAAGACCTTTAATTTGGTAGCAAATTTGGATACATAGTTTTTTTTTACTTGTTTTTGTATTGAGAATAAATAGTAAAAAATGTTCCTGTAATTTTCCCAGCACAACTTATACATGTTTTGCACCCCCCCATATATTTACCAGGATACATTAGCAATAAAGTCTGCTGATTAAAACAATATCACATTAGTACAACTTTTATGTAAGGTAAAGTTATGCATTTTACCTTAGGAGAGCTTAATACTAGGTTAACGCCTATGCGTTTTTTTAGTGCATTTTGTAGTTTGCACAAACACACTACAGTCCATTAACATGGTTTTCTTATAGTACACCTTCACATCTATGAGTTTTTCAGCCGGTGCAGTTATGGAAAGGGCCAGGGACTTTCTTTCCCACAGAAGATTGCATTTTGCGTGTAATAGGCTTCTTAGATATACGTTTTTGATGTGTTTTTATGTGCGTTTTGCATTTTTTTCTCCATAACAAACTGTGAATAGCTGATTGTTAAGGAGCAGGCCGGGAAGCCGGCCGCCATGTCCTTAGTAACCGATGAGTCATCAGCTGTCAGTAGGGTTACCCGCTGACAGCTGAATGTAAACACAAGAATTGCCGGCAATAAATAAAAACGGCGAGGGGTCCGCCCCCAATTCATACCAGGCCCTTTGATTTTGAGGGGAACCGCACACCAAAATTTAAAAAAGAAATGGCGTTGGGGTCCCCCTCAAAATCTGTACCAGACCCCTATTTGAGCATGCAGCCCAGCAGGTCAGGAAAGGGAGGAGAAGGTGCTTTCCCCCCCCAAAGCACCTTCTCCGGCCCACCCCTAAACAAACAGCTATTCACAGTTTGTTAAAGAGAAAAAAGTGCAAAGCGCATGAAAACTGCATGCAAAAACACATCAAAATCGCTGGTTAAAAAACGCACCGCAAAACGCTCCGGAAAACAGCATCAACTGCATAGATGTGAACCTAGGGTTAGTCTCCTTTCAACACTCTCTCGTTTATTGTACACACAAGATTTATTTACAGAATATTTAACAATTTATACTGTAGCCCTATTGTGAAGGGGGTTATGAGAAATGGTCCTCCCAAAAAGGATTTTGCACTAAACCTGTAAGTAAATAAGGAAACCAGAACCTTCGCTAAGTGGTAGAGTGGGTTTGATAATAAAGTTGGCAGTGCCTCCACCCAGGACAGGTCCTCTAAAATGGAAATTGGAAATTAACAGTAATCTATTCAGAGTAATTGGGAGCAGAAGAACTACTGGAGCAGGCATATAACATTGACTATAATGCCGCGTCCACACGAGCAGAATTTCCATCAGAAAAATCTTGAATGGTTTTTCCGACGGAATTCCGCTCCAGCTTGGCTTGCATACACACGGTCACACAAAAGTTCGCTGAACTTTTGTCAAGAACGCGGTGACGTACAACATTACGACGAGCCGAGAAATTGAAGTTCAATGCTTCTGAGCATGCGTCGAATTGTTTCCGAGCATGCGTAGGAATTTTGCGCTTTAGAATTGGTACAGACGATCGGAATTTCAGATCGGAACTTTTTCCGACCAAAAAATTGAGAACATGCTCTCAATCTTTTGCTGGCTGGAATTCTTCCAGCAAAAGTCAGATGGAGCATACACACGCATTTTCGGACCAAAAGCTCTCATGGGACTTTTGCTGGTGGAATTTCTGCTCGTGTGTACGGGGCATAAGTATACTGATCAGCCATAACTTTATCACCACTGACAGGTTAATTGATTATATCGTTACAATGGCATCTGAAAGTCAGTGGGATGTATTAGGCAGCAAATAACCATGTTGTCCCTGACTTGTTGAAATCAGAAAAATGGGCATCCCACTTTGTTTTGTATGGGTCTGTGTAGCTGCAGACCGATAAGGGTGCCCATGCTGACCCATGTCCACAGTCAAAAGCGCCTACAATGGGCATGTGAGCATCAGAACTGGACCATGGCCACTCATGTGGATGTTACTTTGGCATGTACCACCTACCTAAACATTGTTGCTAAGTACACCCCTTCATGGAAACTGTATTCCCTGATGGCAGTGGTCTCTTTGAGCAGGATAATGCACCCTGCCACACTGCAAAAATGGTTCAAGAATGGTTTATATGTCATATAGGTGTTCGTATGGCCTCCAAATTCTCCAGATCTCAATCCAATCGAGCATCCATGGGATGTGCTGGAAAAACTAGTCCATGAAGGCCCCATCTTGCAACTTACAGGACTTAAAATTAACTAGAGAATTCCAGACCAGAAGGGACATTATTATGTGAGATAACAATAAGGGTGCAGATACTGAGTACTTATATTTAAGTTTGGAGACCACTGTCCTAAAGAAAAAGCAGTCAATTCACCCACTCAAGGCAAATTGACAGTTTTTCTTAAAAAGAGCACCCCCACATTATAAGGCTCACATTTACCACTCCCTTTGCCCGCAGTATATACCTTGTGTAAACTCTGTGATGGCCCATGTCAGAGCTTACACAGGGTTAATGAGCTTCTCTCCTTCTTTATGTGACAGAGTTTGGCCCTGGCCCTAAATGGGCAAAGTGACAGATTACCTTTATCAGCTGTCATTTCCTATTTTACTGCTTTGTTAAACATACTGCCCTGGGGGGGGATCCTGGAAACTTCAGGCAAATGTGACACTTTTGAACTGCTTACATAGGTTAATTGCTTATTTCTAACATTCACAATATGTTAGTAACGCAAAAGTTAATCTACTGACTATAATAAACTAAATGTAAATAATATTAAATTATTAACAAAGTCAATTCTGCTAATTTAAGGATAAGTTGAATAAATATCTTGCCTGTCTGTAATGTGTCTTGGTGATAATAAAGCTGTTTATATCGCATGAGATTTTCTGTGACAGTCTGGGAAGTGACATCTATAGACATCAAGGCAGTATTTTCAATGAATCCAATCAGCAACATTGTAAAGTTAGCAAAGAAAATCTGAGACTTGCTGTTAAAATTCATACAGCATTAAATAATATTTTTCTGCATATTCTTAAATGAAAATGGCATCTACATACTTTTCCTGGGTTTATTGGTGTCCTAAAGAAGCCCATAATGGACCTTCCTCTCTGTATCTTATATAGCTATACTGGGCCTTAACTAGTTTATGGAAAGGTACATGGCGTTGGTCAGAAAGGAGCACAGCCTTCATTTCCATCTGTTAGGAGCATGTAGCACTCCTGCTAGGGTTGCCACCTCATCCCTTTAAACCCGAACACATATGAATTACACAGGTTCTGAGGCTGATTGAGGTGGTAATTAAACTCACTTGGTGCCTTATCTGCATTAAATTAACCTCAGAACCTGTCTAATTCATATGTGTTTAGATTTAAAGGGATGAGGTGGGAACCCTAGCTCCTGCTCCATCACAGCTGCTGGTCTCATTCCAGCATCCTGGTTTTAGCAGGATGCCTTCTCCCTGTCTACTTGTTCACCTGCAAGGTGATTAATGTAGCCAGTCTCTGGGTGGAGACCAAACCTGATTTAAGCCAGCCAAGCCTGCAGTCTTATGTTTGTGATAGTATGTTTAACCACTTGCCAACCAGCTGCTGTCATTATACTGCGGCAGGTCGGCGCGTTCCCGTGAATCGCCGTCATTGTTCGTCGGCTCCTTTAAGAGTCATAGCTGCAGGGCGGGGGACATGATGCGCATGGCCGGCGGCCGCGATGTCCTCTGGCCCGCGCAATTGCAGGCACGAGAGCCAGAACGAGGATGTGTGTGTGTAAACACATAATGCCCCATTCTGTGAGGAGAGGAGAGACAGATTGTCTGCTTCCACTAAATAGGAGCAGCTAGTAAATCACATCCCCACACAGTTAGAATCACCTAGCAGGGAACACATTTAACCCCTTAATCACCCCCTAGTGTTAACCCCTTCCCTACCAGTGACATTTACACAGAAATCAGTGCATTTTTATAGCTCTGATCGCTGTATAAATGTCAATGGTCCCAAAAATGTGTCAAAAGTATCCGATCTGTCCGCTGCAATGTCGCAGTCCCGATAAAAAATCGCTGATCACTGCCATTACTAGTAAAAAAAATTAAAAACGCCATAAATCTATTCCCTATTTTGTAGATGCTATAACTTTTGCGCAAACCAATCTATATACGCTTATTGTGATTTTTTTTACCAAAAATATGTAGAGAATATATATCGGCCTAAACTAAGGAAGAATTTTTTTTTTAATATTTTTTGGAATTTATTTATTATAGCAAAAACTATAGCTTTTTTTTCAAAATTGACGCTTTTTTTTTGTTTATAGCGCCAAAAATAAAAGCCGCAGAGGTGATCAAATACCACCAAAAGAAAGCTTTATTTGTGGGGAAAAGAAGGACGTCAATCTTGTTTGTGTACAGCTTTGCACGACTGCGCAATTGTCAGTTAAAGCGACGCAGTGCCGTATTGCAAAAAATGGCCTAGTCATTAAGGGGGCAAATCCTTCCAGTCCTTAAGTAGTCAACACATGCTCTAAGCTCCCTGTTTGTCTGCCTTGTCTGCTAGTTTGGATTCCCTTGTTGACAACCTCGGATCGGATATTGAATGTGCTCGGAACTCTGCCTGCCTTTTGACTACAGATTTGACCCTGACTATTGTTTGCCTTGTACCAGGACTGTGATTAAGGCCCGGTTCACACTAGTGCGACATACACTTCAACTTTGGCAGACCATGTCGCATGACATGTATAAATCAATGGTTCCCTATGAGAGCTGTCTTAACTTTACTGGTCCGATACAAGTCGGTCCGACTTTGAAAAAGGTTCCTGCAACACTTTGGTCCGACTTCAGCCCATTCAATATCATTGAACTCAGATCATCATCTTAAATGATCCGACTTTGGCATGCGACTTGTGCTCTTAAGATCTTGAAGGGGAACCTTCAAGATCTTTGAGATCTTGAAGGTTCCTTTGAGAAAGTCAAACTTTTTTTTAGTTGTAACTGAAACAGTTACAGGCGAGGCCGGGTAAAACTTCCAATGGGAACACCTTTTCTAGTGGCAACTGTCTAAGAGCAGATTCTGCCTCATCTGGAGGAAGATTTTCTTTCTGTTGTGTCTCTAGGGAAAAAGTGCAAAGAGCAAAACAAAATGACAAATGTTCTAACACTTCTCCACTCAATCCAAAACCCATACCTTAGGAGAATAGTAAAATATTGCTCAAAACTCAAAACAAAGCAATGGTAAAATCTAAAAGTCAGGGGGCATTTATGAGGATAATATACACAAACTGCCACTGCTGCCACTAGGGGATCAGCTAGCATTCACAGTTCCTCCTTTCTTCTGACGCACCAGCTTTTCCCTGCTGTACATTGATACAAACACACAGAGTCCAGGAATTATATTAACTGAAGACTTTATTGAAATAACCACCCTACAGCAGCAAAAAAGTCTTGATGCATTTCATGAGCCTTATAACTAAGTGCTGCTGCATGCAATGGTCAAGGCTTCCTTGCTGCTGTAAGGTGCATGTTTGAATAAAGAGCCTTATGAATAAACACCATAGTGTAAGATGTATCAGGGCTGTTTCGTTGCTTTAAAGTACTTATTTGAATAAAGTCTCCCTGTGTTCTACCCCAACTCATTCACTCAATTTCTGCATTTGAAGGCAATTCTGAAGAGCCAGGAAACATCTGCTAAACTTGACAACAATATTACTGTAGCCTGGCATTGCTAGGGCCCTCTCTTCAATTCCCAATAAGGACACCATATGGAAGAAGATTATACAACCCCCCTGTTAGTAAGTATCTTTACGCATATTTAAAACCCAAACTTTTTTTGTTTTGAATACAGTAGGGCATGGTTATAACCCCTGTTGGATATTTTTTGCCACCTGTGTGGGCAGATTTTCCCTCACTCCTTTCTCATAGGCACAAAAAAAGAAAGAAGAAACATCTTCAAAGTAAAGAAAAATCCCTTCCTAAACAGCTTCCACTAGAGCAAGTGTCCCCATTGGAATATTTCCCTCTATTGCTGGGCTGATGACAACTTTAAATTTTGGATTTTTGCTTAAGTTCTAGGACAAGAAGAGCAGGAGAATCTCCCTAATTGCATCACATGAAAAAAAAAACCTTTAAAAACAAAACAACCCCCCATACCCCCCCCGCCCGCCAAAACACTAAACAGGGATACTAATCTCACCCACTCTTTCCGAAACTAAAATAAAGTTTTGGCTTTAGATCATCTTCTACCCAAACTAACTCTAGCTTATGTGTATAACGTATGATAGAGACATCAGAATACAAAAATTCAATGATTTCTATAAACTCCCATGGAATATTTTGGGTTTATAAAAGATAGAGAAATTAAATCCATAAATAATTTGAATTAATAACAGAATAATTTAAAAAACAAATGCAACTATCAGATACTAATAACATAAATATTTTTTTTCACATACATTAATTAAACAACTCAACTAAACGATATAATACACCAAGTTTCCCAGAAATCACACAGTAATTGTACAATCAATATACAAAGATACTCGATTTAAGTTTCTCAATACTGGCAAAGCTTTGAGGATTAATGCTTAGGAGGCTCCAATTTCAAATGTTCGAGCTGTGTGATGACTTCCCGCACAAAGGCCATGACTTCTACTCAGAAATCCTGAGGAAGGACACAGAGGGGTCATGTTAGGTCCCAGCACTGGACTGGACTTTGTGATAATCAATACATAATCATCAACAAATGATTCACATACTTTGTGCCTGCCCTGTGGAACAATGATTCTTGTGCATTCTATTGGAATGCAGAACAGATGGCTGCATTATGAAACAGACTTTCCCTGAATACAAAGGGCTTAGGAATAAGCCCAGTGCATTGATATACTGTTACAAAGTCCACTACTGAATATGTTGTGTGCATATGTGTGAATGTATGTGTGCGTATATTATTAGAGCTCCGTGTGGGGCAAAATATCCTATTATTATTTTTATACAATATTTATACCGTATAGTGCCAACAGTTTGCGCAGCACTTTATATGCTATGCAATGGAAAAGGAACAACAGGTCTCTGCTGCTCCATGTTAGAAGAAGAAAAACTGTTAACGTACTGTATATGTAAACCAAATCACTAAAACCTTATGCAAGCTTTAACATGTTTAAGTAGGTTCAAATTTAAATATTTTTAAATATGCCTGGTGATCTTGATATGAAGGTCCTTATTCAAACACTTTCTGTTATGGGGTGACCAATTTGTCCCTATTGACCAGTTGCTCTCTTGTGAGCTAATCCCCTGCTGATAGGAATGGAATCTGCCTCATGTGAAAGGGGTCTAAGTAAGGGAAAATCTCTTTAACAGAGTCCTGCATGGCAGTAAAAACTTGACAAGGGTATTGGGACATATGATTGACAGGTTTGCCAACATAAGCTATGGACAGCAGGGAACAATCCCTTATGTCTCCTCCCTGTGTAAAACACTCAAATTGCCTGAAAACCCAAGATCTACTGATATGCCTCAAACACAGGACACCTTAATCGCAATACACTATAAATCGTTGTATGTTGGCTCACTAACCACTGTGCTAGGCACTTCTGAGTTTCCTCTGTGGCTACACTGCACAACATACTTTCTCTGGACATCATTTTCACCCTCCCCTACCTCGCAAGCCCTTAAACCCACATGGCCTGAAGTCCATCAACCCAGAGCATTAATCATACCTAGGCTCTTGACTTAAGTACTTTTTTCCAATTACGTGATTTCTTTTTGTCCCAAAAATCAGGACACCCTTTATTACCTCATTACCCCAATCAAAACACTTTCACCTAATAAAGAGAACACTTTGCTTATCTTTTCTATTTCTCTCTATAATGTACTTCTTAAGCCGCGTACACACGAGCGGAATGTCCGACAGAAAAAGTCTGATGAAAGCTTTTCATCGTATATTCCGATCATGTGTGTGTGTGCCTCATCGGACTTCTCTTTTCGAAAATTCTGACAGACCTAGAAATATAACATGTTCTAAATATTTCCGACAGAACCAATTCCTATCGGGAAAACCGATTGTCTGTATGCTGTTCCGACGGACCAAAAACGACGCATGCTCTGAAGCAAGCACGAGATTGAAGCTATTGGCTACTGGCTATTGAACTTCCTTTTTCTAGTCCCGTCGTACATGCTGTACGTCACCTCATTTTGGACGGTCGGACTTTGGTTTGATCGTGTGTAGGCAAGACCGCTTCAATGGAATTCCGTCGGAGTTCCGTCTGAGAAACCTTCGGAGTTTATTCTGATGGCAAAACTGATCATGTGTACGCGGCATTACTCACCCACGAATGCCCATTTTATACAGCTGATTGAGAACATGAACTTAAACGCTCATGCAGAAGAATCAAAACTGCTTGATAAAGGGGCTGCTTTAGGGTCCAAAATGTTGCTGTCTCCTTTTGTATTTGTGACTAATAAATAGCTCTATATTGAGCATGTGATGTGCTGGTAGGGCTATCTGCTTTTGAAGACTTTGGATGACAGCTCTACCTACCTTTTTTTCACTAAAGCAATTTCTCAGAATAGGTCAGTATACCATTTGGAGTGCACCACAACTTTGTGCACTTTTTACTCCCAGAAGACTGGGACTGTTCTTTTTATTTGACTTTTAAAACTAGTTTAGCCAGTACTATCCATGAAATAAAATTACAAAATCCTTGCATGATGGTACTGCTGCCAAACTATTTTACATAAAATATTTCCTACTTACCCTAGCCATTGTCACAGATGATGTGGGGTTGAGGGAACCATGTTCCACATCTGGTGGGACTTTGATGCCATTCAGGCATACATTTTTTCCCCACATATAACTGACTATAGGATTGGATCTGCAGGGGTTCCTCTGGGGCTAAAAGGATGAGAAAGTCCAACCATACAAAGAGTATTTGTACCCTATTTGATGGTATACACTACAGAAGGTCAACTCTTTCAGCCTGATCCTGTGTGTGGGGTCCATATCCTTCCTCCTGTCTATGCTATTGTCTCTTCTCATAAACAGACAGCATTCATATCAATCTATGCCAGAGAAGGAGTTATTTTTATTTTAATACAGTGTAGCTCTTTACAAAATGTATTTAATTTTCCTACAACAGTTTTAAACGCACACATCAGGAACAGTTTAAGTTTAGGTTAAAGTCAATTAGGCATTGGCCTAGGGCAGCATAATTACAGATTTGACTTCTATTTATTTTATTAACTTATTGATCTTTTCCCTCATGTAATCTTGAAACAACAAAAAATAAAATTACACTACGTTACTTAAAAAAGATGAACGTCAGCCAGTGATAGAGATAAGACTGCACTCTAGGTCTCTCTAACACCAGGAGACCAACTAATAATGCAAGGGGAAAGTAGTTGACAAGTAAAAATCCTTAAAAGTCTTTACCAATGTACAACATATCACATTATTATGTTCTATACACTCTGAAAACTGGTGTTTCCTTTTTCATGCCATGGGCATACACTCAGCATAGCATGTACGGTATATTCTTTATGTTTCATAAGGCCAGAGTCACAAAGTATGATACAGGTGATCATGGGAATCTGCTAGGAGGGGCAAGGGGGGTCAAGTGCCCCCCCCCTGGAAGCGGGTGCACAGGGTGCACTGCACCCAGGCGCCGCAAGCTGAGGGAGAGGAGGGGCACCGGAGCTGTCAGTGCTGCCCAGCTCCTTTCACGAGATCTGCACACACAGATCCTCTCAGTCTCCGGGAGCTTCAGGCAGCTGTGTGGGGCAGGGGCGCTGATGTCATCCTGCAGGAGCCTGGGAAGACGAAACTCTACCATGCTGCTAAAATGAGGTCAGTAAATAGGGGGGATTGTGCAGAAACTGACCTTTGGGGGTGAAATGATTGTACTGGGGGGCAGACTGCTGCTTCCCCCCATGTCACGTGCAGTGCAGTGACCACCAAGTGATGTATTGTGCCCACCATGTCATGAAATGTGCCCACCATATGCAGTGCAGTGCCCACCGTGTCATGTACTGTAACTGTGCCCACCATGTGATGTACTGTGCCCACATGTGGTGTGCCGTGTAATAGGCTGTAATGTACAGTGCCCACCGTGTAATGTGCTGTGCCCACCATGTAATGAAGAGTGATGAATAAAAGGTAAGAGTAAGAAGACAAAGTAAAGGGGGATCTATTCTATGGGGGACCTGCCCTGGCCTGCTCTAAAGGGGATCTATATGGGGGACCCTGGCCTGGCCTGTGCTTTATATGATAATGACTAAACCCCTCCCCTTTATGACATTGTCAAAAGGGGCAAAGAATAGGTGACCTTAAAATGATGCCCCCCCTGAAAAAAGTTCTGTGGACGCCCATGCAGGTGATGGCCAATGGTACAAAGCTGCATAAATTGCATCTCCCAGTCCAGGTTGACGTTAGTGAACTGCTGTTCACAAACGCTCTCCATCCAACCTCACTGAGCTCGAGCTGTTTTGCAAGGAAGAATGGGCAAGAATTTCAGTCTCTCGATGTGCAAAACTGATAGAGACATACCCCAAGCGACTTGCAGCTGTAATCACAGCAAAAGGTGGCTCTACAAAGTATTAACGCAAGGGGGCCGAATAATTTTGCACGCCCCACTTTTCATTTTTTTATTAGTTAAAAAAGTTTCAAAAATCCAAAAGATTTCGTTCCACTTCACAATTGTGTCCCACTTGTTGGTGATTCTTCACAAAAAATTAAAATTTTTTATCTTTATGTTTGAAGCCTGAAATGTGGCAAAAGGTTGAAAAGTTCAAGGGGGCCGAATACTTTCGCAAGCCACTGTATATAACAGGGGTTTAGTGTTCTTTTAGGGTGGTCTGCATCCAATATCCAGCCAGTGTTGAGCTGGACTTCCTTTCCATGACTAAGATATATAAAGTGGAAAGGTAGGAGGAGAACGTTGCATAGGAAGAAACTGCCATGAAGGACTCCAGACTGTGGTAGTGTGGTTACCATATGTTTTTCTCCAGGTTGAGCCTGTGAAATATCCCTGCAGGAGATAGACTGGTAGAGTAGCCATGCAGAGACTTAGATTACTGGGTGCCAACCCTTCTATGTAGGATAACTTGACCTTCTATTTGGAGAACTGTTATGCCACTAACTATATTTTGAAAAGGCATGGATGTTAGGTAAAGCATTCAGAAAAACGAATGCTGGCCAGACGTTCCATTATTCTATTATTGCATGAGCTGGGATATGCAATATACACACCCAGAAGGGCCTGAAAGATGACTTGGACAAGAGACCGGTAGGTGTTTATGGTTGCCCTGTGACCAAATGATGGCAAGGTGTTCCCCCAGGTAAGAAGGATTTGTAACCCAAACCCCTTGTGTTGCACGATTCTACAGAAGGCCTCCTGGCATTAGAATTGGTATAACAATCCGCCACTTGGGGCCCTTTTACATGCAGTCTTTAGCCATGTCTCTCTAGTGAAAGTGTTGGAGAATGAGCAAATTTAACAAGGATGTCGAGCTAAATTAATATTTAGCTGATCTCCCTTTCAATGTTTAGTAAACTAAGGAATTCTAGAAGATCCAATCCATATAAAGTCATTTATCTGTATTTTTTCAATTTTCTACTTTGAAAAAATTATTTCACAGGACACTTGTAAGGAACACTTTATGTACTGCCAAAAGGTTTGTATATGCAGCAGACTGAAAGTCATGATCGTATAAAATGCTATAGCAAGTAAGACAGTTTTCATATGCTATACCTTTGACATCAATGAGTTCTTCGTTCTCTGCTAAATCATGATTTATATATTTTGAAGTGGGCATGGTCTTTTTAGAAATGGATAATTTTCTTTGAAACCAAAAAGTTTAACCCTAAGTAGAACTACTGTATATTGTCAGCCAACTGCACTATAGTTTGTATGATATGGCTAACCCATCAGGGGTCTAAATATGTATAAATACTTCTACAATTCTAAGTATTACCCAGTTCAGAAGTAAGTGATTGATTCCTAAATAAATTATAGCATTGTTACTGTGACACAGGATGTATTTTTGATTATTATTCATTCACAACACATACATATTTTTTCTATTACCATACTATCATATTATCAAACTATCAGTTTAGGAATTTCTGGTTTACTTACCAAAAAAAAGATGGCTGCCCAAATCCCACAAATCACAGCAACACAAAATATATACTATACAGTGGCTAAAATAATTATTCGATCCCCTGCAGATTTTGTAAGTTTTCCCACTTACAAATAAATGAAGGTTCTATAAATTTTATCATAGGTGTATTTTAAATTATAGAGACATATCAACCAAAATCCAGAAAAAACACATAAAACAAATGCTATAAATTGAGCTGCACTTTAGTGAGTAAAATAAGTATTTGATCCCCAAGCAAAACATGACTTAGAACTTGGTGGAGAAACCCTTGTTGGCAAGCACAGAGGAAAGACGTTTCTTGTAGTTAATGACTAGGTTTGCACACATCTCAAGAGGGATTTTGGTCTCTAAATCTTTAAAGTTTCTTGGCTGTCACTTGGCAACTCGAAGTTTCAGCTCCCTCCATACATTTTCTATAGGATTAAGGTCTGGAGACTGACTAGGCCACTCCATGACCTTAATGTGCTTCTTCTTGAGCCACTCCTTTGTTGCATTGTCTGTATGTTTTGGGTCATTGTCATGCTGGAAGACCCATCCACGACCCATCTTCAGTGTCCTGGCTGATGGAAGAAAATTCTCTCATCCAAGATTTTACAATACATGGCCCTGTCCAGTGGCCCCTCAATGCGGCAAAGTCGGCCTGTACCTTTAGCAGATAAAACAACCCCAAAGTGTCATGTTTCCAGCTCCGTGCTTGACTGTAGGGATGGTGTTCTTAGGGTCATAATCAGCATTTTTCTCGTTATCGCCACAGCAACAACGAGCCTGCAATCCGCCCAAAACCAGGACACTCCTCGCTTCCGGCTATGAACTTCATTTCCGGGTCCTTAGAGCTAGTGCCTGTCACTCCGAACGCCATCTAGGATGCCAGATTGTAGCTCGCTGGATTAGCCTGCCTGTTTGTCAATACCCAGCAGCGTGGACTATAATACACCTTCCACAGCACAGTGAGTTTGACACCTGTCAGTAACCAGTAGTTGTACTCAAGAGAACTGTGTCTCACCACTCTGGCTTTTTCCCTACACATTGAGCTATCCGGTCATTAAATGGACAATGGAGTGTACCTATTGATGGTAACCCCTTGTTACCAGGAGGTGCGGCGGTATCGCATATATATTTCAGAGTACTTCAACTATGAGAATGATTTTTATTTTTATTTTGTCTGAATTTAACTACATCATTTTCATCTGAGTTGTTCATCTGACTTGTTTTTTAATCTAATTGTGCATCCAATAAACAAACTATATTGAGCACTATCATTGCTAAAGTTCTTTTGGTACTGGTCCCATCGAGCGCTGCATTTGTTGCTTAATTTTGTCTACTTTTTCCAGAAGTTGGCAGCTGCACTGGGGTCCGATCATTTTCTTACATCATTTATGACAAGACTATTGGGTTAATTTACTAAAGGCAAATCCACTTTGCACTACAAGTGCACTGAAAGTGAGAGAAGGGGTATCTTCCGTGTGACTTCACACCCAAGATGAGTAAATTAATCTGCTTACCAGATTGCGATGACTGCTATTACGGCAGTCTCGCCCAGCGTAGGGAAATTGGTCTCCCCAAAACCCAAGCCACAGTAGCATAGTCCCCCTGAGCTATGCTATTAAACGACAGCTGGGAACTACAGACTGCACCATGGAAGTTTCTCGTTTTATATTCCTGAGAATCATCCGCTGCTAGTTGCTGTTCTGGTACAGTGGCTTGGGTTTTGGGGAGACCGATTTCCCTGCACTGGGCAAGACTGCTGTAATAGCAGTCATCGCCATCTGGTAAGCAGATTCATTTACTCAACTTGGGTGTGAAGTCACAGGGAAGATACCCCTTTTTTCCAGCTTTTTCCTGCATTTTCACGGATGGGTGTTATTCTCTTGTTTATTCATGGACTAATATTTAATGGGACTTCTTTTCTTTATACATTTCACTTGTAAAGTTCTTTAAATATGTTAATTTAACATTGTTCACATGATTATGTTTTATACAACTATTTATCATTGATTACTCATTATGCTGGTATCTTAATGAGACCTTGCTTTAGTTTTTTTAGTCTCAACTCGTTTTCACATCAAGTTTTTCACATGGTATTTTTAGCGCTGCATCTTTTGTGTTTTTATTTGCGAGTTTTGGAGTTTGATACTAGACTTATAGGTACTGGCTGCTTTATTTATTATTTGTTACTTTTTCACCATTTTCTAGCGCAGCTTCAGCCTTCGGGCTTTTGTTTTTCCTTATATGTCCTTTATGACTGCCAGTTTTTAGCGCTTAATGACTTTATTGGGTTTTTTTAAAAACTTTGTTCACACCTGGTCTAAAGTTAGGGGTGTAATGCAAGTACACACTGGGGTATAAAGACATCAGTATCAAAGTTAGTGCAGTGTGCAGATACAAGTAGTTTCACACATTGCAACAGAAGACTACCAAGCAGCCTGTCATTAAGCGTATGCCTGTGGCAAGTGGGATAGCCCCTTGCAGGAGGGAGTTGTTGGCACTCTCTCCGTGAGTGGTCTGTCTCCCATTGCAATGGGAGTGGACTCATGCAGCAGAGATTCCCAGCCTGTACACAGGTACGGAAGAGTCAAGTGAAGTTTAGTGCATGCATGGAGTTCACGCTGGGTGCACGGCGGGACCCCATACCATTACTGAGAGTGAGATAGCGGTGATACACTGGACGGATGGATGTGGACAAGGCTCAGCATGTACCTCCTAAATGCAAGTTACAGAGAAGGTGTACATTGTCACGGGAACCCAAAAGTTAACTGGAGAACAGCTATGGTGCAATTGTGCACGGTGTACGTTCATCTATAAAAGTGGAGGGCCACCTTAGTGTTGAGCATTCCTCCACGGTGGCCTTAGCCTGGTCCCAAGGCATTGATGAAAATGGCACAGAACAAAAGGTACCCCATGTATAATACATAGATCCTATCCCAAGTGCCTAGCGTAGCCCAGAAGAACCACCCCATTGGTAGTCCTCTCATGTGACCCAACCTTGGTGCCCAACAAGTTAATGGGGAAAACATGGGGGAAAGAATAATCTTCAGCCCTACCCCGCCTACAGACTGACCCTCAATTAAATAATAGCATTTTTACTGTGGCCCAGACCAGATTATAGTTTTTCAAGTCTTAGTCAATTACTGTGAATACTTTAGGGTTTTCTGGTTCACTTGTGGAAGAAGATGGCCTCCCATATCCCATATTCCAACATTAAAAATGCAAAGATGAATGACTTCCCTATACACCCCTCAAATAAATTATGCCATTCTCATTGAACCCCAGGGTACAGGTTTTTACTTTTTCATCATTAAATCAATTTATGATATTACTTTTCACTTATGAAAGAAGATGGGCACAAAAAAAAACATAAAACCTAGCATTATCAGATCAGGAAGGAGTGACACCTCAAGATAAATCATACCATTCTTACTGTACCCAGGATACAGTTTTTGTATTGTTTTGGCAGTTAAAGTGGTTTTAAACCTCAGACATGAAACATGAACAAAGCATATCCCTCTATAGTATATACCTGTCTCAATTATGTGCATTAAGTGTCATTTTTGTCTGATGCTTCATTCCTCTGCTATCTGCATGAGTCACTTATGACAAGTTTTCCTGACACCAAGTTTCCCTTCCTTCCAATCAGCTCTCAGAGCTCTCCTCACTGAGCTCTGCGGTAATTTCAGCTCTCCTCCCCCTTTTATTCTGACAGCTCTGACAGGTTTTATAAATGTAGCACTTTAAACATATGTGCAGAAGAAAATACTGCCGATAAACAGGTACAACTTATGTAGGAGGATTTGTTTCATCTCTGTGTATGATCTGGGGCCAGTCACTGGGTATATGTAAGGGTTTACAACCACTGTAACTAATAAGATTAGTTTAGACCTGCATCTCTCAACCTTTTTAACATGGAGGAACTCTCAAAAAAACTTTCTAGTCTCAGGGAACCTTGCTAATTATTATTATACATACAATTCATTGTAAATTACTGTGATGGTCAATGGGTCGAATTCTCATTTCCTGGTCAGTAATAAGTGCCCCCTGTCTTTACAGGCAGCTAAAAATATAGCTGGTTTGGACTTTTTATTTCCACTTAGAAAAGGTAACTGATGGCTCCCACATGTCTCACCCCTTCCATCTCACACGGCCAGGCAACCAGTTCAGCAGCATAGTCTCCTGCAGCTCCCAGGGTGCTTCTGTGTGAGCTGCTTTTTAAAGGGGCACAGAGGGTGCTTTTGGAAGAAGGGGGTCAGGTGGTCTGACATTGCTTTTTTTTTTCGTTTTTTGCACATACAGTACATCATTGCCTAGTAATGCATGGCACAGATGCATGCCCAGCACAAGATGGAGGTCGGGTTGCAGCCAGGTGGCAGATGTCAACCATTTTGTGACTAGCAAAAGTTACTGTGCATAGTGACAATTGACGAGAATGATGTGGCTGGGGGCGCAGGGGGTGAAACGATCAACCTAGAGAGGCAGGGTTGTTATTGGCAGATTCCTTTAGCCATAGCTCCCAACTGTCTATGATTTCAAAGGACTGTCCATGACTTGGAACAAAGTCCCTCTGTCCCTATTTCCTCCTCATTTGTCCCTCAGTTTGGTCTGATCTATATAATTTTAAATAAAATGCACTTTTTATCTTTCAAAAAATGTTTCCCAGTGCTAAACCTTTCATCCAAATTCTAAATCGCCGTATTTGTATATTTCAAAAGCCAGTATAAATGAATAGTAGTGGTGAATAAAAAAAGCACTTGTGGGTTTAAACAATCCTTTTTTTGTACAATTCTCCTTTAAGGGGGGCGTGGCAGGGGGTGTGTCCCATACCAACTTACTTTTGCTAATAGGTGTCACTCGTTCCCCTCTCAAAAAGTTGGAAGGTATGCCTTAGATAGCCAATGCAAGTTTATTCCTGAAGTGATCACTATGATATTTTACTGATCACATGACATTGATTACAAAGCTGCCTCTGGCTAGTTGAAGTGTATTTCTGCTTTGTACAGAGGTACAACCTGTAAAAAAAAAAAAAATACTTTAGATAAATCCAAAAAAAAATAAAAATATTGTAATACACTCTTAACTTCTCAACTCCAAGCAGGGAATTTATAAAAAACAATATAAAAGAAAAACACCAAACAAACTAAAAGCTGCACATGCCCTTAATCAAAAATGTAAACTATTTTTTAGGTAGAGAAATAAGTGCTATAGCCAAAGTTAAAATCTGGTGCGAAAAGTTTGTGGAAATCAATTTTTAACAATGACAGTGCAAAATCGAAATCTACAAAAGAGATTTCACCAGATTATTTGTATTAAAAGATCCATTGTCAGAATAAGGCGAAAAGTATCAGTCAATTATCCCTACCCTGCTTTATAAACATCTAAATGGATAAATTCACTGAGGCTGGGTTCACATATGCTGCAGCCGCGACTCACAGCATGGGGTCCGATGCGTCCCTGTTCACCGAATAAGGTGTGATTCAGGTCTGAATTTTTGCCTGAATTTGCACCTGAATTGGAACCAAACAGGGATGTGCAGACAGGGGAGGCAGGTGAGGCAGAGCCTCACCTGCCATGAACATAAAAAAAATTAAAAAATCAAGCTTCCAGGGTCATAGCTCGGGGACCTGAGGTCACAGAGACCCCAAATTTGGGGGATAAGTAGCCTAAAGCCTCGTACACACGGTTTGATTGTTGGACGACCGAGCTTCTGATTTTTGTCAAAAGCGTGTGTGCAGGATTTTGTCATCAGTGGCGGAAGGTGCTCCAAATTTTTTGGGGGGGCACAAAAAATGTTTGAAAAAAAAATCATCAATTGCAGCCACTGTGCCATCAAACACTGCCACTGTGCCCATCAAACGCTGCCACTGTGCCATCAAACGCTGCCACTGTGCCCATCAAACGCAGCCACTGTGCCCTCAAATTCTGCCACTGTGCCCATCAATTGCAGGCACTGCGCCCCTCAAACACTGCCACTGTGCCCAAACGCTGCCACTGTACCATCAAATGCTGCCACTGTGCCATCAAACGCTGCCACTGTGCCCATCGACTGCATCGAACGCTGCCATGAACGCTCGGCGACCTGAGGTCACAGAGACCCCAAATTTGGGGGATAAGTAACCTAAAGCCTCGTACACATGGTTTAATTGTTGGACAACTGAGCGTCTGATTTTTTTCAAAAGAGCGTGTGTAGGATTTTGTCTAGCATCAGTTGGGGCTGGTTCTCAAAATTTGGGGGGGCGCAAACAATTTGAAAAAAAATCATCAATTGCAGCCACTGTGCCATCAAACGCTGCCACTGTGCCCATCAAATGCTGCCACTGTGCCGATCAAATGCTGCCACTGTGCCATCAAACGCTGCCACTGTGCCCATCAAACGCAGCCTCTGTGCCATTAAACTCTGCCACTGTGCCCATCAAACGTAGCCACTGTGCCCATCAAAAGCAGCCACTGTGCCCTCAAATGCTGCCACTGTGCCATCAAACGCTGCCACTGTGACCATCAAACGCTGCCACTGTGACCATCGAATGCAGCCACTGTGCCCATCAAACGCAGCCTCTGTGCCCTCAAATGCTGCCACTGTGCCATCAATTGCAGCCACTGTGCCATCAAATGCTGCCACTGTGCCATCAAACGCTGCCACTGTGCCCATCAAATGCAGCCACTGTGCCTTTAAATGCTGCGACTGTGCCCATCAAACGCAGCCACTGTGCCCTCAAATGCTGCCACTGTGCCATCAATTGTTGCAGCCACTGTGCCCATCAAATGCTGCCACTGTGCCATCAAGTGCTGCAACTGTGCCATCAAATGCTGCCAGTGTGCCAATCATATGCTGTCAGTGTGCCTATCAAATGCTGCCAGTGGGCCCATCATATGCTGCCAGTGTGTCTATCAAATGCTGCCAGTCTGCCCATCATATGCTGCCAGTGTGCCCATCAAATGCTGCCAGTCTGCCCATCATATGCTGCCACTGTCCCTCCCGGAACACCCCACTCGCACCACCCCCCCGATGGATCGTGGGACACCACGGGCCACTCACACCTGCAGGAGGACCGGTGCTTACCTTGGTAAGGTGTCCTCTTCTCCGGCATCTCCTCTCCTCTTTTCAGTTTCCTCCGCTCTGTCCCACTTCTGCCAAAGCGCTGGGCATCCAATAGGGACACCTGGCGCTTTGGTCAATCAGGAAACAGGTCTCACTGACCTGCCTCCAGATTGGTGGGGAGGCAATGCGGTGTGAAAATAGCGAATATTCATTCGCTATGGTCACACAATTGGGTGGGATCAGGGCGCACTCTCTGCGCCCCAAGTCTACCCTTTTTTGAAGCCTATTAGAGCCTCAGGCTCTAATTAGGTGCTTCAAAAAATACACCCCTTCCCACCTCCGCCATAGGAGTCCATGCGTCCAGCGTCCTGAAAGGGGCCAGGCGCATGGATAGGGAGGCAACAGCAGAGATGGGGGGGCAGCCCCCATGCGCCCACAATGCGTGGGCCACCACTATCTAGCATACTAACCACCACAAATTGTTGTTTGACAAACACGAACGTAGTGACATACTATGAGAGTATAAAGAGGAAGTTAATTTCTCAAGCGCCACCCTTTGGGCCCCTTATGCTAATTTCGTGTTAGTAGAAGTTAGTAGAATTTTGGTGAGCATCGATTCGCGATTTTCAGATCGTACAAAACAAAAGCCTTTTGAAATACGTTTGGCATAACTACATCAGTATCACCAGCAAAGCAGATTCATTATTAACCCATTAAAGAAGATGAGAATGCGCGCTGAATTTCGACATTTCATCAATTGCCGCGTCATGAATGTTAATTCTAGTTTACAAATGCTAGTTTACAAGACCAAACGTCGTTCCTTGATTCCGAGCATGTGTGTTTGTACTTTCGACTTTTGTGTGACGATTTCTGTACTGACCATCCGAAAATCAGATGTTGAGTTCACATCCAACAAAAATTTTATAGCCTGCACATCCAACTTTTGTCTGATGTAAAAGTCAAATCGTCTGTCGAATGCACCATACTACTGTTGCGAAAATCCGCAGACTGCTCGTCTTAAGACTTTTCCCTTCTGCTTTTTGTACCGTGTGTACGAGGCCTTAATCCTACCCCACCACTGGTAAAAATTGCTCCTATGACCTATGGTTCCGGAGATATGGGGCTCCTTGCATAGCCTGTCAGAAGCTACATACAGAGCGGCCAGTTTAAATACAAGCTGGCACACTCTGTTTGCAGCAGACTGAGAGTTTGAGCTCACAGTGCCTCTCACTTCTTGTCAGAGGCGCTGAGCTTAATGGACAGCTTGGAGTCTTGGACGAATGGTAATATGCCATTAGCCCCAGCTGTCCAATAAAAATGCTGCAGTGGAGGCACGCCTCTCACAGCAGTGTCATTGAAGGGGCATGTGTCTAAAAGACAAATGCTCCCTTCAAGCCCAGTCCTCTTAACTACAACGAAAAAACATGGGTTTATGGGTATAAGATTTACCCATAATCCCATGTTTGTTTTCACACAGTTAAGAGGGAGAATGAGAATCTACTTCTGTTAAAAAGGTACTGTTATAATCAAGCTAACTCATTAAGTGTTCTTGCATAGCAAGACCACTTACTGTTATCTCACATATATATTATTCTTATTATTATAGCCAAATTTACCACCCTAACTCCTCCCACAGTTTTTACACTACGTAGACAAGTAATATACCAAAACGTGCGGATTGTTCCCGAATGGTGTGCTATTACTTTGTGGAACGTTTCGCCGAATGGTTCACGAAATATCGCCGTTTTTGCTGCGAAATTGGTCCCATAGGAATGAATGGGGAAACTAGAGTGGGAGATGACAAAAGCTGGAAAATCAGAACATGATGTCTAAACTGCCGCCACTCCCTCATTTTCAAGCCCACCTACACAAATCTTATATCAAAACGTTCAGCTATCCCTGCTGCCACTAAACATGTCCACGGCTAAGCCATAGTCCTGATAGTTTTCACAATATGACCATTTGTTTGCAACTCACGCCGTCCATTGACATTCATTGAAACTACACTCTAGCCCCCTCCAAATTTGAAGGGCAATTTCTAAACTGCGACTGTGCCTTCATTTTTAATATTTCAGAGACATACTATACATCAAAATCTAGGTCTGGGTCTTGTGATTCTCACAATATAAAGATCTTCACTGTAGGATGTACAGTTTTTAAAATACGGCCATTTGTTTAGAGGTCATTTCAGGAAATTTTAGCCATTAATCAGAGTGTACTGTTAGTGTTTGTTTTGTTGCCATGGTTACCAAAGCTTCTGTTATACACAGGGGGGAGGTGGCTGGAGCATCTCAGCTGATTACAGAGCCCGGGGGAGGGGACAGACACACCATGTACTGATTTATAATAGAGGAATATGATGGGGCAGTTTTGATGGGGTAATTCTGATGGGGCAGTTTTGATGAAGCAGTATTTGGGAAGCATAAACAGGGCATGAGCGTTGCTAGGAAACAGTGGTTGTAAACACAAGATGCTGAGACACTCCAAATGCATGTGACTTCATCTGCTAGACTTGATAATGCTTGTAGACTCCTCCCACAGTTTTCACACTACAGAGACAAATAATATACCGAAACGAGCGGATTGTTCCCGATTGGCGTGTTATTACTTTGTGGAATGTTTTGCCGAATGGTCCACGAAATGACGTTTTTGCGGCGAAATTGGTCCCATAGGAATGAATGGCGAAATGTTCAAAACTAGAGTGGGAAGTGACAAAAGCTGACAACCCCATGATCAGCCAAAACATTATGACCACCCCATGATCAGCCAAAACATTATGACCGCCCCATGTAAAAAAAAAAAAAATTTTTGAAAAAAAAAGTAATTTTTGAAAAAAGTAAAAAAATAATTTTTGAAAAAAAAAAAAATCATTTTTGAAAAAAAAAAAAAATATTTTTGAAAAAAAAAATATTTTTGAAAAAAAAAAAATTATTTTTGAAAAAAAAAATATTTTTGAAAAAAAAATTACTTTTAAAAAAAAAAATATTTTTGAAAAAAAAATATATTTGGAAAAAAAAAAATATTTTTGAAAAAAAAATTATTTTTGAAATAAAAAAATTCATTTTTGAAAAAAAAAATTACCTTTGAAAAAAAAAATTACTTTTGAAAAAAAAAAATCATTTTTGAAGAAAAAAAAATCATTTTTGATTAAAAAAAATTCATTTTTGAAAAAAAAAATTACTTTTGAAAAAAATGTTCAGCTCTTTCAGCGAATGATGGAACTTTTTTACTACTATTTATACTTTTTAAAATATTAAGCTTTTTAACACTTTTCACAGTTACTCCAGCCACTCCACCCAGTTACTCCGCCCACTCCAGTTGTAGAGTTTTTGTATAATGTGAAAGATGATCTTATGCCAAGTAAACAGATACCTAACATGTCACGCTTTAAAATTGTGCACGCTTGTGGAATGGTGCCAAACTTCAGTACTTAAAAATCTCCATAGGTAACGCTTTAACATTTTTTACAGATTACATGTTTAGAGTTACAGAAGAGGTCTAGAATGCTAGAATTATTGCTCTCACTCTAACGATCGCGGCGTATGTAACCTGTGTGTTTCTGGCTCTGATACTAGCCAGTGCCTCACCAGCCACTGACCTCACCGCATGTCCCTAGAACCAAAGACAAACAGGAGCCTTTTTACCCACTTCCCACCCGGCCTATAGCAGAATGACGGCCGGGCAGTGGTTCTGTTATCCTGACTGGGCGTCATTTGATGTCCAGCAGGATAACATGCCGAAGCGCGCCCGCGGGGGCCCGCAGCGTGGCGATCGGAGGCACTGTGTGTCAGTCTGACACACTGCATCTCCAATCGTAGTAAGGAGCCTCTGACAGAGGCTTCTTACCATGTGATCAGCTGTGACCAATCACAGCTTATCATTGTGTAAACCAGGAATTCCTCGGTTTGTGCTGACAGGGTTGAGCCGATCGGCGGCTCTCCCTGTCAGAGGAGGGAGGGGGGGTCTGTGCTGATAATCAGCACATTGATTATAAGCACAGCCCCCATCAGATGTCAATCAGTGCTCCTCAGCTGCCAGTCAGTGCCCCATCAATAAAATCTGTCATACCAATCAAAGTACCAATCAGAGCCCATCCTAGTGCCAATCAATGCCCATCACAGTGCTAATCAGTGCCCAACAGTAACACCTGTCAGTACCTCATCATCAGTGCTGCCCATCAGTGCCATCTATTAGTGTCCATCAGTGCCACCTGTCAGTGCCAATCAGTGCTGCCTATCAGTGCCGCCTGTCAGTGACCATCAGTGCCACCTGTCATTGCCCATCAGTGCCGCCTATCAGTGCTGCATATCAGTACCGCCTATCGGTGCCCATCAGTGCTGCATATCAGTGCCGCCTATCAGTGCCCATCAATTCTACATATCAGTGCCTCCTCATCAGTGCCCATCAGTGCAACCTTATCAGTGCAAACTCATCAGTGCCGCCTCATAAGTGCCCGTCAGTGAAGGAGAAAACAAAATTTTATGACAGAAACTAAGAAAAACTTTTTTTTTTTTTTTTAATTTCAATCTTTTTTAGTTTGCTTAGCAAAAAATAAAAACCCCAGTGGTGATCAAATACCACCAAAAGAAAGCTCTATTTGTGGGAAGAAAATGATAAAAATTTAGTTTGGGTACAGTGTTGCATGACCGCACAAAAGTGTGACAGTGCTGAAAGCTGAAAATTGTCCTGGGCAGGAAGGGGCGAAAGTGCCTGGTATTGAAGTGGTTAAATGTGGGCCGTGGCTGCCCCGGAGCTGTGTAAGAGCCGGGCACACTCTCCTGTCATGCGATTTGGATGCAGGGAAACCCACATCCAATTCGCATTAGTGTGAACCCAGCCTTAAAGACAAGATAAAAGTTGATTTTGATATTTTAAAAATAACTCTCTTGGTACTCCGATACCTTATTTTTATTTATGTTCAACTTTTTTTCTTACTATATGTGCTGTAAAATGTTTTCTTGGAAAATAGATACATAATGGTACAGATAATGCACTAATAATGTAAACCCAGATTAAAATGCTGTTTGCTTTAACATCGACATACCAGCACTTTGCTCGCACTCCTATTTCCCTGGACAGCATTGTACAAATGTTTGGCATTCCGCCTTTAAGCAATGCCGTTTATTTGCTGATAGAAGGAGGGTCTTCTATAAACATCTAATCAAAACTTTGTGCCGAATGCCTTTTGTTTATATTCGCCATTATTGCATTGCGGTTAGGCTGCCCATACACTGACACACCTCTCAATTTGGAGAATCTTTCTCTCCATGTTGGGAGCCTTTCATTTCCTAATCTGATGTGATTTTCTTCTAACTTAATAAAGCTTTTTAGAATAGACCTTTCCGTAACTTTGCCAGTCTGTGTGACTAAATTCCTGAGATGTCACAATATATAGCAATAGTATCATTTTTCTAAAAGGTTGTACCCACTATCAATAAAAATCTTACCTTCAGCTCCAGTCAAGTGACTTAAAGTATAATTAAAGGCAAAAGTTTTTTTTTTTTATAGATTTGGATAGAGCGGAGAGGACCCTTATGCCCCATACACACGATCAGAAATTCCGCCAGCAAAAGTCGGATGTGAGCTTTTGGTCAGAAATTCGGACCGTGTGTATGCTCTATCAGAGTTTTGCTGGCAGAATTCCAGCCAGCAAAAGATTGAGAGCAGGTTCTCTATTTTTCGGTCTGAAAAAAGTTCCTATGCGAAAACGCTTTCGTTTGTATGCAATTCGGACGCGCAAAAAAATCACACATGCTCGGAAACAATTTGACACATACTCGGAAGCATTGAACTTCATTTTCTCGGCTTGTCGTAGTGTTGTACGTCACCACGTTCTTGACGGTCGAAAGTTCAGAGAACTTTTGTGTGACCGTGTGTATGCAAGGCAAGCTTGAGCGGAATTCCGTTGGAAAAACCATCCAAGTTTTTTCTGACGGAATTTCTGATCGTATGTATGGGGCATAAGAAGGCTTGTCAGGTGTTATTATTGTCTGAGCCCCCATTACGGAGATTTGCCTTCTCTATTTGTCCTGTTTATGATTATCATTGAAAGTGAAAGTAAAAGAAAATCCCAAATTTTGGGCTGTCTCCAGAAAAGTAATAGAAGGGAAATCTTCCAGTGGGAACACTAGTTCTGTTGACCTGGGGTCCCCAAGGAATTCCCTTAATTTGCAGGGAATACCCCTATACCTTCCTGCTTGGCTATGGGACAGGAAGTGAAAGAAAATCTCCGCTATCGGATACAGATGTCAAAAGAAATAAAAAATCTGACAGGGCTTATAACCCTGGTGCTTTGTGCACTGGTGCGCAGTCATGTTTGAACAGGAAGGGGCCATCCCCAAACTGTTCCCACAAAGTTTGAAGCATGAAACTGTCCAAAATGTCTTGGTATGCTGACGCCTTGAGTGTTCCCTTCACTGGAACTAAGGGACCAAGCCCAACCCTTGAAAAACAATCCCACACCATAATCTTCCTTGCACCAAATGATTGGGACCAGTGCACAAATCAAGGTCCATAAAGACATGGATGAGCAAATTTTGGGTGGAGGAACTTGACTGGCCTGCACTGTGAGTCCTGACCTCAACCCGATAGAACACCTTTGGGATGAATTAGAGAGGAGACTGCGAGCCAGGCCTTTTTGTCCACATCAGTGCCCAGGGCTGGACTGGGACAAAAAATTGGCCCTTGACTTCATCCAGACCGACCTACTTTAATTTTGCAAACACGCACAAAAACAAGTGAAGTGGGAGGGCTAACGTCATGCAGGAACATTGCTACAGCCTCATTGGCTGGAATTTCAGAAACCGGCATTGCTGCACAGCCATTGGCTACCTTTCAGCAATACATCGGCACTAAAGCTGAGCCGGGTTGCACATTATGAAGTGAGGTGATGGGTAGTGCGGATGACAGGTCTCTCCGATTCCAGTCGGCCAGACAATCCTGATCCCCCCCCGTTCCACTTTAGCCTTTCTACTTTATTTCTCTTATAGCAGGGATACTAAATTAAAATTCACAGGGGTCTGGTTGGAAATTTTCTTTCGGAGGTCTGAGTCTCAGATTGGTGCTATGACTCCACATGATATCCTGCACATCGCAGCCTCCCATGCACATCGCCCCCCCCCCCCCCCCCCCCACACACACACACACACACACACACCTTTAGGGCCCACACACATCACACTTTGTGCTTTTTTTCTTTCAACTTTATTGAAATGTCAAAATACATTTCATTCATTTTTATGCACCACAGCTCAGTTGCGGAGCATAGAAACAGTATGCATTTTGCACTGCATTGTTCAGCACTCAGGGGCGGTGTTGCAGTGTGAACTGAACACATAGAAAACAATTGTTTTCCATTGCCCTTGCAGAGATCTGTGTTTTGCTAGTGCATAAACAACAGACCCCCTGTTACATCAGTGTCCTTAGTCCCCCTTCACATCAAAGACCCCCTTTTACACCAGTGTCTTCAGTCCCCCCTTCACTTCACATCACAGACCCCCTTTTACATCAGTGTCCTCAGTCCCTCCCTTCACATCACCCCTCTCCCATTTTACATCACAGGCTGCCTCATCACAGACCCCATCACAGACACCCCCATTACAGACTGACCCATAACAGGCTGACCCCCCCCATCACAGACTGACCTGACCCATCACAGAGCCCCCATCACAGACTGACCTGATCCATCACAGAACACCCAATCACAGACCCCCACAATCACGGACTGACCCCCCAAATTACAGACCCCCCATTACAGACTGACCCCCCATTACAGACTGACCCCCATCACAGGCTGACCTGACCCATCACAGACCCCCATCACAGACTGATCCCCCCCATCACAGACTGACCCCCAAATCACAGACCCCCATCTCAGACTGACCCCCAAATCACAGAACCCCATCACAGACTGACCCCCCCAATCACAGACACCCCATCACAGACTGACCCCCCTCAATCACAGACCCCCACCACAGACTGACCCCCCCAATCACAGACCCCCATCACAGACTGACCCCCCCCAATCACAGACCCCACCACAGACTGACCCCCGATCATAGACCCCCCATCACAGACTGACCCCCCCCAATCATAGACCCCCCATCACAGACTGACCCCCCATCACAGTCCTCTCTCGATATCAAACCCCTGTCCTTTTCATAACATAACAGCACAGCACTGCCCCCTCCCCACAGAGCCCTACCTTATTCACACAAAACATGAAGCGCGGCCGCTCTAGACAAAGGGCGGGACTTTTCACGTTAAAGGTAGATGATTGATTGCTGAGACCGCCCCGCTGCCTAGCAACCAATCACACACTTCTTAACGTATAAAGTCCTACCCTTTGTCCAGAGCAGCCACGCTTCATGTTTTGAGTGAATAAAACAGGCAGTGTAGGGAGGGGGCAGTGCAGCAATATTACGGAGGATACAGACCTGCTATGCTGTGAACATAGTGGCATCAGCAGCGGTAGGAAGTGGGCGTGCTGGTGACGGGGAGAGGACACACAGGAAACCATTTGGCGAGGCTGCGGTCCGGGTAGAATGGCCACTAGGGCCGGAACCGGACCGCAGTCCGCCATTTAGGATGGCTGTCTTTTAGGCAGTACAGCGGTGCTCAGATTTATGGCTCCGGTAGTTCCAATGGCCAGTACATGCCTGTCAGTGCCTGACTTCACAAATGTGCTTCTGGAAGACTGGTCATTCCCATAGACACACTCCTATACCTTGTGGACAGCCTTCCCAGAAGAGTTGAAGCTGTTATAGCTGCAAAGGGTGGGCCAACTCAATACTGAACCCTACGGAATAAGACTGGGATGACATTAAAGTTCATGTGTGTAAAGGCAGGTGTTCCAATACTTTTGACAATATGGTGTATATTGAATATATCATCCTCAGAGGTTTTTTTGAGAAGATGCTATGTGCAGCAAACACACCAGTTTAGCGACAAAGTGTCACTTGAACTTATATTAAATGGCAGCTCCATACAAATCTGTTGTTTCTGTTGGGAAGTGCAGGATGTATTAGGATGCGCAGAGTAATCCCCATGGTAATACCCCTGGACCTCCACTAGATGTCGCCATCATGAAAGATAAACTATAAATAAATAAATGGTACACTGTTCCTTTAAATAAATCAGACAAACCCTAAATAGATTACATTCTCATGTGCTCCTATATCTATAGCAAATATTATTAATGCAGTGCAAGATACAACAAAAAAAGCAAAATGAATCACAACCTAATCAAATTAAATAATGCAAAGCAAACACAATTTGATATAGTGATGTGCAATATCCAGATCTCAAGTGTAAATCTTTGAATACGTGTCCAAGTGTCAATACGTTCACTATTCAAACAGTTCAAGTGTTTATTTCATGACATCAATCTTCCAAAAAGTGTGCTCAGAAACAATATGCTCCAATCCCCAGTGCTACGACTCCACCTTTAAGTGAAATGTCTGCTCACCTTGATAGTGGACCTAAACTCAATAGGTCATTAGCACTTTTGAAAAGTGGTTTGTGCGATTCCATCTCCAGCTCTTAGCAGCTACTTCTTGTGCAGGGTCCCTTAAGGAGACTGTCCTTACTTTCTTTAATGTAGTTGTTTCTCAAAATGAATAGGATAATTCTCATAGCACACCTGTAATAGCAATTAAAACTTTTTATTGAAAAAATATGCACTCAAATAAATAAAATAACAAAGAGCAATGTTCCAGCCAAAAACATGGGGTCTTCACCAAACTTCAAGTTTGTGCATGACCGGAAGTGACATCAACGGCTCCTCCCGACATGTTGCGTCACACTAACATGTGTGTGACTTCTTCAGGGAACATGAAAGATAGTGTCCTGGGTAGTGATAGGAGCCCCTTATGTGCCAGCCCTCCCTAGGACTTGGGAATGGGGCCCTGTTTGTGGGTATTGTCCTGTAAGGTTGGGTATTATTCTCTGTGGAAAGGAGCCTGGGGAAAGATGTAGCCAACCAAACATCCCATGTGGGCTTTCCCTTTAGGGGCAAAAGAATATGAACTTCTCCCTTATGGGAATCTACACTGTGACATTCCTTGGCTTTGGGAATGCAGGGACTGGGTTTCACCCCTCTTTGGGCACAGGTCTCAGCTCTGCTCATTTTATGGCCTTCACCTAATCTCTGTATTTACTGGCGATTGCCAGCCTTTATTAATTTGTTGGTAAACAAGAAAAACCTTTATTCTCTGTGTGGACTTGATTTTATCAGTTTCACTGGTGCACTATCCCTGGGCATGACGCTTTGCAGGGAATCAGCAAGCCAGGCACCGTAAGGGGCAGAAATGGCCATTAGATGGAACTGTACTTTGGCCAGGCCAGGCTGCGTTACCCCCAGGGTCCCTTAAGGAGTGAAGTCTACCTGTATTCCATGCCATCCTTGGTGGGGACTCGAGGGGGGGGGGGGGGGGGGCTACATTACCAAGAACTACAAGTTACCATATATCGGACCACAATAGTACTGAAAGGGTCAATGCTGCTGCCCGTAAGGCATAGGGCCATCACAGTAAATACATTTTTATTGGGTGAACTTCCATCTTTGCACCTATTAAGGAAGGACAAGGAAGCACTGCAGAGGCCAGCATGCCAATAATGATTGGCTGACAGGATCTGTCCTGACCAATCTGCATTGACCAGGATCCTGAAGGGGCCTACAGACATTCAAATCCCGATCCCGATGTCTAATGCCGGTAGGCACCTGTAGTTACGCCTTCAGTTGTACGTATCGCTATTTGTTAGGTAGAGACATACTATGCCTCCTCCTTCCCTTCTGTATGAAAGCCAATTAAAATGAAGCCACAAGGTCCAAGTACAGTAATTCTGAGCACACTTCCTCTCACCTCACAGCGGAAAGGACTGTGACTGAGCAAAGTTTTCTCCCAGTCCATTCAAAGAGCCTGTTGTTCCTTCTCTGGGTTTGAATGGAACAATTATCACTAATTATTGGGAAATGAGCAAGAGTCAAGGCAATTCCTCAGCCACCCAGAATAAACTGAGCATTGTTAAAGGGTCATTCCGGGGCTCTCAGTAGTCCCATGTTTTGGATTAACATTCTGAAATAGTTACATTTGACAGTTTCCTCTCATTGGAGAACAAGCATTCATGCCGCTTGAAGAGAAATCAGCTATAAATTCAAACCTTCTGTTCAATCGTTTCCATAATTAAAACATTATAGTCTCGGTAATTACATCACTTTTTTCTCAAGTTACTGCTTGGGCTTCATTACTTTCTTTTAAGAGCATCTAGAAAATTTTGGATCATGAAGATCTGGGCTTATTTACATTTGCTGGAAAGTGGATTTCTGAGTAATATGCATGCTAAAGTGGACCCTTCAACAACAAATCTGCAAGAATACATTCCTGACCTGTACATACCTTTTGTCATCAAAAACAGCCCATGAGCTCCAGTCAAGTTATGATGTCATCAGTCTGCTGCAGGCAAGAGGGACCCTTTCCTTAGTCTACTTTGTCCCAGTGTTTAGACTGCAACATTGTAACACAGCTAACCACAAAATTAGAGGTTACAGCAAAGGCTGAACTGTGTCAGCAGCAGCGGCGGCTCGTAATGCAGGGCGCAGTGGCGCCTCCCCCCATTCATGCATCAGGCCCCCTAATATACATACAGGACACCGGACGCATGAATTCAAATGTTTTTTTTGTTTTTTTTTAAGCATGTGATTAGAGCCCGAGGCTCTAATTGGCTTTAAAAAAGGGTGGGCTCAGGGTGCAGAGCACTGTGCCCCGAGCCCTCCCACTTGTGTGACAATAGCAAATTCATTTTTTCTATTGTCTTCCTCATTCTCATCCTGGCTAATCAGGAAGCCCTGAATGGCCAGGGAGTCTTAGTCCATTCCCCGCAGGAGGGGGGCTCAGCCTGTGTATACTGCCTGAGGGAGGACTACAGGGCCCAGCATGTTCTAACAACCAGGGGAGGCCTGTGTATACTGCCTGAGGGAGGACTACAGGGCCCAGCATGTTCTACCAACCTGGGAGAAGCCTGTATATACTGCCTGTAGGAGGACTACAGGGCCCAGAATGTTCTACCAACCCGGGGGAGGCCTGTGTATACTGCCTAAGGGAGAACTACAGGGCCTAGCATGTTCTACCAACCGGGGGAGGCCTGTGTATACTGTCTGCGGGAGGACTACAGGGCCCAGAATGTTCTACCAACTCGGGGGAGGCCTGTATATACTGCCTGAGGGAGGACTACAGGGCCCAGCATGTTCTACCAACCGGGGAAGGCCTGTGTATACTGCCTTAGGGAGGACTACAGGGCCCAGCATGTTCTACCAACCGGGGAAGGCCTGTGTATACTGCCTTGGGGAGGACTACAGGGCCCAGCATGTTTCACCAACCTGGGGGAGGCTCGTGTATACTGCCTGAGGGAGGACTACAGGGGCCAGCATGTTCTACCAACCTGGGGGAGGCCCGTGTATACTCCCTGAGGGAGTACTACAGGGCCCAGCATGTTCTACCAACCGGGGGAGGCCTGTGTATACTGCATGAGGGGGCACTACAGGGCCCAGCATGTTCTACCAACCTGGGGAGGCCTGTGTATACTCCACGAGGGGGCACTACAGGGCCCAGCATGCCTTACCAACTGGGGGAAGTCTGTGTATTCTGCCTGAGGGGGCACCACAGGGCCCAGCATGTCCTATGAACTGGAGGAGTCTGATTTGGCATTATATGGCCCAGCTGATATAGGAGAGTGTGTGTGCACTGCCCATTCTCCTGCTCTGTGGCACTATAAGGCTTAGCAGTGGAGGAGGGTATGTGTGCACTGCCAGATCCCAGCTCTGATTTATCTGCTACTACAAGGCCCAGCCACCCATTGAGAGCCTATGTGCTCTGCCAGCAGCCAGCTCTGCCTCCTGTGTCACTACATGGCTCAGCATGTCCTGGTAATGGAGGGAAGTGTTTGTGCACTGCTGCGTCCCGGCTTTCCTCCTGTGGCACTACAAGACCCAGCATATCCTGAGAGATGAACAGCACAGCAGGTCTGGACAAATATTTGTGAGCAGTCAAGACCTGCACAGTCACAAGTTTATATGATTGTGTCACCTCTGAGCCAGCATCTCAGTGCACAAAGTAAATGCTGAGCCCAGATGATGCCTGAACAAAGTTGGTGCTGTCCAGAAGAGCAGATAAATGCATTTGGGGGAATTCAGTAAAGTCCTAGCAACACATTTCTGGGGCCTTTTAAAATAGTTTGTGCTAAATTAAAAAATCCCTGCCGCCTGTTTTGGTAGCTTTGCTGACTCATACGGTAGTCAGGTATTTCTTGATAGCACCACTTTTACAAAGTGGCACTATTACTGCACCAAATTTTAAAATAATTAACTCCTGCTCATATAGCTAACCTGGAGGTAATTAACCACTTAAGGACCAGGCCTATTTTTCAAACTTGTTGCTTAAAAGTTAAAATCATTTTTTTTTTTTGCTAGAAAATTACTTAGAACCCCAAACATTATATATATATCTTTTCTAACACCCTAGAGAATAACATGCAGTAGTTTCTATTTGCACACTTTTTAAAAAATTACACTTTTTTGAATTAAAAAATAAGACAACAGCAAAGTTAGCAGTTAGCTCAATTTTCTTTTATATTGTGAAAGATAATGTTACGCCTAGTAAACCAGCCAAGCAGGGGACAGGATCCGATCGCCTCCCCCACTGCCGGTGGCTCCGGTAAGTGGCGGAGGGCACCAGATAAAAGTGATTTCATGGCGAATCCACCGCTGAGACCACTTTTATCTGAAAACCGCCTGCCCGCTGAAGAAGTGGATACCGGGGTTATGGCAGCTAGCTGCTGCCATAACAACGATATTCCACTTCAAAGAGCCGCCGTATAATGATGACGGGTGGTCCCTAAGTGGTTAAAGTGATATTAAAGGTTCGTCTGTCTTTAAAAAACAAACGTTATACTTACCTGCTCTGTGTAATGGTTTTGCACAGATCAGCCCCAATCCTCTTCTTCTCTGGTCCCCCTGCAGCGCCCCTGGCTCCTCCCTCTTAACCAGTGCCCCCCCATAGCAAGCCGCTTGCTATCAGGGCACTGATGCGTGCTCGCTCCCAAGCCCTGCTCTATGCTTTCATAAGACACATAGAGCCGTGGCTTGGTTCTAGACATGTGCATTCCGTTTCGTTCTGAATCAGAATTCAGATGAATTTTTCATTATTCGGAAATTCGGATGCATCCGAATTTTCGAATTACAAAAGTGATGAATTTAAAAGAACCCGAAAAAAAAGCGAACAAATGTGAATCGAATTAGAAAACAAATTTGAATCGAATTCGAAAACATATTAGAATCAAATTCGAAAACAATAGAAATCGATTTTCTAAAAAATACAATAACATAGAATATAAAATCATAAAGCAATAGAATACATATATATATATATATAATTTTTTTAAATTCTGTTTTATTGTTTTTCTATGCTTTTCTTTTCTTTTCAATTATTTTCTATTCTATAATAGTCTGTTCTATTCAAATTCGAATTCATTCTATACGAAATTCGAATTTCAGAACAGAGCTTCTGAAGATTGAATTTCCTGTATAGAATGAATTTGAATTAGAATAGAAAAGATTTGAATAGAAAAAAATAGAAAGAATAGACCAGAAATTTGAATATCATATAGAAATAAATCAAATTAGAATAGAAAAGATTAGAATAGAAAAGAAAATAATAGAAAAGAATAAATTTCAGAAAATGGTTATAGAAAAACAATAGAATAATATATATATATATACCGTATTTATCGGCGTATAACACGCACCGGCGTATAACACGCACCCCAATTTAGGAGGGAATTTTAAGGAAAAAAAACTTTTAGGAGGGAAGTTGAAGGGAAAAAAACTTACATTTAAATGCCCTTCATTGCAGCCTTGTCAGTGCAGCCTTGTCAGTGCAGCCATGTCAGTGCAGCGATGTCAGTGCAGCGATGTCAGTGCAGCCTTGTCAGCCTTGTCAGTGCAGCCTTCCCCAGTGCAGCCTTGTCAGTGCAGCCTTGTCAGTGCAGCCTTGTCAGTGCAGCCTTCCCCAGTGCAGCCATGTCAGTGCAGCCTTGTCAGTGCAGCCTTTCCTCAGTGCAGCCTTCCCCAGTGCAGCCTTCCCCAGTGCAGCCTTCCCCAGTGCAGCCTTGCCCCAGTGCAGCCTGGTATCCCCTGCCCCTGCTTCCAGGGCTTCAAAATCGCGGTCCGCGATTTGAAAATGGCGCCGCCGGCGCCGAAGTACAGAGAGCCGGTCCTCGGCTCTTTCCGGCGGCTCTCGTTTACTTTCGGTTTCACTCGTAGTCCGGAGCGGAGCTATCCGAGTAGGTTCGGATAGCTCCGCTCGGGACTACGAGTGGAGCCGAAAGTAAACGAGAGCCGCCGGAAAGAGCCGAGGACCGGCTCTCTGTACTTCGGCGCCGGCGGCGCCATTTTCAAATCGCGGACCGCGATTTTGACAGTTTGACAGATCGGGATCGGCGGGGATCGGCGTATAACACGCACCTGCGACTTTCCCCTGATTTTAAGGGGAAAAAAGTGCGTGTTATACGCCGATAAATACGGTATGTTCCAAAGGTTGCTGCACTTAAAAATTTGTTGCTGTATTCCATCAAATCTTTAGAAAAAGATTACAAAGCAAGTAGAGTCATTCAAAACAAAATCGTTACAATCATCTGTTCAGACAAAGATTACGTTTCAGGCTGATTTGTTTGCACCCTTCCTTAGATCAGTCAGAACACATCTGAACTTTATTTTTATATATTCAAGGTCGGTGGGAGGACCTGTTTGCTGACACTAGATTGAAAGCTGTGTGTGGTTCTCTTCACTTCAATTTATATATATATATATATATATATATATATATATATATATATGTATATATATATATATTTTTTTTATTTTTTTTTCTATTCTGTTCTATTGTTTTCTATGCTATTTGTTTCTGTTATTTTCTATTCTAATCTTTTCTATTCAAACTTGATTTCAGTCTATATGAAATTCAAATTTCAGAAGATAATATATATATCTATAGATCTATATATAGATCTATATATATAAATATATATATAATATTTTTTCTATTCTGTTCCATTGTTTTTTTATGCTATTCTTTTCTATTCTATTCTAAACTTTTCTATTCGAATTTGAATTTATTCTAGACGAAATTCAAATTTCGGAAGATGGCTTCTGTATAGAATGAATTCAAATTTAAATAGAAAAGATTAGAATAGAAAATAATAGAAAATAGACTAGAAAAACAATAGAACAGAATAGAATAACATATAATATATATATATATTATGTTTTATTCTGTTCTATTGTTTTTCTAGTCTATTCTTTTCTACTCTATTCTAATCTTTTCTATTCAAATTCATTTTATACGAAATTCGAATTTCGGAAGATGGTTTTATATATATATATATATATATATATATATATATATATATATATAATTTTTTTCTATGCTGGTCTATGGTTTTTCTATGCTATTCTTTTCTATTATTTTCTATATTACTCTAATCTTTTCTATTTGAATGCAAATTCATTCTATACGAAATTCGAATTTCGGAAAATGGTTATATAGAAATAGAATGAAATCGAATTCTAATAGAAAAGTCTAGAATAGAAAAAAACAATAAAACAGAATAGGAAAAAAAATATTATATGTATATATAAACATCTTCCGGAATTGGAATTTGGTACAGAATTAATTCAAATTTGATTAGAAAAGATTAGAATAGAATATATTACATTTTTTTCTATTCTGTTCTATTGTTTTTATATGCTATTCTTATTTTCTATTCTATTCTAATCTTAGAAAAGATTAGAATAGAATATATTATATTTTTTTCTAATCTGTTCTATTGTTTTTCTATGCTATTCTTATTTTCTATTCTATTCTAATCTTTTCTATTGGAATTCGATTTCATTCTATATGAAATTCGAATTTCGCAAAATGGTTATATATAGTTTACTTTTTCAAATTTGGTCAAATTTTTTCGAATGCGGTAGAATTTTTAAAAAATTTGATAGTTTTTTTGAATGCGGTAGAATTTTTTTCGAATTTGATAGTTTTTTTCGAATGCGGTCGAATTTTTTCGAATTCAAATACGAAACTAAACGAATCCCGAAAATGAATGTAACGAATGCAACTAATTTAACTAAATGAATTTAGTTAAATAACGTATCGAAACAAAACGAAACAAATTTTTTCATCCTGCACATGTCTCCTTGGTTCCCCCCCACTCTATCCTCATTGGCTCACTGGCTGCTGTCCCAACCAATGAGGACAGGGAGTTCAAGGACAGCCGAGGCTCTTGTGCACATCGCTGGATCGAAAGGGAGCTCAGGTGAGTATTATGGGGGGTTGGGAGCAGCACACAGAATGGTTTTTACCTTCATGCATAGAAAGAAAAAACGTTTAGCCTTTACAAACACTTTAAGACCTACGTTAAGCATACCTCCCAACTGTCCCGGATTCCGCGGGACCGTCCCGAGATTTCAAGTAAGTACCGGAGTGCCGCAGATCTGGGCTAGAGTCCCGGCTACATGTTTCAGCACTGGGCTCCCCTCAGTGTAAGTATCATCAGTGTGTGCAATGTATGATCTCACACACTGCACCCAGTGAGGATTCTGGTCAGCAGGGCATTCCTGCGCACTGTGCTTCTGTCCCCCTTAAAGTGGTTGTAAACTCTGTTACACCACTTTTACCCATAGGTAAGCCTATAACAAAGCTTACCTGTAGGTACCGTGAATATCGCCTAAACTTGCACAGTTTAGGAGATATTCAGTATATGCACTCATGCACACTGAAGAAAGGGCCCGCTGGTTCCGTTTCTTCAGGATTCGTGCCGTGACCAATGGCTCCTGCGCGCATGCGCGGTAGTGACCAGCGGCTCCTGCGCGCATGCGCGGGAGTGACCAGCGGCTCCTGCGCGCATGCGCGGTCAGCTCTGGCCAATCACAGCACCGGAGCCGCGAACCCGGAAGTAACTAAGGTGGAAGATGTCGGCCATGTACTCGGAGTGTCGATGCCGATTCAGGGCATCGTTCTGAGGTAAGTAATTCATAATGAGCTAGTATGCGATGCATACTAGCTCATTATGCCTTTGTCTTGCAGTGTTTGTTTTTTTGTTTTGTTATTTTTGGAGGTTTACAACCTGTTTCATTTTTTTTGCAATAATTGGTTGCTAGGACCACCTGGTCTGGTGTTATCTAGGAGTGAGTGTATAGGAGATCAGGTGTTATCTAGGAGTGGGGGGTATAGGGGGGTCTGGTGTTATCTAGGAGTGGGGGTATAGGGGATCAGGTGTTATCTAGGGGTACAGTGGGTATAGGGGGGGCTGGTGTTATCTAGTAGTGGGGGTATATGCGGGTCTGGTGTTATCTAGGAGTAGGGGTATAGGGGATCAGGTGTTATCTAGGGGTACAGTGGGTATAGGGGGGGCTGGTGTTATCTAGTAGTGGGGGTATATGGGGGTCTGGTGTTATCTAGGAGTGGGGGTATAGGGGATCAGGTGTTATCTAGTAGTTATCTAGTAGGTATAGGGGGGCCTGTTGTTATCTAGTAGTGGGGGTATATGGGGGTCTGGTGTTATCTAGTGGGGCGGGGGGTATAGGAGATCAGGTTTTATCTAGAAGTGGGGGGTATAGGGAGGTCTGTTTTTATCTAGGAGTGGAGGATATAGGGAATCAGGTGTTATCTAGAAGTACAGGGGGTATAGGGGGGTCTGGTGTTACCTAGTAGTGGGAGGTATAGGAGATCAGCTGTGTCACACCTCTCTGGAATACCAAAATGAAGTGCATGTGTCTAAGGCTAGGTCTGCATTGGAAATTTAAGCAGACCTCCATGCATGTACAGTATCTCACAAAAGTGAGTACACCCCTCACATTTTTGTAAATATTTTATTATATCTTTTCATGTGACAACACTGAAGAAATTACACTTTGCTACAATGTAAAGTAGTGAGTGTACAGCTTGTATAACAGTGTAAATTTGCTGTCCTCTCAAAATAACTCGACACACAGCCATTAATGTCTAAATCGCTGGCAACAAAAGTGAGTATACCCCTAAGTGAAAATGTCCAAATTGGGCCCAATTAGCCATTTTCCCTTGCCGGTGTCATGTGACTCATTAGTGTTACAAGGTCTCACATGTGAATGGGGAGCAGGTGTGTTAAATTTGGTGTTATCGCTCTCACTCTCTCATACTGGTCACTGGAAGTTCAACATGGCACCTCATAGCAAAGAACTCTCTAAAGGATCTGAAAAAAAGAATTCTTGCTCTACCTAAAGATGACCTACACTGAACGCTGCACTACAATGTAGTTCCAAAACATCTGGGGTGGCAAGGTTCGCCATCACTGGCCTAGGCTATAAGGAGATTGCCAAGACCCTGAAACTGAGCTGCAGCATGGTGGCCAAGAGCATACAGCAGTTTAACAGGACAGGTTCCACTCAGAACAGGCCTTGCCATGGTCCACCAAAGAAGTTGTTGTGCACATGCTCAGCGTCATTTGCAGAGCTTGTCTTTGGTAAATAAACGTATGAGTGCTGCCAGCATTGCTGCAGAGGTTGAAGGGGTGGGGGGTCAGCCTGTCAGTGCTCAGACAATACGCCACACACTGCATGAAACTGGTCTGCAGACTAAGAACATGGATTACTGGCGAGACCAAGATAAATTTTTTTTGGTTCAGATGGTGTCAAGCATGTCCCGGCAACCAGGTGGGGACAAAGACAAGTGTGTCTTGCCTACAGTCAAGCATGGTGGTGGGAGTGTCATGGTCTGGGGCTGCATGAGTGCTGCCGGCACTGGGGATCTACAGTTCATTGAGGGAACATGAATGCCAACATGTACTGTGACATACTGAAACAGAGCATGATCCCCTCTCTTTGGAGACTGGGCCACAGGGCAGAATTCCAACATGATAATGACCTCAACACACCTCCAAGATGACCACTGCCTTGCTAAAGAAGCTGAGGGTAAAGGTGATGGACTGGCCAAGCATGTCTCCAGACCTAAACCCTATTGAGAATGCCCCACAGATGGGTTTACCATTCTCAAACGGAAAGTGGAGGAGCGCAAGGTCTCTAACATCCACTAGCAATGTGATGTCATCATGGAGGAGTGGAAGAGGACTCCAGTGGCAACCTGTGAAGCTCTGGTAAACTCCATGCCCAAGAGAGTTAAGGCAGTGCTGGAAAATAATGGTGGCCAGACAAAATATTGACACTTTGGGCCCAATTTGGACATTTTCACTTAGGGGTGTACTCACCTTTGTTGCCAGCAGTTTAGACATTAATGGCTGTGTGTTGAGCAGGAGAAAGCAGAATAAACAGAGAGATGACCTGATCAGTCTACTGCTGCTCTCTCACTGTACAGTCAGCAGTCTGGGGGTGGAGATAGAACACCACTGTAATTTTTGGCAGGTAAAACAGCTCCTTTCTATCTATTTCATTTGCGCTTTAACTACTTGCCTGGATTGCTACTAAGAGATCTAACTGCTTATTGACAGTTATCTCATTAGCGACACATTTATTTCAGTGCTCTGCGCTGAATGAGATGGCTGTGAACAATTGGCTATATACAGACGAAACCCAGATATAGATGTTTTTGTATAGTTACATTGAACTAGCTTGGACCAATGTAAGTATGCATAATTTAGCCCGGCTGATCCCTGTGGAAGCGGACAATCACTGTAGTGGCTGTCATAGTCTTCCAGATCCTGTGCCGAGTTTCTGCCCTGCTGTATAGTAACCACAGGAGTCACTCGTTCTGCACAGGTGTCATTCAGAGAACCCTTTGCATTTTCTCAATGAATGCAAAGTGTTCTCTGATTGGATGAGGTGGAGAGGCAGAATGGTGATGCTTCGATCTCCACCTTGACCAATCAGAGGAAACTTTGTATTTATTGAGAACATTTTTTAACTATCTCTGAATGGCACCCATGCCAAGTGAGCGACCCACTGTGGTTACTATGCAGATTCTGTAAAAATGGAGTCAGGGCTTTAACAGACGATGAGCACAACAAGGGAGTGTGGGGGGTCTTTAGTGAGTGGTGGGGGTGGCCATTTAAGAGTACATATCCCTTATCATGGGCAAAGTGACAGATCCTCATTAATTTAATAGTTTGCACATATACCATCATGTCAATAGCCATCATCAAGTCAACCACCATGGCGCCTGCTGCCTCAGTAAGGCCCGAAAGACTAGGAAGTGAGGGGTGAGAAGAGCTGCAGATGTGCACAGAATGGGGGGTGACGGGGCATACTAATGCCTACATTTTGTTTACCCTAATGCAAGGAATTAAGCTAAAAAAGGTTTATGCTTTATAACCACTTTAACCTCCCCCCCCCCCGCCTTGCTTTACTAAAGGCAAATAGAATGTGCACTTTATAAGTGCAGTTGCTCTAGAGCTTAGTAAATGAGGTAAAGCTTCATATTGCAAAGAATAACCAATCACATGCAAGGAAAAATAACATTTTTGCTTGCACATAATTGGATGATGTCAGCAGAGCTTCCCCTCATTTACTAAGCTCTGGAGAAACTGCACTTGCAAAGTGCACAGTCTATTTGCCTTCAGCAAATCAACCCTATTGCCTCCTACAGTTCACTATTTAGGGAAACCCCTACTGCCATTTGGTTTGGTGGCCTGCAACCAATCTGAAACTAATATAATTAGGCTGCTTTCATGTTGGTCCATTGAAAAAAACATACTAAAAATGCATGTGTTATGATGCGTTTTTGCCATGTTTTCTGGGCTCCTGACTCAAATCATGCACCTGCACACATGTGCAAAATGCCTTGTCTCCTATGTGTCTGGTTCACACAACTGTGTTGAGGTAGTGTGTAGGCACTGTGTGCTGAGAAAAAGTACTGCATGCAGTAATTTTTATCAGCATAGGCAATTCACTGCCTTGCATCGTGCTGCCAGCAATTGAACGTTATGAGATGTCTGTGTTACATCTCGATAAAGTTTGTTTAACCACATCCTGCCCGCTGTACGTGATATGATGTCCTGGACTTTGAGTGGAGATATCTGAATGATGCCTGAAGCTGTAGGCATCATTCAGATTTTTTTTTTTTCCACCGGTGATTCTCTGTACCGTAAAATTAATCATAGCGGCAGTTCAGCCGCTTCATTGTTTTTACAGGCGGCCCCCCCTCCCGCGCCCTCCAGTGCTTCTACCGGCGAGCCGGAGAATGAATTGACCGGTGGCAGAAGTTTACCATAGAATACCGTGGACCAGATGATCGCAGCAGTCTCTATGACCTTAGAAGTTCCGGGCGCGTCGTTATGACGTCATGTCTGGCCTCGGCAGATGTAAACACTGCCATTTTTTTAACAGGAAAGGCTAAGATCACTTTTTTTTTCTGATCTCAGTCTTTTCAGGCTAGAGGACCCCATATCTCTCTGTAAAGAGGACCTGTCATGTCCTATTCCTATTACGAGGGATGTTTACATTCCTTGTAATAGTAATAAAAGTGATCCAAATTTTTTTTTTAAAGGGAAAGTGTAAAAAAATAAATAAAATAAACAATAACAAAAAGATGTAAACCCCCCCCCGTCCCCGTCCCCATGTGCTCGCACGCAGAAGCGAATGCATACGTATGTCGCACCCACATATGTAATCAGCGTTTAAACCACACATGTGAGGTATCGCCATGAACGTTAGAGCAAGAGCAACAATTCTAGCTCAAGACCTCCTCTGTAACTCTAAAGGGGTAACCTGTAAACATTTTTAAAGCAACACCTATGGAGATTTTTAGGTACCGAAGTTTGCGCCATTCCACGTGTGTTCACAATTTTAAAGCATTACATGTTAGGTATCTATTTGCTCAGCGTAACAGCATCTTTCACATTATACAAAAAAAATGGGCTAACGTTAGTGTTTTTTAATTTTTTTATTCATTAATTTAATGAATTTAATTTCCAAAAAAACACGTTTGAAAAATCGCTGCACAAATACCATGTGACACAAAAAGTTGCAACAGCCGCCATTTTATTCCCTTGGGTCTCTGCTAAAAAAAACATATATAATGTTTGGGGGTTCTGAGTAATTTTCTAGCCAAAAAAATTTGATTTGTAGGAGAGGAGTGCCAGAATTGGCCCAGTATGGAAGTGGTAAAAAAAAAAAGGAAACAGTGTGATCGGTCGAGCTCAGCCCTTTATAAACTGCACTAAGCTTAGTTGGATCGCACTGCACACCAGCTGCTGCACTGCAATGCAGTGGCTGGTGCGAACCAGCCCTCAATGTGAAAGGGCCCTTAATGTTCGCTGTATAGATTGGACACAATTGTATCACAACCCTAGTTTGAACTTGGATATGAATTATGGATAATTTGCAAACATATGTTGCAATGTATATTTTAACGTGGTGAAAGCGTCTTGTAGTTGTTAGACTTTTGAGATATAGCTGGAATGCAAATGACCTGAGCGGTTTCTTCTAAGATTTAGGACAACTGGAAATGAATCAAAATGTCAATACTGTTTATGGTTTTGTCAGAAAGGAAGCTTTGATTCTAGACAACTGTGTTATGGCTTTATTCTATGGATGACTGTACAATATATTTATGTTTATGAATATTCTCTATACAAGAACAAAGTGGTGAGAGCATCTATCATCCAATCAGCTCCACATTATTAGGAACAAGATAGATGTTTTTTCAACAACAAGATATAGGGTGATAAATGGGAGCCAATACACAGTAACCGTATAAAACCAGCTTAAAGTAGAACTGAGGGCAAAACATTTTCTCATTTTCTTTCATTTTGGATAAAGTAAGGGAGGGGTTCTAACCCCAGCATGTTTTTTGCCATCTGTGTCCCATTGGGGAGATTTATTTCACTTCCTGTCCCATAGCCAAAACAGGAAGTGGGAGGAAAAACCTCCAAAGTGAGAGAATCCCTGATTGTGAAAAGAGTCTCCAAAACTGGTGTTCCCAATGGAAGATTTCCTATCTATTCAGTGACAACCCAAAATAGGGGAAATTCTTTCATTTTGACTCTCAGTTATAATAGTAAACATGACAAATAGCGAGGATGAATCGCCCAAATGGGGGCAAAGAAAGCAATAAACCCAGATAAGAGTTAGATTCCCTCTTCAATGTATCATAATAAAAATAGCAGTTATACCTTTAGTTATACTTTACCCACTTTAGTACCGCGCCATAGCCAAAAGATGGCTACAGTGCCCATCAGTGCTGCATCATCAGTGCAGCTTGTAAGTGTCCATTAGTGCAGCCTCAACAGCGCACATCAGTGAAGAAGGAAAATGACTTATTTGCAACATTTTATATTATAAACTAAAAAAAAAATGATTTTTGTTTGCTTAGCAAAAAATTAAAAAAACAGTGGTGATTAAATACCACCAAAAGAAAGCTCTCTCTGTCTTAAAAAAATGATAAAAATGTCATTTGTGTACAGTGTAGCATGACCGGGCAATTGTCATTCAAAGTGCACCAGCGCTAAAAGCTGAAACTTGGCCTGGGCAGAAAGGAGGTGAAAGTGCCCAGTATTGAAGTGGTTAAAGTGGTCATGCCTAAGAAAAGCATGTGTGGCTGCCTTGATGGCATCCCTCTAAAAATGTTTGTTGCTTGGCTGTGTCAATCTTTTTGGGAATCATAGACCCAGAACACTCATGCTGTAAATAAAGGAAAGAAAAGTGTCAAAATTCCTAATATCTAATATCTATGTTTGCTTGAGGTCAATTATTCAGGAACCAGTTGAGTCATTGGGGTTAATTTAATAAAGGCAAATAGACGTTGCACTTTGCAAGTGTAGTTGCACTCTGCAAGGGCGCTCACTCCTGGGCTTAGTAAATGAGGGAAAGCTTCACTTTGGAAAGAATACCCAATCTTTCCTAAAGCTGAGACTTATTGCAGCATTTTATAAGTGTAAGCCATTATAACTTATTATACAAGTCACAGTAATCTGTATTTACTCACTAACAATTCCAACATTTTTGGATCTTTTCTGATTGATTGTTGGTCCATGGGATCCACTGATATACACTATATCACCAAAAGTATTGGGGCGCCTGCCTATACACGCACATGAACTTTAATGGCATTCCAGTCTTAAGCCTCGTACACACGATCGGATTGTTGGCCAACAGAGCGTCAGACTTTTGTCAAACGAGCGTGTGCCTGGATCTTGTCTCGCATATTAATGGCACACAATTGTCGGCCAACAAACACGAACGTAGTGCCGTACTATGTGGAATTTTAGCTCTTGAGCGCCACCCTTTGGGCACCTTCTGCTAATGTCCTGTTTGGTGAGTATTGATTCCGAGCATGCGTGTTTGTACTTTGGACTATTGTGTGATGGACTTGTGTACAGATGAAACGAAAATCTGACAACAGACTGTTGTCCGCCGAAAATTTACTAGCCTGCCATCCAACATTTGTTGGCCGAAAGTTGGACAACAATTGGCTGAAGGAGCGTACTAACGGTCGGATTTTAGGCCAACAGTCTGTCATCACACAATCCCCTGCCAACAATCGGATTGTGTGTACGAAGCTTTAGTCCAAAGGGTTCAATATTGAGTTGGCCCAACCTTTGCAGCTATAACAGCTTCAACTCTTCTGGGAAGGCTGTCCACAAGGTTTAAGAGGGTGTCTATGAGAATGTTTGACCATTCTTCCAGAAGCACATTTGTGAGGTCAGGCACTGATGTTGGACGGGAAGGCCTAACTCGCAGTCTCCGCTCTAATTCATCCCAAAGGTGTTCTATCGGGTTGAGGTCAGGACTTGTTGGAACAGGAAGAGGCTGACACTTTAAGAGTCCCCGTCACTGGAACTAAAGGGCCAATCCCAACCCCTGACAAACAACTCCACACTATAATCACCCCTCCACCAAACTTTACACTTGGCACAATGCAGTCAGGCAAGTACCGTTCTCCTGGCAACAGCCAAACCCAGACACGTCCATCAGGTTGCCAGACAAAGAATTGTGATTCGTCACCCCAGAGAACACGCTCTAGAGTCCAGTGGTGGTGTGCTTTACACCACTGCATCCGATGCTTTGCATTGCAGTTGGTGATGTAAGGCTTGGATGCAGCTGCTCGGCCATGGAAACCCTTTCCATGAAGATGTCTACGCACTATTGTGCTAATCTGAAGGCCAGACAAAGTTTGGAGGTCTGTAGCTATTGACTATTTTAGCTATTGACTATTGACAGTCGGCGACTACTGCACACTGTGTGCTTCAGCATGCGCTGACCCTGCTCTATCATTTTACATGGCCTACAACTTAGTGGCTGAGTTGCTCTTGTTCCCAGTTACTTCCACTTTGCTATAATACCACTGACAGTTGACCGTGGAATATTTATTAGCAAGGAAATTTCATGGCAGGATCTATTGCACAGGTGGCAACCTATTACAGTACCACGCTTGAAGTCACTGAGCTCCTGAGAGTGTCCCATTCTTTCACAAATGTTTGTAGAAGCAGTGTTATCTGGGAATATTTCTAACTAACTTTATTTGCTGAAACAAAACAGTTCTCATACTAGAAAATATGATGGCTTATCTAATTATAAAAAAGTGACTGCAGCCAATCAGCTTCAATCTTTAGTTTAAGCCCAACTCTGAAAAACATAAAAAATTCTCCTTTTGCAGTGGGTTATGCCTGCACTGAAAGGGTTAACTGCCTGTATAGGCCTAGAGTAGAGAAATGGTCCTTTCACATGAGCTTTCCGAACAGGTCCGCCTGTCAGTTTTTCAGTCTCCTCTATGGGGCGGCAGTTGTCAGTGGACACATCCGATTCTCCATCCGGTCTGATCCTGCCTGCAAAATCTAGGTGGATGGTGGTCCTATTTTCCATTCGTCTGGCGAATCAGATAGGATCAGATGAATATGGACACGTTTCCATCCGATTTCCCCATAGAGGAGAGCAGGACTTTGTCCATGTCCGCTCTGCACAGTTAGCAGACACGGGCCTGTCATTCGCCAGCTCAGCGGGGATCAGCGGAGCGATCCAACACTGAGCAAGCAGATTCCACAAGACGGAGGCGCCCGTGTGAAAGGGGCCTTAAAGCATTTTACTTACCCGATCCTCTGCTCCTCCAGCAGATGGCGCTCCCCCCCCTGCTCTGCATTAGTCTTGGTGATATCAGAACCTTAGACCTCTGGAGCATGGGGGAGAAGATGCTGCGGGCACTGGTGTAGCAGCAGGGTGGATCTGATACACAAATCTACTTTTTCATGCCCCCTAGACCTAAAGGAGCAGTTAACCCTTCACGTGCAGGCGCAGCCCTACTGCAAGGGAGAATTTTCAAGTGACCTTGAGTTGGGCTTTTTGCTTTGAAAAGGAATGATAAAAGCTAGTTGCTTGCCACGTACAGCTGCTCCAGATTTATTAAATTCCCCTCATTATATAAAACCTAAAGTACCAACTAAAACAATTAATTATCTATTGTCTTGCTCATATCTACCTTTTTTCTTACTTACTATATTTGTATTATTATTTTATATATTATTTTTAATATCGATCTCTGATTGTGAAGATATATATATATATATATAGAGAGAGAGAGAGAGAGAGAGAGAGATAGAAATATATATATATATATATATATATATATATAAAATATATTATATATATATATATATATATATATATATATATATATAAAATATATATATATATATATATATATATATATATATATATATATATATATATATATATATATATATATATATATATATATATAAAATCAGATATTCACATGTAAATGACATGACCATTACCAAAATAATTACCGTATTTATCTCTGATTGGGATTTATATATAGTATATATATATACTAATATATATATATATATATATATACTAATATATATATATATATATATATATATATATATATATATATATACAGAGAGAGAGAGAGAGAGAGAGAAATATATATATATAAAATATATTTTATATATATATATATATATATATAAAATCAGATATTCACATGTAAATGACATGACCATTACCAAAATAATTACCGTATTTATCTCTGATTGGGATTTCCTTGTTTCCATTTGTATCCCCAGATAAAGATATTTTTTTCAGAAAAAGGAATATAAATCTTTGTTTACTTTAACATCTCTATTCATAGTGTGAGGCTCCTGCTTCCCGTTTCCATGACAACAGGCTCTTTAGAACCCAAAAAGCTCTCAGGGAATCTGTAAAGTGTGTCTTGGAGTACACAGCACTTGAGATGGATTATTACATCTTGTCATGGTGGTAATATATCGTAGCACTGTTCAATGTACGTTTTTCTTTACCAGGAACACTAATGGCTTCAAGCACTACAAAACCCAGTAAATATTATGTGTATTCTGGAGCTCCGGCAGGCTAACCCCCATCAAGAGTTCCGGCTGGAGTGGATTTGGTGGCCTCTGAGTGTGCCGGCTGTTTATTTGTGCAGACACTGAGTTATGATTCAACATGTGTCTTTTCCTATTGAAGGAATATTCTCTTCCTTCCTACCCTCTGGAGACAATATCCCTACGATACGCAGACAAAAAGTTTCTCTTTGAAATGTTTGCTGCTAGATGAAAGCTGACAAAGCAGAGTTCTGGAATCTTGCACTTCTTGAATGTTATCTCAGAGTTACAACTTGCACATTGTACTGTTTGGAAATGGCAAGTCTGCAAAAGATTTTCCTATATTGGTCATGTGTAAAAAGCATTGTCTGTAAAATGTACCTTGTAACAGATCTATCCAACACCAAACCCTTTGGTACAGATGGTGGCTCCCAGGGGTTAGTTCACGGTTACCAAAAATTAAAAATGCCAATACAGGTAACGGGTGCCAGTAGAAAATAACAACCTGTACAGCTTTGACTAAAGTTCGACAAAGCCCTTGCTATATGTGTAGGCCTAAAAACTCCAAGGGATGGCATCATCCTATCCTGCCTTGTTGCCAGGACATTGCTATGACACTTCCAGTCATTACTGCTCACTCCCACCATCACAGGACTTAGCTCTCAAACTCCCGCACATGTGTGGTCCACTACTCCTCAGTCACAGCACTGCTAAGGCTCAGAGCTACTGGGACAAAGCGCATGTGTGGGGGTTTGCATTGTGTCCTAAACCAGTGGTGGCTGGTGCTCCATTCTTTGGGGGAACTGGCAAATCAACCCCCCCCCCACCGGGTCCAGACTTACCCCATCCACGGTCACGGCTTCCCCACAGCAGATGGACGAAGCAGTAGGATAGCAGCCAGGTGGACAGAGCCAGGCTGCGGCACACTCCAATGACAAACATCGCCATCTTTCTTCTCCCAGCTCAGGCTACACAGCAACTCTGCCTCTGCACTGCATATGTCACCACCGTTCATTGGCTGCCGCCAGCTCCCCCGCCTCCTCCTCCGCTCCTCCTCTCCGCTGCTTATCAACTCCAACCACCGCCGCACACATCACACAAGTGAGTGGGCTCAGGCCGCAGTGCTTTGCACAGGAGCCCACCCTTTTTGAAGCCAATTAGAGCCTAAAGCTCTAATCATGTGCTTCCAAAAAAAAACCCCACTGAAATCCATGCGTCCGGCGCCCTGCATGGAGATTAGGATACGGGCGCATGGGTTAGGGGGGCGGTGCCCCTGCGCCCCTAATGAGCCGCCACTGATCCTAGCAACGAGACAGGACAAGGCAAACTTCTGTGGGTTGAACTGGATGGCCTTGTGTCTTTTTTCAATAGATTAACTATGTAACTATGATGACCCCATTTCTGGAAGTCTTTTTAGTCAGGCTTCAGGAGAACACTTATAGCGAGGGCATTATTTAACTTTGGTCAAAGCTGCACATTTTGTTTTTCTCTACAGATGCCCCTTACCTGCATAAGCAGTCTTTTGGTAAAGGTGAATTAACCCTTTAATGCTGTGATGTCCTACTTGCCATTCTTGCCCGACTGTTAACGTTTGTTTTATTGTCCCCAGTCTTATTTTAATAGTGTTCACATAAGGGTTGTTATATGTTTTTCCAGTACTTTTTTTGTTTTGTTTTATTGAGAGTTATAAACTTGGATTGGGATAGGGTTATTATGGGAGACTTGACTTCAAACAACTTTTGAAACAACTCCTTCTATATTTACAGTCTATATACACTCCTCGCTTCCTCCAGCACACTCCCTTGCAGAACTCAAGCTAGCCCACCGTTTGTGTATCTGACAAAGCACTCAGTCAGATTATAGCAACAGTCTGTTGTAGACAGGAACCCGAGGCCCCTTTAAGTGTGTAGCAAAGAAAAGTCAGTGTCCAGCTTTCATCCCTGTGGCTATTGATCCCAGCCCCATCTCTACAGGCACTACCAGCCTGCCCTGCCTTTCGCTAGCCCTCCTGGCTAACTTCTCCACAGTCCTCCCAGACTGACATTTACCAGCGAACTCAACTTCTCAGGAGACCTCCTGGACATGATGACCTGCTCCTGCTGTCCTCTCCTTGCTTCTGTGCCTCCAGGAAGGATTCCTCCATGTGTTGCAGAGGGTCCCTCTAGCACCGGAGCCCCAGAGCCACCCCCTCCAGACTAGGGGGCATCCTCAAGGGCCACTGACAGACTCCTCAGCACTCCGTCTCCATCTTCCACTCCGTCTCCATCTTCCACCCGACTGCCCCCTGCTGGCATGACTCATGCCTATTTACGAGGTGGCCTGCCCCCTGCCAGCCCATTTGCTGGGGATTGGCTGGGGCCCTCATAAATATGCCAAGCAGCTCCTTCTAGCCTCTTCCCACTACATCTGAAAGCTTCTCCAAGGTCCCAGAAGGCAGGGAGAGGCACCAGAGATGCCACTTGCTGAGTCATTCAGCCTCCCTGAGTCACTTAACCCTGACCCAGATTCAACCCAGGCTAAATTTTCCTACACTACACACCTCTTTATATCTAGCACACTAGAGGATGCTACAGTTGAATACTTGATTACTCTTATTGTTACTTATAAGCACTACTTTGCTGTGTGACATACTGCTTGAGCACATTCCATTTATTTTGACAGCCAGAATCAGCATCCCATGTTCCCATGATGACAGAGGCTGAGCAAAGCGAAGATATTTTCATTCGCTGGGCAGATCACATGAGTGGGTGGAGCCAAGTAGTGACTTACGTCGGTTCTTGGAGCGCAGGACAGTTCATCTGCTTCCATTTTCAGGAACACATACTATTTGTACAGTATCATACTGACCTGCATTCAGAATACAGGGCTCTGCTGCAATGGTATGTTTTATCATATTAGATTTTGCCTGGCTATACAAAGGATATGTATTATCCACATGTTGGTTACTGTGGTTTGCGCTATGTGACTCTTGAGATTATGCACACAGGTGGGGTGAATTATACCCAAAGTGTATATCTATATGTTTATTTGGTTTAAATCAGTCTGTGCTGTCTGTCACTTTAAGAAAGTAGTCTGCTATGGCCCCTAAACATTGATGTATTATGTCTATCTTTGCACATTTTTTTGTATTTTATTTGCAAAATTACCTCATTAAAAATGTGTAAAGTGAACCAGTCATTAGGGTTTTAAAAAAAATGTATGTTTAAAGCACAACTCTGATTTTTTTTTCTAACCCCCCCTCAAATATTAAAAACAGAGGTTTGAAAGGGCAACCTACCTTCTCCAGGGTCAATGGAGATCAGCTGTGCTGTATATTACAGAGTCCTGTTGCTGCACTTTATAAGCTGTGTTGTATGTTAAAGAGTCCTATTGCTGCACTTTATAAGCTGTGTTGTATTTTACAGAGTCCTGTTGCTGAACTTTGTAAGCTCTGCTGTACATTACAGAGTCTTGTCGTTGCATTCTGTATGCTGTGTTGTACATTATGTGCTCCTGACTGCAGTCTATGAAACATTTCTGTACATTACATAGCCCTTACTGTTCAACTTTAAGCTGTACATCTATAGCAAACTTATCTATAGCAAATTATGGCCCCAGGGCCACATCCAGCCCTTTGGCTTTCCCTATCTGGCGCTCGATGACTCCACTGTCAGCATGCCTGGGACTGACAGCTTCTATCCTGTTATTTTACAATTTTGGATGGGCAGCCATCAACCATCCAACTGAAAGAGATCTATTCATGAGCAGTTTTACCTATCATTTATCACCCTGGTATTTGTTTTCTATATATTTACATACCTACAGACCTCCCCAGATCCAAAATTAAAATTGAGCAGAATTAAGTTTGGCCCTCCACAATAGTCCCAGTTTCTTATGTGGGAATAATGAATTGCCCATCCCAATCTAAAGTGCTCATTGTGTAAATAGCTGACAGCTGACAGTTAACCTCAACTGATTAATGTATAACTAAAGGCATTTCTTTTTTTTTAGTTTTAAATAGAGTGGAGATGGATTAGAACACCTGTCAGTTTTTACTGCTGTCTGTGCCTCTATTAGGGAGATTCACTCTCTCTATTTGTCTTGTTTACAATTATCCTCCAAAGTGAAAATAAAAGAAAATCTTACATTTTGGTTTGTCCCCTGAAAAGTAATAGAGGGGTAATCTTCCAATGGGGACAGTTCTGGTGACCTGGGGACACTAGTTCTGGTGACCTGGGGGTCCCCAATGAATTCCCTTAATTTGCAGGGATTTTTGCTCACTTCCTGTTTGGCTGTGGGACAGGAAGTGAAGGGAAATCTCCACAATGGGACACAGACACACTTTTTTTCAAGTACTCGCCGATACCGATTACTGATACTTTTTTTAATGTCATGTGACAGTGGCACTAATATGCAGCAGTGTCAGTAGTTGATTTATTTATGTATTTTTTTTACAATTTTATTTTTTACAATTTATTTTTTTAAATGAATTTTTACAATTTATATTAACTTTTAAATATTTATTACATTTTTCTTTTATCAGCCCTGTTGGGGGGGGGGGGGCTTTGGTGAGATATCAGGGGTCTAAACAGACCCCTGATTTCTCCCCTTTGAGAAAGGGAAAGGGACTGAGTATAGAGATTCCCCAGTCCCTTTCTCTGCAGCCTCAGCTGCACTGAGGATGAATGGACAGGAGACAGACGCTCCTCTCCATTAATAAACTATGACTCTGTTTATTCTGGAAAGGAAGGAGTCAGGACCCGGAGGAGGACACAGGGGACAAAGGGAGCACAGAGGGGGACCCAGAGCAGGACACAGAGACCCGCAGAGCACAGAGGGGGACATGGAGCAGGACATAGGGTTAGTCGGTGTGTCAGTGGGGGCAGTTACAAGCACCAATCTCTGACAGCCGTGGGTAGGAGAGGAGGAGAAGCGGCTGTCAGAAAAATTATACAGGGAGATCAGCGCTTGTAACTACCCCCACCGCCGCACTGATAATTTCTCAGGCTGCTCAGGTATCGGATCAAGCATCGGAGCATTTGCACGAGTACAGGTACTCGTGCAAATGCTTGATATCGGCACCGAAATAGATACTAATATCAGTATCGGTACAACCCTAATATGTATACTGTTTACACAGCAAGTAGGCTCAGGTTCTAATTACTCACATGCTTCACTCCCAATCAGAAGTAATGTGACCAAGCCTACACATCACTTCTGTGTGCTCTGGGTGACCCAGGTCCTTGACAACCCTAGCGATATTCCTAATATACTATTTAACAGAATAATTGCATTGCTGCTGGATTTAATTTATTTTTCACTAGTTGCTGCTAGATCAAATAAACTACCACACTTTTAGATGGAATTATGTATTATTACTAGGGATGAGCTTCGGGCTCTGACCAAACCTGAATTCGATCTGAATTTTCCCTGTTTGGCCTTTGGGGAATAGCCAAACTAATTGGGGTGTTCGACTGCCTGCTGAATGCTGAGCCTCCACTGCACTAAGAAGTATAACATTTAGCAGTGGTGTTACTACTGCCTCTAAATGTGACAGCTTCTAGCTCCAGCTGGTTGCTGGCTGCCAGCATCCTAACAACCAATGGCCATATTTGATCAATGGCTATGGGCAGATCCTTATCAAGGACACCGCATGATTGTTTTTTTTTATTTTTGCTGGGGGTACTTCCATTAACATCTTTACAAGACCCTCATCTAGGATAAGGGTTTAGAATAGATAAAGGAATCCCCTGCCATTTGTTTACAAACAGAATGAAGCAGCCAAGAACTGTCATTTGCTGGCAACTTAAGTGGGGTACACACTATGAGAAAATCATAAGAAAAATTCTGTACGAGGATGATTGTTCGATTTTTGTATGGTGTGTACACAACTTTCCACATCCAATTCAGACTTTCCAAATGAAAATTCGTAAAGGGACAAACACCCAAATTTTTTTCATATCTGAACAAAACTTGCAATTTTTGTTTAATGTGTACTGTTTTCGGATGAGAAAAATCAGATACAAAAGAATGCACATGATCAGAAACAATAAACAACAATCAGGTCAAACCAAAAAAAGCCTTTGTCATTCAAGAATTTTCATACAATTAGAACCATCCTCGGTTACAACTTGCTGTGAAACATCGTGCTACTGTACACCAGACGATTGTTTACCTGATTTTTTTATAGTGTGTACCCCACTTTAAGCTGCATGTTTCAGCTACGTATGCAGACTGATTAGCAGCAGATGAGGTTTAAATGTATTTAAACTGAAGAACAAAAATTAAACATATTGCAGCTTACCTGTTCTTGGTTTGTGTGGCTGCATTTGTCATTTATTTTCACCTGATCATCGTGCCAGTAACCCTGTTCTAGGGAGACAACGCTCACTTATTGTACAGTATTTTTGGAGGAGCAGAGTTTTTATCCTAGACCAGGAAGAACATATCTCCTTCTCCTCTTCTCTGTACCGTGGGGGGGTTCTGCAGTCCACAAATATAACTCGAAAACAACGCAACTGATAACAATGCAACACACACACAGAATGCTGTCATTACACAAGATTTCTGACAGAATCAACATTAATTTTTTTGCACTTATTAAACCAATATAACACAAACGAGGAGGGTGCAGATCAGCAGGGAGTAAAGATGGCCAAAAAGTTAGAGATGTTTTTAAACAGGGGGAAGGGTCCAGAGGTAGAGATAGTCAGTGTGGAACATATTCCAGAGGGTTGTATTGGGGGGGACTTGGTTCAACAGCTCTCATGATTGGCTGGCAACCATTCAAGGGTTTTCCCTTTATCGCAGGGATAGAGAGGGTAAAAAAGGGGGAGGGGTATGCCTATATATCAAGAATAATGTACAAGTGAATGTGAGAGAAGACATCACTAAGGGAGCTAGGGAGGAGGTGGAATCCAGACCTGATCACGGATGTGGAAATACGGGGCAATTTAGGAAACAGCGATCACAGGTCAATTGGCTTCAGTATAAATCACACAAATAGGTAAAATAAGTGGAATACAAAGACACTGAATTTCAAGAGAGCTAACTTCCCTAAACTACGAACCTTGCTAGAAGGCATGAATTGGGATAAAATCTTAGGAACAAAGAACACGGAGGAGAGATGGGTTTGCTTTAAGAACATATTGAATAAGGGCATTAGCCAATGCATCCCATTGGGTAATAAATTTTACAAAGGGAACAAAAGTCCTGGATGGCTTAACTTCAATGTAAAAATGCATAAAAAAGCAAAGGAGAAGGCCTTCAAAAAATACAAGGTTGAGGGATCATCATTAGCATTCAGACTTTATGAAGAATGCAACAAGAAATGTAAGGGTGCAATTAGGGCAGCTAAGATAGAACATGAAAGACACATAGCAGAGGAGAGCAAAAAAATCCCAAGAAATTCTTTAAGTATGTAAACAGTAAAAAAAAGTGAGGACAGACCATATTGGCCCCATAAAGAATGAGGAAGGACATCTGGTTACAAAGGATGGGGAGATGGCGAAGGTATTGAATTTATTCTTCTCCTCAGTCTTCACGAGGGAATCGGGGAGCTTCAGTAACCAAAACTGCAGTATTTATCTTTTTGACACATCACAGGAAGCACCTCCATGGTTAACAGAGGACAAAATTAAAATTAGACTTGGGAAACTTAACATTAATAAATCACCGGGACCAGATGGCTTGCACCCGAGGGTACTTAGGAAACTTAGTCAAGTAATTGCCTTTGTTCCTAATTTCCTTTTTATAATTGTTCCTAATTTTTACTGACGGTCTACTGACTGGGATGGTACCAGCTGATTTTGAGAAAAGCCAATGTAGCTCCAATATTTAAAAAGGGCCCAAAATACATCCCTGGGAATTACAGACCAGTTATCAATAGTATGCAAGCTCTTGGAGGGGATGATAAAGGACTATATACAGGATTTTAGTAATGAGAACGGTATCATTAGCAGTAATCAGCATGGATTCATGAAGAATCATTCTTGCCAAACCAATCTATTAACCTTCTATGAGGAGGTGAGTTGCCATCTAGATAAAGGAAGGCCCGTAGATGTGGTGTATCTGGATTTTGGAAAAGCATTTGACACAGTTCCCCATAAACGTTTACTGTAGAAAATAAGGTTCGTTGGCATGGACCATAGGGTGAGTACATGGATTGAAAACTGGCTATAAGAGCGAGTTCAGAGGGTGGTGATAAATGGGGAGTACTCGGAATGGTCAGGGGTGGGTAGTGGGGTCCCCCAGGGTTCTGTGCTGGGACCAATCCTATTTATTTTGTTCATAAATGACCTGGAGAATGGGGTAAACAGTTCAATCTCTGTATTTGTGGAAGATACTAAGCTAAGCAGGGCAATAACTTCTCCACAGGATGTGGAAACCTTGCAAAAAGATCTGAACAAATTAATGGGGTGGGTAACTACATGGCAAATGAGGTTTATTGTAGAAAAATGTAAAATAATGCATTTGGGTGCCAAAATATCAATGCAAACTATACACTGGGGGGAGAACCTCTGGGGGAATCTAGGATGGAAAAGGCCCTTGGGTTAAACCTTAAACTACGTAGAGGGTTCTTTACTGTAAGAGCGGCAAGGATGTGGAATTCCCTTCCACAGGTGGTGGTCTCAGCAGGGGGGGGGGGAATCGATAGTTTCAAAAAACTATTAGATAAGCACCTGAACGACCACAACATACAGGGATATACAATGTAATACTGACATATAATCACACACATGGGTTGGACTTGATGGACTTGTGTCTTTTTTCAACCTCACCTACTATGTAACTATGTAACAACTTTTTCAGGAGTATATTTAAAGTGACCTTGAGTTGATGGTACAGGACATATGAGCCAGCATGTGACTGGGGGAGCAGGTATTCGGCACACCCAGAAGTGTCCAATTCCTGCAACAACCAGGGAGAAACAAACCAGTGGACTTGGATTTCATGGATTGTCGGTAAAGTTAGTATGCATGCTCTACTTTTAGGCTGTGTTCACAGCGCAGCACGGAGCAGCTCACAGCAGGGGTCCGGTGCGTCCCTGTTCACCGTTTCAGCTCCGATTTCGGTCTGGATTTTTGGCTGAATTCGGACTTGAAACAGACCAGAAGACGCACAGGACTCCTGTGCAATTCGCTCCCAAACCGCTCCGGAGATGTGTGAACCGGCTCCATTGACAATTTGTTTACAAGTAACAGTGGATTTAACAAACTGAAAGGAAGCAAGTAAGAGAAGTTCATTGTTAGGGTTTACATACTCGTAATATCATCCATACAATGTACATTGGTATAAGAGGATGCTATAAAAAGCAATGTCAATCATTGTAACAATAATAAACAGTATTTGTATGACAATTACAAATGTAGGGAATGAAGTACCTATGACATCACTGACACGCTCTCACAGAGGGCTGTTTTGAGCCCATGTTTGCCATACATCCTGTGGGTCTGGATCTAATCGAAACCTTACATCCTCTTTGAGGCTATAGGTCATAAAATGCCTTTTTGCATTTGTTGAAGTAATCTGTGCATTAGCATTATCTTCACTACAATAGTGTTTAAGTAGCTAACAGAATGTTAACATCCCACCCTTCCTGTATTCATCCTTGGAAATTAAAATACAGCCAGCCCTGTTCAGGCTTTCAAGTGAATTCCGAGAGTAAAGCAGATCTTGTATTTCCATTACCTGTGTAACAGTTATTTGTCTTTGAGTGTTTTTCCAATGTGTACCATTTTTATTTGCAGACAGAGACATGGTTATATAAGCAAAACAACTTTCTAGACAGTATGCCTAGCAGATCATTGCAAAGTACATATATTTACCTTTCATATCATAGTTACATAGTTAGTCAGGTTGCAAAAAGACACAAGTCCATCCAGTTCAACCATAAAAAAAATAAATAAACAAAATAAAAAATATCGTACAATCCAATAAACCCAATTCTATACCCACAGTTGATCCAGAGGAAGGCAAAGAACCCCAGCAGAGCATGCTCCAATTTGCTAGAGCAGGGGAAAAAATTCCTTCCCGATTCCCCAAGAGGCAATTGGATTTTCCCTGGATCAACTTTACCTATAAATGTTTGTACCCAGTTATATTATGTACATTTGAGAAAGTATCCAGGCCTTTCTTAAAGCAAATCTACTGAGCTGGCCAGAACCACCACTGGTTGGAGTCTATTCCACATTTTCACAGCTCTTACTGTGAAGAAACCTTTCCGTATTCGGAGATGAAATCTCTTTTCCACTAAAGAGTGCCCCTGTGTCCTCTGTGTTGGCCATAAACAGAATAACTCAACATAAAGTTCCCTATATGGACCCCTTATATATTTGAACATGTTGATCATATCCCCCCCCCCCTTATTCTTCTCTTCTCAAGAGTGAATAAATTCAGTTCCTCTAATCTTTCCTCATAGCTGAGCTCCTCCATGCCTCTTATTAGTTTGGTTGCCCTTCTCTGCACTTTCTCCAGTTCCCCGATATCCTTTTTGAGAACTGGTGCCCACAACTGAACTGCATATTCCAGATGAGGTCTTACTAATGATTTGAACAGGGGCAAAATGATATCTCTCTCTGGAGTCCATACCTCTCTTAATACAAGAAAGGACTTTGCTCGCTTTGGAAACCGCAGATCAGCATTGCATGCTATTATTGAGCTTATGATCTACCAAAACCCCCAGATCCTTCTCCACTAAGGATTCCCCCAGTTGTACTCCCCCTAGCATGTATGATGCATGCATATTCTTAGCCTCCAAGTGCATAACTTTACATTTCTCAACATTAAACCTCATCTGCCACATAGTCGCCCAATTAGACATTGCATTGAGGTCGGCTTGTAAATTGGAGACATCCTGTAAGGACGTTATTCCACTGCATATCTTGGTGTCATCTGCAAAGACAGAAATGGTACTTTTGATCCCAGACCCAATATCATTTATACAGATATTAAAAAGTAAGGGTCCCAGCACTAAACCTTGGGGTACACAACTGATAACCTTAGACCATTCAGAGTAAGATTCATTAACCACTACTCTCTGAATTCTGCCTTTCAGCCAGTTTTCTATTCATTTACAAACTGATATTTCCAAGCCTGTAGACTTTACCTTACACATGAGCCCTGTGTGCGGAACTGTATCGAACACTTTTGCAAAATCCAAGTGTACAACGTCCACAGCCACCCCTCTGTCCAAGGTTTTACTTACCTCTTCATAAAAAGAAATCAGGTTTGTCTGACAACTTCTGTCTTTCATGAATCCATGCTGTCTGTTGCTTAAAATGTTTTTTTTCCAGCAAGAACTCGTCTATGTGGTCTTTTTTTAAACGCTCCAGTATCTTCCCTACTATAGAAGTTAAACTAACAGGTCTATAGTTACTTGGTAAAGACTTTGATCCCTTTTTAAATATAGACACCACATTCGCCCTGCGCCAATCCAGTGGTACTATTCCCGTCATTAATATCATTTATTCACTATTGCATTTAAGTGATATTTAGACATTTCTACTTTCCTTCATTGGTTTTACAGCATTATTACATAAAGTATGTGCTGTTGGGGACATTTCATTTCTCCACTGTTATTCCTTAAGGAAAGTTGAAAATGTGATCATGAAGTTCAACAAAATTTTCCCTTTCACATCATATTTCATTCACTATTTCTGACTCGTCACTCGTTATTTACTGTACATTACTTATTCAGGCTTAATAAGTAAGATCAAGAGACAACAAGTATGTACAGAGTGTGATAAACCAGATAATGCCATTTTTTTTTGGTTTTTTTTGGATAGAGTGAGAAAAGTGAGAACTTCTCCCAGGTTTTTATTCCTAAATCTCTCTTACTCCTTCTTTCTAAGGCTGGCCGATTCAGCAGGAACAGGCCAAGATTTGAACCATGTACGGGCAGGCTAAATGTACCCAAATTGATTGATCTTACATACCGGATTTTACATACAATTATCACTAGCGACTGGAATAGCCGCTAGCAATGATCACTGTCTTCTCCCGGCAGGGATAGATTCCCCCTCCGGGAAAATACAATAGCTCCACAGGAGGTATTCCCCTGTCAACACTGTGGTTGCAGGAAAGAAATTGGCTCAGTGTATGGCCTGCCTAAAGCTGGACATATGCTATGCAATCTGATTGTACAGTTTATTTTAGATGAACCATCAACTATGTATAGAAAAGGCCTGCCTAATTTAATACAAATTAAATGGATTGTTTGAGTTTGTCCCCAAATTATATATTTAGTTAAATCTAACGGAGATCGTACAAAGATTAAAACTCTTGTCTGGGTTTAACTGCTGTCCGGAGCTCTGTTGGAGAAATATCCTCTTAAATCCTCTACCGGAGACAATCTTTTCTGTTTCAGTAAAAAAAAATTAAGGCTGGAATCACACTGCACCATGAAGCGGCTCGTAGCAGGGGTCCGGTGCGTCCCTGTTCACTGTTTCAAGTCCGATTTCAGCCCGAATGTTTGGCTAAATTAGAACCTCAAACAGACCAGTAGATGCACAGGGCTCCTGTGCAATTCGCATCGGAGCCTCTCTGGAGATGTGTGAACCAGCTCCATAGAGAGTGGGTCACAATCTCCTGAAATGCAAATTGTATGCGGGGAAACTTGCATCCAATTCACAATAGTGTGAACCCAGCCTAAAAGATTTAGAAACATATAAAACAAGTAGCACAATTCCTGTCAAGGCGGTGTTGATACACAATCAAAATACAGTACAATGATAATCTAGGATTAAGAATGCCATGACTAAAATTTATGTTTACAATACCTTCCAACAGAAAGACCCAATAATCATCTTAATTGTGTATAATTACCAACTTTGGGGTAAGGAGTTAAGAGAACTAAAAAAAGGAAGGGGCAGTCTGGGGAGAAGGTATTGGGTGTGAGATCTGCTGAGGGTGGACACTACTTGCTCCTTAGCCAAACTGATTGGTCTAACTGGCTAGATGAAATATACAGATGGTTAGGAGTAAAGAGACAAAGGGGTCGATTTATTAAAAGTTGAGAGAGCAAAATCTGGTGCAACTCTCTCATAGAAACCAACAAGCTTCCAGGTTTTTTTGTCAAAGCTTAAATTGAACAAGCTGCAGTTAGAAGCTGATTGGCTACCATGCACAGCTGCACCAGATTTTGCACTCTCAACTTTTTGTAAATCAACCCTAAAGTCGCTAGGTAAATAAGGTTCCACATCTATTGAAAGGTACAGTTGGAAAAATACCTTCTCCCCCTTTCTTAATCCGAAAAATACCCTCTCCCCCTTTCTTAATCCTATAGAAAATTAATGGAAAGAGCTGAAACTTTGAGTTGCCGACAGCCAAGAAACCTTAAGAATTTAGAGAAGATCTGTAAAGAAGAGTGGACCAAAATCCCTCCTGAGATGTGTGCAAACCTGGTCACAAACTACAATAAATGTCTTATCTCTGTGCTTGACAGCAAGGGCTTCTCATATTTTGCTTGAGGATTAAATACTTATTTTACTCACTGAACTGCCACTCAATTTATAACATTTGTATCACGTGTTTTTTCTGGATTTCTGGTTGATATTCTGTCTCTATCATTTAAAATACACCTATGATAACAACTATAGATCCTTGTATCTTTGTAAGTGGGCAAATTTACAAAAGGGGATAAAATAATTATTTCCCCCACTGTATGCAATTTGTCCCTAGGAGTCACAGACATCTTTTCATTCAAGTGGTACCATACCACTTTATTTTTGCTGCTGTCAAGAGGGGTGGAGGCCCACCAAGCTTTGGCTAGAGCTTGTTTTTCTATCAGAAAAGTAAGAAGCCAAAGTTGTTTTTTTTAATGTAGCACTACCCCAGTAGGAACTGCTGGTTGAGATGGGTTCTCTGTTCTTTGCCTTGACCTCCATAAGAACTTCAGCCCTTCTGACACACTAGGTTGAATGTACAAAGCATCCAATACCACAGAAATTCACTGAAAGTAATACCTGATAACCAGTAATAATAGCATGCCCAATAAAACAGGCACTGAAACTGTTAGTAAAGGTAAATGTAATATATTGTCACCCGATATGGTAGGTAAAGAGGTAAGCATGAAAATGGATTAATAAAGGCAATAACACAATTTGGCATACATAATAATTAGTAATACGGACTAGGCATAAGATGACACCTGGCATCCAAATTAGCATAAACAGTAGGAAGGTCACCTGAAGTGCAGCAGTGGGCAGTAATAAAGATTGATTTACTGAATACAGGAGACTATACTGCCAAAGTGCATTAATGGCAAATATGCTAGGCCTAGATGTGTGCTGTCCATAAAAAAATTAAAGAAAGGGATCAAAAGGGACTTGCAGTATGGTTTTCCTGGAGTCCTTTATGTTGCTCTTCTGCTGGCTATCGTTGGGGCCCGTTAAGAAGTGGTGGTTCACTTAAAGACAGTTTTAGTAAACCAGTATGCAGTATTGTTTCAGTAAAGAAGCAGTCAAGGTGAGATATAGGTGTGGTACAGTGCATTAATGGCAACTATGCTAGGCCTAGACCGATGGGATGTGTGCTGTCCATAAAAAATTTAAGAAAGGGATCAAAAGAGACTTGCAGTATGGTTTTCCTGGAGCGGCAGTCCTTTATGTTGCTCTTCTGCTGGCTATCGTTGGGACCTGTTAAGTAGTGGTGGTGCACTTAACGACAGTTTTAGTAAACCAGCATGCAGTATTGTTTCAGTAAAGAAGCAGTCAAGGTGAGATATAGGTGTGGTACAGGTGCAGTGTACATGTGGGTCAAATGCAGTGACAGCTCAGTATTACTTCAGTAAAAGGTTGGTATGAGTGCAGTACAGGATTGGTAGAAGAGCATAGAGCTGGTATAGATGTGCTATGAGTTGGATGCACTTGGTGCCCTGCTCTCAGTGGCTCAGTCTCTGCTAGCAGTGTCAATAATGAGCACCAGTCACCAGTTCTCAGGATGCTTTCCCCCAGAACTCTCCCCCAGTCAGTTTAATAAAAATCCTCTTTCCACTCCTACTGCACAGTGCCCATTGGAATCTGTAGTCCAAAGAGTCTATGGGTTCCATTATATAGCTGCAGTTCCAAACTGCAACTCCCAGGATTCTCAGCGCTCTGCATTGAGGTCTATAGGCTGGCTTGGCTTTAGCTCTCCCCCTGCTAGCCAGAGGAAAATGGTGCAGCATAACATCAGTATCTCAGTAGAAAGTGAAAGAAAACTGATTGTAAATGGGACATGTGTCCTTCACCATGTTTCTGTAGTCCAGCACCAGTCTACATGTACATTACCTGTGTTTCAAATGTAGTAGGGTTCCCTTAGTGTATTTCAGAATACCTTTCCCTTAAAAGAATGTAAGCCATCTGGTATACTTTGTTCCAAAATCTCTTGATTCTAGGACAGGTCCACCCTATGTGGAAAAGTATGTCCAGAGTCTGGTAGCCCCTGAAGCACAATCCCAAAGTGTAAGGGGTAAATCTTAATGTTTTGGGACCATATACAAACACAAGAGTAGTTTAGGATTACGGTATATTCTATTGCTGATGCATTTATTAAAAGATATCTAAAGATTCGTTTTAAAAAAACAAAAACAAAACAAAAAAACAAACATGTCATACTTGCCTCCTCTGTGCAGTTGGTTTTGCACAGAGTGGCCCCAATCTTCCTCTTCTGGGGTCCCTTAGTGGCACTTCTGGCCCCTCCTCTTCTCGAGTGCACCCGTGGGAGAGCCGCTGTCCCTCAGGGTACTCATGCAGGCACATTCCTGTGTCCTGCTGCTGTGTCCATTGACACAGACAGTAGGACTCGGTCCCACCCCCCGGGTTCCATGTCATTGTATTTGATTGACAGCAGCAGGAGCCAATAGATGCACTGCTATCAATCTATCCAATCAGGACCCGAGACACTGGCTGGAGCTGGTGTGCTCGTCCCCATCGCTGGAAAGACCGGGTTCAGGTAAGTAAAAGGGGAGCTCTGGGAGGCTTCTTGCATCACAGGAGGTTTATATTCTATACATTAAGGTCCCCAAGCTTCTTGGTCATGAATGAACCAATCTAATATGTATGTTCAGCTTAATCTACTTTTTTTTATAGTATAAACTTTACATATATTTTGCTATTAAATGACATTTCTAATCATATGAAGTTAATAACAAGAATCCCCCTTTACATCTGGATCCACAGAGTTCCCTTTTTACATCTGAACTCGTAGAGTTCCCTTACACTGTAAGGCGGGACTCTGCAGACTCTGATGTAAGGGAGAACTCTGGGACATCTAACATAAGGGATGCTCTGGGAACCCAGATTTAAGGGGGGACACTGAGAACTCTGATGTACAGAGAAGACTCTGATGTAAGGGGAAACACTGTGGCCTCTGGTGTAAAAGGGAACTCTGATGTAAGGGGTGCTCTGAGAACCTTGATCTGCCTTAGTGTACTTACTCAGAGGCAGGAGAGAGAAGGGGGGAGACTTCAGTCACAGACAGGGATGGATGGTGAGCTCACTCACCCCTTGGCAGCCAGCACCTCTCATCCAGATGTATCTGAGGCTGCTGGACTTCAATCCCCGGCGCTATGCCTCAGAAAATCAAAGTTGGGGCTAGATATTTGGAGTGTGGGCAGACACAGAGGAGTAGGGGTGGGGGAATGAGGTGCAGATTGAGCCCTCTCTCCTCTCCCGTCTGTGTGTGTGTTTGGGGGGGGCGGGGTTTAATAGTGTTGGCTTTAGGCTCTGTGAAAGTGTAACAGACACTCTCAGCTGAGACAACTGCAGCAAGCAACCCTGCTGGGAAGCCATAGTCCAGTCTAAATAATGCATCCAGGTTTCAGGCAGTCTGAAACCCGGACGCATGATTCCAAACCCAAACTGTCTGGGTGAATCCTGGACAGGTGGCATTCCTAACTACATTCCCAGTGGGGAGATTTGCTCTCATTTCCTGTCCTACTCACACTGTTTGGTACTATGTGGCATTGGTCACTGAAACAAAAATAGAGTGAAAATTACCCCTGCTATCACACCACAATTCAAATCTTGCTGAAGTTCTAATCCTTCTTTAACCCCCTCCCCCCCAAAAACTATTTAGCACTACCCCCAGGAGCCGCTTGGTAGATTGAGTTCTCTGTTCCTCTGCCTCCACTCTGAGAACAACCTCAGTCCCTCTGACACACCAGGTTAAGAACTAGATATTGCACTGCTATTGGCAGCATAAGTACAGATACCCTGCACACAATTAAGGTTCAGTATGAAAAAGTCAGTATCAAAAAGTAGCAAAAACCATCAGACTGGTTAGTTGTTAATGAACCCAATATATTGTCTGGGGTTAAAGTAAACAGCAGTATGCACAGAAATGAGTACGTACAGGGTTAGCTCAATCACAGTTCACTAGACAATATGATCACTAAGCTTTACCAGCAACTAAATCAGCAGATTCCAGCAATCCAAATTAATGTGTTCCCGCAACTTATCAAACAATATGTATATATATATGTAAAAAATGGGGCCTCATATACATAAGGCCCCATTCACACCAGAGTGTAGAGTTCCCATGTGTGCATTTTTCGAGCGTTTCTGTTCACTTGAATGGGCTACCCTATGTGTGAGGAAGCACCCTAACCTTTTTTGGATTGGAGCATGGTGTTATTTTAAACAGCGCATTTTGGTGTTTTTTTTATTGGCATCACAAGTGCGACGTGTGTGTTTTCAGCACGTTTTTGAAACACTGATGCCAATATTTCTGCCTTACGACACCCTGTTTAATGGAACCCAGGCTATGAATCTCTCTCACTGACTGTCAAAACTTTACACTGAACCTCATGCAAATTGGATTCTGTGCCACTCCACTCTTCCTCCAGACTCTGAGACCTTGATTTCCAAATGAAATGCAAAATTTTCCACAGACCGTGATGATTTGGGGAGCCATGTCATCTGCTGGTGTTGGTCCACTGTGTTTTACCAAGTCCAAAGTCAGCGCAGCCCTTTACCAGGAAATTTTAGAGCACTTCATACTTCCCTCTGCTGACCATTTTTATGGAGATGCTGATTTCATTTTCCAGCAGGACTTGGCACCTGCCCACACTGCCAAAAATACCAATAACTGGTTTAATGATCATGGTATCACTGTGCTTGATTGGCCAGCAAACTCGCCTGACCTAAACCCCATAGAGAATCTGTCAAGAGGAAGATGAGAGACACCAGACCCAACAACGCAAATGAGCTGAAGGCTGCTATCAAAACAACCTGGGCTTCCATAACACCTCAGCAGTGCCACAGGCTGATCGTCTCCATGCCACGCCACATTTATTTATTTATTACAGGTACTTATATAGCGCCGTCAATTTACGCAGCACTTTACATATACATTGTGCATTCACATCAGTCCCTACCCTCAAGGAGCTTACAATCTAAGGTCCCTAACTCACATTTATACATACTAGGGACAAATTAGACAGGATCCAATTAACCTACCAGCATGTCTTTGGTAGGGAGGAAACCAGAGTACCCGGAGGAAACCCACGCAGGCGCAGGGAGAACATGCAAAATCCAGGCAGGTAGTGTCACCACTGATGCAGTAATTCATGCAAAAGGAGCCCCGACCAAGTACTGAGAGCATACTATACTGTACATGGGCATACTTTTCAGTAAGCCAACATTTCCGTATTAAAAATCTTTTTTTTTTAATTGGTCTTATGTAATATTCTAATTTTCTGAAATACTGAATCTTGGGTTTCCACTAGCTGTAAGCCATAATCATCAAAATTAAAAGAAAGAAATGCTTGAAATATATCACTCTGTGTGTAACGCATCTATATAAAATATAAGAGCGGTACTCTTTTAATTGAATTACTAAAATAAATTAACTTTTTGATGATATTCATATTTTACGAGATGCACCTGTATATGCAGTATACACATTTTGTACAGGTGTGGGTACTGCATGCAGATTTATGAATCATTAAAACATAAGTTTTTTTTTTATATAAGCCTTTGTTGGTTTTAATTGGCTACCAGTGAACTTTTAAACTGGGCAAAAAAAAGAAAAAACATATCATGTTTGTATTGAGTGACCTCTAGTTTTACATAAACAGTAAAATCTATATTCCAAAAGGACCTAAATAAACTAAAAAAGACCGAAGTTCAGAGCTTTCCAAATAATGTGGAACATAAAGATTTTTGTTGGGTTTATCAGCTGATGCATTCCATCTTTAACTGCCCTTTTATCTGACTTTAGGGGTGGAGGTTAAATTACTGCACAAACAATAGTGCATGTTCACAGACACAAGATAAGCACATGCAGAAGAGGGAAGTGCGTTTCAAAGTGCTCATGTAATAGCTATTTTAATTGAAAGCCTTACTAGGCTGGCTTTGCTTGTTTAGGATCAGAGGCCAGCCTGTTTATGTAGGCCACGGTGCTCTAGGGCGCATACACTTTATTAACTGAACAGCTCTCAGGCACCTTCTACAGTAGTCTACTGATTTCTACCCAGTCCCATGCTCTTTTATTTTAAATTAAAACAATATGATCGGTTACCAGGGATAAGAGAATCTGCCTGGGTTTAGTTCAATTTTGTGATTTTTGTTCAAAGTTTAAAGTTTACAAACATTGCAGCAAACCCCACTGAAGTCTACCGAGCAAATCTTGCTATTGGATTCTGGCCATTTGCAGGGCAAATAAGTGAGCTTTTGTCAAATACTGGGCATGGGAAATCAGGCATCACCATGACAGACCACTTTCAAAATAAAAAAAAATAACCCATTATCTCTCCCTAAATAGAATCGTCAGCTCTACCTAACAACCCCAACACACACTGACATTATGGATGTTGTAAGTCCATCTTTTTATAGTAAAAGGCTGGATTATCCATTCTGAAAAAAAATCCTCCCTCTTCTGACTCAGACCAGGGGCAAATGCTATTCTGGTGGCAAACCTGTGAGCTTCAAAATTTGTAAACTTTTCAAATCTTGGGATTCACCATGAAACTATTGCAAAACAGAACCTGGACTACATCCCTACTGGCTACAGACAGGCTATATTTCATTATTGGCAAAATAATTCTATACTTTATGATCAGAAAATAATCAATGACATTTTATAAAGTATGCTCTGCTTTTTGTGTCACATGTGGTTATAAAGCTTAAAAATTCAAAAAAACCCACCATAACATAAAAGGTCAGAAATCAACCCAATGAAAATGCAAGCAGCAGAAGGTGGCAGTATTTCCTTTTTTTATAGATTAATCTTTTTTTTAATTTAAGTTTCATACAAACACACCTGATCATTGCAGACAGGTTATCTTGAGTAATACAAACCTATTACGAAAAATTCAGAGGTCCAAAATGGCAAATATAACAGCGTAGCATCTTCTTTTTTTAATCTGTGCACTCAGAGCAATGACTCAAAGAGCCCCCTTTCTCTCCTGATAGTTATAGAGAAGGCCTACTTCATGGAGGTGACTATCAATAGCATCCAAAGCAGAATTATTTGTACTTCATAGCAGTCACTTAAAGGAGTAGTAGGACCAACCTTTTTTGGCCCTACTTCTCCTGTGGGTCACAGAAGTGACCTAGGTTTGCACTCCTGTGACCCAGATTCAGCCGGTCCAGGCTCTGGAAGGATCCTAACTTTAATGGCAGGATTCACTAAGATGCTTGAGCAGCAGCTGGCTCAGCCTCTCAGTGTCCTGCTGAGAGCCTACGCCAACTGTTCCCGCCCCCTCCACAGAACGACACAGTGAGATTTGGAGGAGCAGAGAGCCGGTGACTGACAGTCATCACTCTCTATTTACTGAAGACAGAGAACTGAGCAATCAGCATGTAGATGAGGTGCAACATGGTGCGGCGTCAATAACACACATAGTCCAAGTGCAATGAAAGAACTTGTACTGAAATAATGCAAAGACAGTTCACAATAAACCTGGCAGGAATACAACCCAAAGGGGAACACTCACAGATCCAAAGCAGGTTTCAGCTGAACTGACAGCGCCTGATAGGAGGGGCAGAGTGCAGCCTGGCTGTCTCTTGCCCAAACGGGAAGATGTCTAAAGAAGTTGTGGGCCCTATTCTTTCCCTCCTCATCAGGAACCTTTTCCTGCGACGAATTCTGTCCCTACCAGGCAGGGTACCTGTCCCTACTCTACCCACTTGCAAAATGGGAGCCAGGGCCTTAATTAGGGTCTGTCTGACTCAAAATGGCTGCTAGAGTCACATGGGATGGCAACATCTAATTGGATCGCTTCCCCAGTGACTCAGGAAACCATAGCGGAACCATGTTCCCCCTGACTTCCTCTCCTACTGTGGTGCTGCTGAAGAAACGCACCCCCTGCAGTGGAGAAAGTAGACTACACCTGCCTAAATGTGGGCTTTAATCGCTCGGTGTAGAGGTGGCGGTGAACTGATGCTGCATCCACATAGGTGAGTATATATGTTTGGCATTTTGAAATCCCACACTTCTCTTTTAAACTGGCCATAGATGGATCAAAATTCAGAATGAGAGCAGCACAGAGAGTTAGTCAGGTGTAGTGCAGTGAAAGAAGCATGCTAATAAGAGGAAAGGGCAAAACAATGAGCTAATCAATGTGTTGCTTCTCTCACTGTCCAGTCACAGGATATGGGTGAAGAAGAGACCTGTATGTGAACAGCAGGGAAAGATCAGTTCTCTTCCCATGCCAGGCAGGGCTATGCTGTGTGTCAATCAGGACTGGATGGAAAGAATCATTTGGTGGGTAAAACAGCTCTCATATATGTATTCAATTTGTGTGGTTGGCTATTTCCTCGGAGTCCAGCTTTAAATGCATCCTTTAAGACCTCAATAGACTAAATGAAGTGTCATTATTTAGCATTTTGGACAAAATTCATAAGCTCATCACTTCCACCAAGGGCCCTCGTGACTGGTGAATATCAAATTACCTGTTTATAGGACACAAAAAATCTTTTTTTTTTAAATTTAATATAAACTTCATTCACCCATATAGTAACAGAACAAAATGTTTGTGGGTCACATAGTGAAAAATGAGAAAAGCTTACATCCACAGTACAGCTCAAATTCCAAAAATGTTGGGACGTTGTGTAAAATCTCCATAAAGACAGAATACAATGATTTGCAAATTTCATAAACCTATATCTTATTCATGATAGAAATTAGAAAACATATCAAATCTTTAAACTTAGGAAATGTACCATTTAAATAAAAAAAAAAGGGCATTTTGAAATTGATAGCAGCAACACGACTCAAAAAGGTTGTGACAGGGCAACAAAAAGCTGGCAAAGTAATTGGTACTAACATGGAAGAGCTGGAAGAAGATTTTGCAATGAATTAGGTTAATTGGCAACAGGTCAGTAATATGATTGGGTATAAATAGGGATTTTTAGAAAGTCAGTGTCACAGAAGTAAAGATGGACAGAGGTTCACCAATCTGTGAAAAGCTGCATCTGAAAATTGTCAAACACTTTCAGAATAATTTTGGGACAGGACCATGTTTACCACGGTGCAGCATCCCCACCTCTCTGTAAACGTCTGGAAACTGAGGAGACTAGTTGCTGGAGTTTTGGGAGAGGAATGCTGTCCCATTCTTACCTGAGCATATGCTGCTCTAAAACCTGGATATGTCTTTCAGCACTGAAGGTGCCTTTCAGATGTGCAAGCCCATTCCATGCGCACTAATGCACCTCCATGCCATCAGAGATGTAGGCTTTTGAACTAAGTGCTGATAACAAGCTGGAAGGTCCCTCTCCTTTTTAGTCTGGAAAATGTGGCTCACATGGTTGGCAAAAGAATTGTCAAATTTTGTTTTTTTTGGCTACAGAACATTTTTACATTTTGCAGCAGACCATTCTAAATGAGCTTTGGCCTAGAGAATACAGGGGCATTTCTGGAACATGTTCAGATATGTCTTCTTCTTTGCAGGATAGAGCTTTAGACAGTGCATTTTGGAATTATTCCTGAGCCGATGCAGTGATGCCTATCATAGATTAATGCGTGTTTTTAATGCAATGCCATCTGAGAGCCCAAAGAACATGGGCATCCAATAATGCATTGCACTCAGAGATTTCTCCAGATTCTCTGAATCTTTTGATGACATTATGTACTGTGGATGATGACCAGGTACCAATGGGAATGGACTTTATATGGGCCTCCAACGCAGAGACATTCACAGAGCAAGATTGTGACCAGCCAGTGACAGGGTCTACAGTGACATCGAGGTCAGATTCCCACTTACTGATATAGGATGGAGACTGAGGAAAGAGCTTGAAAAGCATCATAAGATACAGGGTGGAAATTTGCCCCAGAGCATAGGGTTTTATTTTCACTAATATGTTCAAATGTGGTTAGTTGATAACCTAGTTAGTTTAAGAGCAGCTCAGATGCCAAAGGAGGCAGGAGAGGTATAGGCTGGGTAAAAGAAGGGGTTCTGCATGAAAGATAACATAGGGATATGAGGCAAGAGACAGGAGGAGACCCGCTCTATGTTGGCCCCAAAGGGAAAGGGAGTATAAAGTAATAGGGTTCATGATAAATTTACGATCCTTTGGGGTAAGCCAGAGCAGATTGGTGATTGCTAATGGATCACATTCTGTTGCTTCCAGGCTCACCCACAGAGGTGTTTCTGTTGTCCCTTGTAGTTTGGTCAATTGAGCCATCTGGGTGGCATGGTAATACTGTATCAAATGGGGAAGCCCCAGGCCTCTGCAAATTTTAGGCTAAAAGGTGGTGGCTCAACGGAGTCTCTGATGTATAAATTGAAAGAAGCATAATTGAAGAATGAGCAGGTAATGCAAGGGCATATGAACTGGCAACACACGGAAAAGATGTACGATTTTGTGAAGCAGGGTCATTTGAGCCTGTGATTTTGCCTAAGAAATACCTAAGAATGCCTATTGGGGCATCAAAGAAGTGAGTTTGGTTAGCATAGAAGGGTAATTGGCCTAGTATAATGAATTAAACATAGCTGTTAAATGTATACCCAAGTATGGGATAGAGTCTGTGGACCACTAATAGAGAAACAAAGTTTGTAAGAAGGCAAGGTCTTGTGACGTGAAATTAAAAACAAGGGGTTGATTGACCCTCAGGCCAGATATGTTGGCAAACTTTTCAAGGATCTGCAATAGATTAGGGTGGGTTACATTATGGGATAGCATACAAATAAAAACATTGTCAATAAAAACAAGCTGATCTTGTGACAAGGCCCGATAGTTCAATGCCTTTAACAAGGGAAGAATGGATTAGTTGATCTAGGGGTTCAATGGAGAAGGCAAATAATAGGGGAGACAGGGGACGTCCCTGTCTCGTGCCCCATGCTATAATGAATGGTTTGGAGTTATATCCAGAATATTTGAGATAGGCTTGATGTATGATGGATGTATAAAGGGCAAAAATCCAGTGGCGGAAATGAGAGTCAAGGTTCAATAGAGATATCAGCCAGTAATGCAACCAAGTGGTGCTGTCGGTGTTAGGCTTTAGGAGCATAGAAATAATGGCCATATGGGTTTCCTGATGGAATATCCTGCCTTTCAAAGTACTGTTAAAAGCAGAAACCAGGAGAGGTGCCAAGAGATCCACATATTTCTTATAAAATGTAACAGCAGCAGCTGTTTTTTTATGTGGTTTCAGTCACCATCAAAACTTCCTCTAGAGTTATAGGCTGGTCGAGAGATTTGTTTTTGGACCAAAGATAAGGATTGTTCTGGAGAAAAAGTACTTATTGTTGTGTACAACATGGATAAATGTTTATGAAATTCTCCCAGAACGCAACAGGATTGCTTGTGAAATGGACTCTGGACAGCTTCAAACAAATAGGCTTGTGGGCATGACCTAGGTTGTGAGTTTTCATTTTCTATTGTGAATACAATATGGGTTTATGATATTTGTAAATCATTGAATTCTGTTTATATGTAGATTTTACACAGCGTTCCAACTTTTTGGGAATTGGGGTCGTATATAGGCAGCGGTAACAATTAACACTGCAGATACAACTGTTGCTTTTGCTGCCTGTCCATATTTTAGCTATAATAGAAGCTGTTAGACTATTAAACATACCAGAGATACACTGCCTTGCTCCACAGTGGACATGTTGGACTGAAGTAGATGACAAGAGAACTCACCTCCCAGATTAAGGCCCCTTTCACATGGACGATGTCCGGTTAGATTAGCAGGGGATCCCTGAACATATTCCCTGCTGAATAAAAGCAGAACTAAATAGATGTCACTTTTGTGGCACCTGTGCCCATTCAGTTTTTTGTTGCAAGAGCTTTCCAGACCCACATTAGATCTGCATCTGTACATCAGACTACCTCCAATGCATTACGTTTATGTCCGAATGAACAAAAAGATTGCAGCTCTAAGCACAGCCCAACAATGGTGCCCCTGCTGGCCTTTCTGTTGCTTAACTGACAAGACACAGAGACTTAGTAATTGCTGAAAATGAAATAAAAATTTCAAAATGTATAAACCTTCTTTTTCTTCCATATCAGCTACAGGTCAGACCCCACAAATATATTACATAATTAGCATTGATCAAAAATAAAGCAACTTGCTGAGCGCTTTTATTTAGAGGGAAATCGCTTCTTTGATAAATGTTGATTAAAAATAATAACTTTTACTGTACATTTGTTTTCATTCTGAGGCAACAATTCTCCCTTTGATGTTCACAAAAATGAAACATTTGCTCAAAACTTGTTTATTTAAAAAAAAATCCCAGTTTGAAGCTAATACGTTTTCACTTTGAACTTAAAACCTGTGAGCAAATTATTTACTTATACCTTAATATTTAAATGCAAATCCAGCAGAACAAGGACTTGTGTTGCTGGATGTAAACAAGCATCAGAGGCTGCGGCAGTGGGATCTTAATAAGTATACAACTGTGGAGAGGCAGGGTGGGAATGGTTAGCTCAGGGCAAAGGGGCAAAAAAGATAAGTGTTTCTTTGTTTAAAGCATATGATAGCTAGGATGAAAAAGTCTGTGATATAGTGTAAAATATGTTTGATGCTGCGCTGCTGTACTCCAATGCTAGGGTGCATATAAATATACCATCAATATAATAAGTGTACTGTGACTCTTAAATGCTACATACATGCTAGGGAAGGGCCTAACACCCCCCGGTTCGGTTTGCACCAGAACATGTGAACAGGCAGAAAGTTCTAACGAACATGCAAACCCTATTAAAGTCTATGGGACAGGAACATAAAAAATCAAAACTGTTAATTTCAAGGCTTATATACAAGTTATTGCCATAAAAAGTGTATGGGGACCCGGGTACTGCCCTAAGGGACATGTATCAATGCAAAAAAAAAGTTCCTAAAACGACTATTTTTTCAGAAGCAGTGACTTTAATAATGCTTTAAGTGAAACAATAAAAATGAAATATTTATTTAAATATCGTGCCTGGGGGGTCCCCTTAGTCTGCCTGTAAAGTGGCACATCTGTGCAATGTGTAAAGCAGTGCTGCAGCAAAATTACATTTTTAAAGGAAAATATGTCATATAAACTTGCTTGCGGCTGTAATGTATTTCCGGCTCCCGGCAATATGGATGAAAAATCAAGGAAAAAATCATCTTGGGTCCCCACCCCCAGTCCATACCAGGCCCTTCGGGTCTGGTATGGATATTAAGGGGAACTCCACACCAATTTTTTTTTAAAAATTGGCATGGTGTCCCCCCAAAATCCATACCAGCCCCTTATCTGAGCATGCAGCCTGGAGTTCCACCCCAAAGCACCTTGTACCAATGTTGATGGGGACAAGAGCCTCTTCCCGACAACCCTAGCCATTGGTTGTCGGGGTCTATGGGTGGGGGGCTTATCAGAATCTGGAAGCTCCTTTTAACAAGGGGGCCCCCAGATCCCACCCCCTCCCCTATATGAATGGATATCGGGTACATTGTACCCCTACCCATTCACCAAAACAAGTGTTAAAAGTAAAAACCACATTAGACAGTTTTTGACAATTCCTTTATTAAAAAAAAAAAAGTGTCCCGCGATGTACATCCATCGTCAATCACACCATCCGATGGACCCGAAAAACAGAAAAGAAACCCTGAATAAAATCTGCCTCCATGGGAGGGCTTCCGCCAATTGCTGTCTTTTCCCTTTGACAGTTCTTATATATGATGTCAGAGGGGGCGGGGTCACTCCGTTACATCACCAGGTGGCCCCGCGCTTGCCTATATAACAGCTGTCACAGTCAAGAGACAGCAGTTGGTGGGAGGCCTCCCATCGAGGCAGAGCTTTTTAATTTTTTTTTCTATTTTTTTAGGTCCATTAGGTGTCGTGATTGAAGATGAATGGACATCGTGGGGCACTTTTTTCTTTTTTAATAAAGGAATTGTCAAAGATGGTCTGTTGTGGTTTTTACTTTTTGACACTTTTTTTGGTGAATGGGTAGGGGTACAAAGTACAAAATACCCATTAACATAGGGGAGGGGCGGGATCTGGGGACCATCTTGTTAAAGGAGGCTTCCAGATTCTTTTAAGCCCCCCCGCCCGCAGACCCTGGCAACCAATGGCCAGGGTTGTTGGGAAGAGGCTCTTGTCCCCATCAACATGGACTCCAAAGCACCTTCCCCATGTTGAGAGCAAGTGGCCTGGTATGGTTCAGGAGTGGGGGCGCTCACTTGTCCCCCCCTTTCCTGGCCTGTTAGGCTGCTTGCTGGGATATGGGTCTGGTATGGATTTTGTGGGGATCCCACGGCAATTTCAAAAATGTTTTTTTTTAATTTTGGCGTGGAGTTCCCCTTGAAAACTATGCCAGACCCAAAGAGCCTGTTATGGATTTTGGGGGGGTCCCCATGTAGTTTTTTTTTTACATTTTGCCGTGGAGTTTCCCTTAAAATCTATACCAGACCCAAAGGGCCTGGTATGGATTTTGGGGGGGACCCCATGCCATTTTTTTTCTTAATTCTTTTATAGGGTTTCCCTTAACCACTTCAATGCACTGTATTATATACTGTAAATGGACTGAACTGTATATATATTATATATATATATATATATATATATAGTATACGCTAGACTGGCTGCACTCTGTATATATTCTACACTGACTATACTGTGTATATATATATATATATATATATGCAGAGAGAGAGATATGTATTTATATCTATATAAATATATACTATATATCCATGTAGCACTAACTCTCGGTAGAGCTGCTGGTTTAAAGCGGGCTGTTACCTTCATTCTTGACATCTCAGTTTCACCGGCACCGGGTTTAGGGTCCCGTTGAGTTTACCTCTGGACGATGTAGACACTAACACTTGAGTAGATTTTCCAATGCTTTAATGAACAAAAAATAAAGGAAGTAGCAGAAAAGAGGCAGAAGGAAAGCTGCAGGGAAGCTCAAATACCTTTCTTTAGTATTCTTTAGAACATTCTCTGGAATTGAACAATTGCGGTTGAATGCGCTCCCCCTTGTGGGACCCAATCTTTGCCCGCCTGGATAGGCCTCTCTCACTTGCCTAGCAGCCAGTACATAGCACGAACAAAAGTCTCTGCCACAGACTTGTTTGGAATAAAACCTGTACGATCCTCTGCCACAGGATGTATTGGTTTGCAATGAATGTCAGACACAGTACTTGAACCTTTAAGCCAACCCGGCAGTACTATGCAGTAAGATTACTTCAGGATACGTCCTCCAACCGAGTCACCAGGCCCCTCTCCAGACCAGCACTCTGCATGATCCTTCCATGACGGGTCCGCCCCTGGGATCTTCTCGGTTGTCCAGCTTCTTCACTCAGGATAGACAGCTCAGGACCGTTCCTCTGCTGCTGTGGTAGGCCCCAGACAGGCTTCTGGGCCCACCCACACGCCGCAGCGACGTACTCTTAACGCATACCCGTCAGCCAGGAGGGCCAGCAGGTGGCTGAAAACGAACCCCAGAACATGGCGTCTGTCCCATAAATACCCTCTCCCAGAATGCAACTCGGAGGACCACCTCCACCGAGTTGTCTCCGGGACAGAGGAGCACTCATACGTTTCAACACGTTGCAGATTTGCCGCAAACACCCCATATGTTTGGTTCATCTGCGAACAAACACCTGATGTTCGAGTCTAACTTAAGTTCAATTCGAACATCGGGACCATCCCTAATGTATATAAATAAACCATCAAATCAATGAGTGTACCGTGAATTGTAATGCCTACAATACGTAAAAGTGATTGACACCTATGAAATATTAAACAAAATATTACAAATATTAAAAAAAACACCTACAATAATAAGTCCGTGCAGTTCAGTGTAGTATTCACAACCACTTTACTAATGGTGTAAGTATTATTGCATGAAATAACCAGCACCCCATTCTCTCAAGACATTCTGTGCCTTTAAATTCCACACAATGTGTGCCACCACAGTACTCTGTGCTCACAGAACTCTCACCTCCAGGTTGATGTCATATAGCTTTTTTATCATAATCCCCCCAGATAACAATAGTGACCAATTCCTCTCCCTCCTCCATACCTCTAGGAGGTCTCCGTTTGGCCTTCCTGAGGGTTCCAATATAAGGGATATGTGGTGCCTTTAAGGATCTATTTATTCATGCTGCCATAGTGCCTTGCCCATATGTGGGGGAAATACCAGAAAGACTCTTAAGGTGTAGTATGTTGATAATGTAAAACTTTTATTAAAATCAATATGCACTTACATTAAAAATTCTTTAAAAGCGATTCATAAATCAAAAAATCCAGGTCTTCACTACCGCATAATTTCACTTCGAGTCCATGTCTGCCTCTGCTTGTGTCCTATGCATTACGTCACATTCATGTGGCTTCATCAGGGAGTTATAAGACAACTTTGTCAATCACTTTTATGTTTTGTAGAAATTAAAATTCACGGTACAGTAGCATTTAAGAGTCCACTTATTATATTGATATATATTTATATGCACCCTAGCATGTACAGCATCGCTGCAGCTAACATATTTTACATTACATGTGATAGTGATCTCCCACGCTCCAAATAACAAATAAGTGTGACAAAGTCAGAAGGAACGAAACGTACGTCGGGGTGCGACTGGACAGCAACCGGAATCATTGCATTAACATTATGAGAGCGATTGGCATTTCCCTGGATTGTTGTCAGCCAGTGTGAACATGGTGAGACTGAAGGGGATCGTTTGATTATGTCATGAGCTATACAATATTTGATATAAGATATTTTACTTGTGAGTGGATTGGGTATTGTTTTTAGATTAAAGGTTGAGCTTTCCAATATCACACTAGTGGAGCCTTTTTTTTTCATGTACCCATGGATATGCACCTTTTCCACAAGAAACCGTGGAGAAGTGGATTGGCTTATTAAGGAATCTTTGAACAACGGATTCTTATGACTTACTAGCCTAATCATGAGAGTGGTAGGCAAATTAATTTGGTGAGTATCCACCTGATGGGAGCGGGTCTGATGCGACACATACGGTGGGGGATACCTTACAGTGTTTTTTCCTAATTATGACATCACTGGGAATATCATCCATTTTTTTTTCCTTGTTTAGGACTGCTATTGGACTTTTGTTTTGTTTTTTTCTTTATGACATTTTCATTTTATTATCTTTTATATTTCCAATATTTTCTTTGCACATGGAATATTATATATATTCAATCACCATATTTGTGTATTGAACACTGAATAATTAGGTGTTATTGTTGCGCTACTGTGAATTTTACTATATATATGCACTTTGGTTTATATATTTAATTCTCACTGGTTTTGATATTTTACATTATACTTGACTCCTGTGTGGGAACACATACGGATGCTAGCAGCAGCTTTACATATATAATTTTGGATTGACACAATCACGTTTCCACATATTTTTGGTTTTGCACTTTAAAGGTAGGTAGCGCAAGAGTTACATTTTGTACAAAAGTCTGTGGTGCCCCCTTCCCTTGGTGCCTTAAGCATGTACTTTTTTGTACAATGCTTTAACAAAATTTTAACCTACTCATATTTGTGACTATCAGAATTCAATAAAGACTCTGCAAGTTATCACAATATAGAAACCAGCAAACAGTATAATATGTTATTAGTTAATCAGTTATTGTTAATCCACTAACCAAAATAGCTAAAAGGGTTAAATGATAGGGAAACCCTCTATCTGACGGGATACTGCTACCGGAGAAGCAATAGTAGCTGCAACACCACAGGCCTTTATTGCAGAAGAGACTATACAGGTTTATGCCCCTTCTACAACAAAAGCTCCCGTTATGCCTGCCAGCAATGTTTCTGCTGTGGGTGCTCTGAGCCATGCATGCTCAGCTCAATTTTAATTCTCAGCAAACCTTTGATACAAATATAAATTGACTTCAATGCACATGTATGGGAGCTGAGTCATCTTTATCCAGCCAATGACAGATGCTATAGATGTCAAGCCCAGAAGAAGATGAGCAGAGTTGTCAGCGGCGGCAGTGGAGCGACAAAGGAAATCCCAGTTGTTGCATTATTGAAGAGGATGATTTGGCAGGTTAGTCTGCCATAATATGCAACTCTACTGTGCATAGTTGCACATTATGGTTGCACCATTTAAGGTACATACATGCTAAATAATGTATAAGTGTAACACCTACAGGTACACCTACCTTACAAAGATATCACTGTATTGGTATACTTGCCATCTTAGTTCAGGAATCACCCATGGTTGGCATCTACTGCCTGGATTAAAATGCTGACTTAGATATTTCAGAACCCCATTGTTCTGAACTATCTCTGAGGTCTACAAACCTCTCCCCTCTGTATTATTGGGAAGGGACAGAATCATATAGTCCTATTCTGTATCTATTGTCCTGATACAGTGGGGTGAATAAGTGTTGCCAAGATAGAAAGTGTAGTACTGCAAAAATCACCAGGTGAAAATAAAGAGAAAAAAGAAAATTAATGTAGCCACCGCATCTAGTGACTGGTAAGCTGCAATATATTACATTTTTGTTCTTGGGTTTAGACACTCTTTAATAGGTGTGGGTTTGTCTTGTTCTTACTAAACTTTCAGAATAATAGATAGAACATTCTCCAAGAGGCCTTGACACCTATTCTAGTGGCTTTGCTTTAAATGGGTTTTTCTACCATACTTGTAATCTACCCTTTGTATGACAAATAAAATGGCTTAGAATGGCAATTGCCTGTAGCTGGATGCATTACATCGGGATACTGGTCCCTGAAAGCATATTGAATTACTGGTCTTTTACCATTTGACTCACTCAGTGCGCTAATCTGAACATTAGTTCTGCCAAATTTGAGCTGGTAATGACTGTGAAATGCGGAAATGTTTCTTTTCATAAAAAGTCAGGTTTATCTCACACGTACAGTAGCTTAAGAGGAAAGGTTCCATGCTAGAACAATCACAGATAAAGACATCAGAGGGACAAGGCCGCCAGAAAATAATACATGACATTTTCTCTGAATCACACAAAAGCGAAGCAGTAGTCCATAGATAAATCTGCAGAAACATGGAACGCGAGAAAGAGAAAGCATGATACAAAAATGACGCTTGCACAAGGGGCTGTAGGGAACACATCTGGAGTTATGGATTTGAACCCTTCCTCTGCTGTACAGACTGCTTTTGCATCACTGTCCTAAGAGTATGGATAAAAGACTGCCTAAAAAGCAACCTGTATTGAGGGATATATGGAGACTGCCATTAATAGCTTCCTTCAGAGAATCAAAATTCCTCTCCTGTTCTTTTGACCTAATTGCTTTCTCAACCAATGTGCTGAAAGATGGTTATTTTGAATAGTGAGAAGCTATCGAGAGCTTCTGATTGTTAAAATTTCCTTTATTTAGAAACAAAAAAACATAAAATTGCCAACAAATTTTTGTGGTTATACCCCTTCGTTAGGTCTAAAAGCTTGGAAATTTAGGTGCATGGTAGGTAATTGAGCAAAGTGTGAAGCCTTGAATGAAACAGGGCTTGCATTCTGTATGTTCAGGTGCATATCAAACCTCTAAAACTACTGAAAGATGCATGTATCCCGATCTGCATACTTGTTCCAGGTTAGAGGCTCAGCAAAAACTAAAGCCACTGGTTCATCATAACTCCTAGTAGTTTTCAAAAGAAGAGCCAGCAGTGGCATACCAATTATTTCCATTAACATAGATTTGCTTGAACCTATGGATTCTTTGTATATTGGCCTCCTTGGTGAAGACCCTGAAAATCCTGTCCTACAAAAAAAGATTTACTTCAAAATAAAATATTCAAAAAGATGTTAGGAACTTCTGGAGCTGGATGTGCAGTCAGATGATGGAAAAAGTCAAACAAGCTCAATAGTTCTGGTTAGGCAGCTCCCACATAGCAATTTTTCCCTTGATGGGCAACCAACAGTTACTCAAACTATAGAAATAAAGAAAGGAGCACCAGACCAAGACTAGATAAAAAAAGTCCAAGATAACTCCAATTATTTGCAATAAAGTCTTGTACAAAAAAATAGCCAACATATTTCGGGGGCAGTACCACTCCCCCTTCAACAGGGCTCAACATAGGATAAAAGCATGGATGGAGTCAGGGAAAACTGTGACTTGAAAGATCTATATTAGAATCAGCATTAAATTCTCCACAGCAGCAGTTCTGCTCAGCAACTGTTGTCAAGTTATTATCACTGATGAAGGAGATATTTATGCAAATGTGCTGGCTTTTGGTCAAAATTACTAAACAAAACATCTTTCAGAAAAACCAAATTAATCCTTATTCAAGATATTGCCAAAGTATTGGGATGCCTGCCACCCTTTGCAGCTATACCAGCTTTAACTCATCTGGGAAGGCTGTTCACAAGGTTTAGGTGTGTCTATGGGAATATATGACCAGTCTTCCAGAAGCGCATTTGTGAGGTCAGGCACTGATGTGAATGAGAAGGCCTGGTTCGCAGTATCTACTCTAACTCATCCCAAAGGTATTCTATCGGGTTGGGGTCAGGACTCTGTGTAGGCCAGTCAAGTCCCTCCACCACAAACTCACTCTTCCATGTATTTATGGACCTTGCTTTGCGCACTGGTCCAAATCATTTGGTAGAGGGGGGATTATGGTGTGGGGTTGTTTTTCAGGGGTTGGGCTTGGCCCCTTAGTTCTAGTGAAGGAAACTCTTAAGGCGTCAGCATACCAAGACATTTTGAACTATTTCATGCTTCCAACTTTGTGGGAACAGTTTGGTGATGACCTCCTCCTGTTCCAACATGACTGCACACCAGTGCACAAACAAGGTCCATAAAGACATGGATGAGCGAATTTGGGGTGGAGGAACTTGACTGGCCTGCACAGAGTCCTGACCTTTGAACACCTTTGGGATGAATTAGAGAGGAGACTGCGAGCCAAGCCTTCTCCTCCACAACAGTGCCTGACCTCACAAATATGCTTCTTATAGAATGGTCAAACATTCCCATAGACGCACTCCTAAACCTTGTGGACAGCCTTCTCCAAAGAGTTGAAGCTGTTATAGCTGCAAAGGGTGGGCCAACTCAATATTGAACCCTACAGACGAAAACTGGGATGCTATTAAAGTTCATGTGCGTGCGAAGGTAGGTGTCCCAATACTTTTGGTAATATAGTGTAGCTGTAGTCACCTTCCCATATCTGGGTGGTGTGCTTACCATCACTTCTCTTCCAGCCAACTAAAACCACACAGGCTTTGTACATAGACATGTATAAATGGTGTATTAAACATAATTTTAGGGCACCACAATCTAATTGTTAACATCAATGAAATCTGACAGTGCAGATTCAGAAGTGTGTTTTTTCAGATTGCATATTTTTATGCATGCAGTTTGTCCTATACAAGCAGATTTAGCACTTCTTTTTAATTCAACTGTTATCATTGGGAAAAAAGTACATGACTTTTGAATGAAGTTGCAATGCTTCCGCCACACCTTTTGAAAGTAGCTGATAATCGCTGTTTAAATAAAAGTAAAACTTTATTTAACCACTTCAGCCCCGAAAGGATTTGCCCCCTTTTTCCCCCCACAAATAGAGCTCTCTTTTGGTGGTATTTGATCACCTCTGCGGCTTTTATTTTTTGCACTATAAACAAAAAAAGAGCGCCAATTTTTAAAAAACACAATATTTTGTACTTTTTGCTATGATAAATATCCAAAAAAAAACAAAAAAAACTGATTTCTTCCTCAGTTTAGGCCAATATTTTTCTACATATTTTTGGTAAAAAAAAAACGCAATAAGCGTATATTGATTGGTTTGCGAAAAAGTTATAGCGTCTACAAAATAGGGGATAGATTTATGTCATTTTTATTATTATTATTTTTTTTTTTACTAGTAATGGCGTTTGGTCGGCTAGTGGTTAAACAATAACTAAAGCCAAAACGTTTTAAAATTTGGATAATGTGGGGAATGGTTAAAACACCTTTTTTGCCATCATATCAAATCCCTAAATGCTGCTTAAATGAATGTCAACACATGTTTACTCCCTGAGAAACGATCTAACAGTTCAGTTCAAAGCCCCACCAGATTCAGCCCGAGTGCTGACTTCATAGGGGCTTGTCTCACCCAATAGTCAGCTATATAAAAAAAAAAAAAACAGTGCATGTTTCTTTTTTTTTCTTTCATTATATGGTTAACCCCAGTATTTGGATTTAGGGTTTCACAGAGGGATACCTTTTCCTGCATCGGCTTAGGATGTCTGTGTACCAAAGACTTAAAGTACCGTATATACTCGAGTATAAGTCGAGTTTTTCAGCACATTTTTTTGTGCTGAAAGTGCCCCCCTCGACTTATACTCGAGTCAAGCACTTTTCTGCAGCAAAAAAATTCATTTTCTGAAACGACTTTGGGGCCCAGTATAGGAACCCCAGATTTGGTGTGCAAACCCAGTGGAACTGGTTCCACAATATATCCAAACCTGGAGTTCCTAGCACCAAGTGGCCCTGAGATACGGGGCCCTAAAATCGGTTCGGAAAATGTCATTCTCTGCTGCAGAAAAGTGCTTGACATTTTCTGAACCGAATTTGGGGCCCCGTATCTCAGGGCCACTAGGTGCTAGGAACCCCAAATTTGGTGTGCAAACCCAGTGGATCTGGTACCATAACATATCCAAAGATGGGGTTCCTAGCACCAAGTGGCTCAGAGATACGGGGGCTTGACATTTTCTGAACCGATATTTGGGGCCCTGTATCTCGGGGCTACTTGGTGCTAGAAATTCCAGCTTTGGATATTTTATGGTGCTAGTTCCACTGGGTTTGCACACTAAATTTGGGGTTCCTAGCACTAAGTGGCCCCGAGATACGGGGCCCCAAATTTGTCCATCTGCAGCAATGTCATTTCGGGACACTTTGGGTTCAGATACCTCAAATTTTGGCTGCAGCTAGGGGGCATCTAGGAACACTTAACTACAGAGTTTGAAGTTTGGGGGACCTATAGCTGCAAATGGGAACAGTGAGGCTGCAAATGGGCACAGTGAGGCTGCAAATGGGCATTGTTGACCCTCTTTTCCACTTACAATAGCTGTGCATTTCTCACCCTCGTCTTATAATTGGGTCACTAAGTTTTTCCCATATTTGTGTAAATTAGGGCCTCGACTTATACTCGGAACGACTTATACTCGAGTATATACGGTAATATGTCTACTCACCTTTTCATTGTCAAACACATGCTTTCACCCTTCAGATTAAACTAGACCAGTCTAGACAAAAAGAAACCGTAAAGATACACTCCAGTAAAACCTACTCAAGGGACATAGCTTACTTTCTTAGTGTAGAACCACGCTAGAAAAGGTTCCAAATGCAAATATCATGGAGAAAATAAAAAAACTTTATTTATAACTAAGTAACGTGTTTTCTGACTCATCCACTCACTTAATCAGAGTAGGCAGTGCCTGATCTGATGAAGTGACTACTTGAGTCGTGAAACATGCTTGCTTGCAAATTAAATAAGGCTTTCCTGTTTCCTCCAGTAGATTTATATCTGGATTATTTGTAGAAGAGCCTCGCCATGAGCCCATAGTGATTTCTACCTGCACAATTAGCTTGGTTTTTAGAGTGTTCCCTGGCTTAATTTTTATTCTGTTCCTCGTCCTTTACAACCAGTTACCTCACTAGGTTTTGAAAATCTCTGTAGTTTACAGTATACTCATCTTCAACAGCTTTGGATCTTCAAAAATGTAGGCCATTTTTTTTTCACTGGTTTCAGTACAATGTTATCTTAAATCCCAATGAAGCCTTGTCCCTGTGTGTTACTGTGTGAGAGGGAGGTTACACAGAACAAAGATTGTAAAGTCTTCAAGCCTTCTAAAGCAGTGGTCCCCAGACTTTCTTAAAAAAAAAAGTTTCCTGCCCCTTAGATTTTAGGGGGGCCGGACTGTGGCCCATGCGAGTAGAAAATGGTATCAGTGAAAATAATAGTGCCCCATCAATTGTGTCAGTGAGAAGACTAGTGTCCCATCTTTGGTGTCAGTGGAGGAATAGTGCCTCAACCTTGGTGTCAGTGGGGGGAATAGTACCACATCTTTGGTGTCAGTGGGAGTACAGTACCTCATATCAGTGGGGAATAGTGTCCCAAGGGCCATTTAAAGGCAAGAAAAGGGCTGCATCTGACCCACAGGCTGCAGTTTGAGGACCACTGCTCTAAAGCACGAATATAGGGGAATCCTTGAATATTTGCTTATAATAAAAAGAAAAACTCATTTTAAAAATACATTGAGGGAGCTTTCTGTCTTTGTCATGTACACAGTGTTTTCTGAATTCCTTCCTGGTTCCACAGAGTAAGCTGGTAGGTACAGCTTTTCATGTTCCTACCTCTGACCTATCACCTGACATATGCTAAATTTTGGCTACATAGAAGCCTGCCCCGAAATATAAAGGCTGCCCTTACTGACCTCTCTTTCTAAATATGCTAGTTGCCTTGCTCTCATGCTGATCCAGTACCTTAAAGCCCACCTGCTGGCAAAACTCTGCTACAGCAGACTGACTAGGTCACCACTCTGCTCTTTTCTCAAGTTAAAATGTTCCTTGTTGGCAATTTTCTAGTTTTGATGAATCCAGATTTTAGAAAGCTTCCACCACCTGTTGTGAAATATGAGCCGGTGAGAGAAACCATATTGTGTGGAGCAGGGAGCAGGCATTCACATACCTAGAAGTGTTGGATACCTGTAACAGCCATGTCGCAAAGTTTTAACACACAGGCTGCCAGAAAGGTAAGTATATATCAACTTGTTTTTCATGGCACCTTTATTTTAGTTTCATTTTAGTTTTATTTTAGTTTCAAAAGGTTGACTGATGGTGGATGATAGGACAGTATGTCGTTTTGGTTGAACTCGATTTACTGTTAAATATGGAGGCAAGTGGAAATGGCTTTTATATTTATGTTTTATAATACTTTGTATCTAAACTAAAAACAAAGGTTTCCATGTTTTTTTTTTTATATTTTTGCGCGTGAATCGTATTGAAGTAACACCTGAGAAGCCCCATTGCCTATCACCAATTGTTTAGTTTTAAACCTTATAATGAGATGGTCACATTAATCACTTGGATGCCTCCATTAAAACAGAAGGCTTGGGCAGGTAGAAAGTGTAAACATTTCAGGTTTAAAGTAGAACTAAAGGCGAAACTTTTTTTTTTTCCTTTTGGATCACGTAAGGGAGGGATATAACCCCTGTGAAATTTTTTTTCACCATCTTCATTGCAGAGCTTTCCCTTCACTTCCTGTCCCACAACCAAACAGGAAGTGAGTGGAAATCCCTGCAAATTTAAGGAAATTTCTTGGAGACCCCCAGGTCACCATAACTAGTGTCTACATTGGAAGATTTCCCCCCTATTACTTTTCTGGGGACAATCTAAAATTTGGGACTTTCTTTTATATTCACTTTCAATGATAATGGTATACAAGACAAATTGAGAGGGTGAATCTTACTAACAGGGGTACAGTGAGCAGTAAAAACTGACAAGCCTTCCAATCCCTCTCTACTATCGAAAACGAAAAAAGTAAAGTTTTTCCTTTGGTTGTCAATTTTTTTTTTTTTAATTGCTTAACCCGACAAAACTCCACTTCTGGGAGGGATAACGGCAGTATGGTTTTGAAATGCCATACAACGTAATAATAGTAAAGGACAGTGGTCATTTGTTACAATTCTTCGGTTTGTGTGCGGTTCCTAGGTGCAAACCCAGCGGCTGAAGAACATTTCCAATTTGTAAAAGCTTTCCTTTTTCTTCTATTTTTGTTTTTCTCAGCTTGCCTTGTTTCAATAGCTACACTAATAACTTGAATGAAAGCTCTGAAAGTTCCCCCGGAAATTGTAATTGTAGCTTAATGCCTGCAATTTATGTTGCACTTTCATCCCTGCTGGGATGTTTACTATAGCAGTTTGAAAACTTTTTATTGTGACAGCCCAGATGACCATTCGTGACCTGTTCTTGTTAAATGTCACAAAACTCAATTAACAAAAGACTTTGTGGATCACCGTGAGATCGCAAGACCCTTAAACTGGCCATAGCTGCATAGAAGTTTGAACAAAAATTCTTAGGAAAAGTCTTAGGAGTAGGGATGAGCTTCGTGTTCGAGTCGAACCCATGTTCGACTCGAACATCGGCTGTTCGACCGTCCGTCGAATTGCGAACGATATGGGCCGTTCGCGCCAAATTCGTGTGGCGCGTCACGGCCCATAATTCACTGCGGCATCGCAGTGCATTGCTGGCTGATGATTGGCCAAGCATGCACTATGACCCGCATGCTTGGCCAATCACAGCGCCGCCTGAACAGAGAGCCGTAATTGGCCAAAGCCAAGGAGGCTTTGGCCAATTATGGCTCAGGGGATTTAGTACACGCCCCACACTATATAAGGCCGCCTGCACGGCGGCCCTGTGTAGTGTGTGTTCCGGCGTTGAAAGAGATAGACAGAGAGACAGTGTTTGATTTGAGTTAGATAGATTAGGCAGAACAGTCAGTCAGTTAGCTGCACTTACAGTGTATTGTGTATATATATGCATCCCAGGTGTTGCATATATATATATACACTGTATTCAGTTTAGCTAGATCCGTTCCTGTTATCTTCTATCTAGACTATTTACATTCAGTGCAGTGTGTCCTGCTCACAGTGTTCAGCTAGATCCGTTCCTGCTATTTACATTCAGTACAGTGCTTCCTGCTCACAGTGTTCAGCTAGATCCGTTCCTGCTATTTACATTCAGTGCAGTGCGTGCTGCTCACAGTGTTCAGCTAGATCCGTTCCTGCTATTTACATTCAGTGCAGTGCGTGCTGCTCACAGTGTTCAGCTAGATCCGTTCCTGCTATTTACATTCAGTGCAGTGCGTCCTGCTCACAGTGTTCAGCTAGATCCGTTCCTGCTATTTACATTCAGTGCAGTGCGTCCTGCTCACAGTGTTCAGCTAGATCCGTTCCTGCTATTTACATTCAGTGCAGTGCGTGCTGCTCACAGTGTTCAGCTAGATCCGTTCCTGCTATTTACATTCAGTGCAGTGCGTCCTGCTCACAGTGTTCAGCTAGATCCGTTCCTGTTATCTTCCTACTGACAGGCAGGCTTGTCTGGTTACAGTATATAAAGCTACCTGAAGAAAATTACAGGTGTTCTTTTTGATCCTATTAGTACCACGGTCAGGCAGCTAGACTATTTACATTTAGTACAGTGTGTCCTGCTCACAGTGTTCAGCTAGATCCGTTCCTGTTATTTACATTCAGTGCAGTGTGTCCTGCTCACAGTGTTCAGCTAGATCCGTTCCTGCTATTTACATTCAGTACAGTGCGTGCTGCTCACAGTGTTCAGCTAGATCCGTTCCTGCTATATACATTTAGTGCAGTACGTCCTGCTCACAGTGTTCAGCTAGATCCGTTCCTGTTATCTTCCTACTGACAGGCAGGCTTGTCTGGTTACAGTATATAAAGCTACCTGAAGAAAATTACAGGTGTTCTTTTTGATCCTATTAGTACCACGGTCAGGCAGCTAGACTATTTACATTTAGTACAGTGTGTCCTGCTCACAGTGTTCAGCTAGATCCGTTCCTGTTATTTACATTCAGTGCAGTGTGTCCTGCTCACAGTGTTCAGCTAGATCCGTTCCTGCTATTTACATTCAGTACAGTGCGTCCTGCTCACAGTGTTCAGCTAGATCCGTTCCTGCTATTTACATTCAGTGCAGTGCGTGCTGCTCACAGTGTTCAGCTAGATCCGTTCCTGCTATATACATTTAGTGCAGTACGTCCTGCTCACAGTGTTCAGCTAGATCCGTTCCTGTTATCTTCCTACTGACAGGCAGGCTTGTCTGGTTACAGTATATAAAGCTACCTGAAGAAAATTACAGGTGTTCTATCCCAGCTTAGTGCAGCTACAGGCCATTAGTATGTCTGGAAGGCCAAGAAGGAGAGGCAGACAGTCACAAGCCAATAAGAGAGGGCAAGCAGGCTCTGTGTCTAGTGCTGGTCGTGGAGACGGTGCATCCTCATCAGCACGTGGCCATGGGACACGCTTGGCCTTTTTTTCGGCAGCTGGCCGTGTTGAGCCGCAACATGCGGAAGACTTGGTCGAGTGGATGACCAAGCCGTCCTCATCCTCCTCATCCTCTCTCACCCATGCCCAGGGTGCTTTGTCTGGCAAAGCAGCGGCCTCTTCCCTCAGCTCAATGTCATCAGTGACTCCTTCCCTAGCCCCACCATGTCCTCCTGAGGATTCCCTCGAACTGTTTGACCACAGTGTTGGGTACATGCTCCAGGAGGATGCCCAGCGTTTGGAAGGCTCTGATGATGATACTGAGCTCAATGAAGGCAGTAACATGAGCACGGACAGAGGGGGTGCCCAAGAAGGACAGCAATCTGGCAGTCATGCTCCCCCTGCTGCAGCATACTGCCAGGTTTGCTCCAGTGATGAGGAGGGAGGGGATGATGAGGTCACTGACTCAACGTGGGTGCCTGATAGGAGAGAGGAGGAGGAGGAGGAGGAGGAGGAGGTGGCACATCACCAACTAGGCAGGATGCCCTCCAGGGGCCAGCCTAAGGGCAGCACATTGACTGCATCACACCCCAAAGCTCCACATGTGCAGGGCGCTGCAGTCTCTGCGCGTTATTCAAAAAGTTCTTTGGTGTGGGCCTTTTTTGAGACGAGTGCATCAGATCGCACCGCTGCTATTTGCAATATATGTCTCAAGCGTATCTCGCGTGGCCAAAACATCTCCCGCTTGGGTACCACATGCTTGACCAGACATATGTTGACCTGCCATGCAGTTCGTTGGCAAGCGTATCTAAAAGACCCACACCAAAGAACAAAGACGATCTCTCCTTGCTCCTCATCAGCTGAGATTTCCAACCCCACTAGACCTTCAGTCCTCTCTGCGACCTGCAGTGAGAGGAATGAAGGTGTAGAATTAGGTGTGTCACAGCCAAGTACTTATGGGCAATCTGCTTTGGGTACACCGACGTCAGATTGTACCAGGCAAATTTCCCTGCCCCAGCTGCTGCACCGCCGAAAGAAGTTTGCTCCCAGCCATCCACATGCCCAGCGGTTGAATGCTAGCTTGGCAAAATTGCTAGCACTTCAACTGCTGCCTTTTCAGTTGGTAGACTCTGCCCCCTTCCGTGAGTTTGTGGAATGTGCGGTTCCTCAGTGGCAGGTACCCAAACGCCACTTTTTCTCACGGAAGGCGATTCCGGCTCTCTACCGGCATGTGGAAGGCAATGTCCATGCCTCGCTGGACAGGGCGGTCAGCGGTAAGGTGCATATTACCGCTGACTCATGGTCCAGCAGGCATGGACAGGGACGTTACTTAAGTTTCACGGCGCATTGGGTGACTCTGCTGGCAGCTGGGAAGGATGCAGGACAAGGTGCAGTAGTGTTGGAGGTTGTTCCGCCACCACGCCTCCAAAATGCTGATTGTGACACACCTCTCTCCTCCACCCCCTCCTCTTCTTCTTCCTCCATGGCCTCTTCCTCGGAACCAGCGGTGCTCCGTAGGCGTTCAAGGGGCTACGCAAGTACGCAGGCCAAAAGATGCCATGCGGTGCTTGAGCTGGTGTGCTTGGGGGACAGGAGCCACACTGGGGCAGAGGTTCTGTCAGCTCTGCAGGGGCAGGTTCAGAGGTGGTTGACGCCACGCCAACTTAAGGCAGGAATGGTGGTTTGCGACAATGGCACCAACCTCCTCTCTGCCCTCCGACAGGGACAACTGACCCATGTGCCCTGTTTGGCTCACGTCCTTAACTTGGTGGTGCAGCGGTTCTTGGGCAGGTACCCGGGCTTACAGGATGTCCTGAGGCAGGCCAGGAAAGTCTGTGTGCATTTCCGCCGGTCATATAATGCCAGTGCTCGGCTGACGGACCTCCAAAAGGAGTTTAACCTGCCCAAGAACCGCCTAATCTGTGACATGCCCACCAGGTGGAACTCGACGTTGGCCATGCTGCAGCGGCTGCACACGCAGCAGAGGGCCATCAATGAGTACCTGTGCGACTATGGCACCAGGACAGGGTCAGGGGACCTTGGTTTTTTTTCCCCACGCCAGTGGGCCATGATCAGGGATGCATGCACTGTCCTGTCACCATTCGAGGAGGCCACGAGGATGGTGAGCACTGACAGTGCATGCATCAGTGACACTGTCCCCCTTGTCCACCTGTTGGAGCACACGCTGCGTGGGATAATGGACAGGGCACTTGAGGCAGAACAGAGGCAGGAAGAGGAGGACTTCCTTAGCTCTCAAGGCCCCCTTTATCCAGACAGTGTTCCTGCGTGCCCGCCGATCACACAGGAAGAGGACGAGGAGGAGGAGGAGGAGGAGGAGGAAGATTGTGTCAGTATGGAGGTGGAGCCTGGCACTCAGCATCAGCAGTCTTTAAGGGATCAGTCCCAAGGAACACATGGACTTGTACGTGGCTGGGAGGAGGTGGCTGCGGACGTTGTTGTCCTTAGTGACCCAGAGGACTCCGGACCGAATGCCTCAGCAAACCTACGCTGCATGGCCTCCCTGATCCTGCAAAGCCTGCGTAAGGATCCTCGTATTCGTGGTATCAAGGAGAAGGACCAATACTGGCTGGCAACCCTCCTTGATCCACGTTACAAGGGTAAGGTTGCGGACCTTATCTTGCCATCGCAGAGGGAGCAGAGGATGAAACATCTTCGGGAGGCCTTGCAGAAAGGTCTGTGCAACGCGTTCCCAGAGACTGGGAGGTTACAAACTCCTGTTTCTGGACAACGTGTTGCTGAGGCTTCGGTCAGTCAAAGAAGGAGCGGTGGAGAAGGTGGCCGTCTGACCGATGCGTTCAGACAATTTTTTGGTCCGCAGCCCCAAGGTATGATCGGTTCCAGCAACCATCGCCAGCGTCTGTTTTACATGGTGCAGGAATACCTAGGGGCAAGATCAGACTTGGACACCTTTCCCACCGAAAATCCTCTGGGTTACTGGGTCTTGAGGATGGATCACTGGCCAGAGCTTGCACAGTATGCAATTGAGCTACTGGCCTGTCCTGCATCCAGCGTTCTTTCGGAACGCACATTCAGTGCTGCTGGAGGCGTGGTAACCGATCACAGGGTGCGTCTGTCCACCGACTCGGTCGATCGGCTGACCTTCATAAAAATGAATCAGTCTTGGATCACCACCAGCTACCAAGCACCTGATGCAGATGTAACCGAATAATTTTTTTTGAAATCTCAGATCCCTTCAAAGACTGCCTATGCTGATGCTGAGTGACTATCCCTGAGTAATTATCCTCTTCCTCCTCAATCATCACGCTGATAGCTTGTAAGAACATTTTTGGTTCTGGGCGCCACCACCAGTGCCTAAGGCACAATTTTTCAGCCCCTGTTTAACAGGGGCGTGTAATTACAATTTTTGATGTAATACTTTGCAGCAGGGCTCGTTCCTGCATTCCAACTAGAGTGTCTGTGAGGGGTTGCAGTGTTGTGGCACCAGCACCAGTGCCTAAGACCCAATTTTTCTGCCCCTGTCTAACAGGGGCGTGTAATTACAATTTTTGATGCAATACTTTGCAGCAGGGCTTGTTCCTGCATTCCAACTAGAGTGTCTGTGAGGGGTTGCAGTGTTGTGGCACCAGCACCAGTGCCTAAGACCCAATTTTTCAGCCCCTGTCTAACAGGGGCGTGTAATTACAATTTTTGATGCAATACTTTGCAGCAGGGCTTGTTCCTGCGTTTCAACTAGAGTGTCTGTGAGGGGTTGCAGTGTTGTGGCACCAGCACCAGTGCCTAAGACCCAATTTTTCAGCCCCTGTCTAACAGGGGCGTGTAATTACAATTTTTGATGCAATACTTTGCAGCTGGGCTTGTTCCTGCGTTTCAACTAGAGTGTCTGTGAGGGGTTGCAGTGTTGTGGCACCAGCACCAGTGCCTAAGGCCTAATTTTTCAGCTCCTGTTCAACAGGGGCATGTAATTACAATTCTTGATCTAATATTTCACAGCAGGGCCCTGTGAGGGCTTACAGTGTTTTGGCCACAGCAACACCTAAGGCCCAAATTTCTGCTGAGTATATAGGGCAGGACCCTACTTTCAAACATCTAACTTACAAACGACTCCTACTTGCAAACGGAAGGAGACAACAGGAAGTGAGATGAAATCTACCCCTAAGGAAGGGAAATTCTCTCCTGTAAGAGTTAATATGGGAAAACAATTTTTCCTTTCCACTGATGCTTTCCAATCCTTGTTCCACAAAAAAACCCAAATTTTCAAAAAACATTTTTCATTGGGACAAAAAAGTGAGGTGAAATCTTCTGAAGAGGAGGAAAGACGCAAAACAAATGTCACAGGGGTGATAACCCTTCCCTATGTTTTCCAAAAAGCTTAGAAAAGATTTTTTGGCTGGAGCTAAACACATTAAAAATGTTCAAAATTACAAACAGATTCTACTTAACAACAAACCTACAGTCCCTGTCTTGTTTGCACCGCCTGTATACTGCTGTTCAGAGTATATAGGGACCTTTCCTTATTTTAATTTGGGTGCGGGGTTCCCCTTAATATCCATACAAGACCCAAAGGGCCTGGTAATGGACTGGGGGGTACCCATGCCGTTTGTCTCACTGATTTTCATCCATATTGCCATGACCCGACATGACATTAAACCCGCAAGCAGTTTTAAATGAGATTTTTTCCTTTAAAAATGACATTTGGTGCAGGGACTGTTCTAAACATGGGAAACACGCGTCACTTTACAGGCATACTATAGACACCCCCCAGGTACGATATTTAAAGGAATATTTCACTTTTTTTTTTTTACTTTAAGCATCATTAAAATCACTGCTCCCGAAAAAACGGCCGTTTTTAAAAGTTTTTTTTGCATTGATACATGTCCCCTGGGGTAGGACCCGGGTCCCCAAACCCTTTTTAGGACAATACCATGCAAATTAGCCTTTAAAATGAGCACTTTTGATTTCGAACGTTCGAGTCCCATAGACGTCAATGGGGTTCTAACGTTCGTGCGAACTTGCGGTCCGTTCGCGGGTTCTGGTGCGAACCGAACCGGGGGGTGTTCGGCTCATCCCTACTTAGGAGTATTTGTAAGAACATTCTCAGAACATTCATATGTCGTTCAAAAGATTTTGTTTACTTTTAACATTTGATTTTGGAATGAAGGTACTTTATCAAAGGAAATCCATATACATTTGTTTGTTGGAAAAAAAATTCCATTCTGCTCCTTCAAATTTCCTTGTCACTGCAGTCAAAAACAAATGCCGGTTTGACCCATTAATGATGAGAAAAATGAACAAACTTTCTTAGAACATTCTTTTTCTAGGAATCTTTGTTTGAAATTCCATCCATCTATGACCAGCTTTACCCTTATGCTGCGTACACACGATAGGACATTCCAACAACAAATGTTCGATGGGAGCTTGTTGTTGGAAATTCCGATCGTGTGTAGGCTCCATGGGAAATTTTTTATCGGAATTTCCGACAACAAAAACTTGAGAGCTGGTTCTCAAATTTTCCGACAACAAAATCCGTTGTCGCAAATTCCGAGCGTGTGTACACAATTCCGACGCCCAAAATTCCAGGCATGCTCTGAATCGAGTACGAGACTGAAGCGCTCGGTCTGGTAAAACTAGCGTTCGTAATGCAGATAGCACATTCGTCACGCTGCATATTTTTAAATCTTTTAATGCAGCGCATTCTCTTCTTCTTTATAATGCTAGAATTATGAAGTTGTTTTGCTGCCGATATTCACACAGTTCTGACAAGCTGATTTCTTTATTATTTCTTGTAATCTCATGAATAATCTTTTTAATTTTTTCGCCAGATCTCCAGAATAATGTTTATAATTTTTGTTTATAGTTATCTCCTTTTTTTTTTAAATCAAGATCTCCATAATATTTTTTTTCCTTTTCTGTTACATTACCACAACACCATTATTATCTTGTATTTTTTAACCTCAAAGAGGTTGGTTGGTGTTGGTGTCCCTTGTTAATTTGACATTGTAATTTTGAAATGTACCTGCCTACTCACAAACAAACTGTCCTTTTTTAATTATAACACATAACCAATGATTTAAGAAAAAAATAGACATTTATTAAGGGGTCATAACAAAATAAAGAGGAAGGCAATGCTGGAAAAACTGGTGAAATTAGCAAAGCCTTTGTACCCCAGGGCACACATCAACTATTTGACATGCAAAATTGGGACCCTGAGGAGTCCATTTAATAGGGAGCACAATCCGGCTCAGGACTCCGAGAGATCAGGAACAGCAGCAGGTGACATATATGTGCCCAGGCTGTGGGCTTACAACAGCCTGCCTCTTTTGCCAGACCAGACTGAACCCAGGCTATCACACTCTTGTCTTCCTTCCACACTTGCTTCCAGGCTGTGGCTCTGGTGTTGGAGTTGTGGAAGAAGGTGGAGAAGGTGGAGGAGGAGGAGGAGGATGGTCCAACACAGGTGGATTTTGCTTGTGAGTTTGTCCCTCAACCCCTTATTTAGGGCCATATATATCACTTCCTCACGAAATAGCTGTTGGCCCACCTCTATTTCCTGCATTTTGTTGTCAGCCATGCAGGCATAGGCCTCAAGAAGACTGGGGGGGGTTCTGAGGGCTGCAGAAGCCTGCCGAATTAACCCAAGTGCTGTCTCCTCCACACACCTCCCCTTCCTGGGCCTTTTTTGTTGAAGGCGGAGGGGAGGGACCTGGGATTTGGTCAGGCTACTGGGCCCGGCCACCTCCTGGCTGCCACTTACCCCCACCACCGCCTGGCTGCCACTTACCCCCGCCACCGCCTGGCTGCCACTTACCCCCGCCACCGCCTGGCTGCCACTTATCTCCGCCACCTCCTGACTGCCACTTACCCCCGCCACCTCCTGGCTGCCACTTTCCCCTGACACTTCCTGACTGCCACTTTCCCCAGCCTCCTCCTGGCTGAGGTTTTCCTTTGTATTAAAAAGGAACATAGTTTTAGTTTATTGTTCATCAATCACACACAATTTTGAGAAATATGTTGAACAATGCTATACCTGACTCAAGCTGGGCTCCTCCACATCTTCTTCCTAGGTGGAAGGCCCAGGTTGGATATCGGAAGCCTCAGCTGGGGTGGAAGGAAGAGTGGAAGAAAGGGTTGAGAGTGATGGCCTGATTTCAGTCTAGTCTGACAGAAATCGCAGTCTGTCATAGTACCAGAGCCTGGGGACATAAATGTCATCTGCTGCTGCTCCTGATCTCATGGAATCCTGGACCTTCATGCGCTCCATATTATATGTGCTCCTCAGGCCACCATCTTCAAATAGTTGATGTCTGCCGTGGGGATCTGTGGCTTCACAAATTCCAGAAATGTATCCAGTGCTGCCTTCCTCTTTAGTCGATTTGTATAAAAGGGGTGTTTTGTCTGCCACAGCCAGGGCAGCTCTCTGTACAAATCAATGAATTGGGGAGGAAATCATGATCCTTGAATCGATCCATTTTATCTGCAAGACACAACAAAAGACAAACCCTAATGTCAGGCTAAACTTGTATAATCTTGTCCTGATATAGGCCTGAGGAAACGATTCAGACCTCAAATTGAGGGAGCAGGATCAGTACAGAAGGATCAAGAGAGGATCAAGAGAGTTCTGCAAAAAAGTAAGTCGTTGTCGTGTGTTCCTGTTATTATTATTACTTTTGTGCTGCTCCATGTGCTTTTCTTTACTGTTGGACAGTTTAAGATGGTGGTTAAAATGGCAAGTTTCAGGTTCGTGGGCACAGTAATCGTTCCTAGTAAACATCGTTCGTTCGCCCACTAATACAATGTTTTTGGCAGATGCAGGTTAACTACATTTGGTCATGCCTATTTGTATTCAAAGAAGTTTAGTACATTGTTGTCTAGATGGGTTTGTAACTATAATTAAATGCAAACTTGATTCAGTGTAAGGAGAGGGCACTCAGCAGCTGTTTACACATCTGGATGCAGGATCACTAGTGTGGGACACCATAACAAACTTTTTAGGATGTCACACACAGGTGCTCCAGTGGATACTAGGGGTGTCTCCATGTGGGAAACTTTAACAAAACAGGTAAGTATTCCAGCTTTAAGAAAGGGAAAAAATCATGTCATCATGTCTTCAGCTTGGAACTCTGCCAAAACAGACAATTGCACGATACTTCAAGCAATGTTTCATATTCCTATTTCTGCCCTTAAATATCTGTCTGCTAAGTATACCTTTTTTATTCACATAGGGGAGAAAAGACTTGGGACATCTGAGGACACCAGGGACCTCCAACCTCCTAAAGAAGGGGAAATCCCCACACCACACGATGTGGAGGAAGGAGAGGTTTATGAAGTGGGCAAAATAGTGACCACAACAGGTGAGTGTCTGAGATCACAGCTTCAGGTAATAGATGTATGCCTGCATATTTATAATACATGGTATGTTTTTTAATTTTAGGTGATGTGGATGTTGTGGAAGAAGAAACACATTTCACAAGTGCAAGTGCACACGTCCTCGTCGAGGAGATCATGGTGTGCAATCGTGATTTACAGAAGATCAAGGAAGACATCAATGATGAGGAAAAAAGACTCAAAAACATCATTGATGTTTTAGGCAGAATCTAAAACAAACCCAAATTTTTGTAATTGTTTTTTTTTTGCAACCTTTTCCAAAAAATTTTGAATGCCAAATTTTGAAGATGCACACAGTGTGTCAACATATGTGCTATCTGCCATCACGGGATATCAATGTACGCATTTTGTGGGTGCAACCCCTTCCTCGCAACTCAAGTAGGTGAGAGGATGGGGTTGCACCCCAGAAACACGTCCATTGATCCCCCATGATGGGAGCTAGCACATGTTGACCTTAGGCATGGGATCAGGAGGGAAATCCCCATTTTGACTCTCAATTTGTGTGCATCTTCAAAATTTGGCTTTCACAGGGGTGACATCACCACATCTGATGAAGGCAATATCAACACAGTTTGGACATACTAATGTCTGATATTGCCTTCAATTTATCAAAGTTGAACTTTGTAAGTTCCTAAGTTGTGTATTGTTTTATGGTTTTGAAAACATGCCTGTTTACCAAAAAAAGAATATTTCTACTGTCCAAAAAAAAATATTTTATTCCAAAAATATGTTGGTTTGTTTAAAAATCCTTTTCTAAACGTACATGTGAATGTGCACAGAGTAAAAATGTTTCTACTTAACAATGTGTGGCTTCTTCTTTCAATGCTCAATAGCAGTTTTTTGCTTAAGTTGGTGTTTACAGTGACAATGGGGGTTATTTACTAAAGGCAAATCCATTGTGCACTTTTAAGTGCACTTTTGCACTTGTAGTGCAAAGTGGATTTTCCTTTTGTAAAGAACACCCACAGTGCTTTATAATTTGCATCAAATAGGCAATTTTTGCCACTCCAAAAAAATAATTCATGGTGCTGAAAATGATGAATATTTTTATCATTAATGCATTACATATATTAACAACAAAAACAAGGTGTGTGTGTGTGTAGCAGACCCACAACATAATAGTTAGCTGAAGAAGAGATTGTCATCTTCTGTATCAAAGAAATTACGTTTGCACTATTGAAGGAAAAAGCCCCAAAAAAAGCCCATTGGATAACCTAGGAGACAGCTAAAAGAAACACAAGCAGTAAATCAAAGCAAATATTTTTCAGTTTAAAATAAAAATTTATTTAAAACCACTTCGTGCCCAGGCCAATTCTGACATTTCTCTCCTACATATAAAATTCATAATTTTTTTGCTAGAAAATTACATAGAACCCACAAACATTATACATGTTTTTTAAGCAAAGAACCTAGAGAATACAATGGCGGTTGTTGCAACTTTTTATCTTATACGATATTTGCGCAGCAATTTTTCTAACGCGTTTTTTTTTTGGAAAAATTCAACTCAATTTCATGCTTTAAAAAAAAAAAAAAACATTAAAGTTAGCCCAATTTTTTTGCATAATGTGAAATATGAAGTTACGCCGAGTAAATAGATACCTAACATGTCATGCTTCAAAATTGCAAACGCTCGTGGAATGGCGCCAAACTTTGGTACTTAAAAATCCCCATAGGCGACGCTTTAAAATTTTTTACTGGTTACTTGTTTTGAGTTACAGAGGAGGTCTAGGGCTAGAATTATTTCTCTCGCTCTAATGTTCACAGCAATACCTCACATGTGTGGTTTGAACACCGTTTTCATATGTGGGCAATGTGCGTTTGCTTCTGCGTGCAAGCTCATGGGGACAGTGGCATTATAAATTTTTTTTTTTTTAATTGTTAATTTGACTCTTATTTCTTTAGTTTGACAGTTTAAAAAAAAAAAAAGTTGATCACTTTTATTCCTATTACAAGGAATGTAAACATCCCTTGTAATAGGAATATGGCATGTTCGGTCCTTTTTACAGTGAGATATGGGGTCAATAAGACCCCACATCTCACCTCTAGGCTGGGAAGCCTAAAAAAAAAAAAAAAAAAAAAAAAAAAAAGATCACCGCTTCCTAGCCGAGGCAGCGCCGTTTTTATGAATGCAGAGGCCGGCGTGACATCATAACATCACGCCCAGCCTCCGAACAATCATAGAGACTCTGGTGACCATCTGATCACCATCCAGGGCCGGCGGATCCTGTCTCTGACTCACCGATGGAAGCGGTGAGTCGGTACAAGCACCGGAGGGTGGCGGGAGGGGGGGACATCCCCTCCCGCCACCCGTGAGAACGATCAGATGCTATGATCAACCTCATGGTGTAGGAAATCGCCGGCTGAAAAAGCCGATATCTGAATGATGTCTGTAGCTGCAGGCATCATTCAGATATAACTCCGGGAAGTCAAGGACGTCCCTGGATGCCCTCCCGGCGCGAAGTGGTTAAAAAATACATTTTTTTTAAATACATATAATTTGATGTTAAAGGAGAAAACATACCTTAATATAGTCCTTCTGCAGGACCTGAATGATGGCAGAACAGGTCTCTGGAATAATGATCCCCAGAGCCTGGAGGGAGATGCCTGTCGAGGACTTAATGTCTTGCAGTCTTCTCCCCGTCGCCAAGTACCGCAAGGTGGCGACTAGCCTTTGTTCCGGAGTGATGGCTTGCCACATGCAGGTGTCCTGCTTCGTAATTTAAGGGGACAGCAAAGCCAACACACAGTGAAAAACGGGGTCCGTCATCCAGAGATAATTCCTGAAATCATCAGGATTATTCTCCTGGATCTCCCGCAACAAAGGCATATGAGAGAATTAGTCACGCTGGAGTAACCAATTCTTCGTCCATGAACTCCTCCTCGCCCTGTTCATGGACTGGGCTTGGGTCAAAGTAATAACCCCAACACCAAGCCCCTGCACAGCACGAACGCTACGACGAGTACGTACCTGCAACATGGCTTCAAAACGGTCAGCTGGTCAGAACGAACTGACAGAATGCACTGAAAATCAGAAAGGCCTGAGAACAGCGAGCTGTAATTCAGAAACGAGCGGACAAGAACGCACTGAAGATCAAATATGTAATATAAAAATACGCACTGAAAACCATATACAAACTGACTACACGCACTGAAAACCAGATACGAATCCACAAGCACAAACTGAAGAGCAGTAACGATCTGAAAAGCACGAGGCTGAAAAGCGTAAATCGTCTCTCACCAAACTTCTATTAACACGGGATTAGCAGAAGGAGCCCAAAGGGTGACGCACTGGCTATTGAACTTCCTCTTTATAGTGCCGTCGTACTTGTTGTACGTCAGCGCATTCGTGACGATCACAATTTCCGACAACATTTGTGCGACCGTGTGTATGCAAGACGAGCTTGAGCCAACATCCGTCGGAAATAAATCCCAGGATTTCGTTGTCGGAATGTCCGATCGTGTGTACGCGGCATTTGTCTTCTAAGGAAATAAAACCATGAAATCAGCCAATGAGCCACTAAAGCGGTACAGCAAGCCATTCAGCCATCCACAAGTTTGCTCAGTTTCATAGGAGTTCTATAATGGTCACTGCAGGAATGCGTTTTGGTGTTGGCATCTCAATGCTGCTTTGCTTGAGTGTAGAGAGAGGGTTCTCAGTACCAAACCTCTAGCAAGGAAAAGATATCTAAAGATTAAAAGGAGTTAACATAGTGTTTGTTGTTAAGTTTAGAGCAGGGGTTAAGGGTTATGGTTTAGGATTAAGTGCTAGGAAATGTTTAAAATTAAGGTTAAAGTGCCTTCCTAGCCATAACGTCTTTTTCTTGGATAGAATAGGGAATGATTAGAACCTCTGGCAGTCTTCTTATTGTCTGTTGCCTTGTTCAGATTTGCCTTCACTTCCTGTCCTAGAAACAATGTTGATACAGGGACATTAACAGAGGGGAAATAACGCTAATAGGGGCCTAATGGCAAAACCCCCCAAAAACTTTGTATTAGTAGTGACAGAAGAGAGAAAGTATTCCCAATAAGACACAAACAGCAAATGAAAAATGTGAGCCTCTGCCATCTGTAAGATGTAGGCCTCTTGCACGCAAGTGTTAAAAACCACCACTTTTTTTTTACTGATCTGAACACAGATGCATTGTTGTCTATGAAACAATGCACACAGCTGGGTACAGATCAGTAATACAGCGATAAGTACAGAGCTGTAAAATAAAAATAGAACATGTTACGTTTGAGTGCAGGAATTTTTGCGTAAATGTCTGCAACACAGGTAAATAGAAGAGGATGAAGAATTTAGCGCATCTATACGCATATGCACATTTACACGCCTATACACACCTATATGCAAGGTCTTTGTGGAACATTTTACTCAGGATCTTTCTGTCAATAAAATGCGGAGCATAAACATCAATACATTATTATGTCCAATTCTTATGTGCAAGAGGCTTAACTCTGTTAGTACAGCAAGAGACGGTTAGAATTTTGACAATATACACTAAATTGTCAAAAGTATTGTGACACCTGCCTATACAAGCACATGAACTCTAATGGTACCCCAGTATTAGTCCGTAGGGTTCAATAATCCCCCTCCACCAACTGATTTTGACCCAGGCACAAAGCAGGGTCCATAAAGACATGGATGAACTAGTTTGGGGTGCAGGAACTTGCCTGGCCTGCAAAAAGAGTTCTGACCTCAACCTGATAGAAAACATTTGGGATGAATTAGAGTGGAGACTACGAGCCAGGCCTTCTCGTTCAACATCGGTGCCTGACCTCACAAATGCGCTTCTGGAAGTATGGTCAAACATTCCCATAGACACACTCCTAAACCTTGTGGACAGCCTTCCCAGAAGAGTTGAAGCTGTTAAAGCTGCAAAGGGTGGGCCAACTCAATATTGAAACCTACAGACTAATGCCCCGTACACACGGTCGGACTTTGTTTGAACATTCCGACAACAAAATCCTAGGGTTTTTTCCGACGGATGTTGGCTCAAACTTGTCTTGCATACACACGGTCATACAAAGTTGTGGGAAAATCCGATCATTCTGAACTCGGTGACGTAAAACACGTACGTCGGGACTATAAACGGGGCAGTGGCCAATAGCTTTCATCTCTTTATTTATTCTGAGCATGCGTGGCACTTTGTCCGTCGGATTTGTGTACACACGATCGGAATTTCCGACAACGGATTTTGTTGTCGGAAAATTTTATATCCTGCTCTCAAACTTTGTGTGTCGGAAAATCCGATGGAAAATGTCCGATGGAGCCCACACACGGTCGGAATTTCCGACAACACGCTCCAATCGGAAATTTTCCATCGGAAAATCCGACCATGTGTACGGGGCATTAAATGCTACATACATGCTAGGGATGGGCCTAACACCCCCCGGTTGGTGTGTACGGGGCATAAGACTGGGATGCCATTAAAGTTCATATGCGTGTAAAGGAAGGTGTCCCAATACTTTTGACAATACAGTGTATATATTGCCGCCCATGACTTCCTATCCATTGACAACTACACCCCTATTTTGTGTACTGGCTTCAAAGAGGAGGGAAGTCAGGAGAAATACACAGTGGCTAGCACTTCCTCCTAGCAGCACTAGGGTTGTTGGTTTTAATCCCAACCATGGCACTACCTGCCTGGGGTTTGCATGTTCTCCCTGTGCATGTGTGTATTTCCTCTGAGTACTCTGGTTTCCTCCCACACTCAAAATACTTGCTGGTAGGTTAATTGGCTTCTGTCTTAATTGGCCCTACTATGTGTATGTATGAACGTGAGTTAGGGACCTTAGACTGCAAGCTCCTTGAGGTTGGGTTCACACTATTGCAAATTGGATGTGGGTTTTGCCTATAGGGTGCTCCATTTCTTGTTCCCTGTTCAGAACTTTTAGTTCATTCTTTGAGTGGGTGGTCAGGGAGGTGTCTGGGCTTCCGTCGGTCATCCACTATTTGGATGATTTTTTGTGTATTGGGCCGGCCGCCTCTAACCAGTGTAGAGTTTTGTTGGCTACGGTTTAGCATATGGCGGAGCGATTTGTCATTCCGCTGGTGGCAGACAAAACGGAAGGTCCAGCGACGGTTCTGAGTTTTCTTGGCATTTTGATTGACACGGTGGCCATGGAATGCCGCCTCCCGGAAGACAAGCTGACGGACTTGCGGGCGGAGCTGGTTTCAGCGCGGGGGGCTGGCAAGTTGACCTTGCGTCAACTTCAGTCTCTTCTGGGGAGGCTAAACTTTACGCATCGGATCATGCCGATGGGTAGGGTTTTTAATCACCGACTGACGGCTACTGTGGGGGTTCAGGTGCCTAGACATCACATTCGCCTGACCCAGGAACATACGGTGGACCCGTGGGTTTGGGAATCATTTTTGGATTCCTATAATGGCAGATCGGTATGGATGTCTGAAGCTATGTCCAGTTTTGATGTGGAGCTATTCACTGACTATGGGGCATATTTTGGGGGCAGTGGAGTGCGGGCCCGTGGCTGTTGTAATGGCGGGAGGCTGGGTTTAACAGGAATTTGGCACTTTTGGAACTGTTTCCGATTGTGCTTGCAGTGGAGCTTTGGGGTTTTCAATTTTGCAACAAGAAGATATGTTTTAATTGCGATAATATGGCAGTTGTGCAGGCAATTAATAGCATGTCAGCTTCGTTGCCACCGGTGGTGCATTTGTTGTGGCACTTGGTGTTGGCTTGTTTACCTTGCAATGCTTTTGTATATGCTGTTCATGTCCCGAGTTGCACTGATTCCTTGGCCGATGCTCTTTCTTGGTTTCAGTGGGACAAGTTTCACTCGTTGGCTCCAGGAGTGGCGCAACTGGGAGTTTCTTGTCCAGCACAGCTGTGGTGGATTGCCTTGGGGGGCTGGCAAGTTGACCTTGCGTCAACTTCAGTCTCTTCTGGAGAAGCTAAACTTTACGCGTCGGATCATGCCGATGGGTAGGGTTTTTAATCACCGACTGGCGGCTACTGCGGGGGTTCAGGTGCCTAGACATCACATTCGCCTGACCCAGGAACATACGGTGGACCTGTGGGTTTGGGAATCATTTTTGGATTCCTATAATGGCAGATCGGTATGGATGTCTGAAGCTATGTCCAGTTTTGATTTGGAGCTATTCACTGACTATGGGGCATATTTTGGGGGCAGTGGAATGCGGGCCCGTGGCTGTTGTAATGGCGGGAGGCTGGGTTTACCAGGAATTTGGCACTTTTGGAATTGTTTCCGATTGTGCTTGCAGTGGAGCTTTAGGGTTCTCAATTTTGCAACAAGAAGATACGTTTTAATTGCGATAATATGGCAGTTGTGCAGGCAATTAATAGCATGTCAGCTTCGTCACCACCGGTGGTGCATTTGTTGCGGCACTTGGTGTTGGCTTGTTTACGTTGCAATGCTTTTGTATATGCTGTTCATGTCCCGGGTTGCACTGATTCCTTGGCCGATGCTCTTTCTCGGTTTCAGTGGGACAAGTTTCACTCGTTGGCTCCAGGAGTGGCGCAATTGGGAGTTTCTTGTCCAGCACAGCTGTGGCGGATTGCCTTGGAGTGACTGCAAGGCTGAGGTCGGTGAGTGAGGCTACTTGGTTGGTGTATTCAAAGGTCTGGAAGGAGTGGTTCGGCTTGGGTGGTGCGGTAGGGGAGAGTGACCATGGGCTCTTGGTGTTGTACTTCATAGGCCGTAATGTGGAGGAGGGAGTGTCGGTGTCGGCTTTGAACAGTAAGTTGGTGGGGTTGGCATTTTTATTCAAGTTGTTGGGTCATAGGGATTGTACAAAGGATTTTTTGGTATGACAGGCAGTTAAGGGTTACCGCAGGGGGCATCGGCCAGTAGATGGCCATCGTCCGGTGTCTTTTGAGTTGTTAGGTTCGTTGTTTCAGGTGCTTCCAGATTTGTGTCTGTCGGCTTATGAGACCTTTTTGTTCCAGATGGCTTTTTCTTTGGTATTTTTTGGGGCGCTGCGGATTGGGGAATTGGTTTGTTCTTCTAGATGGGGGTATGATGGTTTGCAGTTGACTGACATGCAATGTGTTCACAGATCGGTGTTTTATTGGATTAGAAGATCTAAGACCGATCAAGCAGGGTGTGCGGGTGGAGTAGTTCGGTGTTAACGGGTCTCTGGCCTGTCGGTGAGGGTTATTTCACGAATTTTGGAGTTGCTTCCGGGTCGCATTGGCCCCTTTTTATTGAATGCGGATGGTTCTGCTCTATCTCGGTATCAGTTCACGGCAGTGTTTAGGAGATGTTTGGTGGTCTTGGGGCTTTGTCCGTCCGATTTTGTTTCTCATTCCTTTCTTATTGGGGCCACAACAGAGGCGGCACATTGGGGGTTGAGTGAGGGGAAATTGAGACTAAATTGGTAGGTGGGAATCTCTGCAATAGGGCCAGTATATGTGTCCTCATTTGTTATGATCTATGTTAGTCAATGTGGGGGTTCGTGCTTGTATGATGTCCTGTCTGTCCCCTCTGTTTTTGGGGGGTGGCTGGTTGGTATTTCCGCTTCTATGTGTGTGGTGTTTGTTGTCTTTTCTTTACAGGAAAGAGCTCCTGCTTGATTTGGATAATGGGCCACTCATATGTCCATTGGGGAGCTGATGTTCGGCCTTACAGACATCAATTGGGCATTCCTAGGGAGGAGGCAGTGGTTCGTTGGATCGGGATGTCTAATATGGAGCACAGTCGTGCCTGAGCTTGAGCTTGAGCGTTATGCTCACCTCGACAGAGCCCCAGATGTGATAAAATAAAATAGCGTTTCACCAGGCCTGCAGAAACCACTACTCAGCGCCAAACACCCTAAAGAGCCCAAGATGTAGATAGAATTAAGAAGAATAATTAAAAATGGTTACCATAAAGTGGAATAATTTAGAGCCCCAGATGTGTTAGTGGTTCATGCTGGGGGGAATGATTTAGGGTTATGGTCCATGAGAGAGCTGGTACGGGATGGTAAATTTGACTTCCTTCAGCTCCGAGCAGAGTATGCGGACCTGTTGATAGTATGGTCCGATATGGTGGCCCATACTCAATGGAGGTGGGCTAGGTCAGTTATGGGCATTAACAAGGCAAGGGTAAAGGTTATTCGGGAGGTGGCATGTTTTCTGATGCGCAATGGGGGGTTGGCGGTAAGCCATCATGAGTTGGAAGTGGAACCCTGGCGAAATTTGCATGGGTACGGCATTTATTTGAATGCTGTTGATATTGACATGTGGTGTCTGCGTCTAGAGGATGGTATCCAGAGGGCCCTGAGGGTGTGGAGGTCTGCCCAAACCTAAGGTGTCAGGTTTGAGCGGTGGTGGTGGGGTGCAAGGTCCTTTAGGTAATATGGGCACTTAAAAGGTATGGTGTATCGACCCGTCTGAGGTATGGCTCCCAGTTGGTGCATGGGTACCTGCTAGTTGTCTCCGAGTCTGTGGTTTTGCGACTGGAGGCCTGGGAAGTGACTAGCAGGTACTGGTTTTTATGCCTATTGGGACCTTGGGCTCCATTATCTGGTATTTATATTTGGTTAATAAAACAGCTGCTATGGCCAATTTACTCCAGTTATGTGTTGTGTGGTCATTAAATTAAGGGGTGGTGTTATTGGTATAGCAGGTAACAAGCCATGGTTAATACCATAGTCAAGAGAGGCCCGTAGTACACACCAAAGGAATAAATGAAGGGCTGGCATGACAGGGGTTAATAGTCCTTGGAGATTGGGGAGTAATGGTAAGATAAGGGAGGGGCGTGTCAGGGTTTGTTAGGGCTTTGCAGAGTTGGTTTACGAAAGGTGGGTAGAGCTTTGGGGGGAAGTGAGTTGATGAAGGAAAGGGGGTGGTGCTCCAGTCACAGGAGAAGAGCGGGAATTTGTGTGGTTTTGGGAGACTTGAGAGTCCTTGGGAGCAGGTGTTGCACTTGGAGGGGTGCAAGGTCCTGTTAGATCATATGGGCACTTAAAAGGTATAGTGTAGGGACTCGTCTGAGGTACGGCTCCCAGTTGGTGCATGGGTACCTGCTAGTTGTCTCAGAGTCGATTGTTTTGCGACTGGAGGCCTGAGAAGTGACTAGCAGGTATGGTTCTGGTTTTTATGCCTATTAGGACCTTGGGCTCCATTATCTTTAATAAAGCCGTATGTTATGTTTTGGAAGGTTATTGACATGTTACTTATTGGTATTTATTTTTGGTAAATAAAACGGCTGACATGGCCAATTTATACCAGTTATGTGTCGCGTGGTAATTAACCACTTGCCGACCAGCCGCTGTCATTATACTGCGGCAGGTCGTCACGATCCTGCGAACCGTTGTAGCTATACGTCGGTCCTTTTAAGCAGGATAGCAGGCTGCACATCGGAGCTGCCGAAGATCATGACCAGCGGTCGTGATGACCGCCGGCCACAAGCGATCAAGAGGCAGAACAGGGACGTGTGTATGTAAACTCACACATCCCATTCCTGTGAGGAGAGGGGAGTTCCTACAAGCTGGGAACCACGATCTCTCATCTCCTATAGCAGTCCCACCCCCCACAGTTAGAACACACACATAGGGAACACAGTTAACCCCTTGATCGCCCCCTAGTGTTAACCCCTTCCCTGCCAGTGACATTTATACAGTAATCAGTGCATTTTTATAGCACTGACCGCTGTATAATTGTCAATCCACCCAAAAATGTGTCAAAAGTGTCTGGTGTGTCCGCCATAATGTTGCAGTCTAGTTAAAAATTGCAGATCGCCGCCATTACTAGTAAAAATAATAATAATAATAAAAATGCCATAAATCTATCCCCTATTTTGTAGACGCTATAACTTTTGCACAAACCAATCAATATACGCTTTTTGCAATTTTTATTACCAAAAATATGTAGAAGAATACATATCGGCCTAAACTGAGGAAAAAATTAGCTTTTTTTTAAAAAAAAAATGGGGCTATTTATTACAGCAAAAAGGGCAAAATATTGTGTTTTTTTCAACATTGTTGCACTTTTTTTGTTTATAGCACAAAAAATAAAAACCGCAGAGATGATCAAATACCACCAAAATAAAGTTCTATTTATGGTAAAAAAAGGACGTTAACCACTTGCTGACCGCCTCACGCAGATATACTGCGGCAGAATGGCACGGGCAGGCAAAATCACGTACCTGGTACGTGATTGCCTGCCGCGGGCGGGGGGTCCGATCGGACCCCCCCCGGTGCCCGAGGCGGTCGGCTTCTGACTGGGAGCGTTCAGAGATGAGGGAAAGGCCATCCATTCGTGGCCCCCCCCTCGCGATCGCTCCCAGCCAATTAGATCGTTCCCCTGCCTCTGTATAGTACACAGAGGCAGAGGAAATGATGTCATCTCTCCTTGGCTCGGCATTTTCCGTTCCGCCGCCGAGGAGAGAAGACTATAATGTGAGTGCACAACACTACATACACAGTAGAACATGCCAGGCACGCAATACACCCCCTTTCCCCTCCGATCCCCCCCCCGATTACCCCCCAACCCCCCCGATTACCCCCTAATGACCCCCCCCCCCCCCGTCACACTGACACCAAGCAGTTTTTTTTTTTCTGATTACTGCATTGGTGTCAGTTTGTGACAGTTAGTGTGTTAGAGCAGTTAGTGTTAGCCCCCTTTAGGTCTAGGATACCCCCCTAACCCCCCCTAATAAAGTTTTAACCCCTTGATCACCCCCCGTCACCAGTGTCACTAAGCGATCATTTTTCTGATCGCTGTATTAGTGTCACTGGTTACGCTAGTTAGGGAGGTAAACATTTAGGTTCGCCGTCAGCGTTTTATAGCGTCAGGGACCCCCATATACTAACTAATAAAGGTTTTAACCCCTTGATTGCCCCCTAGTTAACCCTTTCACCACTGATCACCGTATAACCGTTACAGGTGACGCTGGTTAGTTTGTTTATTTTTTTATAGTGTCAGGGCACCCGCCGTTTATTACCGAATAAAGGTTTAGCCCCCTGATTGGCCGGCGTCGCCCCAGGCAGCGTCAGATTAGCGCCAGTACCGCTAACACCCACGCACGCAGCATAACTGCAGCGTTCGCAGTCAGGCCTGATCCCTGCGATCGCTAACAGTTTTTTTGGTAGCATTTTGGTGAACTGGCAAGCACCAGCCCCAAGCAGCGTCAGGTTAGAGCCAGTAGCGCTAACACCCACGCACGCACCATACACCTCCCTTAGTGGTATAGTATCTGAACGGATCAATATCTGACCTGATCAGATCTATGCTAGCGTCCCCAGCTGTTTAGGGTTCCCAAAAATGCAGTGTTAGCGGGATCAGCCCAGCGTTTTGCCCCTCTGCCCGGCCCAGCCCAGCCCACCCAAGTGCAGTATTGATCGATCGCTGACACTTACAAAACACTAAACGCATAACTGCAGCGTTCGCAGAGTCAGGCCTGATCCCTGCGATTGCTAACAGTTTTTTTTGGTAGCATTTTGGTGAACTGGCAAGCGCCAGCGGCCTAGTACACTCCGGTCGTAGTCAAACCAGCATTGCAGTAACACTTGGTGACGTGGCGAGTCCCATAAGTGCAGTTCAAGCTGGTGAGGTGGCAAGCACAAGTAGTGTCCCACTGCCACCAAGACAAACACAGGCCCGTTGTGCCCATAGTGCCCTTCCTGCTGCATTCGCCAATCCTAATTGGGAACCCACCACTTCTGCAGCGCCCGTACTTCCCCATTCATATCCCCAACCAAATGCAGTCGGCTGCATGAGAGGCATTTTCTTTATGTCCTCCCGAGTACCCCTACCCAACGAACCCCCCCAAAAAAGATGTCATGTCTACAGCAAGCACGGATATAGGCGTGACACCTGCTATTATTGTCCCTCCTGTCCTGACAATCCTGGTCTTTGCATTGGTGAATGTTTTGAACGCTACCATTCACTAGTTGAGTATTAGTGTAGGGTACAGCATTGCACAGACTAGGACACACTTTCACAGGGTCTCCCAAGATGCCATCGCATTTTGAGAGACCCGAACCTGGAACCGGTTACAGTTATAAAAGTTACAGTTACAAAAAAAAGTGTAAAAAAAAAAAAAAAACCACAAAAAAAAGTATAAAAAAAAAAATAGTTGTCGTTTTATTGTTCTCTCTCTCTCTCTATTCTCTCTATATTGTTCTGCTCTTTTTTTACTGTATTCTATTCTGCAATGTTTTATTGTTATTATGTTTTATCATGTTTGCTTTTCAGGTATGCAATTTTTTATACTTTACCGTTTACTGTGTTTTATTGTTAACCATTTTTTTGTCTTCAGGTATGCCATTCACGACTTTGAGTGGTTATACCAGAATGATGCCTGCAGGTTTAGGTATCATCTTGGTATCATTCTTTTCAGCCAGCGGTCGGCTGGCTGATACTCATCATGCCTCTCAGCAAATAGCTTGGCGTGTCTACTTTCCAAAATGGGGGGGGGGGGGGTTGTGCCACCTGGGCATTCCATGGCCTCCGAAACTGTGATAGGCAGTGAAGAGTGAAATCAAAAATTTACACCCTTAGAAATCCTGAAGGCGGTGATTGGTTTTCGGGGCCCAGTACGCGGCTAAGCTCCCAAAAAGTCCCACACATGTGGTATCCCCATACTCAGGAGAAGCAGCTAAATGTATTTTGGGGTGCAATTCCACATATGGCCATGGCCTGTGTGAGCAATATATCATTTAGTGACAACTTTGTGCAAAAAAAAAAAAAAAATTGTCACTTTCCCGCAACTTGTGTCAAAATATAAAATATTCCATTGACTCAACATGCCTCAAAGCAAATAGCTTGGGGTGTCTACTTTCCAAAATGGGGTCATTTGGGGGGGGTTTATGTCATCTGGGCATTTTGTGGCCTTCAAAACTGTGATAGGTAGTGAGGAGTAAAATCAAAAATTTACGCCCTTTGAAATCCTGAAGGCGGTGATTGGTTTTCGGGGCCCCGTACGCGGCTAGGCTCCCAAAAAGTCCCACACATGTGGTATCCCCGTACTCAGGAGAAGCAGCTGAATATATTTTGGGGTGCAATTCCACATATGCCCATGGCCTGTGTGAGCAATATATCATTTAGTGACAACTTTTTGTAATTTTTTTTTTTTTTGTCATTATTCAATCACTTGGGACAAAAAAAATTAATATTCAATGGGCTCAACATGCCTCTCAGAAATGTCCTTGGGGTGTCTACTTTCCAAAATGGGGTCATTAGGGGGGGGTTTGTACCGCCCTACCATTTTAGCACCTCAAGAAATGACATAGGCAGTCATAAACTAAAAGCTGTGTTCATTTCAGAAAATGTACCCTAGCTTGTAGACGCTATAACGTTTGCGCAAACCAATAAATATATGCTTATTGACATTTTTTTTTACCAAAGACATGTGGCCGAATACATTTTTGCCTAAATGTATGACTAAAATTGAGTTTATTGGATTTTTTTTATAACAAAAAGTAGAAAATATCATTTTTTTTCAAAATTGTCAGTCTTTTTCTGTTTATAGCGCAAAAAATAAAAACCGCAGAGGTGATCAAATACCATCAAAAGAAAGCTCTATTTGTGGGAAGAAAAGGATGCAAATTTTGTTTGGGTACAGCATTGCATGACCGCGCAAATAGCAGTTAAAGCGACGCAGTGCCAAATTGTAAAAAGTGCTCCGGTCAGGAAGGGGGTAAATCCTTCCGGGGCTGAAGTGGTTAATTTTGTTTGGGTACAGCGTTGCACAACTGTGCAATTGGCAGTTAAATCGACGCAGTGCCGTATCGCAAAAAATGGCCTGGTCATTGAGCAGCCAGTTTTTTCGGGGCTGAAGTGGTTAAACGAAGGGGGTGGAGTTATTGGTATAGCAGGTAACAAGCCATGGTTAATACCATAGTCATGCACCAACCTTTATGGTGCTCACGTCTAAATGACCGCAGTTGACCTGCAAATGTAAAGTCTTTATTACAGGTACAAAGCTGCCATTTCTAAAGTCTGCATTAATACAACTTGGGAAAACTGCAGGCGGCATTACGATTTGCTTGTAAAATCATAGCAGTAAAATGGATCTCATCCAAACCGCCTAAGGTTAGGACTTGGAATCAAATCAAAAGCTTCCTGTGGAATGACGGCCGATTTATTTGCACAGAGATTGCCCTGTAAATACAAGGAGACAGAGCTGAGGAGGTTGGTTGATCCCTCGTCTATGAAAAATATTACTTATCATAAACAATATCTTTCCACGTCAACACATATATCACAGCTAATTCACCGGAGGTAATCATCACACAGAGATAAGAAAACCAAAACTCAAGCAGGTAGTAATTTGTTAAGAAAGTGAATTATGCGGCACCAAACATCCATTTATCTAAAATGTAGTATTTGACACATTACAATGTATCAGCTGAGCATTGACTAGAACAAGCAGACGCAGTCATGCTTTTTTATCGTACTGGTTTAGGGTCATTTACTACACTGAATGTAACAAAGATTTTAAAAAATGCAATGCCAGTAACTCACAGATGTACATGATTTACAGGTTTTGCTGAAAAAAAATGTGCATGATCCATGACTCTCTCACTGTAATGTCTCTCACACTTAAAGCAGAACTTTGGGCATCATTAAAATAAATAAAAATGTCCCCCTTCCTCCTTGGCTGATGCAAAATTTGATGCTTGTTTTACTAGATGATGATATACTAGGGAGTATATGAAACAATGGATAACCTACCTTATTCCAGGGACCAACTGTAGCCAACAGTCTCATTCTGTGCTCTTCTGTGCCAGAATGTGGGCAGACATACCTATTCGTTATCTACCATGAAGGGCCAACAGTGGCCACTGGTCCTGCATTGTATGTGATGATGTTTGGTGAGAGGGGCAGTAAAGTAGCAGGTGAGACTGACAAGAAAAGTGGATTTGGGGTACTGGTCGTCACAACGCTAAAGGAAGACTGCCAAACCATGCAGTAAGGCAGATATTTCTCTATATTTCATCCCTTAGTAAAAAGCAATATTTTTTGCATAACTTTTTGCCTATAGTTAGTCTTTGAGACAGTCATACATGTGGCAATTTTCAGTCAATTTAAACCACTTTTGACCCCCCGTGTAGTGGAATGCATTCTCATGGGATTTGGAACACCAGATTTCCCGGGAGGCAACAGTCAGGCTCAGTGATGTCACCAGCACCTCCAGGAAGTGGGTGGAGCAAGAAAGCTCTATATATTCCATCTTTGTACTTCTTATTCGAGTTGGCTGTCAGTAAGGCAGAACTTGTAAGGCAAAATTTGTATTTTCATACAAAGTCCACTTTAATCTGTGCCTATTGACAAGCTTATTTTCCCATCTGAACATAGCTTTATAGCAGGATATAATAAACATCTGCCTTGTTAATGCACAAATATACTATTGTACGGCAGTCATAATTCAGTAAAAATTCTTAGCACTTACTTATTGTTCAATAAATTCAATTTCACACAAAATGTTTAGTATTAGAAAAATAATTACAGGCCAGATTGGATTTGGTGAATTTTACAGAGCAGATCACTATGTAGGGGGAAGGGGGAATGTTAATTTTACTAATGCATAACGCTTTCCAGCCTCTGTTTTTAATAACATGAAAGTTGTTTTCACAGTTGGCAGGAAAAAAGTATTTTTTTTAAAGACTAAGATCGTTTTTTTGGTTTGTGTGAAGTTTACCTAGCAACTGCAATTTGCTCTCTTTTTTAATGGAAATCCTTTGGCTAATATTAGGACACACTCAGAGACATATGGTATGTTCCTGTATATAATTATCACACACACACTGGTGGATTGGGGTCATACTGGGCAGTGACTGTTGTCACTGCAAGAGTGAAAAGGACCATACCTACTGAACTAAGAAATGGAAAGTCAACCCTCTGTACATTAGTCATGAGTCTGTAGAGGATTCTCATCACGACTACAGTCACCAGTGGTCAATGGAAAATCCCTACACAGAAAGGGGTGCCAGAAGTCCTGGTTCACAACCCAGTCCCACTTAGAACTAAATAGATAAAGAGGATCTGGGACCACATGTCCTGCCATGGAGGTAGAGCTGCTGGAGCTGCTGTTGAATCCAGACCAGAAGCAGGTATTACTAGGTAAGAGTCCCTAGGTTGAAAAGTTTACTAGTTTACTATTGTTGCCCCTGGCTTCTGGATAAATATACTGTATATATTTACATATACTGTATATTTAAAGACTTGCGATAGAAGTATATATGTCCCCAAATTATTATCTCACATGCACTAAACCAGATAGCTAAATCTCTGATATGGTGTGCGTGTGTAGTGGTCCCCTTGCTGTATGTTAATGGGTAAATCCAGTTATTGCAATAGAATTTATATTCAACTCCTGTTATTTTAGTTAATACTGTCCCTTCTTGTCTAGGATTCTATAGCTAGTTTTAGCTCAGGGCTCAGTAACCAGAGCATAGGCTAAAGCCGGGTAGGCCTCTGAAGACCTATAGGTAATTAGAGGTCCGGTTGCATGGCACATTGGAAGCTACTAGGAACTGAGAAGCAGAGTAGATATGCTAACCAAGTTTCAGTATCACACTACAGTTTCTGCTGATGAGAAGCTGTGTTCCAGGCTGGTTAGACAACAGTTGAAGGATATCCCCATCAATACTGATCCTGTATTTAGGTCTTCGACAGCAAGATGGATGCTACATCAGAGTCATCCTCAGGGGCCCCTGCAACTGGACATTGCTGCAACATTCAACTGGAGGTACCTTTAATAATAACTACATATACCGGGGTATATGTTCACAATTCCACCAGGACTCTTGTTGGGTGCTTTGTAGATATTACCAGTTTATGTATTAGATGTATGTATTATTATTACTCTTTTAATATATAACACTCAGATTATTTCTATACTTGTGTACATCTATATACATATGGTTAATGTTATATGCTGGCTGCAGTAGTTCCTCTGTTCCCAATGCCTTTTGTAGCACTACCCCTTCAGAAGTCACTTGGTATGATGGGTCCTCTGTTCTGCCACAACCCCTTCAACTGCTTGGTTCCCACTGACAAACCTGGTTAGAGACTGAGGGCCACTCACACTTCACATAAGCCTTAGTATAGCACTTCCATAATAGTACACAGAAAATAGGCCACAGGCAACCAACAATAGGTAAAGTAAGTATTTTATAGCAAAGTAGAATAAACACAATACACATACCAATAATAAGGTCAATGAATACTTTAGGTTAACTGATGAAAATATTAGCCTCACCTAGGGCCATTGACTTACACAGCAATAAGGCTAAACCCCATTAAATTTGAATACACAGCATTAGTAAGAAACGCAACAACCGTTAAAGCATAAATGGCACAAAGAAAAAGTCTCATTGTACCTCTTTGAAATTACTATTCTTAACAAAGGGGTACCCCTGGAGGTGACTGCAAAGTACCTGGCCCCTAACTGTCAGGGTTTGGTGGCTTTCTTTGGGACCTTCTGTAGGTGGTGCACATGTAGTTGTCCCTACAAGACTGTACCTAAGGGATGGATGAAGGAGGCAGTCTCAGTTGGCATTAACTGTGGGCAAGGGGTTAAGCTTAGTAGTTCCGTTCACCATTCCAAGTATGCAACAGATCAGGTCCAGTACACTTGGCGATCAGTTGTCCCAGATGTCTTCACAATCAGGTCCTCACAAGATTTAGTCTCTCCCCCAATCCCAGCTTAGCAAATAATCTCTCTGCAGCACAGTCCTCAGGCTCCCATAGACACAGCGAGAGCACCCAATTTCTCTGTACAGGCTCTGTCCTCTCTGACGCAGTGCACAGACCCCAGCAACAAGCCTGTACTGTAACTTTCCTCACGCAGGTCTGCCCAATCTCTTATAATTTATCTGGGAAAATGCTGTATCTCTCCACCTTTGACAGGGAATCCCGAGTATGGTAGTTCTGCAGCCCTTCACTTGTATTGTACAGTGCCCCTTTAAGACTACATTTCCCATGATCCTCAGTGTCTGCATAGCCAGCCTTTCACATCGCCTCTGGTTGGTTCAGGTCTACTGCAGCCAGGAGGGAGGGGGGAAGAGTGAGCTCGGGATCACGCAGAGCTGCTCAGATGCTCACACAGCAGGAAAGCTCAGGGTGACAGGCAGCACAGGGAGGATTGGGAGAAGGAAGGGATGGGAGAGAGGCACATGCAGCCTGCAGCACACCTGCCTACATCTTAATTAGAATGTAAACAAGGCATTTCCCTGTTCTGCCCAGCAACATGACAGGGATCTACTGCTCCCAGTGATCGGGAGCAGTGATCTCTGTCATGTTCTAGTGATCCCATCCTTCCTACAGTTAGAACACGCCCAGGTAACACACTTAACTCCTTGATCGCCCCCTAGTGTTTAACCCCTTCCCTGCCAGTGACATTTACACAGTAATCAGTGCATTTTTATAGCACTGATCACTGTATAAATGCCAATGGTCCCAAAATAGTGTCAAAAGTGTCCGATCTGTCCACTGCAATGTCACAGTCACCATAGAAATCACTGATCACCGCCATTACTAATAAAAAAAAATTATAATAAAAATGCCATAAATCTATCCTCTATTTTTAGACACAATAACTTTTGCACAAACCAATCAATATACGCTTGTTGCAATTTTTTTTTTGCCAAAAATATGTAGAAGAATACATATCGGCCTAAACTGAGCAAGAAATTTGTTTTTTTTATTTATTTATTTTTGGATATGTATTATAGCAAAAAGTAAAAAATATTGCTTTTTTTTCAAAATGTTTCCTCTTTTTTTGTTTATAGCGCAAAAAAAAAAATAGAAACCGCAGAGGTGATCAAATACCACCAAAAGAAAGCTCTATTTGTGGGAAAAAAAGGACGTTTTTGTTAGGGTACAAGGTTGCACGACCACGCAATTTTCAGTTAAAGCGACTCAGTGCCGTATCGCAAAAAAGGGCATGGTCAGAAAGGGGGTAAATCCTTCCTGGGCTGAAGTGGTTAAGTTTTGCTTTTTAATATCTGCCTGGAGTTATTAAAGTTACAGTAATTACATTTTTAGGCTCCTGACACAAGGTCTTATTTTTCACAGTCTGCAGACCTTAAGTGCTACCGCAGCATAACAATTTATTTAATCCTGTGCGACACAAGTGAGGCCTTTGATCATTTTTATTGGTTTCTCACAAAACAAAATAGTTCTACAATGAAATTAGATCCTATAGGCCACTCACATTCTCTGGCATGTTTTAACAACATAACAACATTTTCTGAATAAAAAAAAAACTAATTCTTACACAACTGTCCAGACAGCTGCTGTCATTAACACTTGTATGTTCCCATGAATATTCTATTCCATGGGTTAAAGAACCGTCACTTACAACAATACAACACCGGAAATTTTTTAAAGGTGAGAATGCATGTTGGGTGAAGGGAACGTTGATCTATTAAAAAAAAAAGAGGCAACAATTATCCCTTAAAGGGATTTTCACCTTCACTGAACAATGCTTGTAATCTATTTCCCTCTACCCCAAACTAGTAGGTTGGTGGTGGGCCTTTTTCTAAGCTCTGAAGGATCCTTATACTTCAAGTCAAAGGGTCATTTCCTTTTTTATGTGTCAGGTATCTAACACATTTAAGATATGAGAAGAGCAATGGAGCACAGCTCTAGATATGGCAACTACCTCCTGATTGGATGATGAGATGGCTATCCAATTAGAAGCTGGATATCATGTGTGTCTTGTTTTGTGCTCGCTTGTCTTTCATGGTCTGATGGTTAGATGATTATTAGTGATGAGCTTGGGTTCAGCTCATCCCTGATTAATATAAATATGAATAAAAAGAGGATTTCATAAATTGTAAATAAAAAAAAGTAAAAAGTACACAGCTAACTAACCACTTGCTGACCGCCTAACTGTAAATATACATAATTTGACATTAAATACTGGGGTTATGGTAGCAGCTAGCTGCCATAACCCTGGTATCATTATTTATAGCAGGTGGACAGCTTTCCGATAAACATGGTCCCAGCAGTGCATTCTTATAGGCGGCGGAAGAGGTGCCCCCCCACCGCTTCCCGGTGTCTTCTGGGTTTACAGATCGGTGGCTTGGCAGGAAGTCAGGTGAGGGCAAGATGGCCCTCACTCGTCACTCGGCTCTATGCCCTTGGAGGACCAAAGTGATGTCTGATGTCACTTCCGCCTCTCGGGCTTAAAGGGATTTTTTTCCCTTAAAGTTAAAATGACATTATTTTTTTTTTTGCTTTGAAAGGTAAATGAGAGATCTTGGGTCTTTTTGACCTCAGATCACTCAATAAAGAGGACCTGTCATCCTTTTTTCTATAGGAATAAAAGTGATAAAAAAAAATAATAAAATTAAACGGACAGTGTAAAAAAAAAATGAAAAGCAAAATAAACAAGAAATTTTTTTTTTTGCGCACCCCATCCCTGCGAGCTTGTGTGCAGAAGCAAACACATACATAAGTTGCGCCTGCATGTAAACGGTGTTCAAACCACACATGTGAGGCATCACCTCGATCATTAGAGAAAGAGCAATAATTCTAGTGAAAGACCTCCTCTGTAACGCTAAATGGGTAACCTGTACATTTTTTTCAAGCGTCGCCTATGGAGATTTTTAAGTATTGTAGTTTGTTGTCATTCCATGAGCATGCGTAATTTTAAAACATGACATGTTAGGTATCTATTTACTCGGCATAACTTCATCTTTCATATTATACTAAAAAATTGGGCTAACTTTGGTGGGGTTTTTTTATTCATTAAAGTGTTATCTTTAATATTTTTTTTATTGTGTTTGAAAGACCGTTGCGCAAATACAGTGTGACATAAAATATTGCAATGACTGACATTATATTCTCTTGGGTCTCTGCTAAAAAAATATATATATATATATATATATATATATATATATATATATATATATATATATAATGTTTGATGGTTCTGAGTAATTTTCTAGCAAAAAATACAGATTTTTACTTGTAAACAACAGATGTCAGAAAAAGGCCTGGTCTTATTAAAATACAGGTCCAATTTAATATGGCATTAGCCATATAGATACAAATATACTGTATACAGTATATATAAAGACATTATAAAATGACATCACAAAATGTTGCTTAAGCCACATGCAAAAGATACTGTGTATATTCCTACACACCAATCAACCATAAGATTATGACAACTGACAGGTAAAGTGAATCATCACATTGATCATCTCGTTACAATAGCATCTGAAACTCAGGGATATAGCAACCAGCAAGTGAACATGTTATCCCTGAAGTTCATGAGTTTAAAGTAAAAAACGACCAAGCGTAGAATTTGACCATTTTTGACAAGGGTCAAATTGTAATTGCTAGACAACGGGGTCAGAGCAACTCCAAAACTGCAACTCTTGTGGGATGTTTTCAGTCTACAGTGGTCAGGAAACCAACACTCATGGCTGTCAGGTTATCCAAATATCCATTATCCAATTAAGGAATAAACACTGCTAAGATGATAGTGTGTACAGTACATACATGGCCTGCTATATCCATTATAAATGTAATGTTGATCAATATCAAAAGTAATGTTGAAGCTTGACGTCAGCTCCTATGTGTGAACCTCAATCAGGATCAGGAAGAATCCTCTCCTAGGTATGAGAAGAGGCTGAGATGGTGAGGACCTCCTGAGTTCAAATATTGAGATATACAGTACACTGAGGACCATGGGTCCTTGCTTAGAGCCCTTGCACACTGGGGCGGTTTGCAGGCGCTATTGCGCTAATAATAGCGCCTGCAAACCGACCTGAAAGTGCCGCTCCTTGCATTCCAGTGTGCAAGCCCCGAGGGCTTGCACACTGGAGCGATGCGCTGGCAGGACGGTAAAAAAAGTCCTGCCAGCAGCATCTTCGGAGCGGTGAAGGAGCGGAGTGTATACCGCTCCTTTACCGCTCCTGCCCATTGAAATCAATGGGACGGCGCGGCTATACCGCCGGCAATGCGCCTCTGCAGAGGCGCTTTACGGTGGTATTTAACCCCTTCTCAACCGCTAGCGGGGGGTAAAACCGGCGGTAAAACGCCACTAATAATAGCGGCGTTTTACCGCCGACGCCGCCCCCGCCCCAGTGTGCAAGGGCTCTTAGAGAGAGGTAGTAAAAAGGACATCGCCTGCTCAAGGAGAAAAAAAGACCACTGCTCACATGTGATACAATCAGTAACACTCCAAGGTAGCTTCTGTAGGGTGGGGCGCACGCCCTGCCACTGCAGCAGAAATCATGGAATAGGAAAACTTCAGATCAGCAGCACACCCACACAGGAAGTAAAGTAGAAAGTCTTTATTGAAGCATAAATATAAAAGCAATGGATGATTACAGGCAGGGAAAATGTAGATAGGTTGACGCATTTCACACTGTAAAAGTGCTTTGTCAAAACCATAAAATTGAAAAAGTAACAGTATCTCTTGTAACTCATGAATCACATGACAATACAGGTGCAAATCATCAAATTGGACTCAGCTATTGCAAGTGAAAACCAATAAAATCTCCTGTTTAAGATAAAGTGTTCGTAAAAACAAAAAACAAAAACACAGAAAAAGATCTTATTCTTATTGCGTGTGTTGATCTTCTCTATGCCCTGTATTTGTAACAGACTGGTGTCGCCACCATGGAGATGATTGAAATGACGGGCTACATTGATGGCTTCTTTCCTATCAATATTCATAATGTGGTCATTTAAACGGTCTCTCAGTCTTCTCGTGGTATGACCTACGTATTCCACCCTACAGGCCTTGCATGTGATGAAATAGATCACATACCTTGTGTTGCAATTAACCACTTCAGCCCCGGAAGAATTTACCCCCTTCCTGACCGGTGCGCTTTTTGCGATTCGGCACTGCGTCGCTTTAACTGACACTTGCGCGGTCATGCGACGTGGTTCCCAAACAAAATTGACGTCCTTTTTTCCCACAAATCGAGCTTTATTTTGGTGGTATTTGATCACCTCTGCTGTTTTTATTTTTTGCGCTATAAACAAAAAAATAGCGACAATTTTGAAAAAAACGCATTTTTTAATTTTTTTGCTATAATAAATATCCCCAAAAAATATTTAAAAAAACAATTTTTTTCCTCGGTTCCTCAGGCCGATACGTATTCTTCTACATATTTTTGGTAAAAAAATCGCAATAAGGGTTTATTGATTGGTTTGCGCAAAAGTTATAGCGTTTACAAAATAGTTTTATGGCATTTTTATTAATAACTTTTTTTTTTACTAGTAATGGCGTAATTAGCAATTTTTATCGTGACTGCGACATTATGGCGAACATTTCGGACATTTTTGACACATTTTTGGAACCATTGTCATTTATACAGCAATCAGATCTATACAAATGCACTAATTCCTGTGTAAATGACACTGGCAGTGAAGGGATTAACCACTAGGGGGCAGTGTAAGGGTTAAATATGTCCTAGGGATGTGTTACTAACTGTGTGGTGGGGGGGTGGCTACATGTGACACGTCACTGATCTCTGCTCCTGATCACAGGGAGCAGAGATCAGTGACACTGTCACTAGGCAGAACAGGGAGATGCTTGTTTACTTTAGCATCTCCCCATTCGTCCTCTCCGTAAGGTGATTGCGGGTATCCCTGCGGCGATCGAGTCCACGGGACCCGCGATGCAACTCACGGAGCTCCCGGCCGGCGTGCGCGCACGCAATGTCACAGCGGCACGTTCAAAGGGACGTACAGGTACGCCCATTTGCCCAGCCGTGCCATTCTGCCAACGTACATCGGCGTGCGCCATTCGGGAACCGGTTAATAAAACTCTTAATGTTGAACATTCTATTATTAGTAGTAGACTGGAATCTATCTCCTTTTGCAACACAAGGACAGCACGGATAATTATTAGAGCCACATTTGAAAACCCCCTTGAAATCCAGCCAGGTCCTATTTCTAGGTGACTCACTAGGTGATAATGAGTTACTTAAAGAGGGGGCCTGACGAGATACTGCTTTGAAACCTCCTGCCAGAACCTTAGCAAAAATATCATCCTCAAAGAGGATGGAAATGTGACATAGTTACATAATAAGTGAGGATGAAAAAAGACACAAGTCCATAAAGTCCAACCTATGTGTGATTATATGTCAGTATTACATTGTATATCCCTGTATGTTGCGGTCATTCAGGTGCTTATCTAATAGTTTTTTGAAACTATCAATGCCCCCCACTGAGACCACCACCTGTGGAAGGGAGTTCCACATCTTTGCCGCTCTTACAGTAAAGAACCCTCTATGTAGTTTAAGGTTAAACCTCTTTTCTTCTTTTCTTCTAATTTTAATGCGTGACCACATGTCCCTTCTGAAAAAAAAGTTTTATCCCTATTGTGGGGTCACCAGTACGGTATTTGTAAATTGAAATCATATCCCCTCTCAAGCGTCTCTTCTCCAGAGAGAATAAGTTCAGTTCTCGCAACCTTTCCTCATAACTAAGATCCTTCAGACCCTTTATTAGCTTTGTTGCCCTTCTTTGTACTCGCTCCATTTCCAGTACATCCCTCCTGAGGACTGGTGCCCAGAACTGGACAGCATACTTCAGGTGCGGCCGGACCAGAGTCTTGTAGAGTGGGAGAATTATCGTTTTATCTCTGGAGTTGATCCCCTTTTTAATGCATGCCAATATTCTGTTTGCTTTGTTAGCAGCAGCTTGGCATTGCATGCCATTGCTAAACCTATCATCTACTAGGACCCCCAAGTTTTTTTCCATCCTAGATTCCCCCAGAGGTTCTCCCCTCGGTGTATAGATTGCATTCATATTTTTACCACCCAAATGCATTATTTTACATTTTTCTACATTAAACCTCATTTGCCATGTAGTTGCCCACCCCATTAATTTGTTCAGATTACGTGTCGTGTCAAGATGTTTCTGATTTTTCAAAATTCAAAACTAAAGGGGGTTGAGAACACTGGAATTTGAATACTTCCTCGTCTAGGCTTTTTGGCACACAGGAGTTTATCTCTCTCTCTGTACCCTCTGCAATGTTGTTGCCTGCTCAAGGAGGATGGAGCTATGGACATGTGTAGGGTCAATGAATATAGCGCACTCATGCAACAAAGTCCTCTCCTTCTATTGTAGTTAAAGCATTTGTTACCCCAGCACTTCATATTCCTGATATGTGTCTGCTGTACCATGCACTTGTATGAGAAAGTATCCTGTTCTCTTTGTTTTGTTTCATTCATGTGAAATCCCTGGTATTCCTGATAGTCCCCTTGCTTTCCTATTAAACACTGACCACACTAATCAGGAGAACACACCATGGTCAGTTCTCTAGCTATGTTGGGACTCAGTATGCTCTCCTCCAATGATCAGACTTGTCCTGACAAGCCCCCTCTGCACAAGCCATTCACTCCCTACAGCTCTTATGCAGCTGAGAACAGAGGGAATGTGATCACTTATAAAAAAGGAAAAAGGGGTATTTATAATGTTGTTATATATCTATACAAAAATGCTTTTCCTTTCTTTTCTATGGTAAACTGAATTAATTGTTTTACAAGGTGATCCTTTACAATCACTTTAAGTGTTGTTAAATTGGAAATTCACCGAAAAGGGGAAGTTCCACTTGTCTGCCTCCTGCCCCCCCCCACCTCTTTCAGTTGTAGCACTTTATTTTTTTGGGGGTGAGGTGAGCGGCAGGCAATCCAAGCATAATTTCGGCCTCCACCTCCTTTCTCCACAGCCTTCTGGGACACATCTCAGGTCCCAGAAGGCCGCATGACCATTCACAAAGCGCAGCTCATGCATGTGCAGTGGGAATCCGCAAGCAGTCATCCCCAGCTTCCCCAAGTAAACATGCCAGCATCTGGACCCGAAGACCGGCAAAGAGCTGGCGCAGGTGAGGACTAAACTGGATTCTTGGACAGGTAAGTGTCTTATTATTAAAAGTCATCAGCTACAGTATTTGTAACTGCTGACTTTCAATTTTTTGTTTCTAGGGTGAAGAACTGCTTTGAAGTTAATGTGAACTTTGCATCTATTATTGTATTTGTTTTGAAAGCTGATACATAGATGTATTATATGTAATAGATTCTTAAAAAAAACCCACTGTGTGATAAAATACATGTAAATCTCCCCTGTAGCTGCTGTTCAACAAGTGCTCAAACACCTATACAAATAATAACAACTTATACCACAGCACATAAATTGCACCATACATATGAATATGTAAAATGAAAAATAATAATAAAAGTGAGCTGCAAATTTTTGAATTAATAAATCCTTATAAAGTGTCTCAGAAAACAGAAAACAGAAAATCAGAATACAGTTCATTTCATAAGCCTCCTTCTTCCTATAAGGTGCTCCATGCTCAAAACTTCATAAATAAAGTGCCAAAGTGATCCAAAAAGACATGTCGTGAAGTGTAGCCCACACCCCTCTTGTGCCCCTACTCACTAGAGAAAATGGACCCCAAGCTTTTTAGCATAAGAGTCAAATACACTTATATCTGGTGAGGTGGTGCCCAACAATCTTCTCTTTCCGTCTGTATCTCCCGCAGGCTGGTGACATATGCAGCTGACGCTGTATCTAATACTCGTGTCCCACTAGTAATTTAATTTATTCAGTAAAAAAAGTTTTAAAATTACACTTACAAGAAACAAGACAAGAGATTATCAAAAAGAAAGTAAAAGTGGGCTGTGAAGCCGCAAGCAGTCACAGCTGGCTTCCCAAAGTAAACATGCCAGCATCTGGACCCAAAGGCTGGCCAAGAGCTGGCTCAGGTGAGGACTAAGCTGGATCCCTGAACAGGTAAGTGTCCTATTATTAAAAGTCAGCAGCTACAGTATTTGTTTCTAGGGTGAAGAACTGCTCTGACGTTAAGCCTCATACACAGCCCATCAGTGCCATCTTATCAGTTGCCATCAGTGCCGCCTTATCTGTGCCCATCAGTACCGGCTTATCTGTCCCCATCAGTGCCACCTTATCTGTGCCTATCAGTGCCGCCTTAACTGTGCCTGTCAGTGCCCATCAGTGCAGCCTATCAGTGCCGCCTCATCAGCGCATATCAATGAAGGAGAAAAATTACCTGTTTGAAAAATGTTATAACAAACTATTAAACATGATTTTTTTTTTTTTAATTTTCCACCTTTTTTTGTTTGTTTAGCAAAAAATAAAAATCCCAGCTGTGATTAAATACCACCAAAAGAAAGCTCTATTTGTGGGAAAAAATGATACAAATTTCATTTGGGTACAGTGTTGCATGACCGCGCAATTGTCATTCAAAGTGCATCAGCGCTGAAAGCTGAAAATTGGTCTGGGCAGGAGGGGGGTTTAAGGGCCCAGTAAGCAAGTAGTTAAAATGTAACTGCCTACTCCCAAACTGTAATTTGAAGTAAAACACATAGCCAAGTATTATTCTCCACAATTTCTTTTTTGTGCATTACAAAAAGAAAACAAATACAATTAGACATGCTATCTGCCAATAGAACTTAACCAAAAAGTGCATTCTTTGCATCCAAAATTATAGAAAATTTAACAAATCATATCATTATTCAACCAAAAAATAAAATAAAAGCCGCATGCATGTGTCCTGCTTCTTAATATAGGGGGTCAACAATGCCAAAAGTTGGTGAAAGCAGGGGTCCGTCATCTGGAGATAATTCTGAAAATCATCCAGATTATTCTCCTGGAGCTCCCGCAGCAAAGGCATACGACATGATTGGTCACGATTAATAAAGCAACCAATTTTTGGTCCAAGAAATCCTCCTCCTGTTCCTGGACTTGGGTCAAAGCAATAACTCCAAGGCCAATAATAAATAACACGTTATCTCCTCCAATTCCGCAACATGGCTGGTTGACGAACGGCCGTTCAGAAACGAACTGTAAAGAGCGAAATGAAAAGCACGAAATGAAAAGCGCAAAATGAAAAGCACGAAATAAAAAAAACGCGAAATGAAAAGTGCAAAATGAAAAGCACGAATCAACACTCACCAAACGTCTACTAACTCGAAATTAGCAGAAGGAGCCCAAAGGGTGGTGCTAAAGAGCTGAAAAACCACGTAGTACATCACTACGTTCGTGTTTGTTGGCAGACAATTCCTTGCCGTTGGTATGGAAGACAAAATCCAGGCACATGCCTTCGGACAAAAGTCTGAGGTTTTGTCTGCGGAAAATCCGATCGTGTGTACGAGGCTTTATTGTGAAGTGTGCATCTATTATTGTATTTGTTTTGAAGGCTGATACATACCCTTATATGTATTATACGTGGCTGCTGAAGCATTGTGATTTCTTTACTGTTGAATGTTCATATTGGAATATTTATTGTCTGTGAATTTTATTATTACTGATAACTCAGACCCAAGTAAGGCACAATACGTTTTATGACCTTCAATGAGTGAATCATTGAATTAGCCTTATTGTTGTACATACAATAACCAAAGGCAAATATTTCATGGAATAATACCTTTGTATGTAACAGATAATGAGGTGGAACAGTATTTGTCGAGTTGAACCAGCTGGAAAATATTCATTACTGTTTCATTACAAACCAATGACATAATTAGTGACAATGCCACCAATGAACCATGAAACACTATTAGGCTTATTATATTTGGTTCCAGGCCAGTTGAATTATTCATCCCCACCCATTTTCTTTTTATAGCACAATTATTCCTGAATCTCGCCAGCAATCCCAACACCAAAGCTAACATTTGTTATCCCCGAATGGATTACCATTCCTCCTCACAAGTTCTGGCATAGTCCCTGCCTCCCCCCTTCAATTCTTCCTCCTAACCTGCCCTGCAATTTCATATGTCAAAATCGTGTTTAACTCATGTCTACAATGAAAGGCATTGCAAATGCAATTTTTCAGGAGAACTAAAGCATCAGCATTTGGAAAACCTTTGGCAAAGTGTAATGCTTGAGTAGGAATGTGTCAACAAGTAACCTGCTGTGCCCGCAAGTTACAAGACACCTGGATATGTTTGCATGTCACATTGCCAAGAGCAATTGTAAAAGTAAAGACATGCATGTAAAAAATGATTTGGTGTTTGGCAGTTGGGGGGTCAGATGAAGTCTGACATTGTCCATGGACACACAGAGTGTGGCTCAGCCCCATCCCCAGCTCTATTCTCATTGGGTTACTGGCTGTGATTGACAGCAGCGGAAGGCAATGTGTGAGCCAACAAGGAGAGAGACATCCGGGAGAGCTGCTGATCTCATGCACATCGCTCGATTGAGATGGGCTCTGGTAAGTAGTAGACAGTCAAAAGTATTTAGTAAGAGGAATTGCGAGTTTTCTCAAGTTGCAGTTTTTTTTCACAATTATTTGAAAAATTAAGAAATAAAAACGTATTTTGTTGTTTTTTTTACATTTATTTTTACATTATTTTTTTTTTTTACATACTGTCACCAGTGCAGTACACTGTCATCATATGGCTGGTGTGGCAGTGATCAGGGGCACTGACTGGTGACAGTATATAAAAAAAAATAATGTAATTAATTTTTTATTACATAAAAAAAAAATTAAAAAATGTATTTTTTTTTTTTTTTAACATACTGTTATCAGTGTAGTTCAGCGTCACCAGTGACACTGTTCTACCCTGGGGGTATGATCATATATATATATATATATATATATATATATATATATATATATATATATATATATATATATATATATATATATATATATATATATATATTAGTGATGGTAATTGTAAGAGCAATCATTTGAACTGTCATGAATGTCTTTCATTCATGACTCATTGGGGTTGATTTACAAAAGGCAAAAAGAATGTGCACTTTGCAAAGTACATTTGCACTCCGCAAGTGCAGTTGCTCCAGAGCTTTGTAAATGAGCATAAACTCTGCTGACTTCCATCATCCAATCATGTGCAAGCAAAAATTCAGGTTTTTTATTTTCCTTGCACATGATTGGGTATTCTTTGCAAAGTGAAGCCTTACCTCATTTACTAAGCTCTGGAGCAACTTCACTTGCAGCGTGCCTTTAGTAAATCAACCCCATTGTTTACTATTGTGACTGTGACTGGCCCACAGCTATCACATGGTCCAAGGTGCTGTGATTGGCCCAAGTACCATGTGATCACTGGTGACCAATCACAGATCACCCAGACAGTAGTAAACAATGATGTTATGAATGGATTCCATTCATGACTATTGTTTACCCGATGTCATGTGATCGCAGAGTGATCATGTAGTATCCAGGCAACTCAGAGTGGCCCAATAGTGAGCACCACAATCCGCTATGTCCCCAGGAGACGCGTCAGTGCGCGCGTGCATCACGACGTACGGGTGCGTTGCAGTGCCTGGGGGAGTCATCCGCCAACAGCAAATGTACTGTTGGCAGGTGGAAAGTGGTTAATTACCATTGTTGTGTGTGTTTGTTTGTATTGTTTTCTCCCTTCAGAGATTGTCTTGCTTAACATTCTGCTAAAACTTTGTGTATTAGTACTTTTCGGACCTTGAAGAAGGGGGCATACCCTAAACACTTGTGCTGCAAATTTGGATGTTAGTGCAATTAAAAAAAGTATCATGGACAGTGCTCAAACAGAAAAACAGTATTATTAGGCCAACTAATAGGGGTGAGGTGTAGTCCTTGACAAAAAAAATTATGAGAGGGAAGTGAATAGACTCTCGTTGGACCAAGAGACTTATGAGGTTTTGCGTAATAACCCAACAGGTAGGTTTAAACAGGAATTAAAAGAACTAAAAAATGAATGGAGAAAGAAGGGGGTTATAGTTAAAAAAGAAAGAAAAAGGTAGAAGTAAATGCAATTTAATTGCGGATAGAGCAAGGGAGGGTTATAACCCAGATGAGTTTTTTTTTTCTTTTTTTTGCCGTCTGTGCCCCATTGTGGAGATTTTTCTTCACGTCTAGCTCCTTAGCTTAAACAGGAAGTTAGAGGAAATCCCTGGTTGTCACCAGGTTGTTTACCAGAACGAATATCTCCATTGGAAGATTTTCCATCTCTTACTTTTCCGGAGACAAACCAACATTTGGGACTTTGTTTCACTTTCCATAATAACATTAAACAGGATAAATAGAGAGCGTGAATCCCCCAAACAGGGGTACAGACAGCAATAAAACCTGACAGATGTTCTAGTCCCCCTCTAAAACCTAAATAAAGTTTTGCCTTTGCTTATATTTTCCATAAAATAAAAATATATTATCCTTACCTGGTCCCCGCTCAGGGCTCTTGGCTCCTCCTCTTCTCTGTGCGCTACTATAGGAAGCCGCTTGCTGTGGACTTGCTCCTGAGCCGGGCTGTGTGTCTCCAAAGACACACACAGTGCTGCTCAGCCCCACTTCCTGCTCCCTTCTCACTGGATTTGACTGATAGCCAAAGGCTCCTGCTTCTCTCAACCAAGCCTGGGAGCGAGGGGAGAGAAGACCTGCACACAAGCACAGCTCTGGATCAATGTAGGTAAGTAAAGAGGGAAGGGGAAAGAGGGACAGATATTGAAAGGTTTTTTTTTACCTTCATGCATAAAAAGCATGAAGGTAAAAAACTTTTAACTTTATAACCACTTCAAAGTGTTACTAAACCCACAGCAGTAAAATCAGTCTGTATATGCAGTAAAGCATGCTTGTTATAATCACTGTTGAACCTAAGGGGTTAATTTTCTGCATTGTGTAAAAAAGCTGTTTTATCCTGTCTTCTCTGATCCTCCCCTTCTTCCATTGTCCCCAATCCATCTCCTGATAGAACAGAGGCTAGGGGACAAGCTGCACATGCTCAGTTTGGTGTGTATTGCTAGAGAGTTTTTATTTTTCTTGGGAAGGTGCATGTGATCAGCACAGGGCCAATCAGCACTGTCCAGACAGAGGGTCAGGGGTCCTCCAGCCTCATAGGACTGTCAGAGGAGAATGAAAACTCCTCTTACAAGCTTTTACCAGTGCTCGGCCGGACACTGATAGAAGTCACAAGACTGCTATATACTGCTGATGAGAAAAGTAGTTTATATTTACTAAAATTATTGCATTTCCATGGTCTGTGTACTGTGGGGGACCAGATATAGTGAATGCAGGGTCCTGGGTTTAGTAACAATTTAAGCTTTGGGTAGTGTAGAGAACAGTTTGAACCTATGTGAGGTTTTATTACTGGTAAATGAGGAAAATACATTGGTCTCCATTTGCTATAAAGCACATACAGTAGAAGCGAAAGTAAAATAAGAAGTAGTAATGAAAATGAATTTGAGGGATACAGCATCCTTAGGTGATACACTCTTCAAGTTCTTTTTTATTACTGCCCCCCCATTTTGCAGGTTTTTATAACCAGTTGTGCCTCCGTATGTGATAGCTATCAGACAGAACAGGAAGTGAGAAGACATCTATCCAATGTTGACACAGACTAAAAACAATGCTCTAGTAGAAAATGGAAGGGTTAGGCCCTTTGTCGGATTTTTATTGCACATTGCACAATTATGTTCTGCTGTTGAAACTAGAACAGATGTAGGAACTTTTGTAGTGCATGAATATAGACAGGAAGGGGCTGAAGGCAATCAGCAGTACTAAGGTGCAAAAAGGGATGAAAAAAAGGTGAAAACAGTATTTTATATTAGGCACATATAGATAGTAGAAAATCCTAGGTACTATATCTCGACAGACAGCAAGCCTGTATTTTTGGTGTATATTGTTGATCTGTGCTTGGGTTAAAGTGGAACTCTTACCTGTTTTAATAAAAATCACATGGGCATGCAGCTCTGCATTCGATTATGAAATCATCTTACATTCATACGTTTGTGCTTGCAATTACTTTTTTTCCCCACTGTCTGCTTGAGTGAGGCACTGGTGATGTAACCCTGGCCTGGCAGCTGCATCCTGGGAAGGTTACATTCCCATACCACCAAACTTTTTGAGATGAGAATGAGGGACACCAATTAGCAATTAGCAAGTATGTGGGCATAGGACACACCCTCTGCCACGTCCCTTTAAAGGAGAATTCTACATAAAAAGAAGATTAGTTAAACCCACAAGTGTTTTTTTTTTTACCATTACTGTTCCTTTATACTGGCTTTTGAAATTTACAAATGCAGCAATTTAGAAATTGGATAAAAGGTTTAGCGCTGGAAAAAAACTTTTTTGTAAATAAAAATAGTGCATTTTATATACTATAGAGATCGAACCAAAATGAGGGACAAATGAGGAAGAAAGATTGACAGAGGGACTTTGTTCCAAATCAGAGACAGTCCCTCGTAATCAGGGACAGTGGGAAGCTATCCCCACTGCCTTCCCTCTCAAAAGACATGCATTGTCTCATGTTTCCAGAGGCAGATCCAGAGTTTCAGGAAGTAAAGGCAGATGGAGTGAAAATGGCCACCCTGAGAAGAATGGGGGGGGGGGGGGAGAGATAAGGTATGCAAAGAGTAAAAAGCTTGCAATGATCTATAAGTATTTGTTTGTAGATTGATATACTAAGCCTTTGTTGTCATTTATAAGATAAGGGTGGAGCCTAAAGTTTAATGCCGCGTACACACGCGCTGACTATCCGACGGACTTTCGGCAGACTTCCAACGGACTTTCCCAACGAACGGACTTGCCTACACACGATCACACCAAAGTCCGATGGATTCGTACGTGATGACGTACACCGGACTAAAATATGGCAGTTGATAGCCTGTAACCAATAGCTGCCCTATCGTCGGTTTTCATCCGTAGGACTAGCATACAGACGAGTGGACTTTTTGATAGGAACTGGGTCCGGCAGAGTTCCAACATAAGGATTTGAAACGTGTTCCACATCTAAAGTCCGTCAGACTTTTGACTGAAAAAGTCCGCTGCAGGTCCGATGAAGCCCACACACGGTCGAATTGTCCGCCGGACTCGGTCCGTCGGACCAGTCCGGACGAAAAGTCCGCTCGTGTGTATGCGCCATAAGTCTTCAAAAAAAGAGTTCCATTAAATTCACAGCTCCGACACCCTATTTATTTTATAAACAAAAAGACACAGCTCCAGTCCAGTCTGCTACATTGTCCCCCACGCTGTCCTCAAGTAGTCGGATGTAATGCCCAGCTCGTCTGCTGAAATGTAGGATGTATAAGAGACTTTGGATGGCTGCACTCATGTGTAAGCACTGAATCAGCGCAAAAAACATTGATTTTTCCCATACACCCCCTTACCCTCATTGCCCCTATATGCCTACATGTGTGTTTTTATTTGATTCTTCAATAAATTGGAATTGGAGTACAGTCATCCAAAGTCTCTTATACAATATATTACCAAGTATTGGGACGCCTGCCTTTACACGCACATGAACTTTAATAGCATCCCAGCCTTAGTCCGTAGGGTTCAATATTGAGTTGGCCCACCCTTTGCAGCTATAACAGCTTCAAATCTTCTGGGAAGGCTGTCCACAAGGTTTAGTATTGTGTCTATGGGAATGTTTGATCATTCTTTGAAGCACATTTATGAGGTCAGGCACTGATGTAGATGAGGAGGCCTGGCTCACAGTCTTCGCTCTAAAACATCCCAAAGATGTTCTATCTGGTTGAGGTCCTGACTCTGTGCAGGCCAGTCAAGTTCCTCCACCCCAAACCCGCTCATCCATGTCTTTATGGATCTCGCTTTGTGCACTGGTGCTCAGTCATGTTGGAACAGGTAGAGGCCATCCCCAAACTGTTCCCACAAAGTTGGGAGCATAAAATTGTCCAATTGGTATGCTGACACCTTAAGAGTTCCCTTCACTGGAATTAAGGGGACAACCCCACACCATAATTCCCCCTCTACCAAATGATTTGGAGCAGGGCAAATCGTTTTTTTTTTTTTTTTTTATCTGTCACTATGCACTTTAGTGCTCAAGCACTATAGGGGCTATTTTTAATGATTTGCTTTGAACTTCCTTTATTTAGATCCTTTTCACACTGGGGCCGTCTTGTTTTAGCGGCACTTTACCGCTGTTTAAGCAGCGCTTTTGGGCCGCTAGTGGGGCACTTTAATCCCCGCTAGCGGCCCAAGAAGGGGTTAAAAGCACCCAAGTTGTGTTTACAAAGCTGGCTATTCATTTCAATGGGCAGGGCGCCCCAAAGATGTTGCTTGCAGGACTATTCCTAACGTCGCACAAGCGCACCACACTAGTGTGAAAAGTCACACTGAAATTAATGGGAGGCGGTTTTCAGGCGCTTTAAAGGTGCTATTTCTAGCGCTAAAATGCCTGTAAACTGCCTTAGTGTGAAAGGGGCGCATGCGCTGCATCTTTTATTATATATAGCTACAAAGGGTGGGCCAGCTCAATATTGAACCCTACAGACTTATGCCTCATACACACGATCGCACATTCCGACGACAAAATGCATGGATTTTTTCCAACGAATGTTGGCTCAAACTTACCTTGCATACACACGGTCACTCAAAGTTGGCCGGAAATTCCGAACGTCAAGAACGCAGTGACGTACAACACGTACGACGAGCCGAGAAAAATGAAGTTCAATAGCCAGTGCGGCTCTTCTGCTTGATTCCGACATGTGTGGGCACTTTGTGCATTTAATTTTGTACACACGATCGGAATTTACGACAACGGATTTTGTTGTCGAAAAATTTGAGAACCAGCTCTCAAAATTTGTGCAACGGAAATTCCGATGGAAAATGTCCGATGTAGCCTACACACGGTCGGAATTTCCGACAAAAGGCTCCCGTCGAACATTTTCCGGCAGAAAATCCGGCCATGTGTACGAGGCATAAAACTGGGATGCCATTAAAGTTCATGTGCGTATAAAGGCAGGCGTCCCAATACTTCTGGTAATATAGTGTATATCTTATTTATTTTACCTGACGTTGAGTTTTTTTTTTTTTTCCTTTTTTCACACTGTTTGTCTTTGTGGGAGGAAACTAGACAACCATGAGGAAACCCATGTAAGCACTGCATGTTGTTTATATTTTTATTTTTGTTGCTGAAATACTTTAGTAACATTAATTTAATTAATTTCAAGTTGTATCCAATTGTACTTGTGTCATTCCAACAAATAGGTACATGAGCTTCTTTTTGGGCAGATTACAGGCGTTTTTCTGCTTTTTACATTGATTACCTTTTGATCTGTGCAAACTCGCGGCACAAAATCGTGGTAAAAATTGCGGCAAAATCTTAGCCAGCAGTCTTGCATTGTTATGTGGACAATATGTAAAAAATCTGTAATTAATAAGCAAGTAGTCAGTGTGGATTCAAGAGCAATGTAAATTGCCGGTCAAGTGGGACTGGGACAAACTATTTTATTGTAGGAGGGCTCAGGAGGCCCTAAGTCAGGCATGTCAAATTAAAATAAAATAATGGGCAAAAATGAGTGGAATACATCTCTATGGGGCCAAATTATGTCTGTTGAGAGCTACACCTACATAATTCCAGAAATATATAAAATCACTACGCTGGTTAATTTTATAGTAATAACTGCACCTTTCAACACTTTATCCCAGAAAAAGAGGGCATAACACACTCAACTAATACATAATTAGCTTTGAAATTATTAAAAAAATGGAAGAAAGTGTTTTTATCAACTGGAGAACAGACTTTATTCAGTTTAAATTCTTAAAGCCTAACTGAAGGCAAAACTTTTTTTTTGTTTTGGATAGAGTGGAATGTGGATTAGAACATCTGTCAGGTTTTTATTGCTATTTTGCCCCCCATTAAGGAGATTCATCCTCTCTATTTGCCCTGGTTAAAGTTATCATTGAAAGAGGAAGTAAAAGAAAGTCCCACAGAACAGTAATAGAAGGGAAATTTCACAATAGGAACACTATTTCTGGTTCCTGAAGGACCCCATGGGATTCCCTTAATTTGCAGATATTTCTTCTAACTTCCTGTTTTGGCTATGGGACAGGAAGTGAAAGCAAATCTCCCCAATGGGACACAGATGAAAAAAAAATATAAAAAAAAAACCTGACCGGGGTTATATTGCCTTCCTCTGGATCAATTGTGGGTATAGGATTGTATATACAGAATTGTATATATACAGTATATTCTTTTGTATACTTTTATTGGTTGAACTAGATGGACTTTGTTGTAATCGTCCCCTGTTCTATACAAAATGTTTTGGTCATAGTTCTACTTTAAGGCCAAATTTAGACTTATGTTCAGATTGCTTTTCAGAGGTGTTTGAAAGGTGGCGCTTCCTCACTGCCTGTTTTAACCCAGTGGATGTTGAAGCAATGTGCCTGCAGCGCATTCCCATTCACTTGATCTCGGATGTCTAGAAGCGCCATGTACATCTATCGGCAGGCAATTACCTCCGACAGTCCATCCAGGTCTGTGTCCTTTTCCCTTTTTTTGGAGTTAAACGTGGTGGTTGTGAGGTCGTCGGATGTAAACAAACACATGTCCGTATACATCTACCTGCCTATAGACCTAAAATGGGTCCATTTAAGGTCCAAGCTGCAAAATCTGATCAAACATGAATGTCACAAAAGTGATATCTGTACCTTTTAACATGGATCAGAATGTACTGGGCCCATGTGAAAGGGGTTTAACGCTGAACTCTGGGAAAAATAAAACTCTTCCTTTACAGTGCCCCCCCCCCCCCCCCACACTGCATGGATTAATGGCTTATTGTTGCCTAATCCCTTGCTCCCACAGGCTCCCTCCATGCTATGTGACTGGCCCCAGCAGCCTCTACTCCAAGGCATGCCTGCAATCACAGGTACTCTGATGTCATCAAGTACAATGAAGGGCCAGGAGAAGAGGTGAGATCTGGCTACCAGGGAATGAGGTGTTAGGTAAGTCAAAGTCTTTTTTACTGGTACACTAGGCATAAATGGGCCTTTAGCCCAGGTTCACACTGTAGTGAACATAGACAGCGCATGTGATTCGCACCCGCACTGCGGTGCCGATCACATGTGATGTCTGTGCAATGCGAGTTCAGCCATACAGTTTGTATGGCTGTACTCGCATTGGATTGATCCACACAAAAAAAGGTGTAGGGACTTTTTTTCCCGCACTCTAATTCTTGTCCGAATCCACAGTTCGCACTGTGATCTGTGAACCGATCTGGGGTTGTCATTAACTCACATTGTGTTGACACCCACAGCGGTTCACGGAGGGCAGTGTGAACCGCCTGCGGGAGAGATGTGATGCGGGTACTGACACTGGAATCACGCTGGTTCCCACATCGCTACAGTGTGAACCCAGGCTTAACCCATGCTGTGTGGAGGGAGCCCCACTGCAAGGGGGGATTTTTCTTTTCCTCCGAAGTTCAGCTTTAAAGTACATCCAATTCCATATAATCTTTACATGCAAATGTATTTCAAAAGTAAATGTTTTTTAAATGTACATCTTTAATTTAAAAAAATAGCTGGTGATCCTGCTGTGAGGTTTATTATTTGGGCATTTATTTTTATGGGATGACAAAGCTTTAAAGCCCAGTACACACGATCGGACTTTGCGGCGGGAAATGTTCGATGACAGGCTGTTGGCAGAAAATGCAACCGCGTGTACACTCCATCGGACAATTGTTGTCGGACTTTCCACCAACAAATATTGGATGGCAGGTTTTCAAATTTTCTGAGGACAAATGTGTGTTGTCGGATTTTCCAATCGTGTGTACACAAGTCCGTCGGACAAAAGTCCAAAGTACAAACACGCATGCTCGGAAGCAGAAGCGGTCAGTCTTGGAAACTAGGGTTCGTAATGCAGAATTAACATTTGTGATGTGGCAAATTATGAAATCTCCAAATGCAGTGCGCAATTCTCTTCTTCTTTAATGGGATAATAATGAAGCTGCTTTACTGGTGATACTAATGGAGTTATTGCAAACAAGTTTTCAAAGGATTTTTTTTTCTAGTGATATCAAGAATAATATTATTATGGCTTTTTTTTTTTTTTTTTGGGGGCAAGTTACCACAACACCATTATCTCGTAGTTTTTAAGATCAAAGATACAACTATGTTGGTGTCCCTTGTTAATTCTACATTGTAATTTTTTAAATGTAACTGCCTACTCCCAAACTGTCATTTGAAGTAAAACACATAGCCAAGTATTATTCTCCACAATCTTTTTATTGTGCATTAAAAAAAGAAAACAAATAAAATTAGACATGATATCTGCCAATAGAACTTAACCAAAAAGTGCATTCTATGCATCCAAAAATATAGAAAAATAGAGAAAATATACCAAATCAAATCATTATTCAACCAAAAAAATAATGTCAAAGCAATAACTCCAAGGCCAATAATAAATAACACGTTATCTCCTCCGATTCCGCAACATGTCTGATTGAAGAACGGCCGTTCAGAAATGAACTGAAAAGCGCGAACTGAAAAGTGCCAAATGAAAAGCGTGAATCAACACTCACCAAACTTCTACTAACACAAAATTAGCAGAAGGAGCCAAAAGCGTGGCGCAAGTGAGCTGAAAAACCACGTAGTATGTCTAGTACGTCACTACGTTCGTAATTGTGTGACCGTGTGTATGCAAGACAAGTTTGGGCCAATGCCCTTCGGACAAAATTCTGATCGTGTGTATGAGGCATTATACAAAATGGTGTACAGAATGCCCCCCCCCCTGCTTGTTTGATTGGTTTCTTGATTTTCCCAGAAGTGTGCACTAAGATACAAAATAGACTGCATCTCCTGCAACAAAAGTGGCATTTATGGTGAGATACTCCCAAAAGGAAAATCAGGTCTAATGCCGTGTACACACATCAAAGGTCCGACGGTCTTACCGACGGACTTTTAACAGACTTTTGATGACTTCCGACGGACTTTCGAACGAACGGACTTGGCTACACATGATCACACCAAAGTCCGACAGATTCGTACGTGATGACGTACGACCGGACTAAAATAAGGAAGTTCATAGCCAGTAGCCAATAGCTGCTCTAGCGTCAGTTTTCGCCCATCGGACTAGCTTACAGACGAACGGATTTCTCGATAGGAATTGGGTCCGGTGGAGTTCCGGCGGAAAGATTTGAAACATGTTCCAAATCTAAAGTCCAGCTGATTTTCGACCGAAAAAGTCCGCTGCAGGTCCGATGAAGCCCACACACGATCGGATTGTCCGATTGATTCGTCCTGTCGGACCAGTCCGGTCGAAAAGTCCGCCCGTGTGTAAGCGGCATAAGGCATCATTCACACTTGTGCGACTTGTCATGCAACTTTGGACATCAAAGTTGAATGACAAGTCGTTCCCCATGTTTTCCAATGATAACCATTCATATATGTGTGACTTAAAGTTGCAGCAACTTCAATGTAGTTCATGCACTACTTTGGTGTGACTTTAATGCAACTTGAGGGCCATAGACTTCAATTTTAACCCTCAAAAGTTGCATGAAAGTTGTACTTGAATGTTATACAGTGCAAAAGTTGTGCAACAGTTGTCCATTATCACTGGCGAAAGCCAAAGTCCTAAACATGTCACACCTATCCAAAGTTGTGTCAAAGTTGCACTCCAAAGTCGGCGCAACTTTGAAGTCATACAAGGGTGAATGGAGCCTAAAGGGATGTAGACCTTGCAGGTGCAGCAGCTGATTGATAATTATAAAATCACTCCCATTCCCATTCACTTTGCACATGTACATAGACAATCAGCTATTTGTTCAGAATAATAAAAGATAGGAATCTGCCAACAAAGTTTGTTAAAATCTCTGCAATGTGCATCGATCACCCAGAGGGGAATGTTTCTTCTCAACAAAAGTGGAGTTACTCTTTCAGCTGGTAATACACAGTCATTCTTTTGTACTCAATTCTTAAAGTGTTATCACTGTTTAATAGACCTTTGACATGTGATTTAAACAAGTGTACCTAAAAGCCACAATCTCTTGGGCATTTGCTCACAAAATGGATTTTCTAACCATTCCAAGGTCACACTTCCACATAAAAGCAATTGTTACTTAGGAAGTTCTTTTATCAGTACATACCTTGCTACACCTTTTTAACCATTTGTACGGGATTGTTTTTTCTTTCTTCCTCCAAATTCCTTTTTCTTGAAAGGTAATTTTAATCTTTAAAAAGCACCTAGTTTGTATTGCCAGTTAAATATTGGTGATGGTTTACGATGGTTTCCCCGCCCCGTTGCTCTTTTCTTTCTCAAATTATCGGCTGCACAAATGGAAAGTACACAGAGGCAGATAATGGGAAAGCTGGATAAAAATGGGAAAAGATCAGTCACACGGATCAGGGCGTGAGGAACATTCCAGCTGACGGGCAAATACATCTCAGGCTCTTTCCATTCAAGAAATGTCATATATCAGCAGTGGAATTTTCACAACATAAGCCAGGGATTCCAACACTTTGATGTCCTTTGAAAGGATAATTGTCCATGTCACTGACACACAATAAACAGGTGACCTGAAAAAAAAGGTGCCCTTATACCAGCTTCCGTCAAGAGTTCAGCATGCTGGAAAATGGTAGGAGATTTAGGATATGAATAGTGGTAGGATATACTTTTCATCATTATTAAGTTGGTCCTGAACCAACTGAAAATTTTGCATTCAAAAACAAGCAATGGTTTTTATTTAGTGGGGAAACATTTTGCTTTAATATTGAAGTGGATTTATACTTAATGTGGACCTGAACTCAAAGAGTAAAGATTAGCTGTGTTATAGTGATCATTAAAGTGGTGTTCCGGCCGAAATTATACTTTTTAAATAAATATACCCCTATAATACACAAGCTTAATGTATTCTAGTAAAGTTAGTCTGTAAACGAAGGTCTGTTTTGTTAGTTTATAGCAGTAGTTTGTTATTTTATAAACTTACAGCAGGCCGTGGCCATCTTAAGTGTGGGCATCTGAAGCCAGACTGTATTTCTTCCTGGATCTCATCCTTGCAGATCTCGCACATGCTCAGTGCAGCACAAGCAGTGTAATAGGTTTGAGGTCAGGTTTCCATAGCAACGGCAGTGTCAGAGAAAGTTGCTGCCCCTTCCCAGAAGGCATCACAAACAGGAAATGATGCGATGGGCCGCGGCCAGGGAGGAGGAAGTGAAAAATGAATACAGCAGATATACAGTAGGTGCTGAGAATTTTTTTTTTTTTTAATATCCAATTTGTTTACAGTGCACAGTTTAGTGAGGGATGCTGAAGAGTTGTAAAAGTGAGTGGAACTCCACTTTAAGTTAATTCATGGTAAATTATTCTCTTGTGTCTAAGCAGTTCCCTGAATAAATTACTTTTTGTTTTACCATTCTGCTGAAAAATAGCAGTGCACCTCATGGTACATGAGGGTGCCTAGGCAGGGTTGTAGATACATTTGTTTTCCTGGGGGGTTTAGTCTTGGGCATCTGGAGGAGAACAACTGGGTGGCACATGCAGTGTTCCATGTCAAATTGTGGGTGTGCAAATATTGCCACAGTGGGAGTAGCTTAGAACTTGGGCCTACTCACTGTGTACGGTTTCATATGCCGCAATCGTTGGACCCACAAAATATGCTTTAAGGTGCTAGTAAATGCCTTTTGTTTATGTTTTACCTATAGGTAAGTCTATAATAAGGCTTACCTGTTGGTACTGTAAATAGCTCCTAAATGTGCACCGTTTAGGAGATATTTACTTGTGAAGCCACCGCTGACATCACCGACGCATGCGCTCTGAAGGAACGGCATACCCGTGCCGTTCCTTCAGAGCCCTGTGCGGTTAACAGTGGCTCCCACATGCATGCGCGGAAGTGACGTCATCGCCACTTGTCTATTCAAAGGAACGGAGCCGTAGACCCAGAAAGAAGACCGGATGAAGATGGAAGCCCTGTCAACACGCCGCTGGATGACTTCATTTTAAGGTACGTTTTACATAATGTGCTAGTATGCAATGCATACTAGCACATTATAACATTGCCTTGCAGCAGGAAAAGTTGTTTTTTTCTCCCAAGAGTTTACTACGGCTTTAATTACTGTGCCACAAGCAATAGTCTAATAGACACATCATCAAAATCATTTGTAAAAAATTACCTCTTCCATTAAAAATGCCGGCGCCGCCAAGCGGAGGGGGGACGAACGGGGCTTCGTTCCCCCGTATCGCTGGACCCTGGACAGGTAAGTGACAGGTAAGTGTCAGATTAAAAGTCAGCAGCTGCAGTATTTGTAGCTGCTGACTTTTAATTTTTTTTTTTAAAATGGGAACACCGCTTTAAGTTAAAAACTGTTTTTTTTTGCTAGAAAATTACTTGGAACCCCAAACATTATACATTTTCTTTTCTAACACCCTAGAGAATAAAATGGCAGTCATTGCAATACTTTCTGTCACACCGTATTTGCGCAGCGGTCTTACAAGCGCACTTTTTTTTGGAAAAAATACACCACTTGAAAAATAAGACAATAGTAAAGTTAGCCCATTTTTTTTTTATATTGTGAATATTGTTACGCTGAGTAAACAGATACCCAACATGTCACGCTTCAAAATTGCGGACGCTCGTGGAATGGCGACAAACTTTTACCCTTAAAAATCTCCATAGGCGACGATTAACAAAATTCTACAGGTTGCATATTTTGAGTTACAGAGGAGGTCTAGAGCTAGAATTATTGCGCTCACTCTACCAAACGCGGCGATACCTCCTCACATGTGTGGTTTGAAAACTGTTTTCATACGTGGGCGCTACTCATGTAAGCGTTTGCTTCTGCACGCGAACTCGGCGGGACAGGATGCGTTTAAAAAATGTTTTTTTTCTTATTTATTTTACCTTTTATTTTTTATTTTTAGGCTGTTCTTTTTAAAAAAAATTGTGTCACTTTTATTCCTATTACAAGGAATGTAAACATCCCTTGTAATAGAAAAAAAGCATGACAGGACCTCTTAAATATGAGATCTGGGGTCAAAAAGACCTCAGATCTCATATTTACACTAAAATGTAATAATAAAAAAAAAATTTAAATGCCATTTAAAAAACTTTTTTTTTTTTTTTTTTAAATGTTGCTTTCAGAGCTATGGGCGGAAGTGACGTTTTTTTGTTTTTTTTCACTTCAGTGATCTTTTTTGAGAGACTTATTTCAACTTGACGTTCAAACTATGTTCCTTCTCAAATTCACATCATTGTGGCATCTTTAAAAAGCAGAGAATAATTAATTTTATCTATACAAAAAAACCTACAAAATTTTCTGTTCTACCCCACCCACCCACCTACCGTTTTTACGCCACTTCCGCCCTGCAACGGTATGAAGACGGGTGGGGGCCATCTTCCCCTCACTCGTCTCCATACCAAGCCAGGAAGAGGACATGATTGCTTCTGCTGCTACCGACGGCTCCGCTAAGCGGCGGAGAGGGGGGGCCCTCTCCCTCTGCTGAATCCGCCACAGAGACCACTTTTATCGGAAATCGGACTGCTGACTGAAGAAGAGGATACTGGTGTTATGGTAGCTAGCTAGCCCAATTTTTTTTTATAATGTGAAAGATAATGTTACGCCGAGTAAATTGATACCCAACATGTCACACTTCAAAATTGCGCCCGCTTTAATTTTTTATTTTTACACTGTTCTTTTACAAAAATAAATTGTCAGTTTTATTCCTATTACAAGAAATTTGAACATCCCTTGTAATAGAAAAAAAAGCATGGCAGGACCTCTTAAATATGAGATCTGGGGTCAAAAAGACCTCAGATCTCATATTTACACAAAAATGCAATAAAAAAAAAAGGGTAAATGTCATTTAAAATTTTTTTTTTTTTCTAAATGTTGCTTTGAGAGCTATGGGCGGAAGTGACGTTTTGACGCCGCTTCCACCCTGCAATGGTATGGAGACGGGTGGGGGCCATCTTCCCCTCACTCGTCTCCATACCAAGCCAGGAAGAGGACATGATTGCCTCCGCTGCTGCCGACGGCTCCGGTAAGTGGTGGAGGACACCAGAGAGCGGCGGGAGAGGGGGGGCCCTCTCTTGCCGCTGATAAAAGTGATCTTGCGGTGAATCCGCCACAGAGACCACTTTTATCGGAAACTGGACCACTAACTGAAAAAGAGGATACCGGGGTTATGGTAGCTAGCTGCTGCCATAACAACAGTATCCCTCTTCAAAGTGCTGACTTATATCAGCGTGAGCCCACCATCGTTATACGTCGGCTGTTTGAAGAGGAATATCGTTGTTATGGCAGTAGCTAGCTGCCATAACCCCGGTATCTTCTTCTTCAGTGAGCGGTCCAGTTTAAGATAAAAGTGGTCTCTGCGGCGGATTCGCCGCTAGATCACTTTTAATGGTGGTGGGAGAGGGCAACAGTGGAGGCGATCGGGTCCTTCTTGTAGCCTGACATGGAGATGAGTGAGGGGAAGATGGCCCCCACCCATCTCCATATCATTGCATTTTTTTTTTAATTGCATTTTAGTGTAAATATGAGATCTGAGGTCTTTTTGACCCCAGATCTCATATTTAAGAGGTCCTGTCATGCTTTTTTTCTATTACAAGGGATGTTCACATTCCTTGTAATAGGAATAAAAGTGACACAATTTTATTTTTTTTAAAAAAACAGTGTAAAAAAAATAAATAAAAAAGTTAAAATAAATAAGAATTTTTTTTTTTTTAACGCGTCCCGACGAAGCGAACGCATGCGTGACTAGTTCCCTCATATGAAAATGGTGTTCAAACTACACATATGAGGTATCACTGCGATTGGTAGAGCGAGAGCAATAATTCTAGCACTTGACCTCCTCTGTAACTTAAAACATGCAACCTGTAGAATTTTTTAAACATCGCCTATGGAGATTTTTAAGGGTAATAGTTTGTCACCATTCCACAAGCGGGCGCAATTTTAAAGCGTGACATGTTGGGTATCAATTTACTCGGCGTAATATTATCTTTCACAATATAAAAAAAATTGGGCTAACTTTGCTGTTGTCTTATTTTTTAAAATAAAAAAGTGTATTTTTTTCCAAAAAAGTGTATTTTTTCCAAAAAAGTGCACTGGTAAGACCGCTGCGCAAATGCGTTTTCTAGCAAAAAAAAACAGTTTTTAACTTGTAAAAAACAAATCTCAGAAAGAGGCTCGGTCCTTAAGTGGTTAAAGCTTAATGGAACAACCTGAATCTAGAACCTGATGGTACCATGATACCATGTACAGCTGCACCAGATTTTGCAGTCTCCAGTTTTTGTAAATAGACCCCACTGTGTCCAACAGATAGAATGTACATAGTGTGCTGTGGTCAGATGTCATATACAGCATACACAGACCAGTGTATTTGTCAGTTAAAGTAAACTACTAAAAATGGTCACAACACAGGGGTTCTAGATGGGACAGTATGCTGTAAAAAAAAAGTTAATACTTTATTAATTTCAAAATATAATAAAAAAATAGTTAAAGTAACTCTTTAAACCATCTATACTTGAATGATTTGTATGGCACTATGTATGTACATAAGATCACATAGAAAACACCATCCAATCAAACAATGATACAAACTATAATGTCAGCCACTTATGTGCAAAGAGGAAAAATGCTTTTTTTTTTGGTTTCTTTTCGTCATAGTCGTTATGTTAGAATGATTTTCTTTCAGAGGAATTTGTTATTTCGGAAGATTAAATATTAATTTGTTCCGAATTGCTTCATATTTTCAGAAGTTCTGTTTTTATTCGTTATGTTATCAAGGGCAATTAATTTCCAAATTCCCAACTAATTTTGTTTATTGGGCCACGTACATAAATTAAACGAATTGTCTCTCAACCCTAATACAAAAAGAATCTTATTATAAGATTCACGCTATGCTCACTAGAATAAAAACAAATAGATCCAAATCATTTCAGATCATTGGTTATTTTGTTACGTTATTTCGGATGTGTCAAACATTAACAAAAGACCAAAACTATCACATCATGTCATCTGAATGAAACAAATTAATATGAATGAATGTGTTGTTTTCATTATAATTTAATTTGGATTAGTTGAAATTTGTTACTATTGTGATTCGGAGATTCGAATATCTCAGAATCAAGTACATTTTGTCCCAATTTCGATTCGTAACAAAATGAACCACATATGTCTATCAGCCACAGCAGAACACTTTCACAGCACCCAGCAAGGGACAACATACATTTTATAACATTAAAATAATCTATTTGCTTTAAGAATAACATTGAACTATTCCATCGTATTATTCTCATAGATGTAAGAGCAGCCATTGTCAATTAGGATTCCGTAGAGCCATAGGTTTCTCCACATCTTGCTAGGAGTTCCTTTAGTAGTGAGCAGTGGTGGATTTATACCCTGCTTACATTAAACACCAATGGAAAGGGGCACTATATTGACCACTAAGTGTAAGCTGTTATTTCTTACCTACCACTTGTGTAAGGGAACACTACAATTTTACTGTGTGTCTTTTTTTTATAGACATGATCCACCCAAGTATCCCACATATTTATAACTTTCATATCATGCTAATGTACCATAAGCTGTAGACATAATAATTTTTATCAGGGGTTCCCTGAAACCTGATATTTTTTTCTGGGGTAAAAAAGCTTGAAAAAGGCTTTGTTGGATCAAGATAATAAATATACAAAAGATTCATTACTGAGCAAACAATATTTATTACGTTAAACATTTATAAAAAATTGTCTTCTCTGTCACTGATGGCCGGTGGTGACAATGGATTCAGTGGAACAGGTGAACTGAGGTCCATGAGTCATCCCTTTTCAACTTTTTACCCTTGTCATTGACTAGTTCACCTGTCAGCGTGTTATCGGTCTTCTTGAGAACAGACATTGTTCACCTGTGACCCCTTCCTTGTAGACTCAGCAAATTGAGACTATGTGCTGACACATCCTGAACAATATGACTTTGTGTTTTCAGGAAGCTACAATTAGAAATGGAATGTCGTGTCATCTAACAAGTGAAAATAAATGAAGCCACTATTCGTATCTGTAAATCCAAGCACATAGAAAAATGTACATGGTACACCATGGTACATACTTGGGAACTAGTTTCCACATGCCCCGTTCTCCTTGACTGTTTCAAAACCCACACTTAGTATGTTTCTGCAAGAAAGGAATACTCGGTACACATTTATACTGGCAGGACTAGACTAAAGACCCAGGCACCCAGAAAGCCAGTTGTCCACCATGAATAAATGTACAAACAACAAGGTCTCTGACTGGTTGTAAAGAAATGCCATACCATTGGTAACTTTTATCATAAGGCATGAATTTTGCCCAATGATGTATTTGTCTAATTTGTGATTAAAGGTAAAAATCCAATAGATTTTGTAATTCCAAATTGATAATGTTAGCCCAATTCTCCTTGACCTTATCTGGCAATATTTGTGCTATATTGATAGACCACTTTAAATTTCAGGAAGCTCTCAGTCATAAAACTGAGTCTTCATATTTCTTACTTTATATTTGTTACTGTATATGTGTAGCGCTGGTAGATTTTTCAATCTACCGCTTATAGGTAAATTTAGTGGGTCATCTGTTCTGTACATAGTTCAGATTCAATCTAATGTGAAATTAGCCTCTGTTCCAGCTTGGCTGTGTTATGTGCAGTTCCACATTGTGCCTGTGGGTGTCGTTGTCATCATAGGTCGGTGTTGGAAAGCAACAAGCTGAAGTGTATGAGTGCTCTTCTGTCCCGGAGATAACTCGGCAGAAGTGGTCCTCCGAGTTGCATTCTGGGAGAGGGTATTTATGGGACAGACACCATGTTTCGGAGAGTCTTTTTGCCTCGTGGTCCTCCTGGCCTAGAGGTGTGTGACAGTGAGTTCTATCTCGTAGGCCTCCGGGCTGGAGGGTTGCGTCTCTGACTGGTTGTAAAGAAATGCCATACCATTGGTAACTTTTATCATAAGGTATGAATTTTGCCCAATGATGTATTTGTCTAATTTGTGATTAAAGGTAAAAATCCAATAGATTTTGTAATTCCAAATTGATAATGTTAGCCCAATTCTCCTTGACCTTATCTGGCAATATTTGTGCTATATTGATAGACCACTTTAAGTTTCAGGAAGCTCTCAGTCATAAAACTGAGTCTACATATTTCCCCCCAAGTTGTGTTCATGTACATACACTTTATTTGCGTTCTGTTGTTACATAGTTACATAGTAAGTGAGGTCAAAAAAAGACACAAGTCCATCAAGTTCAACCTATGTTACATAGTTGGTGAGGTCAAAAAAAGACAAAAGACCATTTAGTCCAACCTATGTGTGTGATTATATGTCAGTATTACCTTGTATATCCCTGTATGTTGCGGTCGTTCAGGTGCTTATCTAATAGTTTCTTGAAACTATCGATGCCCCCCTGCTGAGACCACCGCCTGTGGATGGGACATCCACATCCTTGCCGCTCTTTCAGTAAAGAACCCTCTACGTAGTTTAAGGTTAAACCTCTTTTCTTCTAATGTTGTAAAGTATGAGGGTTGCCTAATGACATCATTGCCTTATAGGTGATTATCAATGCACGATATTCAATGATGTCTAGGCCAATAGTACTGGACGTAGCCCTTGTTTTTCATATGTCTTATGTCTCTGATATAGTCTGTATACCTGAATGCATAAATATATTGTACGTTCACTTTGAAAGCATCTAGACACAGACTGAAAACTGGAAAATGTTTTCTGCTTTTGATGTATGGTTAATTTTTTTTTTTAAATATACACCCCTGCTCAATCGTTCAGTCTGACCCTAAGCTGTCATTTATGTGAAGTGCTAATGCTGGACCACTTTGACATTCCTCAAACTCACTAACAATGACTTAGTGCTCATTTCAAAAGAGCAGCCAAGATTTATGCATCAGCCTTGTCCCCAGTCACATAACACCCCCTTTCACTATCATTGTGCCATTGTGCAGCCATGACAGTACAATGCAAAAGTCTTAAGAGGTGAAAACTGAAACCTAAAAAAATGTAAAACATGGACCTTCATTCATCCAACTTTTTTTTCTTGCAAATATCACCTTAAAGAGCTTGCTTTGACAGTGCTGGAAATAACTTGGAGGTAAATTGGACACATTTATATACTTCACTCGCACCATCAAACTGCAAAATAATAAGGAACTTTAAAGTCTGAGAGGAAGCTGTACTGTAGTTCAATGAAAGGTTAGACAAATAACCTTGCCCGTACTACGCTTATCTAAAAGATTTACACTCAGCTCTCTTCAATGTGTGTGTTTCCCCATTCAGGAGTTATAAATTTTGTATTCATTGTGCTGTAGAACAAGAATTCTCCCCAAGAGCTAAATTAATATTTCTGCGATGTTGCAATACCTATGGGGCTTGAGGCTGGGGTCTAGGCTGCGAGGAAATGTATGTCAAGGGGAAGGTGAAGGGGGGGGGGGGTGCTTTCTATGTATTGGTGCCAACAATTTATTTTTGTTTCATAAAGTACAACTATTTTCAGTCCCTGAAAATGTTTCAATTCATTTATGCTCAGTAGATGATAGTAACTTATTGATTGCACTATAAACAATGGAACAATCACTTACATTATCGTTCCTATTATTGATCAATATACCACCAGTGGTTCATTAATTGTTCATTGGCCCTGGGCCTTCTACCAGTTTAAAGGGATCTTGTATAAGGAATAGAGTACAGCGGTATTTGGGTTTTGCTATTAAAACGTGTTTGTAAAGGGTTTGAAATGCAGTGTTTACACTCTTCTTTTGGATTTTTTTTCAGCAGTATTTGCTTTGGTGGCTGATAATATGGAAATAATGTGTTCTGTTACATAGTGGGTGCATACATATTGTGTGTGATCATTTGAGTATGTCAACTTTAATAAGAGAAATATAAAAGCTACCTTTGCTGAAATCCTGAAAAATATAAAGTTTTGCAAAGCCGGAATTAAAATGTACAGTATTTCCACTTTTGCAGCCAAGTTGGGATAGCACTTACTTTATATTTGTTACTGTATATGTGTAGCGCTGGTAGATTTTTCAATCTACCGCTTATAGGTAAATTTAGTGGGTCATCTGTTCTGTACATAGTTCAGATTCAATCTAATGTGAAATTAGCCTCTGTTCCAGCTTGGCTGTGTTACGTGCAGTTCCACATTGTGCCTGTGGGTGTCATTGTCATCATAGGTCGGTGTTGGAAAGCAACAAGCTGAAGTGTATGAATGCTCTTCTGTCCCGGAGATAACTCGGCAGAGGTGGTCCTCCGAGTTGCATTCTGGGAGAGGGTATTTATGGGACAGACGCCATGTTTCGGAGAGTCTTTTTGCCTCGTGGTCCTCCTGGCCTAGAGGTGTGTTAGTGAGTTCTATCTCATAGTCCTCCGGGTTGGAGGGTTGCGTTGCTGCAGCCGTGCGGGTAGACCCAGAAGCCTGTCTGGGGCCTGCTATAGCTGGGATGGTCCTGTGCTGTCTGTCCTGTGGGAAGAAGCCGGACAATCGGGAAGATCCAGGGGAGGACCCATCTTGGAAGAGACCATGCAAGGCTGGTCTTAAGAAGGGCCTTATGACTCGATTGGAGGACATATCCTAAACTACCCTATCGCACAAGTACTGCCGGGTCGGCTTAAAGGTTCTGGTACTGTGTTTGCTGTTCATCGAAAACTACTACATCCTGTGGCAGAGGATCGTACGAGTTTGTTTCATTCAAGTCTGTGGCAGAGAATTTTTGTTTGTGCTGCGTTCCGGCTGCTAGGTTAATGAGAGAGACCTATCCGGGCGGGCAGAGATTTAATCCTAAACTGAAGATACATTCCTTCTAAAGATTTAAATTCCTTGATGCTACGCCAAGAAAAGGTATTTGAACTTCCCTGCAACTCTCCTTCTACCTCTTTCCTGCTACTTCTTCCAGTTATCTCCCATTAAAGCATTGGAAAAAATACTCAAGTGACTGGTGCCTACATTGTCTGATAGTAAGCTCAACGGGGACCCCTAGACCCGGTACTGGTGAAATTACAGGTAACAATGTGACGGGAACAGCCCGCTTTAAATCAACAGCTCCACCGTGGGTTAGTGCTACATATGTTTCTAATAATATAGCACAACTTAAAAAAAATATTTAATATTGCTGATTACCGTTTTTACTTTTCACTTGCTTAAAAATCCTACCTAGCTCTCCCCCCAGATTTATACTGTTTGGGAGGGGGCTTTAGAGTAATATTTAGATTTGCAATTTTAATATTTGCAATTTAGATTTGAACATAAGATTGGAACACGTAGCAAACGTAATGGAGTTTTCTCAAATTTGACTGCAAAAGTAGAAATATATTTTTAAGACCAATTGAACTTTTGGTTTAAATGAGCTAAATACATTTTAGGTGCATGAAAAAAGTAAAAGTTATTCATTGCCTTACAATTAACTTTTTTTCTAAAGCAGCCACAGTTGGGGTATAAAAGCTAGTCCCCTGCCAGCGGCTGCAGAACGGGACACTTGATCTCTGTGTGAAAGCAGTGGTCTCATTTCAGAGGTCCAACACATCTCCTACTAAGTCAGACCTGTGGCTCTGCAATTAGCAAAACTCATGCATCTCTATGGTTGGAGAACTTTGACTCTGAGTCAGCATGGTAGCAGTTTGGACTTTTGCAAGGAGATCACTGATTCTCCACATAGTACAAAGGTCCGACTCTGAAGCATGCTGGCAGGACAAAGGCCTTCTTATTCAGGCTGTGGCAGATTTTTAACATTTGAAAACTGTAAGACTTTGCAAACCTTGTGATGCACATGGAATATCTTTAGTTATTTTAACTGGGCTATAAAACAGGATTATGAAGGCTACCATTGCTCACCTCATGGAAATAAAACAAAGACTTGAATAAAGAATTAACTTTAGGTATATTTCTAACTTTACAGCCAGATTTTAAAAACCTCCACTATATGGTTGATATGTGTTCCCATTTACACAGGATACCTAAAAATGTATAATTATTTTTCTTTTTTAATTTCTTACCTTTCTAATTGTTTTTCCTGCCCTTATTATAAATGATAATCTCCTGACTGAACAAAGTAAGAAAATACAAAGGTATAACAATCACAATAGCACATTATCTTTCTTTGCTCCCCTACTGTGCTGTTCAGTCACAGGAAGAAAGGAAGGGATCCCACTAAAAGCTCCAAGTCATTCTAGGCAGAGTTTACACAGTGCTTGGGACTGTCCCCCAAACCCATGTGGTAGTGCTGAACCAATCCCAACCACTACTGTCACATGAATGTAAGGGAGTAAATGACATGCTCCTCCAGAGTATTAGGATTTTGCATTACTTAGGACAGCAGAACAAAGCAGCAGAAGAGTGAAGGAGAGGTGAGTATGTGCAATTAGGGAACAGTGCATTACAGAAAACCTTTTGCTTTTCCTTGCATAGACAAGCACTAGGTCTGACAGAAGATAATCTTTAATTTATATGTATCTGCAGTTAATTTTATATATACACACACACTATATTATCAAATGTATTGGGACACCTGCCTTTACATGTACATGAACTTTAATTGCAATCAGGTTAGGGAGTCTACAAACAAGACATTCAGATGAGATAGTAGATCCGAATAGGTGCATTTTTATTCACTGCAGTGGAGAAACACAATACACAGTTCTCAATAAAGCAATAACGTGAAAGTGTTTCTGAGGTTACATCTACAGTCTATACAATATATACTTATGAATATGCATAAGATCTAGGTGTGTTTTAGGCTGTAATCTAGGTGTGATCGTATAGTTTAGTCCAATCAGCATTCATATCTTCTTAACAGCAAGGGAACAGTTAAGTAGGTTTATACTTCATGTGACCGATACAAAGTGAAAGAAAACATGGGCGCCGCCATAACGGTACTGGATCAGACCAGCTAGGTAAGACAGTTCATTTCTTGGAGCAAAAAGGGAGTAAATTGCTGCTGCTTCTGGTGGTGAAGGTCATCATGGACTGAAAACTTTTGTGTCTTAGGCTTAATGTACACGTGACGTTTTTACAACCTCTCCTGAACGATTTAACTTGACAAATAGTAACCCACATTTAAAACGTCAGGTTTGCCACATTTACATGCCGCGTTTAGCCGCATTTAGCCGCGTTTATGTTTAGAAGCGTTTTTTTTTTCAAAATAGCCAAAAACGCCTGTAAACGAAACGCGAGTTACCGCATTAGCCACATTTAGAAGTGTTTGACGCTTGAAATGCCTCTAAAGTCAGCATCTGAACTCATTTTTTTGCTTTCCAAGATAAGATAACATTGGATGAGTTTAGGGGCAGCTGAAAAAAGCATCCAAATTCCTCTGAACATCTGTTTACTAGGGATGAGCCCAATGTTTGGGTGTACGTAAACTCGGGTACGTAAACAGGTGGCCCCGCCCCCTCTGACGCCATGGGGGAAGCCATTGGGAAGTCCCCGTGCATCAGAGGGGTCACCCGGGTACGTCACCGTGTGGCCCCGCCCTCACGTATAAAAGAACTGTCATCCGTGCTGAAGCGTCATAAGGCGAGTGCCTCCCATGGAGGCGGATCTTTTTTATTTTATTTTTCTGTCCGTCGGCGAAGCCATAGAAGAAGATGAATGGACTTCGTGGGACATTTTTATTTTTTCATTTTTTAATAAAGGACTTGTCAAAAGGTGTGTCTTCTTTTTTTTTTACATTTTGACACTTTTTTGTGAAATGGTATGGGTACAATGTACCCATTACCATTTCAAACAGGGGGGCCGGGATGTGGGGGTCTCCTTGTTAAAGGGGGCTTCCAGATTCCGATAAGCCTCCCGCCCGCAGACCCCCACAACCACCGGGCAATGTATGTGGGGATGAGGCCCTTGTCCCCATCAACATGGGGACAAGGTGCTTTGGGGGGCTACCCCTCTCGTCCCCCCCTCTTTTCCTGCGGCCTGGCAGGTTGCGTGCTCAGATAAGGGTCTGGTATGGATTTTTGAGGGGACCCCACGCCATTTTTTTTTATTTTAGCGCAGGGGATCCCCTTAAAATCCATACCAGACCCTTCAGGTCTGATATGGATTTTGAGGGGGACCCCAATGCCATTTTTTTTTAAATTGGCGCAGGGTTCCCCTTAATAGCCATACCAGACCTGAAGGGCCTGGTATGAAATTTGGGGGGACCCCATGCAATTTTTTTTAAAATTTTGGTTCAGGGTTCCCCTTAATATTCATACCAGACCCAAAGGGCCTGGTAATGGACGGGGGGATCCCATTCCGTTTTTTTTCAATTACTTTTATCTGTATTGCCAGGACCCGACAATTCATTATAGCCGCGAGTACTTTTAAATGACTTCTTTTCCTTTAGAAATGTCATTTTGTGCAGGGACTGTTCTAAACACGGGAAAAATGCACCATCTTACAGGCATACTATAGACATCCCCCAGGTACAAAATTTAAAGGAATAGTTCCCTTTTATTGTTTCACTTTAAGAATTATTAAAATCACTGCTCCCGAAAAAACTGCAGTTTTTAAAACTTTTTTTGCATTGATATATGTTTCCTGTGGCAGGACTCAGGTCCCCAAACACTTTTTATGACAATATCTTGCATATTAAGCCTTAAAATGATCACTTTTGATTTTTCACGTTCGTGTCCCATAGACTTTAAAGGTGTTCACATGTTCGAACACATTTTTTGCCTGTTCGCATGTTCTGCTGTGAACCGAACCGGGGGTGTTTGGCTCATCCCTACTGTTTACCAGCAGCAGTGTACATGAGGCCTAAAAAGAAACAAACAAGTGCATTACAAATGACAGTATACAAGTGATAGTCTCTCTCTCTCTCTCTCTCTCTCTAAATATATCTCAACATTATCAGACCCCTATGATTCTACTCACCAGTCTTAGCCTGTAGGGTTTAATAATGAGTTGGTCCACCCTTTGCAGCTATAACAGCTTCAACTCTTCTGGCAAGGCTGTACACAAGGTTTAGGAGTGTGTCTATGGGAATGTTTCACCATTCTTCCAAAAGCGTATTTTTGAGGTCAGGCACTGATGTGGACAAAAAGGCCAGGCTCGCAGTCTCCGCTCTAATTCATCCCAAAGGTGTTCTATCGGGTTGAGGTCAGGACTCTGTGCAGACCAATCAAGTTCCTCAACCCCAAACTCGCTCATCCTTGTCTTTATGCACTGGTGCGCAGTCATGTTGGAACAGGACGGGGCCATACCCAAACTGTTCCCACAATGTTGGGAGTATAAAATTGTCCAAAATATCTTGGTATGTTGACACCTTAAGAGTTCCCTTCACTGGAACTAAGGGGCCAAATTCAACCCCTGAAAAATAACCCCACACCATAATTCCCCCTTCACCAAATGTTTTGGACCAGTGCACAAAGCAAGGTCCACAAAGACAGGGATGAGCAGGTTTGGGGTGGAGGAACTTGAAGTTTGGGGTGGAGGAACTTGACTGGCCTGCACAGAGTTATGACCTCAATCCAATAGAACACCTTTGGGATGAATTAGAACAGAGACTGTGAGCCAGGCCTTCTCATCCACATCAGTGCCTGACCTCACAAATATGCTTCTGGAAGAATGGTCAAACTTTCCTATAGACACACTCCTAAACCTTGTGGACAGCCTTCCCAAAAGAGTTGAAGCTGTTATAGCTGCAAAGGGTGGGCCAACTCAATACTGAACCCTATGGACTAAGACTGGGATCCCATTACAGTTCATGTGTGTGAAGGCAGGCGTCCCAATACTTTTGAATATATATATATATATATATATATATATATATATATATATATATATATATATATATATATATATATATATATATATAGTATATACAGTATATATTCTGTTGTAAAAAGGTAAGACAATATGTGCTTTAAGTGAAAGACATTTGCATGTATTAAGTGAGTCATAACACTAGGCATTTAATGTCTAAACCGCCCCCACATGTGGTAACACCATAGTCCATCAGGAATCAGAGGCGTATAACCAACTACAAATACCAGTAATTGTGAAAAGGTGTGATGAAATATCAGCCAGTCCCTTTAAGTGACTCCGGGGGATTGCTGTGAATAGCATTTTCCTTTGGATTTGTTTGCTATGGGCACTTTTGCCATGTGAGAAAGAATAGATGTTAGGACAGTGCTGGGACTTGAAGTCCAACTACACTGATGCTTGTCAGTATTTATGTCGACTGAAATGTCAAGGGTTATTCCGTGATTGCAAGAACCTCCATACAAGCAAAATCATAATGAACTACGAATTCTATTGGACAAAAACACTCACTAGGACTAATTTACTAAGGGAGTACAGCATATTTGTTTTGTGAATATGATAAAGCTGTGTCTACTTTAGATACCAAACTATTTGCAAAGAAAATTATTATTTTATTGATCACAGTTTCGCCTTATTCAGTAAGATAAGTAAGCGTTTGGAAAGTGAACATGATCTTTTCTTGGTAGATCATTCTCATTGTCAGAACATAAAAGTGATGGAAAATCTCTCCACTGGAGGCACAGACAAAAACCAAGCATTTTCCACATTTATTTAATGTCCATTGCACAGACTATATGTGAGGGATAATCTCCCCAATGGGGTCACACACATTTTTAAAAACTGACAGAAAGTTTAATTTTTACCCGCTCTCTCCAAGGCTAAATTAACAGCTTTGGTTGGAGTTAGGCTTTAACCTTCTTTTTTTTCTTGGCAGTACATATGATGACAGTACTGCACATTCACAATCATTCTTGATCAAGCAATGGAATGCATTAGGAAAGATTTTTCTAAACTAAACAGTGACTCTCCTCCATCAACATTCTATACCGGAGACGTGACAGTGTGAGAAGTAATGATAAATGATTCACTAGTGCCTGCCCTCCCTCCAAGTGAAATCAGATAGCAGCGCTAATTATAAAAATGTGCATACATATGTGACTTAATCACAAACAAGCTGAAAAGTGACAACCTCTTAAGTGTCATATAAATAATGAGCAAAATTATTCTAATGTGAAAAAATTAAACAGTGTATAAATTGGTAACATAAAAGTCCAATAAAGTAGTGACGTAGTGATATGTGTGATGCTTCACAAATAATACAGATCTTCAGTGAGCAAAAATCTTCCACCACACCGCTGTGCACTGTGATCTCCACTCCCCTTCAGCGAGCAGACTCACCAGCTATTTTTGCCTTACACTCTCGTGCTTGGCTCACAGGCTATTCCCACACAGTAGGGGGTACAGTGATAATTTCCACTCAATTCCTGTTGGATATCCAGAGCATATGCTAGCGTACTCTCCACATGAAACAAAGAAAAGCGAAGCAATAGTGCAGTAACGCAACAAACTTTAATAAAAGTAACACTCTCCTCCACCATTAAACTCACATTTCAAAAACTTGAATCAAGCAGAATAGCACAGCACACATGGTCATCACCAAAAAACACTCTCCAAATAATAACCGGACGTATGGTGGTCACGGCGGACCCAGGCAGTCGGATGTTCGGATGACTCTCACCCGTTCCTCGCGTCTCCTGGAGCCGCTTCCCCGCTTTCCCGTATGGCGCCTCCTATCTCAGCGTCCTACGTCTAGCGCGTCAGATTGCCTCGTAGCCACGCCCCGACATGTTTCGTCACAAGGGACTTATTCATGGGATTGGCTGCGCTATCTGGCAATCTTTCTTAAATACCCTCCTCTCTCGTATGACGCGGTAATGGTGACACCGCGCCTGCGCACTCCCTGTGTCTCCGCTCGCACCATACGTGTACATTGCTTAGTATACACAAGTTAACATGCATTTAAAAGCTTCAGTTACTGCAAGTGCTGAGTATGACACTATATATCTGCAAGAGAACTGCTTGGTAATCCCGTGAGCTCATGTCATAGGCCGTGCGGGTCACCAATCATCTTTACATGTGTTCTATATTGCAGGTCTTAAGTGTCATCTCAAAAAACATTTAAAAAAATATTTTTTGAAATTTATATCTTTTTTATTTCTATAAAAGACTGTCATTAATATTAAAGCTGAATGGTTGGAAAAGTGAATAAAAAAATATATAAAAATTATTAAAAATAAAATAAAAATAAAAATAAAAATAAAAATAAAAATAAAAATAAAAATAAAAAAATATAAAAAACTTAACCCATTACGGTCCATCTCAGGTACTCCTGGGTATTCTGAAAGAGTTCTACCGACACACAATTTTTTATCTATGGTGCACCTTCCACAGTTATCAAAGTGCAGCATATTATTATCCACTCTGTCCCCCCTCCCTGTCACCCCCCTTAGTAGGTAAATCTCATAATTGCGTTGGTGTTATGGATTCTTAGCCTCTCTATATTTAGGGTGACAAATACAGAGGGACCCCAACCGGTCATCAACCGCCCACCAATCATTATCAATAATCATTGATGAAACAGTTGAGGTCCAATTCTATATTTAAACCCCCCGGAAAAAGACATTTAAAGAGGTATATCCATCGGGTTTCTCGTTGGGACAGATCCCTTATTCTGTTTGAACCCCTCCACGATGGATATACAATGTCTATCCCGCAAAATTGTAATAAACTGGGGTCCTGGTTATGGTATTCTTTGAAATGGAGGGACACGCTGTGATACTTGAAACCATTTTTTATATTGGTTAAATGCTCAGAAATACGAACCCTTAGTAGTCTTTTGGTGCGTCCTATATAGAACAGGCCGCATGGGCACCACATCAAGTATACAACAAATGATGAGTTACATGTAATGAACTCCTTGATTTCAAAAGTTTCATTTGCTCGATTAGTGATACTCTTCGTACTCCTACTCCTGTTCCTCACTGTTCTACAACATATGCATTTGTTGCATGGAAAAAAACCTTTAAGGTTAATTTTAATTGATGGTTGAACTGGGGGGTCAAGAATTTTCTTTACCACTTTGTCTCCAAAGTTGGGGGCCCTTCTATAGATGAACTTAGGGGTTTCGGGTAACATCTCTCCTAGATGTCGATCCCTACGGAGTATGTACCAATATTTTTTAAAAATGGTCTCTATCTCTCTATATTGACTATGATAGTTGGATATGAAACTCCACTGATGTTTTTCCTCAGACTTAGTCCTTTCTTTCTTTTTCAAACAGTCCTCCCTTGGTATATTAGCTACCTGTTCTATGACATCATCCATGGATTTTTCTGAATACCCTTTCTGGAGGAATCTCTCTTTTAAAACCTTTGCCTGTGTGTAGTACTTCCCTTGTTCTGTACAATTTCGACGGACCCTCAAGAATTGTCCCTTCGGAATATTTTTTATCCATACAGGGTGATGACCACTCCTGATGGATAAGAAACTGTTCCGGTCCGTTGGTTTGAAGTATACACTAGTCACCAGAGACTGTTCCTTCCTTTCAATGGACACATCTAAAAAATTGACACATGTTTCACTAATCTGGGCCTCCAATTTGATGTTGTTATTATTGGTGTTGAGGTATTTCAAAAATTCTTCAACAGATTCTCTAGATCCCTCCCAGATGAACAGGAGATCATCTATGAACCTTCGATAGAATCTCAACTGGGGAAAAGATTTACTAAAAATGAATCTGTCTTCCCACTCAGCCATGAACAGGTTGGCGAGGCTGGGGGCAAACTTAGCCCCCATAGCCACGCCAACCCGTTGGGAGAAAAAGTGCCCATTCCACCAAAAATAATTGTGTGACATGCAGAAGTTTAGGGCCTGGCCCACAAACCTCTTCTGCATGTCTGGAATGTCCTCTCTCCTACTCATGGCCCAGTTCAATGACAGGGAGGCGTCCTCATGTTGAATGATCGTATATAATGAGGACACGTCTGCTGTCACTAAAAAGATGTCAGCGGCAGGGTTCAAACAGACCTCCCCCAATCTTTGGAGTAGGTCGGTGGTATCTCGTAGATACGCCTTAGTGTTTTTTACACTTGGCTGGAGAAACCTATCTAGGTACTCTCCCAACCTCGCCGTGACAGATCCTATCCCGTTTACAATCGGGCGCGCTGGTGGTAGTTTGGCGTCCTTGTGAATTTTAGGAAGTGTATATATAACAGGAATCCTACACGCACTAGGGACAAGGTACCTTCTCTCTCTAAGGTTCAGGGCATTAGTAGCATATCCCCATTCAACCAATGAGTTTAACTGTTCCCTATATTTCTCAGTAGGGTCTGTGGTTAATCTTTCATATGTGGAGCGGTCACTAAGCATATTTGAAAGTTGTCCGTGATAAAATGATTTATCCATAATGACAACCCCCCCTCCCTTGTCAGCCGGACGTATAATGATGTCGTTCCGTTTTTCTAGTGCCCTGATTCCTTCATTAATATGTTTTGAATTCACTTCCTCTTTTACTTTAATGGTATCTAGATCTTTCAAAACTAGATTTTTGAATACCTCAACATAATGGTTATTGGAGTTTTGGGGATTAAATAGTGACTTGTTCCTTAGGCCGCTATCAACTTTGCTAGAAGAAGACCCCACATTATGGGTCGAAACTACTGGGTGACTGAGAAAATATTTTTTAATGTTGAGGGATCTAATAAACTTATGAGTGTCAATGTACACTCCAAATTTATTTAGAACCCTCCTGGGGGCACATTTCAGGCCCAAATTTAAAATATTCATCTCTTTGGCATTTAATGTCACTTCACTTAAATTGTAAACCCCCGTATTTACATGTCCCTCAATCTCTTTCTTGGGTTGTTGCCGTCGTCCTGCCCGGCATCCCCTTCGCCTCCTGGGAATGGTCCCATCGCTCTGTTGGTATATGGCTGTGGTCCCTTCATTCCTTCCCTGTTGTATGTTGGGTGGTTCTTTCCTCTCGGTGTCCCCCCTCCTCTCCCCCTCCTCCCTCGCTGGCCTAAAAAAGGTGGGGGGCCATGTTCTTGATATTGAGGTCTATGATATTCCTCCTCCAGAGGTAGATATCTATTATGAATTGGTATGGGACTTCTCCCCTCTCCATACCAACAGAGCGATGGGACCATTCCCAGGAGGCGAAGGGGATGCCGGGCAGGACGACGGCAACAACCCAAGAAAGAGATTGAGGGACATGTAAATACGGGGGTTTACAATTTAAGTGAAGTGACATTAAATGCCAAAGAGATGAATATTTTAAATTTGGGCCTGAAATGTGCCCCCAGGAGGGTTCTAAATAAATTTGGAGTGTACATTGACACTCATAAGTTTATTAGATCCCTCAACATTAAAAAATATTTTCTCAGTCACCCAGTAGTTTCGACCCATAATGTGGGGTCTTCTTCTAGCAAAGTTGATAGCGGCCTAAGGAACAAGTCACTATTTAATCCCCAAAACTCCAATAACCATTATGTTGAGGTATTCAAAAATCTAGTTTTGAAAGATCTAGATACCATTAAAGTAAAAGAGGAAGTGAATTCAAAACATATTAATGAAGGAATCAGGGCACTAGAAAAACGGAACGACATCATTATACGTCCGGCTGACAAGGGAGGGGGGGTTGTCATTATGGATAAATCATTTTATCACGGACAACTTTCAAATATGCTTAGTGACCGCTCCACATATGAAAGATTAACCACAGACCCTACTGAGAAATATAGGGAACAGTTAAACTCATTGGTTGAATGGGGATATGCTACTAATGCCCTGAACCTTAGAGAGAGAAGGTACCTTGTCCCTAGTGCGTGTAGGATTCCTGTTATATATACACTTCCTAAAATTCACAAGGACGCCAAACTACCACCAGCGCGCCCGATTGTAAACGGGATAGGATCTGTCACGGCGAGGTTGGGAGAGTACCTAGATAGGTTTCTCCAGCCAAGTGTAAAAAACACTAAGGCGTATCTACGAGATACCACCGACCTACTCCAAAGATTGGGGGAGGTCTGTTTGAACCCTGCCGCTGACATCTTTTTAGTGACAGCAGACGTGTCCTCATTATATACGATCATTCAACATGAGGACGCCTCCCTGTCATTGAACTGGGCCATGAGTAGGAGAGAGGACATTCCAGACATGCAGAAGAGGTTTGTGGGCCAGGCCCTAAACTTCTGCATGTCACACAATTATTTTTGGTGGAATGGGCACTTTTTCTCCCAACGGGTTGGCGTGGCTATGGGGGCTAAGTTTGCCCCCAGCCTCGCCAACCTGTTCATGGCTGAGTGGGAAGACAGATTCATTTTTAGTAAATCTTTTCCCCAGTTGAGATTCTATCGAAGGTTCATAGATGATCTCCTGTTCATCTGGGAGGGATCTAGAGAATCTGTTGAAGAATTTTTGAAATACCTCAACACCAATAATAACAACATCAAATTGGAGGCCCAGATTAGTGAAACATGTGTCAATTTTTTAGATGTGTCCATTGAAAGGAAGGAACAGTCTCTGGTGACTAGTGTATACTTCAAACCAACGGACCGGAACAGTTTCTTATCCATCAGGAGTGGTCATCACCCTGTATGGATAAAAAATATTCCGAAGGGACAATTCTTGAGGGTCCGTCGAAATTGTACAGAACAAGGGAAGTACTACACACAGGCAAAGGTTTTAAAAGAGAGATTCCTCCAGAAAGGGTATTCAGAAAAATCCATGGATGATGTCATAGAACAGGTAGCTAATATACCAAGGGAGGACTGTTTGAAAAAGAAAGAAAGGACTAAGTCTGAGGAAAAACATCAGTGGAGTTTCATATCCAACTATCATAGTCAATATAGAGAGATAGAGACCATTTTTAAAAAATATTGGTACATACTCCGTAGGGATCGACATCTAGGAGAGATGTTACCCGAAACCCCTAAGTTCATCTATAGAAGGGCCCCCAACTTTGGAGACAAAGTGGTAAAGAAAATTCTTGACCCCCCAGTTCAACCATCAATTAAAATTAACCTTAAAGGTTTTTTTCCATGCAACAAATGCATATGTTGTAGAACAGTGAGGAACAGGAGTAGGAGTACGAAGAGTATCACTAATCGAGCAAATGAAACTTTTGAAATCAAGGAGTTCATTACATGTAACTCATCATTTGTTGTATACTTGATGTGGTGCCCATGCGGCCTGTTCTATATAGGACGCACCAAAAGACTACTAAGGGTTCGTATTTCTGAGCATTTAACCAATATAAAAAATGGTTTCAAGTATCACAGCGTGTCCCTCCATTTCAAAGAATACCATAACCAGGACCCCAGTTTATTACAATTTTGCGGGATAGACATTGTATATCCATCGTGGAGGGGTTCAAACAGAATAAGGGATCTGTCCCAACGAGAAACCCGATGGATATACCTCTTTAAATGTCTTTTTCCGGGGGGTTTAAATATAGAATTGGACCTCAACTGTTTCATCAATGATTATTGATAATGATTGGTGGGCGGTTGATGACCGGTTGGGGTCCCTCTGTATTTGTCACCCTAAATATAGAGAGGCTAAGAATCCATAACACCAACGCAATTATGAGATTTACCTACTAAGGGGGGTGACAGGGAGGGGGGACAGAGTGGATAATAATATGCTGCACTTTGATAACTGTGGAAGGTGCACCATAGATAAAAAATTGTGTGTCGGTAGAACTCTTTCAGAATACCCAGGAGTACCTGAGATGGACCGTAATGGGTTAAGTTTTTTATATTTTTTTATTTTTATTTTTATTTTTATTTTTATTTTTATTTTTATTTTTATTTTATTTTTAATAATTTTTATATATTTTTTTATTCACTTTTCCAACCATTCAGCTTTAATATTAATGACAGTCTTTTATAGAAATAAAAAAGATATAAATTTCAAAAAATATTTTTTTAAATGTTTTTTGAGATGACACTTAAGACCTGCAATATAGAACACATGTAAAGATGATTGGTGACCCGCACGGCCTATGACATGAGCTCACGGGATTACCAAGCAGTTCTCTTGCAGATATATAGTGTCATACTCAGCACTTGCAGTAACTGAAGCTTTTAAATGCATGTTAACTTGTGTATACTAAGCAATGTACACGTATGGTGCGAGCGGAGACACAGGGAGTGCGCAGGCGCGGTGTCACCATTACCGCGTCATACGAGAGAGGAGGGTATTTAAGAAAGATTGCCAGATAGCGCAGCCAATCCCATGAATAAGTCCCTTGTGACGAAACATGTCGGGGCGTGGCTACGAGGCAATCTGACGCGCTAGACGTAGGACGCTGAGATAGGAGGCGCCATACGGGAAAGCGGGGAAGCGGCTCCAGGAGACGCGAGGAACGGGTGAGAGTCATCCGAACATCCGACTGCCTGGGTCCGCCGTGACCACCATACGTCCGGTTATTATTTGGAGAGTGTTTTTTGGTGATGACCATGTGTGCTGTGCTATTCTGCTTGATTCAAGTTTTTGAAATGTGAGTTTAATGGTGGAGGAGAGTGTTACTTTTATTAAAGTTTGTTGCGTTACTGCACTATTGCTTCGCTTTTCTTTGTTTCATGTGGAGAGTACGCTAGCATATGCTCTGGATATCCAACAGGAATTGAGTGGAAATTATCACTGTACCCCCTACTGTGTGGGAATAGCCTGTGAGCCAAGCACGAGAGTGTAAGGCAAAAATAGCTGGTGAGTCTGCTCGCTGAAGGGGAGTGGAGATCACAGTGCACAGCGGTGTGGTGGAAGATTTTTGCTCACTGAAGATCTGTATTATTTGTGAAGCATCACACATATCACTACGTCACTACTTTATTGGACTTTTATGTTACCAATTTATACACTGTTTAATTTTTTCACATTAGAATAATTTTGCTCATTATTTATATGACACTTAAGAGGTTGTCACTTTTCAGCTTGTTTGTGATTAAGTCACATATGTATGCACATTTTTATAATTAGCGCTGCTATCTGATTTCACTTGGAGGGAGGGCAGGCACTAGTGAATCATTTATCATTATTTTTGTATTGTTTTAATTTAAGCAGCAGCTGTCAGTGAGGGGTAGGTCTGTGAGCGCAGCGTTTGGCACATAGGAGAGGGCGGTATTCCTGTGTACCATACCAAGTGACAGAGTGTGAGAAGTAGTTGGGTTAATGACTTTCTCCGTCAACCTGACAAGTTAAAGGAAGAGGAAAAAAAGTAATTGCCATTAATGCATACCAATTATACCTCTCAGTTTTCTCACCATTACAATCCCATTTCAGCTTCTTTTTAAAACAAAATGTTTGCTGATGAGTCTGCACTAAAAACAGAAATCTTATCCAATGGATAATAATCCTCCTTAAGAGCACAGAGGTGACTTGCTGAGTTTACTGAGCTTTCATACCTTTACAACAGGTGTTCTTTGCACTAAAACCACAAGATTTGCTCATTTTCTTTGCATCCCTTTCCCCCCATACCAAAAAGCTGCAATAAACAGGAAAAAAATGTTGTAAGTAAAAAGGGTGTTATATATACTTACCTTACCCCCAGCTTCAGCCTATGAAGTCTAGGCAGGTGTGATGTCATACTTCTTTTATGAAATGCTGCACTAGCACCATGTTTGCAGGAGTGCAAGAGCATGAAATATGAGCTACTCTGCATTCTCCGGGATCTTGTCAGAAGGATGGTGACCAGGGACAAGATCATCCAGTGCCCAGGCAAATATGCCAAACTGTGCCCCCCTTTTCCTTAGGGTTAGGGTCAGGGCACCCCCATCCCTGCAAAAAACTATTGCACCCAGGGCAGCTGTCCCTTCTGCCCACCCCTTGTCCCTGCTCTGATAGTGACATCATCCCCTGCTGTAAGAAAGTCAGGGGTAAGCTAAGTATATTTTTTCTCCCTACACTTTTTTACATTTATTTCAGCTTTTTGGAGGGAGGAGGATAAAGTAGTACAAGGTCCACTTTAGCCAGGGGTATCAATACCCCTTATGGTATAGGAACAGATCTTTAAATAACGTGAAAGAAAAGTTAAACAAGATTTGCTGCATTATTGACCCTGAAATCAAAGTGGAAAATTCAACTTGATGTGCCATGTGACATGTCAGGTAGCATTGTCAGTAACTGTATCTGCATTCCATGTTTTGATTGCAGAAAACTAACTGCAAAAATCTCACTAGTTGTAGCTAGTTGGATTATATGGAATTTGCTGTGTTTATATTAAATAAAAATAATAAAATCCTCATGATTTTCTTTCCGCTGTTCTGTTTCTAGCTATCCATATTTAAAGTAAAACCAAGCTATTGACATCATATGAAGTCATATCAGTACCTAATAGGACAGGGGATGGTGATGATTTCCACAGGGATAATATGTCTCCATACCACAGGGTGGTATGAAGACATATTAGACAATTCACTGGGGGTCTAGTATGGTTGAAAAGTAAAAAATACCTGTCTCTGAAGGATGTTTCTAAAACGTAACATTTATTGTGAATCCAGCACTGTTCCTTTTTGTGTATTGCTCAGAGCACAGCCTTCATTGTTGTTAGGCACATTTTAGAGAACATATTTTACACTACTATTGTCAACTGCTACTTCCATGAAGTTTACCTTCTTATCATTATATGTTGGCCTGAAGCATTTGGAGATACATGAAATGAGGACTGGAACGGTTCAAGTGGTCTTTCACTTAGCAACACTTAGCATAGGTCATGTGACTTCTCATCACTTGGCTTTCACATTGCATATTCAATGCATTCTGAACTCTTCAAAACCACACTATCAAACAAAATACAATCATTAAACGTAGACCTCTCAACGGAACAAACACTCAACTCCCTAAACAAGGCTCTACTACAAACAGCAGACTCAGTAGCGCCAAAACGCAGAACACTCATCCGCAAAAAAAACTCGAGATGGTTCAACGGCACCCTCACTCTACTCAAGCAAGAACGTAGAAGAGCAGAAAGAACATGGAGAAGAAATCCCACCATGGAAAACCATACAAACTACAAAATACTCACTGTGAAATACCACAAAGCGATTTTCACAGCCAAAAAAGAACATTTCTCGAACACCATCTCAACTGCCTTAAACCGTCCGCGGGAACTTTTCAAAATAGTCGCCCAATCAATGAACCCAACCTGCTTAGAGCCCCCAGGAAACGATACTCAAGAATACTGCAATGAGCTAGCTAATTTTTTCATTGATAAAAACAACAGCATTCGGGAATCAATTCAACAGAAAAAAGCAACCAACCTTACCCAACCAAAACAAAAAGAAGACATGGACGCGAACAGCACACAACCGCAAGACTTCTTCTTGAGCCCAATCACCACTGACACGACAAAAAACATAATGAGAAGCCTTCGAGACAGCACATCAACAAACAACATCATTCCCACTAAACTCCTGAAAGAATGCGCCGACATCCTGGCTCCAACTATAACACTCCTCATAAATCAGTCATTCAAAGAAGGGATTGTACCAACCACCCTCAAGCAAGGCATCGTCAAACCCCTGCTAAAGAAGCCCAATCTTGACCCTAAAGACCCCAACCACCGCCGACCGATAACAAGCCTCAACACCGTCTCCAAGATTATGGAGAAAGCGGTAGTACAACAGCTACAACGCCATCTTGACAACTTCTGGACACTCTACAATCAGGTTTCCGCCCAGGCCATGGCACGGAAACAGCACTTCTAAAAATATGGGACGATGCACTCGAAGCAGCAGATGACGGAGAATCGTGTCTCCTGGTATTGTTAGACCTCAGCGCAGCATTTGACACAGTGGACCACAACACCCTACTTCTCCGGCTCACAGAAGTAGCAGGAGCCACAGAGTCTACTCTAAAAATGGTTTGCATCTTTCTTAGAAAATCGCTTGCAGACAGTGAAACTAGGAGCATTTACCTCGGAAACCCGGGCAATCTCCTGTGGAGTCCCTCAGGGCTCCCCCCTGTCGCCAGTGCTATTCAACATTTACATCCGCCCTCTCCTCAATATCATCAGAAAATCAGACCTCTGCTTCCACTCATACGCAGACGATACCCAAATCTTCTTTCGGATCACCGGACAAAAAGACCACCATCAACAACTAGAGAAATGCCTCACTTCAATAGATGACTGGATGACCATTAGTTCCCTCAAACTCAACGGGTCAAAAACAGAACTTCTCTACCTACACGCTAACCAAAATCCCAAAACCAAGACTCCATGGACACCCCCCGCCATCTTTGGACAGATCATTTCTCCGAGCACCAAAGCAAAAAGTCTTGGTATTATCTTGGACCCAGAAATAACAATAGATGCGCAAATAGGATCAGTAGTTAGTGGATCGCACCATCTCCTCCGCAAGTTACGCAGACTCATCCCCTTCATCCCAGAAGAGGACAGAGCAGCAGTAGTTGGAACAATCATTAATTCCCGTCTCGATTACGCAAACTCACTCTACCTAGGATTACCCCAATATCAGCTTACGCGCCTACAGGCCATTCAAAACGCGGCGGCAAGACTAATAACAGGAAAAAAAACCTGGGAGTCCATCTCCCCATCCCTGAGGAGCCTACACTGGCTAACAGTAAAGAATCGGATCCCTTTCAAGACCCTCTGCCTCACCCACAAATGCATACATGGAAACGCCCCTCAATACCTCCGAGAGAAAATAAAACATACCGAATCGGAATCTGCGATCATCTAGCCAAAACCTCCTCCTCGTTCCCAAATACCGCTACAAAGCAAGGGGAGAACGAAGATTTGCAGTCCAGGGATCTCGGCTATGGAATTCTCTTCCGACTAACATCCGCATGGAAGAAAACCATCTGGGTTTCAGGAAAAAACTCAAGACCTACCTCTTCTAGTGAAGCTTGACAACACAATGCATCAGCGCCTTGAGGCGATTCAGTTCGCATTTGCAGCGCTTTACAAATCATTCATTCATTTATTCAGTATGACAGAAAGGCAATGTACAAGGCTCTGTCACCCATACAGTATAAGCCAATCACAAATAATTTTTCAATGGTATGAATTCAGGAAATTGAAACTTGATTGGTTACTATGGCATCCTTTACTCTGCACTACTTTCTAGCTTTTACTGAAATAAGGTGTGTTTAGGTCTCAGATTTTGTCTTATGATGTGTACCTCGTAGCCACCATGGCTTTTAGAATGTACCTAACACAAGTTGCTAGTAAGGCACCAAAATGTAAAAAATGATTTATAAATGGAATATATTTCTTTATTCCAAGATGATGTAATAAGTTTGTCGGAGGCTTCTAAGGAAGGATTTTGGGCTATATAGTATGTCAACATACAGAATGTACATCAAAAACATTGAACAATATTTACTCTGCCTTTTTACTCCTGTAAATGAATACAAAAACACAAATTGGAAAAGAAAAATAATCTTAAATAATGCTGCAAGCATTTCAGATTTGATGTAGAATCGCTATCTTTCCCTAAAATACATTTTGAAAGAATTTCCCCACTGGTAGAAAAGGAAATCTTATGCTCTGTACACACGAGTGGACTTTTCGACCGGACTGGTCCGACGGACGGAATCCGGCGGACAATCCGACCATGTGTGGGCTTCCTCGGACCTTCAGCGGACTGTTTCTGTCATAAATCTGACGGACTTTAGATTTGGAACATGTTTCAAATCCTTACGTCGGAACTCCGCCGGACCCAGTTCCTATGGAAAAATCTGCTCGTCTGTATTCTAGTCCTACAGGCAAAAACCGACGCTAGGGCAACTATTGGCTACTGGCTATGAACTTCCTTATTTTAGTCTGGTCGTACCTCATCACGTACGAATCCGTCGGACTTTGGTGTGATCGTGTGTAGGCAAGTCCGTTCGTTCGAAAGTCCGTCGGAGGCCCGTCGAAAGTCCGTCGGAAAGACTGTCGGACCTTTGTTGCCATAAAGTCCATCCGTGTGTACAGGGCATTAGGCTTCATTAATGTACATAATCTGATGAGCACAAAATATCCATGTTCATCTTCTTATAACAGGGAATGCAACAAAGCTTGCTGGGTAAATGTGAAATGCTGTAGCTGAAAGTTACTGTAATGAGTTGAAGAACTTAAATTGGACGTAAACCCATTGATTTTTTTTTTTTAACTTTTTTTATTTTCCTAACAAACACAAAACAATACAGACGCACAACGGCTCAGCCAACAGCTGGCTGGCTATTAACAGGGAAGGGACCCACGCAGGGGTTACAGGGTCTCGTTGCAATATCAAGGACCATTAGAATATTTTTGATTACCGTAGAATAGCAACAACAGTAGGCTGTCATGGCTCTTGCTCCATGGGTGGACTGCCTTTGAGCTAGCTCACCTAGAATATCCCGTTAACCCGGGTTGGTCTATTAGGATGTTAAGGAGAGCCATCATATATCAGAGAGGTCACCTAATTTGTTGCAGCATTGGAGGGTTCCGCTGACCGCTTACTCCACACTCTGTCATGTTTTTTTGGACAGCCTCTATGTGTATAGGTGTCCCTGTACAGGAGTATCACATTGTTAACAAGTGTTTTCCATAAGCCTATAGAGGGTAAACCCATTGATTTTACTGTTTTGAAAAACACATACATTCCCAGCATGTGCCTGGATTTTAAATGTCACATTGGTTGTGCTCTCAATCAAACTGTCAAACTATCCAATAGTTGGTGTCATAACTGATCACATGTACAGCACCATGGCAGTTGAAGATTAAGCAGAGGCCAAAATGGCAGCTTCCTTGGCTGAAAATGATAGGAAGGTTTACTTCCACTATAAGCACATTGCAATACGCCCCCTCCCCTTTACAATCCTTTTTTGGGAATCTATGGATCAAAAGGTGGTAACCCTAGAGTTGGTGGACGGGGTTGTCACATCTGTAAACTGCACTTGCGTAGCCACTGTCTGTGAGGATGTGCAAACTTTATACGCTCAGAAGGAGGGGTGCTTTTAGATAAGGGCTAAAATTAGACATTGCTTGGGGCTGTCAACCAATCACTAGGCCTGAGGACTGCCTAATGACAGAGGGGGTGAAGTCACCACTCTCCTTAGTGTTTCCCACCAACCAGAACTGGGGATTCTGGTGCTATCTGCAACAGAAAAAAGAGTAAAGGTCACGTGCTGGCAAGGTGTATATCAGTGGGTCGGGCCCTTACAGACACGGTGACTCTCATTCATCTGCTACTTCTCACATAATAAAATATATATGTATATATATTGTTATATACAGTGGTTATAGAAATAAATCACTCCCTTTAAAATAACCACATATTGTTGCTTTGCAGCCCCAAAATGAAGACAGACACAGTTTATGTTTTATTCAGCTATGTTTACTTAGTGCATCTTATAACATTCAAGTGAAAGATATAACACCAACATGTCAGAAAAAAAAAAAATCAAAAACAGAATCTCTGAGTGGGAAAAAGAATCACTCCCTCCTAAAAATGACTTGTAAACTCAATCAGGTGTAGCTAATCGCCTTCTCAATGGCACACAAAGCCTTTTGATTTTCAACTGAGATCAGCTGTAGTCATTTTGCTCAGCATGAAAAGAGCTTTCCTGGAGCATTTCAGTTTCTGGTAGTGCAATGCAAGCAAACAATCAACTATGGGTGGCAAGGCACTGTCAAAAGATCTCCGGGATAAAGTTGTGGACAAGCACAACTCAAGATAGGATACAAAAAAATGTCAAAGGCTTTATCAATGCAAAGTGAAATCTATTATTAAGAAGTGTAAGGTATTTGGTACAATACAGACCCTCCTTGGATCAAGATGTCGCTCCAAGTGGGATGAAAGAGCCAGGAGGAAACTGGTCAGAGAGGCTACCAAGAAGCCTACTTCAAATCTAAAGCAGTTGGAATTTATAACAAAGAGGGGTCATTGTGTGCATGTGACAACAATATCACAAATTCTCCACAAATGTGGCTTGTATGGGAGGGTTGCAAGAAAAAAAGCCACTCCTCAACAATGGCCACATGCAGTCACGACTGAGCTTTGCCAAAAACGTACCTTGAAGATTCTGAGGCCACATGGAAAAAGGTGTTATGGTCAAATTAGACTAAAATTTAATTATTTGCCCTTAACACCAAACGATATGCCTGGCAGAAATCCAATACAGCTCACCATCCAAATAAGACCATTCCTACAGTAAAGCATGGAGGTGGTAATATCCTGTTATGGGGGTGTTTCTCCAGGACTGGAGCACTTGTCAGGATAAAAGGGAAAATGGATGGGGAAAAAAAACGTCAAATTCTTGAGGAAAATCTGCTGCATTCTGCCAGGAAGTTGTCAATGGAAAGAAGGTTTACCTTCCAACATGACAATGACCCAAAGCACACAGCAAAACTGACTACACGATGGTTTAAGGAGAAAAAGGTGATTGTCCTTGCATAGCCTTGTTAGAGCCCAGACTTAAACCCCATTTCAAATCTGTGGAATGACTTGAAGACGGCCGTCTACAAACGGTCACCCTCAAATTTAACTGAACTGGAGCAGTTCTGCAAAGAAGAGTGGGCAAATATTGCAACGTTTAGATGTGCAAAGTTAGTAGAGACATATCCCAACAGATTAAAGGCTGTAATTAAAGCAAAAGATGGTTTAACAAAATACTGACATAAAGGGGGGGGGGTCCTTTTTCCAACTCAGGGATTCTGTTTTTGATTTTTTACATTTTTTCTGACATGTTGGTGTTATATCTTTCACGCTGATGTTATAAGTTGCACTGAGGAAATACTGCTGCATAAAACAAAAACTGTGTCTGTCTTCATTTAAGGTTTAAAAGCAACAAAATGTAATTATTTTAAAGAGGGGGGGATTCTTTTCTATACCCTTTGTACCTTTATTAGGGAACACAGCCCTGCACTTCCTGGTTTCTGACCTAGGCGAGAATAACGTACTTTTGCCTGCAGCTTCCTAAGATACTGATGTCACACATCCCAGGATGCCCCACATGCGCTGAACCATGTAATTAGGGGGCTGGCTATGTCTGACTGATTTTGCATTCAGCCCATAATGATATGCCGCAGTGCATGCTTTGCATCATGGGATGGACTGCAATAACTTGGAAGAGACAGGTTGCCTGTTCCCTGATGATGTCAGAAGAAGATGGCGATGCGGGAATGCCTGTGTAGTGGAACCAATGAATCGATGGGCATGTGAGTATGTTTTTGTGCAGAAGCCAGCTACAGAGGGGGAAAGAAAATGGGAGGGGGGACTAAAGTTCCTTTTTAACCTTAACCCTAAAGCTGAATTTAATTCTTAAACCTCTATGACCAGCCCTAGTCCTATTATAAACAATTGCAAAAAAAAAAAAAAAGGCTGATAGTAGTGCCAATAGTACTATGACATCAAATATTTCATCAACCTAGAAAAATCTAAGTTTTAATATATGAATGTGGAAAATAATGGGTAAAACAATTGAGAGAGGCATGATAATATACCTTCCTCTGGTTCCTATTGTCTTTAACCCTCCTGATGGATTCTGTCAAGTATCAACCGGCAGCTTCCCACTGGGAGCAAGGTCAATGGACATGTTTGGTTCACAGGAAGTCATGTTCGGCTGTTCTGCCACAAAAGGGAAATGTTTCCTATCCCCTCAGATCTCAACTACTAAAAATAAACTAATGAGCCAGAAAGTGACCTTTCTTCATTCTCGCCAAGACTATTTTTTTTCCTGAAGGAAAAGTATTTACTATCTGGGAATTACACGCCGGAAATGAGTCTTATAAAATGTTCCTTAGAGGTTCAGCCTTTCAGACTTTCCACAGTGGTGATTTGAAGTTAAGATCTAAGACGTGTGACTTGTCATAGGGGTTTTAAATAGGTTAATGTTATAGCGAGGTTTGGTGGGTTTCGCATATTGCTTGAATTTAAAGTGAGCAGCAGATCTTGATGCATCAAAGACATAGAAAAAAATACCTGTTTCTTTCTTTGTTCCTGTAGAAGTGACCCAGTGACTTGTAAATCTAAACTTTAATGGAAGAGTTAGAAATGAAAGCGGGTGTGTAAAACTGAGTCATGCGAGCGGAGGTGATGGCTAAGATGAGTTTCTTGCACAGTAATGCATTTGCCTGATTGTGGGCATTGTAATTGAAAGTAAACAGTTCTTCATGCCCTTAGCAACCAGTCAGTTCCTTTTTGTCATGTTTAGGTAGCTGGAAGCATTTATATTTGGAACCTAAGATTCTTTACAGCACAGTGCTGCCTCCAATACCTATGTGGTTAGAGGTGTTATTATCAGTGGTCCTTTGAGTGACTGCATGATTTCATACCTCCAAACTTTCTGAGATGAGAAAGTGGGGCACCTTTTAACACAAAGTACGTAAGCAAAAGGACATAAGCCTGCCATGCCCTAGTTACACAACATATGAAGAATTAGTTGGAGATGGAAGTTGTACCTCAATGGACTTGAAGAAAAACATTTTATGGTAAGTACAAAAATCCTATTTTCTTTAACATCAATTGAGGGACACAAAGAATTCTTAAACAGTTGGAATGTCCAAAAACAGTCCAGCTGAAGGGTGAGCAACAGCCATTGAGAGGTCCAACAGATGTGAAGATCATTCTACACTGAGTATTTGAATGAATCAAGGCTAGATGAAGAGGAGGTCAAGTAAAATAGGGAAAATGTGACAGCCAAGGGGAGTGCACTAACGATCAACCTGGTGCTCCAGATTAGGACAGATATACACCACTAAAGGGGACTGCTACCTGAAGGAACAATGGGCTTCAACCAACAAAAGGGGAGGACCATTCAACCATTAACCAACCATTAACCAAAAACAAAGATGAAACAAAAAACACTACTGGAAATGGAGAAAAAGAGAACAACAAATGTGATCAACAGGAAAAAATGTTTGCTAGGCCAGTCTTAGATAAAACATCCTTAAGGGTAAGTTTGAACAGAGATAACATTTGTTTGCCTTTTCCTTTAACCCACACTTTATTCCATTCAATGTGCACTTGCACACCACTGGCCCAACATATTTTTTCACTCTGTAATGTTTTATTTTCATGCCCTTTTAGTCTCCTAGCATATACCAGCACTTACTTCATGCTGGTCCCTATACATTTATATGTATATAAAATACTGCAAGAAGCTCATCTGCTTTTGCAGGGTCCTTCTGATATTTATATACTCGTTTACTATTTTTGCAACATGCATACCCAACACTTCAGAAAGTTCACCTATATCCGCAGGGTCTTTCTGACTTATACATATACTTTTTTTACCATCTTTACAGTTCATGATCATGGACAAGGGGAGACCTCTAGGGACACTTGCACTTGTATCTACCAAAGCCATGTCGGTGCTCCAGTTGTTCTCCCATAGGGGTCACCTTTTGCTCCGCCTCCTCAGCTCCAGTGCTGGATGTTTGTTGCAGCTGCCGGCGGTGGAGTCAGCGACTGATGGCCTGGCCCAGCCCATTGCTGAGTATGAGGTCCCACAGTCTGACCCCGATGATTATTCACCTCCCTGCCTATTTGATGCAACATACACTCATTTATTTGACTTACTACTTGTATTACAGATTTAGCAAAGCATTTACCCCTGAAGAGCGAGTGCGGTCGTCGTCAGGTACTACTGATGCTTGCACATTTCTCTGATGTTTGTATATTGGTATACACTGTTTTACCATGTATGTGGATTGTCACACGATCACATTGTATGCATATTTTATCTGCCAGAATTTATTGCTGTTGTGTTTCAGATGCACAACAATTGTAATAAATCAATTTTTTTACTTCCATGATATGTTTTTTGATTGACCATATTCACCTCACTCAAAGTGCCAGGGCAAATGCCATGTATATATGTATTGAATTAGGGATGGAAGTGATGTTGGGGTGACACCAGACCTTGTATCATTTATGTTTCCTTCATTCAATCATGTCAGGTTTGAAACAACCTCTTGTAAATTTGAGTCAAATAGCCTATCCAGGAGTAGAATGTAAGAAATCTGAATTAGAGAAGGTAACAGGGGCACCCTTTGCGATGGAAGCCCCAAAGGGTCAGAGGTAGACCTTGTTACGGATGGACTGAAGTGCTTAAAGCGGAACTTCACCCAAAAGGGGAAATTAAGCCTGTTTGCACACCCCCCCCCCCCCTTCACTGCAACATTTGTCCTTTTTTTGGGGGGGGGAGAGAGGGGAGAAGGTATCTGGTTTTGACAGGTACCCGCTTCCACTTTCAGTCAGATCAGTTCAATCCCTCCTCCTTCCCCCCACTGCCTTTTGGGACACATCACAGGTCCCAGAAGACTGCAGGACCATTTACAAAGTGCAGCGTGACTCATGCATGAGTAGTAGGAACCAGGCTGTAAAGTCGGAAGGCTTTACTGCCAGTTTTCCTTACCTAAGATGCCAGCACCTGCACCCGCAGCTGATCAAAGAATCGGCTTAGGTGTGGACATTGTTGGATCCCTGGACAGGTAAGTGTCCTTATATTAAAAGTCAGCAGCTGCAGTATTTGTAGCTGCTGACTTTTAATTTTTTGGGGGGAGACTGGAGCCCCTCTTTAAATCCTCTATGAACAGATTGTTCCAGTAACTGGGCACAAATCAACAAATGTTTAAAGTGGACATGGAGGTCCTTGTGGATACGGAGGAGGCCTCAGCCCTAACTGATTAAGCTAGAGAACATTCCAAAGAGGATGACCCATTAATAACCCTAGGATCTAGAATATAGGAGTTAGTTCCTTCTAGAGATACTGAGTAAACACCCCTAGAATCAGTAAGGGAGTATGAGCTGAGGTCACATATTGCAGCAGGAGTGTCCTCTGAACATCTTTGAGAGGACATGTTGACCCACGCAGTAAAAACCAAATTGGCCCAAAGTGAAGTAAGGCAGTGGGGCAGATTTGCTAAACCTGGTGCACTAGGAATCTGGTGCAGCTATGCATGGTAGCCAATCAGCTTCTAACTTCAGCTTGTTCAACTAACCACTTGCCGTCCGCCCAAAGATCTCCTGCCAAATGATTGAGGGACGGTGTGGCTCTTGTTCTGGGAGGACATCATATGACGGCGCCCCAGAATGGCCGCTGCTGCGCGTCACTGGGGGGGCGCAGTGTGGCGATCATGGCTGTGCCATGTTGCTAGGACACGGCGCAACCCCGATCTCTGTAAATAGCTGCAGCTCTTTAACCATGTGATTGGCTGTGTCCAATCACAGCCGGTCACATGTAAACAAGGAAGTGCCGTGAATTGTCTCACCTTGCCTCACACTGACACAGTGTGTGGCGAGTCGTGCTGATCAGTGGCATCTCCTCACAAGGGAGACCTGGGCAGGTAATCAGGGCACTGATCATCAGTGCCCTGATTACATGAAAGCCCCAGTAGTGCCCATCAGTGTCACCAATCAGTGCCTATCAGTGCCACCAATCAGTACCCATCAGTGCCACCAATCAGTGCCCATAAGTGATGCCAGTCAGTGCAGCCTTTCAGTGCCCATCAGTGCCTGCTCATCAGTGCTGCCCATCAACGCCCAACAGTGCCTCCTATCAGTGCCCATCAGTAGCACCCATCAGTGCCCATCAGTGGTGCCCATCAGTGCCCATCAGCACCACCCATCAGTGCTGCCTATCCGTGCCATATATCAGTGTCCACCAGTACTGCCAATCAGTGCTCATCAGTGCCACATATCAGTGCCATCTAATCAGTGCCTATAAGTGCCTTCTCATTAGTGCCACCTAATCAGTGCCCATAAGTGCCGCCTCATCAGTGCCCACATTTGCCACCTTATCAGTGCCCATCAGTGCAGCCTATCAGTGCCCATCAGTGCAGACTCATCAGCACCCATCAGCGAAGGAGAAAAATTACTTATTTACAAAATTTACTGACAGAAACTAGGAAAAACTTTTTTTCAAAATTGTTGGTCTTTTTTTTCTTTCTTAGTAAAAAATAAAAATCCCAGCAGTGATTAAATACCACCAAAATAAATTTCTATTTGTGTGAAGAAAAAAGATAAATGCATTTGGGTACAGTGTTGCATGACGGCGCAATTGTCATTCAAAGTGCGACAGCGCTGAAAGCTGAAAAATGGCCTGGGCAGGAAGGGGGTGAAAGTGCCCAGTATTGAGGTGGTTAAGCTTTGACAATAAATTCTGGAAGCTGGTTGGTTTCTATGCACCATAGATGCACCATATTTTGTATCTCCAGTTTTAGTAAGTCAACCTCATTGTGTACTCACAAACCCAAACAGCTGGTGCTGATAAGGGTCACAGGTGGCTAGAGGTGGGCAGTGGTACAAGACTGGAGACTGGATAATCCATTTGGTGCTTCAGGAGTAAGAACAGCAACGGGATGGTGCTTCATCTAGGCTAAATGGTGGGAGAAGGAACATGTATGTGCAACACTTTACCTAAATGATGGCATAAGCTCTCTGGTCCCTCGGCCTTAAAGCGTTTCTTACCCCAACATTTCATATTCCTGATATGTGTCTGCTGTACCATGTACTTGTATAAGAAAGTATCCTGTTCTCTTTGTATTGCTTCCTTTGTGTGAAATCCCTGGTGTTCTTGCCAGTCCCTCTGCTTTCCTATTAAAAACTGACCACACTAAGCAGGAGAGCACAGCGAGGTCAGTTCTCTAGCTATGCCAGGAACAGAGGGAATGTGATCACTTATAAAAAAGGCGAAAAAATTATTCATAATGTTTTTTTTATATCTATACAAAAATGTTTTGTTGTTCATTTCCATTTTAAACTGAATAGTTGTTTTACAATGTGATTGTTTACAATCATTTCAACTCTTACTGCTGTGAAACCAGGAGTGGTGGAAAATTTGAATAAGTAGACAACTGTACCAACATGTGGTAGCACCCAGTGCTTAAGCCCAACTAGCCTTACTCACTAAGTGAGTCTTTAGAGATACGTTCACACCAGAGATTGTGCTACAGCTCTGCACCCAGATCATGCTCCGTGGCTAACTAACACAGTACAGAGGGGTGTGCAATGTGCTACAAAGCAGAGTCTAGTGTCTAAAGGTCAAATTCCAGGCTAGCCTCTAGTCCAACGGTGTCCAGGTACAGCCTTCAAAGTAGGGTGACCACATTTCCAAACTGTCATTCAGGGACACCCGCCCCCCCTATCCAAAAATCGGCTTGTGCTGTAACGGATCACAGCACAGCCGGGGCGGCGGGTGCGCGCTCTACCCAGAAGCAGTGGCGGCCCATCCATTAGGGGCGCCAGAGCGTTGCCCCCTCTCTCCACACCACCCCTATATACATAATGGATAGATTCATGCATAGCCGCGGCCACCCCCTATTCATGTGACTGGCCCCTTTCAGGGCACTGGGTGCATGAATTACAGTGGCACAGGATTTTTTTTTTAAGCACCTGATTACAGTCGGAGGCTCTAATAAGCTTCAAAATAGGGTGGGCTCTGGTCGACCGGAGCCCACCCAGGTGTGTTACAACAGCGAATATTCTTCACTGTTAAAACACTGATTCTCAGTCTGGCCAATTAAAAGCAGGTGTGAGACCTGTTTTCCGATTGGCCGAAAAGAGAAGACTCCTGATTGTCCACCAAGGAGGAGTGAGGAAATGGAAGCTGCCACCGTGGAAAAGCAGGAGAACAGGAGCCTGGGCTGCCGAGCAGGGAAAGTCGCCCTTGATGGAGAGCAGGAGAGCGGGAGGCCACCGCAGAGCAGGGGAAGCTGCCGGTGATGGGGTAAGTGCTACCGACCGACCGACTGATGGGAGGGGGGTGGCATACTGTTTGCCGCCCCCCCCAATTTTTTTTTCACCAGCTGCCACTGCCCAGAAGCACTGATTACACCCCCCAAAAAAGGCTGGCGCATCACCACTTTGCTCACTGACAGTACTTGTCCTGGCCAGCCGAGACCCATTTTACCTTGTTCCACCGCTGGCTCTACACTGATTAGACACAAAAAGTGGGAATTATTATTTCTCCAATCACAAGCAGGGAGGGGGATTGTGCCTCTCCAGACATTCCCGGCCAGAACAAGTACTGTCAGTGAGTAAAGCGGTGATGTGACGGCCTTTTTTGTGGGCATCAGATCGCCCCGGGACACTACATTGCCCTGTAATGAAGGTTTCCGGGACAGACCTGCAAAATGTGGGACTGTCCCGGGCAATCCGGGACACGTGGTCACCCTACTTCAAAGTTGCTGCAGCAGCTAGTTGATCCGTATAGCTGCTGTCCTGGGACTAGTTTTAGGCAGATCTTGGTTAAAGTCAGCAAAGAAAAAATATACATGTTGTACCAAGTATCTTGATTGCAGTCAATAGAGGAAAAATAAAAAGAGACTAGACTAGTCAAATTATATTAAGGCTTTTTCAACAGAGCAGAATAAAAACTCCTAACAAGCTAACAAAAAACATGGTGATTGGAGGGTGTGTTAGACTTGCCTGGCTGTTATTTTTATTTTTTTTGCATGTGTTCCAAACTCCTGTAGGAGGTAAAACCAGATTGTTCAAGAATTTCTGAACTCCTGTGTCCTTTAATAGATGATAGAAAAAAGCAACAATTAGCTGGGGTTCCCTAAGACCTGAAAGTTATTTCAGAGTTTTATAATGTTAAAAAGATTGAGAAAACCCAGGCTAAACCCACAACTCTATTTTTCACCGCAATGTTTCCTTTATATTGCTTTTTCAAAATAAAAAAGTGCAATAATTTGGATGAATGACTTACAGCAGTATACCATTTGGTTAGTTAAAGCCCAATTAATTCAGTTTTAATCAGCTACGGTAAATATATTCCAGGTTCATCAAAACAAAATGTGTTAAATTTCTATAAAAGGACCGCGCTTTGAAAAACGAAATCCATGGTGTCTGAAAATGTGCATACAAACATAACCTTCACAAACATATATTTCCAATAAAATAAGTGATACAAATAAATGTATAGTCCATAAATAATGTGCTTTGTGTCTTTAAATTCATCCATATGGTGATAGAAAGACATGCCACCAAAAAAGGATAGTTCACAGGCACACCACACTCACCAGAAGGATTTGACCGCTTTTTTCAAAATAAAGTCAAAGATCGCTCAGATATAAATCCCCTGGTGTCCGCTGTCTGTGCTCATTCCCTAATGGTGTCCAGGGTAGTTATTGCTCTCTGTATGGATAACAGTGCTCCTGCACCTTTAAAGCTTTCTGCAATAATCCCTTGCCAGGGACAGTGGTGCAGTGGGTAGCACTCTCACCTAGCAGTAAGAAGGGTCGCTGGTTCGAATCCCGACACTACCTGCCTGGAGTTTGCATGTTCTCCCTGTGCCTGCGTGGGTTTCCTCTGGGTACTCCGGTTTCCTCCCACACTCCAAAGACATGCTGGTAGGTTAATTGGATCCTGTCTAAATTGGCCCTAGTATAGGTATGAATGTGAGTTAGGGACCTTAGATTGTAAGCTCCTTGAGGGTATAGGGACTGATGTGAATGTATAATATATATATGTAAAGCGCTGCGTAAATTGACGGCGCTATATAAGTACCTGAAATAAATAAAATAAATAAATAAATGAAGATAAAAGGACCTCTCATAGTGGTGGTAAATGACTTAAGCCCCATACACACTATCAGATTTTCTGCTGATTTTTGTCTTCAGATTTACCAAAACCATGTAGTGCAAGGGCCTGCCTGATTGCATACAAATTGAAACTCCTAAGGTTTGACCTCATATTATATGGTTTTGGTAAATCTGAAGTCTGTGTCCCACCCACCTGCGAGCCTAAGACCCACATAGTAGGTGTCGCTGGATGAAAGGGAGGGAGATCTGTGCTTCATTTGTTTAAATAAAAGGTAGGTCAGACAACAGGTGTCTAAAAGAACCCTGATTTCTCATTAAAGGGTTTTGTCCCCTATGTGATATAACATTTTAGTGAAACTTTTAGTAAAGTAAAAAAAGTAAAAAAATAAAGTTAAACCCAAGCATTAAAACCTTAAAAAAAAAGGATAGTAAACTTACCCATTCGGGGTGCTTACATTTAAAACCATTGTTTGTGATACACATTACCTATTGCCATGAATACCAGAGTAAGAGCAATAATTCTACTCCCACTTTTCATGGTTATCTCTAAAGTGATGACCTGAAGCAGCTTTTAACCATTGGTTGATGAAGGAGGCGTGGTTAAGCTTCCGAAACGCGCCCCAATTGGCTCACACAGCGGTTGAACTGACAGCTCCTCTCACTACTCCAGCTGGACACATCGTCTTTGGGCAGACATCCGATTTCTGGATATACAATCACGGCCACACAGGGCAGCCTGACACCAGTCTCCCTGCATGGACTCCAGGCTCATCGTGCTCCCCACCACAGCTGGCTTTCCTCTCCACCAAGGACTACCACACAGCTCCCAGTTCATTACAATCCACTGCGTTCTGTCATCCTCTCTCTCCCCCTCACCCGCTTGTGAGTTCCATTTGTTTTTTATGGTATTTTACTTTAATAAATTGTGCTACACTATGGCGGTTTGGTGCTTTCTACCCTTTCAGCTTTAAACATCGTCTATGGAAAATATAGGATTCATCATCATTTTGCAGCTGTGCGCCAATTTAAAGCTTGACATACCGGTATTTGGTGTCTATTTGCTCAGTGCAACCTAATCTTTTATATTTTACCAAACTGTAAGTAATATACTGTGTTTGTGTGGCTTAAAATTAACTTTAGTGTTATTTTTTACTAACATTTTGAATGTTAAACTGTTACGCAAATATCATGTGATATAAAAAATTGGAACTGCTACCATTTTGTTCTGATTTTAGAAAATATACAATGTTTTCGGGTCTTAACCCTCCTGGCAGTTATCCCAAGTGTGGCTCGGAGTTAAATTTCAGTACCATTAGCGGTAACCCTGAGCCACACTCGGGTTTGCATTGCAGAATCCTGGTACAGCGTACTTACCTTGTCACCAGGATCCTGCGATGTCCCCCCGCTGTGTCAACCGCTGGATCATCCGCCCGATGCTCTGTGTGTCGGGCTCCGTCCCCTGCCAGCATCGTAACGCATGGGGGCGGAGCCCAGATGCAAATTCAAAAAGTACAAAATACACAACACATACAGTACACTGTAATCTGTAGTATTATTACTATTATTATTATACACAATTTATATAGCGCCGACAGTTTACGCAGTGCTTTACAATGTAGAGCGGGGACAGCACAATTACAGTACAGTTCAATACAGAAGGGACAGAAGGGCCCTGCTCGTAGAGCTTACATTCTAAAGGGAGGGGGTGTTTTTAGGGATCTCCTAAAGGTTAGGGGCTGATCGGATACATTAAATTACATCGGATTACATTACTATATCAAATCATTTCACCTCCCTTTTGTCCCCAGTGCTTTGTCCAGTGCCCTGTCTGCAGTTTTATATTTTATATACTGTTCTTTTTGCATGGAAACTTGAGATTATCCATGTCAACCAAAAAGTGTCCCTTTACGTCAAAAGTACAAAAAAATAGAGAGTCGCCCTGGGACTTTAAATGAAATGGTCACAGTTAGCCACTGAGTAACAAGAGTAATAGTAGTATAAATGTTTATTAAAATTAATGTACATACATGAATAATATAGCATATTAGCTCAGCCGATGGATTTGCACATAATGAAGAGAATAAATAAAGTTGATACGAACGTTATATAATGCAGTATATACAAATGCATGCATCAGAAACTCAACGCGCGTTTCGCGAGATCATAGCTCGCTCATCAGGGGTGGATGCGGATGAGATGTATCTAAATAGACAAAAAAAGATGTGTCACAGTGTTAGATGTAAGAACAATGGCAGAATGGGCCAGAGCAAAACGGCCCAATACTTACCAATGAACAAGACCAGAGTTTCCATCGCTGAACCCCCAAATGGACGGCAGCAGCCAGAGTATGGCACGGGAGCTGAGGGGGAGAAGACGGACACAGGTACCCCCAGGGGGGACGCCAGGAGGCAGACATGGCATGAGTGAAGGTGAATGGTCCTATTGTCTCAGTATATAGCTTGATAGATATCAGCCGTAAACATAAATGTATATGTCTCAATGATTTGCCAAATTTAGTAAGATGAACAACAAGTTATATAATGTAATAATATTTTTGTATGAGAGCATGTGTACTCTAACATAAGTATATGTGTCAAGCTTTACTAAAAAAACAGTATAGACAAAAGTTGTACAATTATTTGTATAGAAACATATGTGGACTAACCTGATCCAATAATGGAACAGACATAGAGACCATGGGAGGAAAGTAAATCCTGAAAAAATGTGTTTGTCTAGGAAAGAAAAAAGGAAAGAGGTTGTGTGAAAAGTGGTGTTAACCACTTGCCGACCGCCTCACGCCTGTATACGTGAGCAGAGCGGCACGGGCAGGCAAAATCACGTACCTGAAACGTGATTGCCTTCCCGCGGGTGGGGGGTCCGATGGGACCCCCCCCCGGTGCCAGCTGCGGTCGGCATTTGGTTGGGAGCGATGACAGACGAGGGGGAGGCCATCCGATCGTGGCCCCCCCCCTCGCGATCGCTCCCAGCCAATGACAAACATCCCCTGCCTCTGTATAGTACACAGAGGCAGAGGATGTGATGTCATCTCTCCTCGGCTCGGCAGTTTCCGTTCCAGCGCCGAGGAGAGATGACATGTAAGTGCACAAACACTCACACACAACACAGTAGAACATGCCAGGCATATATTACACCCCCGATCCCCCCCCGATTGCCCCCCGATCCCCCCCCAATCACCCCCCCCCCTGTCACAAACTGACACCAAGCAGGTTTTTTTTTTTTTTTTTTTTTTTCCTGATTACTGCATAGTGTCAGTTTGTGACAGTTAGCAGTGGTGGGACAGTTTGTATTACCCCCCTGTAGGTCTAGGGTACCCCTCTTACCCCCCTAATAAAGTTTTAACCCCTTGATCACCCCCCCTCACCAGTGTCGCTAAGCGATCATTTTTCTGATCGCTGTATTAGTGTCGCTGGTGACGCTAGTTAGTGAGGTAAATATTTAGGTTCGCCGTCAGTGTTTTATAGCGTCAGGGACCCCCATATACTACCTAATAAATGTTTTAACCCCTTGATGGCCCCCTAGTTAACCCTTTCACCACTGATCACCGTATAACCGTTACGGGTGACGCTGGTTAGTTCGTTTATTTTTTATAGTGTCAGGGCACCCGCCGTTTATTACCGAATAAAGGTTTAGCCCCCTGTAGGTCTAGGGTACCCCCCTTACCCCCCTAATAAAGTTTTAACCCCTTGATCACCCCCTGTCGCCAGTGTCGCTAAGCGATCATTTTTCTGATCGCTGTATTAGTGTCGCTGGTGACGCTAGTTAGGGACGTAAATATTTAGGTTCGCCGTCAGCGTTTTATAGCGACAGGGACCCCCATATACTATCTAATAAATGTTTTAACCCCTTGATTGCCCCCTAGTTAACCCTTTCACCACTGATCACCGTATAACCGTTACGGGTGACGCTGGTTAGTTCGTTTATTTTTTATAGTGTCAGGGCACCCACCGTTTATTACCGAATAAAGGTTTAGCCCCCTGATCGCCCGGCGGTGATATGCGTCGCCCTAGGCAGCGTCAGATTAGCGCCAGTACCGCGAACACCCACGCACGCACCGTACACGCACCGTACACCTCCCTTAGTGGTATAGTATCTGAACGCATCAATATCTGATCCGATCAGATGTATACTAGCGTCCCCAGCAGTTTAGGGTTCCCAAAAACGCAGTGTTAGCGGGATCAGCCCAGATACCTGCTAGCACCTGCGTTTTGCCCCTCCGCCCGGCCCAGCCCAGTCCAGCCCACCCAAGTGCAGTATCGATCGATCACTGACACTTTTCTTTGTAGCGTTTTGGTGAACTGGCAAGCACCAGCGGCGTAGTACACCCCGGTCGTAGTCAAACCAGCACTGCAGTAACACTTGGTGAATGTTTTGAACGCTACCATGCACTAGTTGAGTATTAGCGTAGCGTACAGCATTGCACAGACTAGGCACACTTTCACAGGGTCTCCCAAGATGCCATCGCATTTTGAGAGACTCGAACCTGGAACCGGTTACAGTTATAAAAGTTACAGTTACAAAAAAAAAGTGTAAAAAAAAAAAAAAACACAAACAAAAATTAAAAAAAATAGTTGTTGTTTTATTGTTCTCTCTCTCTCTATTCTCTCTCTATTGTTCTGCTCTTTTTTACTGTATTCTATTCTGAAATGTTTTATTGTTATTGTTATTGTTATTATGTTTTATCATGTTTGTTTTTCAGGTATGTAATTATTTATACTTTACCGTTTACTGTGCTTTATTGTTAACCATTTTTTTGTCTTCAGGTACGCCATTCACGACTTTGAGTGGTTATACCAGAATGATGCCTGCAGGTTTAGGTATCATCTTGGTATCATTCTTTTTAGCCAGCGGTCGGCTTTCATGTAAAAGCAATCCTAGCGGCTAATTAGCCTCTAGACTGCTTTTACAAGCAGTGAGAGGGAATGCCCCCCCCCCCCACCGTCTTCCGTGTTTTTCTCTGGCTCTCCTGTCTCAACAGGGAACCTGAGAATGCAGCCGGTGATTCAGCCAGCTGACCATAGAGCTGATCAGAGACCAGAGTGGCTCCAAACATCTCTATGGCCTAAGAAACCGGAAGCTACGAGCATTTTATGACTTAGATTTCGCCGGATGTAAATAGCACCATTGGGAAATTGGGGAAGCATTTTATCACACCGATCTTGGTGTGGTCAGATGCTTTGAGGGCAGAGGAGAGATCTAGGGTCTAATAGACCCCAATTTTTTCAAAAAAGAGTACCTGTCACTACCTATTGCTATCATAGGGGATATTTACATTCCCTGAGATAACAATAAAAATGATTTAAAAAAAAAAAAATGAAAGGAACAGTTTAAAAATAAGATAAAAAAGCAAAAAAAAATAAAGAAAAAAAATAAATAAAAAAAAGCACCCCTGTCGCCCCCTGCTCTCGCGCTAAGGCGAACGCAAGCGGCGGTCTGGCGTCAAACGTAAACAGCAATTGCACCATGCATGTGAGGTATCACCGCGAAGGTCAGATCGAGGGCAGTAATTTTAGCAGTAGACCTCCTCTGTAAATCTAAAGTGGTAACCTGTAAAGGCTTTTAAAGGCTTTTAAAAATGTAGTAATTTTGTTGCCACTGCACGTTTGTGCGCAATTTTAAAGCATGTCATGTTTGGTATCCATGTACTCGGCCTAAGATCATCTTTTTTATTTCATCAAACATTTGGGCAATATAGTGTGTTTTAGTGCATTAAAATTTAAAAAAGTGTGTTTTTTCCCCAAAAAATGCGTTTGAAAATCGCTGCGCAAATACTGTGTGAAAAAAAAAAATGAAACACCCACCATTTTAATCTGTAGGGCAATTGCTTTAAAATAATATATAATGTTTGGGGGTTCAAAGTAATTTTCTTGCAAAAAAAAATAATTTTTTCATGTAAACAATAAGTGTCAGAAAGGGCTTTGTCTTCAAGTGGTTAGAAGAGTGGGTGATGTGTGACATAAGCTTCTAAATGTTGTGCATAAAATGCCAGGACAGTTCAAACCCCCCCCAAATGACCCCATTTTGGAAAGTAGACACCCCAAGCTATTTGCTGAGAGGCATGTCGAGTCCATGGAATATTTTATATTGTGACACAAGTTGCGGGAAAGAGACAATTTTTTTTTTTTTTTTTTGCACAAAGTTGTCACTAAATGATATATTGCTCAAACATGCCATGGGAATATGTGAAATTACACCCCAAAATAAATTCTGTTGCTTCTCCTGAGTACGGGGATACCACATGTGTGGGACTTTTTGGGAGCCTAGCCGCGCACGGGACCCCGAAAACCAAGCACCGCCTTCAGGCTTTCTAAGGGCGTGAATTTTTGATTTCACTCCTCACTACCTATCACAGTTTCGGAGGCCATGGAATGCCCAGGTGGCACAAACCCCCCCCCAAATTACCCCATTTTGGAAAGTAGACACCCCAAGCTATTTGCTGAGAGGTATAGTGAGTATTTTGCAGACCTCACTTTTTGTCACAAAGTTTTGAAAATTGAAAAAAGAAAAAAAAAAATTTTTTTTCTGGTCTTTCTTCATTTTCAAAAACAAATGACAGCTGCAAAATACTCACCATGCCTCTCAGCAAATAGCTTGGGGTGTCTACTTTCCAAAATGGGGTCATTTGGGGGGGTTTTGTGCCATCTTGGCATTTTATGGCCTTCAAAACTGTGATAGGTAGTGAGGAGTAAAATCAAAAATGTATGCCCTTAGAAATCCTGAAGGTGGTGCTGGGTTTTCGGGGCCCCGTACGCGGCTAGGCTCCCAAAAAGTGCCACACATGTGGTATCCCCGTACTCAGGAGAAGCAGCTGAATGTATTTTGGGGTGCAATTCCACATATGCCCATGGCCTGTGTGAGCAATATAACATTTAGTGACAACTTTTTGTAATTTTTTTTTTTTTTCTTTTTTTTGTCATTATTCAATCACTTGGGACAAAAAAAATAAATATTCAATGGGCTCAACATGCCTCTCAGCAATTTCCTTGGGGTGTCTACTTTCCAAAATGGGGTCATTTGGGGGGGGGGGGGTTGTACTGTCCTGCCATTTTAGCACCTCAAGAAATGACATAGGCAGTCAGAAACTAAAAGCTGTGTAAATTCCAGAAAATGTACCCTAGTTTGTAGACGCTATAACTTTTGCGCAAACCAATAAATATACGCTTATTGACATTTTTTTTACCAAAGACATGTGGCCGAATACATTTTGGCCTAAATGTATGACTAAAATTTAGTTTATTGGATTTTTTTTATAACAAAAAGTAGAAAATATCATTTTTTTTCAAAATTTTCAGTCTTTTTCCGTTTATAGCGCAAAAAATAAAAACGGCAGAGGTGATCAAATATCATCAAAAGAAAGCTCTATTTGTGGGAAGAAAAGGACGCAAATTTCGTTTGGGTAGAGCATTGCATGACCGCGCAATTAGCAGTTAAAGCGACGTAGTGCCGAATTGTAAAAAGTGCTCTGGTCAGGAAGGGGGTAAATCCTTCCGGGGCTGAAGTGGTTATAAATGAAACAAAAAAGTGCAGGGAATGCAAATAAAGCACCAGGTGAGTGCTGGGGTGTGGGGAGAGTGTATTTACCTTGATATGAAAACAGCTGAACAGCAATGGAAATCTCTGTGGTGTGCATAGTATAGGTGAGCGAAGGAAGTGATCTCAGCCATGTCTCACCCCTGACTTATACCCCTGAAGGGGTCCGTTCCGCTCCGCCCCCAACGCCATGCGAGGATGGATTGGTGTCCCGACGCTCAGGGTGTCAGCTACCAATGGGAGTATGCATGGACAGTGGATTCCCATCCATCCAAGATGACAAACTGCACCGCCACTGGGTGACAGCGCAACCATGGGAGCCACCCAATGGGTGTAGGAGCATGGCGCCGATATGCCGGTGGCCCCCCCACGAAGTCCATGGGACGAGGGGGGAGGAGACAGCAGGAGACAAGAAATCTCCCTTAGCATATCGCAGCTCCCATGCCAGACAAAAACCACCAACCGCCAGAGGAGACAGCAAAGGACACAAAGGCCACAGAACACCACCACTGTAGGAGGCAAGGTCAAAAGGCTAAAACATGTATATAAAATATATTTGTGAAAACAGTGGCTGGTGGTGACAGCAGGCCAGTTTTTGGGCTAAATGGGTGTCTTCCACCTGGGTTCAATAGAAGCAAAAAATAAAAGGTCTGCAGTCACCAGTAATACACCTCCATCCCTATATACATATACAAAAAAAGAGAGATTCGCCCTGGGACTTTAAATGAGGTGGTTACAGTTAGCCACTGAGTAACAAGAGTAATAGCAGTATAAATGTTTATTAAAATTAATGTACATACATGGATAATATAGCATATTAGCGCAGACAATGGATTTGCACAAAATGAAGAGAATAAATAAAGTTGATACAAACGTTATACAAAAGTGGTTTTAGACCAGCTAGAAAACAGCGATAGTAAATTAGAACACTTGCAGAATTGAGCGATAGTGAATCGTGGGGAAATTCATTTTATTATTATATTATTCTTTTTTATAATTATTTTTTTTATTATATTATAATTTATGATTTCGTGTTTCAAACTTCATACCCAGGGTGTCTACTAGACTCTTGTTTGGACAGATTTAAGTGTGTTATTACTAAGAATTACAGGCCTACACTATAAAACGCCAAATTTCGATACAAAACAATGTACTGCTTTGAGATACAAAAATCTGACATAATCATACCTCCAGGAAGGCCACCTTATCTTCAGGCCTAAAATAATTTTTTAAACATGTATGCAAAAAAAAAACGCAAAAATGAATGGCAGCAAAAGAGTTAAAGCTGAAATCCAGGCACAAAAACTTCCATATATCAATTAATTGGTAGCCACCAAGGATATAAATCCACTTTGTGTCCACCAGATGACTTTGCAAACCCAGATGTTAAATTGTATAAGTAGCTGGGACATTATTACTGTGCTGACTGTACAGAGAGCGGAGTTGTGGGTAGGACCCAGCAGGTCCACCGACTACAGGCAACCAGCAGGGAACTACTGGGGGGGACCAGTCATCACTCTACACGAGCAGAGCAGGCAGCAGTGACCGGTCTTTATTATTGGAAGCTCTTTCACACTGGAGTACAGATCTTGAAGAAATGCCTTTTTATATTTAGACAATATTTGCTTATTCTAGAGTTTTAAAGGAAAGTTTACACACCGTCTTTGATACACCTGGAATGTAAGTAGCTAATTTAAACTGAAAGTTCAATTGGGCTTTAAATAGTGCATGTATTTATAAAAGTCTATACATCAATCCGAAAAGATGAACAGATGGATTAGACGGATTTGTATCCAAATGAGTGACATTGGGAGCTATGTAACTACTTGAAAGAAATGCTTTAGGCAATACTTGTAGGCAACATATGTATTTATGTTCTTGACATTAGGACTTCTTGGCTAAAAAGCATTTGAAAAAAAACATACTTTTATCCTATTCATCATAAAAAAATGGTTATTTAAAAAAAAACCTGTAAGCAGATCTTTTTTTGAGGCTTTCAATAACATGTTGCTGCTTTTAGCTTCAGTTAGCTATCTAGGGAAATTACAGTAGCAACCTACAATAAAGTGATCTAGAGGATGTTGAATAAAATAAAGTTTATTGTTTTTAGTCTGGTTAATTATATTTTTAGTACACTTTACAAATGAAAAAGTTGAACTTTATGATGTATAAACTTTTTTTCTACATTAGACTTTTTAAGCTTAAAATATAACTAAAGGCAAAACTTGTTTTAGTTTTAGATAGACTGGAGAGAGATTAGAACCCCTGTCTGTGCCCCCATTAAGGAGATTCACCCTCTCTGTTTGTCCTGTTTACTATTGTCATTAACCCCTTGCCGACCAGCGCACGACGATATATGTCGGCACATGGCACGGCTGGGCAAATGGGAGTACAGGTACGTCCTCTTTAAGATGCGGCATTGTGAGAGCGGGCGCGCCGCGTGCTTCGTGACCGTTACTGCGGAACCCGCGGACTTGATGTCTGCCAGGTGCCCGCGATCGTGTCATAGAGCGGAAGAACGGGGAGATGCCTATGTAAACAAGGCATTTCCCCATTTTGCCTAGTGACATGACAGCGATCACTGCTCCCTGTCATCGCGAGCAGTGATCGCTGTCATGTGAGTAGTAGCCTATCCCCCCACAGTTAGAATCACTCCCTAGGACACACTTAACCCCTTGATCGCCCCCTAGTGTTTAACCCCTTCCCTGCCAGTGTCATTTACACAGTAATCAGTGCATTTTTATAGCACTGATCACTGTATAAATGACAATGGTCCCAAAATAGTGTTAAAAGTGTCCGATGTGTCCGCCATGTCGCAGTCACAATAAAAATCACAGATCGCTGCCATTACTAATAAAAAAAAAATTATAATAAAAATCCCATAAATCTATCCCCTATTTTGTAGACGCTATAACTTTTACGCAAACCAATCAATATACGCTTATTGTGATTTTTTTTTTACCAAAAATATGTAGAAGAATACATATTGGCCTAGACTGAGGAAAAAAAATAGTTTTTTTTTATATATTTATTATAGCAAAAAGTAAAAAATATTGCTTTTGTTTTCAAAATTGTCGCTCTTTTTTTGTTTATAGTGCAAAAAATAAAAGCCGCAGAGGTGATCAAATACCACCAAAAGAAAGCTCTATTTGTGGGGAAAAAAGGACGTCAATTTTGTTTGGGTGCAACGTTGCACGACCGCACAACTGTCAGTTAAAACGAAGCAGTGCCTTATCGCAAAAAGTGCTCTGTTCAGGAAGGGGGTAAGTCCTTCCGGGGCTGAAGTGGTTAAAAGTGAAAATAAAGAAAATCTATAATTTTGGGTTGTCCCCAGAAAAGTAATAGAGGGGAAATCTTCCAATGGGGGACACTGGTTCTAGTGATCGGGGGGTCCCAAATGGATTGCCTTAATTTGCAGGGATTTCCTCTCACTTCCTGTTTTGTTCCAGGACAGGAAGTAAAGGGAAATGTTCCAAAAGAGACACGGATAGTGAAAAAAAAAATTGCACCTGGGTTCTATGAATGAATACAAAGCTCCCTCAGATTGGCTGAGGCACAGAGGCAGGACAAATTATGCCATAATCTCTGACTCAACTAATCAGAGGAAGCTTTGTATTTATAGAAAACAAATATGAACAGTAGAGCGCCGCTCAGCCCGACACTATTTTGTTCCGGGTGTGAGATAGAAACGTCTCACCTGACACCCAGAACACACTGCAGTTTACTGTATGTAGCAGAGCCTACATACAGTATGCCAAGCTGGTCCACCTTGGCCGAAACAAACGATTTAAAATGAAAGTAAAGCTGGACATCAGCTTTAATTTGATTTGTTTTTAAAATAGATCTAAACCTAATCATTAAAATCTCATATGCTCTGAGCGTTAAAATGCTAATGTCATTTGACGAGTTGTTTTCAGTATGTTTAAATCTACAGCCTTCTTTAAAATATTATCAATAATCCTTCCATGAGATCCTTGTTCATGCACTTCCTGTTATGGGGTGACAACTGTTTCCTAGTTGTGCTCCTGTGTTGTCACAATTTCATTAGAAGATTTACCCTCTATTCCTGTTCTGGTGGCAGCTCAAAATGTTGGTTTCTTTTTCACTTTCAGTCTCAGTTACAATAGTCACCAGGAACCACACATCAAGAGGGTGTATCTCCATAACAGGTACATGGGTTCCAACCACTCACCACTCTTTCCAAAACTTAAATAACATTTTTGTGTGTAGATGCCTTTAACTTGAATAATTTGCCTACCTAGTGTTCTTAAAGTGTGCCTGCTGTACCATGCACTTGTATGATATAGTCTCCTGTTCTCTTTGTATTGCTTCCTTTATATAAAATCTATGGTGTTTCTGCCAGTCCCTCTGCTTTCCTATTAAAAACTGACCACACTAAGCAAGGGAACACAGCGTGGTTAGTTCTCTAGCTGTGCTGGGAACTCAGCCTGCTCTCCTCCAATGATCAGACTTGTCCTGACACACACCCCCTGCAAAGCCTTTCACTGGGAAGATCAGTGTGCTGCTGGTTCTCCCTCCCCCAACTCTTATGCAGCTGAGAACAGAGGGAATATGATCACTTTAAAAAAGGGGGGAAAAGGCGTTTATAGTGTTTTTTATATCTATACACAAATGTTTTACCTTTCGTTTCTATTGTAAACGAAATGGATTGTTTTACAAGGTGAGAGTTTACATACACTTTAAGGGGGTGTACAGCTTTTATTTGAATAAATACCCTGCTCAGATTTTTTATTATAAGCTGGATGGAAAAAATATATACATAAGACAAACAGAACTAGCTGCCTCTATGCTAGTTCTGCACAAGGACATTTATCAACAAATCCTCAGCATTATGCAGAGGAGTAATATACTGCTGGTCAGGAAGGGGTTAACGCAGAACAAAAACCAAGTTCTTACTTCACTTGCTGCACACTTGTTTTGTATCTGTGATTCAGAAATGATTGAACAGGCGACTAGAATTTTCTGAAGAAAGCCAGTATTGACAGCATGCATTTTCTAAATGGTTTCCTGTAAACCACGTAGAACACTGTGTAGTGTCATGTAGAGAGAAAACTTTCTAGGATTCCTTAGATTTGGGGAGTACACCCTGAGACCATGGGGTCCATCCAAAGCACTTTACGCTTTCGTTCAAATCCAGGGAATTGTCACTAGTGTAGTAAATCAGAATGAATGAAGGAACTCTGATTGCCTGTGATGGGCAAAAAACAGTTCTTTTCCCAGCCACTGTTAACCACAATGTTCTGTGTAATCAATCATCTATGTAAACAGCTACTAAAGAACAAATATCTTCAATGGGAATCTTCCAACTCTGGCGAATGGCAGTGTGAGAATAACTCCGAGTTCCAGTAATGTCTGTAAGTAATTGTAGACAATACAGTACATACTTGTATTTTAATGCATATTCCATGCAAAGCCCCAGTGGAGTCTTTAGCATTGGCATCTTGTAAACATTATTATTGAGCTGTTGTTTCTAAAGGTATTTCACGTACACAGTTGTGGTCCAGTGTGCCAGCCCAGCAATCTCTTCTATTCCCTATCAAACCCTGTCCATATGTTAGGAAATTTACATTTGTAATGCAATGACTATAACTACTTGTTTTAGCTGAGTTATAACCTGTCGTATGTGTCAAAATGTCTTTTTTTCTACATTCCAGGACACAGACCATCTTCAAATTCACAATGATAGAGTTATGGTGACACCTTCAGTTGATTGGACACTGGCAAAAAAAAAAGAAAGAAAAATCAAAGACATAACGTCCCCACCCAGATATAACCCCTCCCTGTTAGACAAGGCTCCAGCTTTTTCACTGTCTAAGGTGATGGTCATGTCTAGGGTTGCCACCTCATCCCTTTAAAACCGAACACATATTAATTACACAGGTTCTGTGGCTGATTAAGGTGGTAATTAAACTCACTCACTCTGCATTAGACCAGCCTCAGAACCTGTGTAATTCATATGTGTTCAGGTTTAAAGGGATGAAGTGACAAACCTAGTCATGTCTGTAAAGATTTCTGCACCAATAGCTAGTTTCGCAAAGGTTCCAGCTGGGATTAGGAGATGGGTATTGTCTAGATCCATGTCTTACATTTTTTTTCCATGCTCAGAGGAATAGTACCAGGCCCCCCACTGGACACCCGGGGATGGCCTGCAAGGTAGCTACTTGCCACTGAATTCTGCGTAACGGAACCTTGTGGAATGATATATTACTTTATGGACTGGTACGGTGATATACAGGTCCAGGGTAGTGGTCTTCTGTGGGGATGTTGAGTCCATGAAGGCCCTTGTGGTTAAGCCCACAGTGATGGGTGAAGATTGAGTCCCCTTAGAGGAAGTTCTGCAGCGGGAATGTAGAGTGCCCTGGATTAACCCTATGCTGGTACCCATGTCCTAGCTAGTGGTCCCCCATCACCCCTCCCCCCACGCCTGGTGTTTTTTCTTCTGTGGGTCTAAAATTTCAGCATGGCTCTTTAAGTTTCAAATGTTATTAGCAGTTGCTCAGAACGTTCCTTTTCATATTGGGGGTGCTAGTTAGTGATCTTCCCTCCTCCCTTCCCATGATTAGAGCCACTTGTAATGATTGGTCGTTTTGCATCAGTTTTTTTTATTTTTTATATATAGCTTGGGCAGCTCAGATTCCTCCTGTATAGGCCAGTCTCTGCGGTGCAGCTACAGGTCATGGCAGCAGTGATGCAGCAGGTTTGCTAATGTTTTTTTTCTGCTGGGGTGTTGGGGCACTGGCAGAATACAGGATACCAGCACACCAGAGGTCTTATTTACTCAGTGTCTCTCAGCTGACACGTATCGCTATAGTTTTAGTGAGGGTTCTGGTGTTCATTGGCAGGCCATGTCTCACAAGTGGCAGAAAGTGTGGGGGGGGGCAAAGTAACGGGGTGCAGGGTCCCAAACTCCATTAGGTATGAAGGAATCTCTGTGTAGTCATTTTGTCTCTAGTGGCTCTGACTCCTTTCCATTGTCAGATATGTCAACTAATTTAGGGGCACTGGCCTCCAGTTAATTTGTGGACAGGCTTTTCATCTGCTTTTGCTGGGGTACAGCAACAGCTTTCCAGAATACTTGCTGGTTTAGACCATCTTGGTTGCAAATGGAAGCGTTCCCCCTCACTTTCCCCCCTCCATCTTAACGGATGAAGTACTAGGGGAAGAGGAAGTAGAGGAGGATGATTATGTTCTGGTTGGAGGGGACCCAGGAGAATCTTTGCCTGAAGATTCTATTCCTGAGAAATTCCAGGGTCAAACAAACAAAAATTCCCAGCTCACTTGCCAGCCAGCCTGCAACAAAACCGAATTGACCCTGTCTAACAGTTCACGTTAAAAACAATGGGTTTAGCTGCACACATTCACAACTATATGTGTAAGCTGCAGTGGTCATGTCAAGGCACCCCAGTGTACTGCAGTCCTAACTCTATCATTTTGAGAGTCTCTGAAACTGGAGCACAGTTAGCAGTAAATAGATTAGGCAGGTGTGCCTGGAGGGAGTGTACCCCTCCTTAAAGGTACAGGGAGGCACAGGACACCCAACACAATTGCAGCTAAAGGTATCCCGTGCATTGTTTTTGATGTGTATTGCCCTTCCATGTGCTCCTTGCTACAAAGGCTAGCTATAGATTGGGGTGGTTGCCATTTGTTTGTATAGTCAGAGTTTTTCTCTGACTAAAACTGCCTTTCTGAATTTTAAAGTGAGACGTGTTCAAAGTCAATTGAAATTCTTACTTTCTGAAACGCCTGCCCCAAAGGTGACAGGATTAGGATCATGGTGACTACCATAAAATCCACAGCCTTTCCCTATACATCCTCACCTGAAAGATAATTTGTATATGGACTGGGCTCACCACAATAATGTGTTCATTCTACCAAAGAGGTTCAATCAGCAATACCCCATAGAGAGTTTTACAGCTGGCAATTGTGGCATTAGGATTTTGCCAGAGCCTGAAAGTCTAGGGTTGACAAGCTAGCGGGATCTCTATAATGGAGATATCAAAAGACTATAAACCTTTTTGGGACTTTAAAGGCACAATTGTAGTGAGCTACACAACGTATATAAAAAGGTGGAATTTTATTAATAATATACAAAAAACGAAAAGAATAGACAGAACATCATTAAATACACATCAAATCAAGACATACAACACATATCATAACACCATTGAGGATCCTATCCTGCAGTTTTGTATGTATCCCTATATATTCATATACAATTCAATCATAATCCAAATAAAGGAAAAGGATAAACTTCCCCTAAAAAAGTTGGAAATGGGGGGGCACTGCAGGTCTGGTATTCCCAGAATGGTGTATTCTCCAATTGCTCTACATGTTTCACGTTGACAAGGAATGCTTCTTCAGGAGCTAGAGGTTTAAATAAATGTGTAAAGAGAAAAATTGTTCACATGGATAAATTTAGTCAGTAGGTCGCAGAGAGCGATCAAGGTAGAAATATATTGGTAAAAATAAGGCAAGCAGCAAACGGACACCGGGGCCTCCCAGATATATCACGTCCAATGGTTGTAGATAGGGAGAGCTTGTATAGGCTACAGTTCCCACAATAGAGACAAAAAGGAAAGCCTGGAAGTGCACCGTCCTGCTGAGTTGCTGCCTGTTGTATGTCTCTAGACATACAACAGGCAGCAACTCAGCAGGACGGTGCACTTCCAGGCTTTCCTTTTTGTCTCTATTGTGGGAACTGTAGCCTATACAAGCTCTCCCTATCTACAACCATTGGACGTGATATATCTGGGAGGCCCCGGTGTCCGTTTGCTGCTTGCCTTATTTTTACCAATATATTTCTACCTTGATCGCTCTCTGCGACCTACTGACTAAATTTATCCATGTGAACAATTTTTCTCTTTACACATTTATTTAAACCTCTAGCTCCTGAAGAAGCATTCCTTGTCAACGTGAAACATGTAGAGCAATTGGAGAATACACCATTCTGGGAATACCAGACCTGCAGTGCCCCCCCATTTCCAACTTTTTTAGGGGAAGTTTATCCTTTTCCTTTATTTGGATTATGATTGAATTGTATATGAATATATAGGGATACATACAAAACTGCAGGATAGGATCCTCAATGGTGTTATGATATGTGTTGTATGTCTTGATTTGATGTGTTTTTAATGATGTTCTGTCTATTCTTTTCGTTTTTTTGTATATTATTAATAAAATTCAACCTTTTTATATACGTTGTGTAGCTCACTACAATTGTGCCTTTAAAGTCCCAAAAAGGTTTATAGTCTTTTGATAACTCCAACTTAGTATCAGGGACGTTGGCACAAGTGACTTCTAAGTACCTACAGAGTCACCCTGTATATTAGGTACTTTAATACTAGGACCCTCCCTTTTGGGGATCTCTATAATGATTTGATTGACCCTTAAGGGGTGGGTAGTGGGGTCCCCCAGGGTTCTGTGCTGGGACCAATCCTATTTAATTTGTTCATAAACGACCTGGAGGATGGAATAAACAGTTCAATCTCTGTATTTGCAGATGATACTAAGCTAAGGAGGGCAATAGCTTCTCCGTAGGATGTGGAAACCTTGCAAAAAGATCTGAACAAATGAATGGGGTGGGCAACTACATGGCAAATGAAGTTCAATGTAGAAAAATGTAAAATAATGCATTTGGGTGGCAAAAATATGAATGCAACCTATACACTGGGGGGAGAACCCCTGGGGGAATCTAGGATGGAAAAGGACCTGGGGGTCCTAGTAGATGATAAGCTGAGCAATGGCATGCAATGCCACGCTGCGGCTAACAAAGCAAACAGAATATTGGCATGCATTAAAAAGGGGATCAACTCCAGAGATAAAATGATATGTTTCCCACTCTACAAGACTCTGGTCCGGCCGCACCTCGATTATGCTGTCCAGTTCTGGGCACCAGTCCTCGGGAAGGATGTACCGGAAATGGAGCGAGTACAAAGAAGGGCAACAAAGCTAATAAAGGGTCTGGAGGATCTTAGTTATGAGGAAAGGTTGCGAGCACTGAACTTATTCTCTCTGGAGAAGAGACGCTTGAGAGGGAATATGATTTCAATATACAAATACTGTACTGGTGACTCCACAATAGAAATAAAACTTTTTCGCAGAAGAGAGTTTAACAAGACTCGTGGCCACTCATTAAAATTAGAAGAAAAGAGGTTTAACCTTAAACTACATAGAGGGTTCTTTACTGTAAGAGCGGCAAGGATGTGGAATTCCCTTCCACAGACGGTGGTCTCAGCAGGGAGCATCGATAGCTTCAAGAAACTATTAGATAAGCACCTGAATGACCGTAACATACAGGGATATACAATGTAATACTGGCACATAATCATACAGGTTGGACTTGACGGACTTGTGTCATTTTTCAACCTCACCTACTATGTAACTATGTAACTAACTTATGCAAAAATCTGGATGATTTACCACATGCTTTCAGGATTTCAGTAGATGCTTTGAAAGACTCCATTCAACAGCTTTCCTACAGCTGTAAGCTTTAGAAGTCTTGGCAGTACACATGTGCAGGATCTTGTGGCTGAAGTGTTGGTCAGCAGAATTACCTTGCAAGAAGCATGTGGAATGTTTGCCTTTTCAAGAGGAACATATGTATGGTCCTGCTTTGGATGATTACATCCAAAAAGTGACTGTGGGTAAGAGTACTCTTTAACTGTATAAAAAGAAGGTAAAACCTGTGATTCAGAGACCAGCCACGCCTTCCACTTCCAAGAAGCATTCCTTTCACCAGCCTCAGGCCTTGGGCTTCAAGCCCAAACCTTAGTCCCAGTTTCACAAGAAACCATAGACCCCAAAGTTTTGCACACTTTGGATGTGGTTTGTGCCATCAGGTATTACCTGAACTTAACTGTGTTTTTGGTGTTGGTGGTTGGTAGTTGATTTCTGTGTGCCCTCCCCTCATTTTATTGCTTCAGGATGTCCCTATCATTATGAATTTGAAGATACCCTGTGTACCGGGATATACGAAAAAGAAAAGTGGATTTGGTTGGTAACCAAAAATCCAACTTTCTTTTTCGTATATCCCGGTAGAACATCTTCAAATTCATAATGGTAGGGGCATCCTAAAACAATAAAATGAGCAGCGGGCACACAGAAATCAACTACCAACCACCAACACCAAAAAGGTAAGAATCTCACGCAGCTGGCTGCAAGAAGCGCTGAAGGCAAGAAATGTCTTCAGCGGCATGAACATCCACTTGATAAATCTTAGTATTAGCCAGGTAGCAGCTTTACAAACAGAAGCTACTAAAGCCTGATGATGAATAGTCTGAACACTCCTAGAAGAATGGCCTTTCACCAGAAAAGGTGGAATCTCAACCTTTAAGACAAAACCCTGCAAAATACATTGCCGAATCCATCGAGAAATGGAAGATTTTGCAGCTGCATGACCCTTCCTTGAGCCCTCAGGAAGCACAAAGAGCAGCAGCAGTTAAGTTCAGGTAACAAATCAGTCCATCCTTAAAGTGACACAATATCCTTAATATGCTGCTGACCTCATTGTTCAAGATTCATCTGAGAAAAATCTTTTGTATAAAAATCTTTCAAATGTTCAGCCGAATACCACTCATTTCTCTAAAGGGATGAATTCCTAAAAATGGGGAAAGTGAAAGGAACAAACCTGAAACCATAAAAAAGCAGGTGGAGGGTTGGGTAGGAGTTTTTTTCCTCCTTTAAGTATTTTCATCTACAAATCTCTCTAGAAGTGTGACGTGCGAGTGTAAATGGATTTTAGGGAATCGCTGATCTCTAAAAATAAGTCTCAGAGCACTGTATGCTGAAAAATATTCCATATTTCTATACAAATTATTAATTGTGTTGAACTTTGTTTTCTTTGATGCCAATATGAAAACATGCCATCATTTAGATACTAAAAGGTTGTACTCTGAATGCATTTACATAAAATTATCTAACTGTAAAAGAAAAAAACACTTGCTGTTAAGATGCTACTGAGCTAATTATGAGGAATAATACATACTGCACTGAGTTCAAATGAAGTTTAAATCCCCTGAGTGTGCAAATGTGCGCTCCAGTCTTCCTACGTACTGTGGTGTAACACTAGTCAGAGATGTTTTCTTCCATAGAAGGAAAACTGTGGAAAAAATGTATTAAAAGCAAAAAAGCAAAAAATATAAAAGGAAATGTTGCTACACATGATAAAACCTGTAACACTTGAACCAGCCTCTAGTGGATTCTGCAAAGGATCACAGAGAGAAGAATCAGGAAATGTAGCTCACAGGTGCTCTGGTGGACACTTTTGTGTGAACAGCTGAGAAGGGTTAAGCTGGCCATATATTGGTCGACTTTTGGCCAGTTCCTTTGTGAGTAGCCTTGTGTGGTCCCTAATGGGGGCACAGACAACAATAAAAACCTGACAGACGTTCTAACCTATCCTTACAAAATATCAAAATCATGTGATACTTTGCTCTTCACTGTAATGCTGTTTCTTGAGATGGGTGATGTGATGGGATCAAGAGGCAGCAGGTGGCTAATCACTACATCAAGGAATCGGGAAATGACAGGCCACACCACAATCCATCTTTCTATGCAGGCGTTTGGACTTTTACATTTCTGTTTTTGAATGTTATTAGTACCGTATATACTCGAGTATAAGTCGAATTTTTCAGCACATTTTTTTGTGCTGAAAGTGCCCCCCTCGACTTATACTTGAGTCAAGCACTTTTCTGCAGCAAAAAATTTCATTTTCCGAACCGATTTTGGGGCCCCATATCTCAGAGCCACTTGGTGCTAGAAACCCCAAATTTGGTATGCAAACACAGTGGAACTGGTACCACAACATATCCAAAGCTGAAGTTCCTAGCACTAAGTGGCCCCAAGATACGGGGCCCCAAAATCGGTTCGGAAAATTTCATTCTCTGCTGAAGAAAAGTGCTTGACATTTTCTGAACCGACTTTGGGGCCCCATATCTCAGGGCCACTTGGTGCTAGGAACCCCAAATTTGGTGTGCAAACCCATTGGAACTGGTACCATAACATATCCAAAGCTGGGGTTCCTAGCACTAAGTGGCCCTGAGATACGGGGCCCCAAAACCGATTTGGAAAATATCATTTTCTGCTGCAGAAAAGTGCTTGACATTTTCTGAACTGATTTTTGGGGCCCTGTATCTCGGGGCCACTTGGTGCTAGAAACCCCAGCTTTGGAAATTTTATGGTGCTAGTTCCACTGGGTTTGCCCACCAAATTTGGGGTTCCTAGCACTAAGTGGCCCCGAGATACAGGGCCCCAAATTTGGTCAACTGTGTCCATCTGCAGCAATGTCATTTAAGGAACCTTTGGGTTCAGAGACCCCAAATTTTGGCTGCAGCTAGGGGGCATCTAGGAACCCTTAACTACCAAGTTTGAAGTTCAGGGGACCTATGGCTGCAAATGGGCACAGTGAGGCATGCAAATGGGCACAGTGATGCTGCAAATGGGCATTGTTGACCCTCTTTTCCACTTACAGTAGCTGTGCATTTCTCACCCTCGTCTTATACTCGGGTCAATAAGTTTTTCCCATTTTTTTGTAGTAAATTAGGGCCTCGACTTATACTCGGAACGACTTATACTCGAGTATATACGGTATATGTTTTACATAAAGGTTTTTATCATTTTTATGGTATTACTAACCTGCATACGTTTTAATATAAATATATTCCTGTATTCCATGTCTTTCTTTTATTTTAGGACAGCGCTGGAAGTTTTCCTATTTTAGTGACATAAGCTGCAAAGATCTCCATCGCAGTATTACTACACTGAGAGATCTGCCTGGAGAACTGTCATGTGTTCAAACACTGTACGCAGCTGTTAAAGCCTATGTCGGGTTTATTACAAATCCTAGCAATATGCTAGTGCTGATCACAGTTGTGTACACACAGCTCAATACAGCTGTTACTGGCATTGGGAACATGTAAACAATTAAAGGGGAATTGCAGGGTTTTCATTTATTTTTATATATATACATGTGGAACAGATCAACTTAGCAAAATCAATATTATCATTGTGTTTTAATGTTTTAAAGCTGAACTCTAGGCAAACAGATAAAAACACCGAATATATATATATATATATATATATATATATATATATATATATATATATATATAGGGACGTCTGCCTTTACACGCACATGAACTTTAATGGCATTTTAGTCTTAGTCCGTAGGGTGCAATATTGAGTTGGCCCGCCCTTTGCAACTATAACAGCTTCAACTCTTCTGGGAAGGCTGTCCACAAGGTTTAGGAGGATGTCTATGGGGATGTTTGTCCATTCTTCTAAAAGTGTATTTGTGAGGTCAGGCACTGATGTTGGACAAGGAGGCCCGGCTCTCAGTCTGTACTCTAATTCATCCCAAAGTGTTTTATCGGATTGAGTTCAGGACTTTGTGCAGGTCCGTCAAGTTCCTCCACCCCAAACTCGCTCATCCATGTCTTTATGGACCTTGCTTTGTGCACTGGTCCAAATCATTTGGTGGAGGGTGTGGGGTTGTTTTTCAGGGGTTGGGCTTGGCCCCTTAGTTCCAGTAAAGGGAACTCCTAAGGCATCAGCATACCAAGGAATTTTGGACAATTTCATGCTCCCAGCTTTGTGGGAACAGTTTGGGGAGGGCCTCTTCCTGTTCCAACATGACTGCACACCAGTGCACAAAGCAAAGTCTATAAAGGCATGGTTTGTGGTGGAGGAACTTGACTGGCCTGACCTCAGCCGATAGAACAAGCCAGACCTTCTCATCCAACATCAGTGCCTGACCTCACAAATGCTCTTCTGGAAGAATGGTCAATCATTCCCATAGACACACTCCTAAACCTTGTGGACAGCCTTCCCAGACGAGTTGAAGCTGTTATAGCTGCAAAGGATGTGCCAACTCAATAACTGGGATGCCATTAAAGTTCATGTGCGTGTAAAGGCAGGCATCCTAATACTTTTGGTAATATAGTATATATATATATATATATATATATATACAGTATACAGTGTATATATTGATTTGTATTTCTGTTATTATTTCCTGAGTCCCTGAGCGTTAGACTTAATTAGAGAAATTATATAAAAAAATATATTAATTTTATTAGTACAAAAAAAAGTTTAAAAACCAATCTTCTAGAAAGACAAACATAAGGATAACACAAATGCAATATATTACAGTGATGGCAAAAAAATCCCACTACATAGATGCTCCTTATCCATGAGTGAGAGCCTCACGCGTTTCAAAATAATAAAATATATAATCTTCCTCAGGGACAATTTTGCCATTTCTGAAAGGTACAAGATACAATATAAGTATATAAAATACAGAGATATATCTTATAACATACATCTGAAACGATATATAAAGCTTAAATCAAAGTGTACAAAAAAACTTACATATCAAAAAGCAGTGATTCGAATAAAAGGTTCCTATACCCCATCAGACATCCACAGAGTTTGTGTTAGCCTTTCAACATACAAAAGAACCCCTGGATGTTGTAATCCAAAAGAGGCACCAAATTAGTAAGGCGGAATACCGCCTTGAAACAACAGCTGAGAGCAGCAATAATAGGGGGACCTATGAGAAAAACATACAGCGTGTGTTCCATTAAGAACTTGTGGTCAATCCAGAAAAAGCGCAAAAATAAACAAAAAAAACACCACAAATTGTGACAAACTCCAAGCATTGATTATGCAAGAATTGACTGCCATCAGCCAGGATATGGTCCAGAAGTTGATTGACAGCATGCCAGGGCGAATAGCACAGGTCTTGAAAAAGAAGGGTCAACACTGTAAATATTGACTCGTTGCATAAACTTAAAGTAGAAGTCCATGCTAAAACTAAAATCCCTGCATCTATAGACACCAACATTCTAACACTAACCTATCTAGCCCTGTACAGAAAAAAATCAGTATACATACCTCTTTTGCAGACAATCCGACCCGATCTTCAGCGGCAGAAGCTCCACAGTGGACATGGCCAACACTGGCTGTGAAATGAATGGCAAGTGACGTCACCCATAGAGTTACTAAGGGGCTTCCATTGTTGGACATGTCCTCTGCACCCACCCGCAAAGCAAAGTTGCTGCTGACAGCTCAGTGTGGGATCGGGTCGGATCACCTGCAGAAAAGATATGTATACTGATTTTTTCTTTACAGGGCTAGATAGGTTAGTGTTAGAATGTTGGTGTCTATAGATGCAGGGATTTTAGTTTTAGCATGGACTTCCACTTTAATGTAATTGTCAATAAAAGCCTTTGGCACTTATGAAATGCTTGTAATTATACTTCAGTATAACAGTAACATCTGACAAAAAGATCTAAAACCACTGAAGCAGCAGACTTTGTGAAAGTCAGCTGGGTTTACATACTCTTCAATCAAAGTGAAAATACAATGCTGTCCAATAATTGCTCCACCCTAGTGCATATCAGGATAGAAATAGAGGGGATATCTGCCAATGGGGATACTTGTTTTGGTGACAACTGTCTTAGGCTGGCCACATATGCTTTGATCTTATTATCCGATCTATGTGCAATTTGATCAAAATGATAAACCTTGCCAACAATTGAAAAGCCATTACTTTCCTTCCAATCGATCTATACCAGATTTGATCAAACTGAGTCGATCAGGAAAATGACCAACCATTTTGCATTGATTGGCAGCACTGGGAATGTTCATAAACAAGATAAATCATTTAGCGAAATGTGTATGACCACCATTAGAAAGGATTTCCCTCGCTTGGAGTAATTTCCTTTCACTTTCTATTGTGTTCATTGGACAGAATGGAGGAAAATCTCCCCAGTTGGGCGAAACAAAAAACTGACAAGGCTTTTAGCCATTGCCTACTCTTTCTAAAAATTTTTAAAAAGTTTTGAATTTAGATATACTTTAAGGGGTCTCTTTGTTATCACATAAGAGTCACACAACTTTCACCCACGACTCACACATTTTGCCAATTGAACATGTGTAAATCTTATGACAACATTTATAAATGGACCCCTAGGTATATTAAGCCTGCTTTAAACAATTAGGTTTGGTAAAGAACTGACCACAGCCCATTGACTGGACAATGAAGGAATATCAGCACAATTATAAAGTCACAAATGTTTCCCCCTCCTGTAAGCATATTTATAGCATAAGACAGATGCAATAAAGATGCATTTCAGGTATGGATTTTTTTTACATGGCTACATTGGTCCAATGGACCAATATAACTATGTATATACCATGCCTGGCCGATGCCTCCGGAAGATGGAAATTACTGAAGTAGACAGTGACACAGTGATCTCCACTTGCTTCTGGGCTCCGTGCCGAGCTGCTGGCCTGCATCATTCTGAACACAGGAGGTCAGCCATCCAGCATGAGCACCAATCAGAGAATTCTGAATGAATGCAAAGTGGTCTCTGATTAAACAAGGTGGAGAGGTGGAGCGGTGACGGCAAGTAGACATCACTTGAGTAGAGGGATCTACTTCAGTGACTTTTAGCTTCCAGGGGCATTGGCCAGGTATGGTATTTATATAGGTACTTGGGTCCAAGCTGTTCCAAAGTAACTATGTATAAAATATCCATACCTGGAACTCTTTAATGTATAAATGGTGTTTTATCATCTGTCTGGATTACATTTTTATGTTTATTCTTTAAATGAGCCATGATTTGGGGCACACTGGCCTCTATTTATTATACATAGAGATATGCAGCAATCAAGTTATTATTGTAGAATATATTTAATACAATACATTTTTGGATCCCAGTGTTCATTTTTTCAGTTGGCATGCAGCCCTACGATGTGGCTCCATTGTTATTTCGAGCAATTCTGCTTTCCATTGTTTGGAAACTGAATAGCGTTGCTCCTATTTTTTTTTTCATGCAGACTACACAAATGCATTTCTTCACAGCCTTGTTATATACATTTCATTATAGTCTTTAAGATAAGACCAGCTGTGCAACGACTGCTGTATATATCAATATATCAATCATACACATATAGGATACTGATTCCGCTAGGCTTATATGACCCTGTCATTTTAGGTTACAAGGTACACAGGTGAACTGCACTCCAGGCTAAAAAGCTTTAAAAAAAATGATAAAAAAGATATTCATGAATAGTTTTCAATGCCAATGGATTTGGAATTCTGTTCAGCCAGTGTAGTGAATCACGCACTTATACTGCATAGCATGTCAGGTGGCAACTTCAATACCTAGTTCATATTTCCAACTTCATGTGTTGCTTCTGTACTTTGAACCACCGCTGTGAATACTTGCACAATTTAGCAACAGCCCACAACCTAATTTACCCTAAATCAGAGCCCAGATGTTTATTTATACCCTCGCTATAAAGTGACGAGTCCTTCCTTGGGTATGGAGTTGCAATCCCGCTGAGGTTTCAATCAGAATGCATGCCATCCCTTATACACAGTGGGGTCGATTTACTAAAGGCAATTCCACTTTGCACTGCGAGTACACTTGGAAGTGCAGTCGCTGCAGATCTGAGGGGGACATGCAAGAAAAATAAAAAACAGCATTTTAGCTTGCGCATGATTGGATGATAAAATCAGCAGAGCTTCCCCTCATTTCAGATCTTCCCCTCAGATCTAAAGCGACTGCACTTGCAGTGCACTTGTAGTGCAAAGTAGATTTGCCTTTAGTAAATAAACCCCAATGCTCCTTAGAGTTCAAAATTGTTGACATTCTTTAAGGGGGCTCAAGCCCTGATTCCCCACACCACAGGTGAGTCATTTTAATTTGTAGAACTGATGTACATGGAATAACCATTTTTTTTAGAATTTGCAGTAAATCACTTTAACCAATAAGACATCAGCTTGCAGGAAAATTTGAACTTTGATTAACTATGGGCCACTGCGCCGTCATATTTCCTATTATAATTACACTGTTATATTACATAATTTTTCAAATAACAATTTTTATTGGTCATAGCAACAAGTAGAACATAAACCAAGCACAGTAGTGTACAGGTAGCGCTAGAGGAGTAATAGAGCCAGCGCATATATAAGAACAGTGAACAGTATATTATGTTGTAGAATTACGCAGCAGACACGTTACGTGTACTGTCATTTTTTTCATAAGTTCTACATCTTTAATTCTAGCATACAGCATTCTTCCTGCTAGGGTGGGGAGTGCTGTTTCCAGTGAAGGGCCGTATTACATAATTTTAATGGGCATTAATGGGCATTAGTCTGTAAAGTCAGGGATCCCTTTAATATAGCCATTTACTCCCTTAAATGGAAGTCTAGAATTTCATTTTTTTGTTATCTATATATTAAAGCAAGCCTATGGATATTTGTTTTTTTAAACTTACTATGAAAGCAGATACCCCAAAAACCCAACTATCGTGCAGTTATCTTACTCTGACCCCTCCCACCATCACCCTAAGAAAATACATGGTTGTATTCATGGTTTCTTGGGTGCTACACAGGAATCAGATATAGAATTCTAGTTAGAGATGCCTGCTATTCATAGTACTTAAGGTTTAAATAAGGTACACTTTAATGTAAATAATCTTATCAATGAGTATTAAAGTTTTCTCTCTGCCTCTTTCTCTCTCCCCCTCCTACCTCTCTTTCTCTCGGCCTTGCTCTGTTTTCAGGGTATAGTCTTAAGTGAAAAGACAGTTAAAAGCCACTTTAAAAAGCAATATGAAAAATGCATTGATCTAAATAAGATGAATGGATAATTAATCAGTGACCCTCTTTCATCCTTCTAAATCTGGCCATGTATGGATTGAAATTCGGCCAGTTCAGCAGGGACCAAATTAATTTCAATCCATCTATGGCCATTCCCACTCAGCAGATCTAACAACAGACTTCGGTTGAATAGGAAAGTTAGCAAACTTTTGTCAATGAGCAGCTGCAGCCACTGATCAGTGTTTTCTAAAAGTGAAGGAGTCTCGCTGTCAGAAAACAATGGCACAACGGGGAGGATTCCTCCATCCATCTTCGCTTATGGGGATGGGGGAAACCTTTAGTTTTTTGTCATTCAGCTGGAATAAATGGGTAAAAAATATATGAATCTATGGCAAGCTCAACCGTTTAAATCCTTCTTATGCAGAGCACAGTGGTCATGCTAGCCAGAATCTCAAAGTGTCATCTGCACAGTGCTTCAATCAAGAATGCTGCTCATGGAGCAGTCTTTACTTTTCTCATTAATATAATTCTGCCTTGCGTAGATAAAAAGGGGCCTACCAGAAATACGTAATCATTTGATTTTCTGCAATATGAACAGTGCTTTACTCTAAGGTAACCCATAAACACCCATTTTCATATTCTTCTCACACAGAGGGTAGCGGTCTTGATCTCCAGCGGTGCATCACGCCCTCAGTACAGTGTTCCAATCATTAATGCTGCTCATAGAGCGATCTGTTTTTTCAGTAATAAATTGTGCTTAACTGGCCTGTGAGTCCAGGGTGGCACCAGAAACAGAGAATCCTTTGATCCTCCGGTTGGCCTAGTGGATGGGTGGCCTCTGGCAGCTGCAGATTGTGCCCTTATTGGTAATGCCCAACATTGAGAGTTGGTCTTCATTATTAACTGTGGCACCAAAATGTTTTTCATTTTGCTTCAACAATTTCATTTAAAACCAAAAAAGTAGGGAAACTGACTACTTGTTACTGAATTTTGTGTTTGACCTCGACTCCTCTTCTCAGCAGACCTCTAGATAATAAAAAAGCTTGCAGGTGTCTTTTCAGCACGTAAACTAACAAAAATAAAACCATCTTTCCCAACCCGGGAAGTTATATTTCATCTCATAGCGTTAGGGTTAAGAAGTAGAAATCAGACACAACAGGATGCGCTGGAGGCCAAGCCTTTGTTTCACCACTCAACATCTATTTTCCAAATTCAGTTTGCTGACCAAACAGTCAATTGCTGAGTAATCAATCATATATAGAGTGGATGACAGATGGCTTAACCTGTCTTCTTGCCATTGTCTGACGAGGAAGAAATCCTTACTTTACAAAAAGAAAGCGACACTTTTAATTGTGTGAAAGTGAGTTATGTGACATTAGTAATTGTCTCATGAAAGATCGGATTAAACATACATACTGTGGTCTTCATGTGATTCCACGTTCATGGACACCTTAGAGATATTTATATAACATTTCCACAATTATTATTTTTAGTGTGAGAAAGTATTAAAAAATTCAATAATTTATATATTATGAAACTTTTAACAGCTTTAGTCCAGGGTACCATTTTAAAATTGCATTTGTCTGTCCCAGCAACATTTTAAAACAGTGCTCAGTTTTAGCAGTAGCGGGAAGTCCCAAATATGTGAGTACTTACAGTGCTGGCTGTCAATGACAACTGCGGTCCAGTGTGAGGAAGTGTATGAATTTTTTAGCCCCTGGGTTTGCATTTCTTCTTACGAACACTCTTATTAAGCACGCAGTGTAACACACTGGAGAGATGTGATGATGTCATCTATGAAATCACCAGAAATGGCTTTGAACTCAAACAACCATCTTTGGGCAGTGCGGCTTCCAACCAACACGTTGGATGCTTTGGAGGACATTTATACTTGGGGGTTGATTTACTAAATGTGTAAACTTACTTACTTAGTGTAGTGAATGAGGTGAAGTTGTGCTGACTTCAAGTTTCAAATCAAGTACACAACAAGAAAAAAAACTATTATTTTTCATTTTTCCCTGCAGATGATTAAGTTATGCAAAATTTATTTTCACTTTGTTTCACCTTGTTTCTAAGATATCTGGAAATTTAAAAGTAAACACTCTTTAATTGTTTAGTAAATCAGGGTTGCTGTCTTAGCCTCACATACTTACCAAATGTGCCCAATGTAATTCTGAATTTATGCAAACCTTATGTTAATTCCTGTCTGTGCAAACCCCACTTATTGTAATGTTATATTAGGGCCGTTTTAATGGCATTATGGACCCCTGGGCAAGGTAATGCACTGGGGCCCTCAACCAGCCTCCCCCAACTCTCAAGAATTAAAGTACTGTATTAATAGTTGATAGAATTAAACATGTATATAATTAGTACTTTCAATAAATTGATTTTAAACAATAAGAAAACATACCATAAATCGAAGTCTAATCAACACAAAGGGCACAGTATGGGGGGGGGGGGGGGGGGGGCAGAAGGGCACAGTACAAGGGGAGTCAGGAGGGCACAATACTGGGATCAGGAGGGCACAGTACAGGTTTCCGGGATGCTGCCCAGGACACGGCCATCCATTTTTAGTAAAAAACGTGACTGTCCCAGCAAATCTGGGACAGTTGGCAAGTATAATGTAATGCAAAATTATCATGGGACCCCCACGTACCTGGGGCCCCTGGGCAGGGTCCAGGGGTGCCATGCATAAAGACAGCCCTGGTTATATTACCAATCTCCCAAACAGATGATTTTTTCCTGCATGCATTGTGAGCTAGCTTCAAAAGATTAAAAAGCTCAACCCAAATTAAAAGACAAACATTTTGGATTTGTTCTCCATATCACATACGTGATATCCTATTAGTCAGAAGATGTGAGCAATTATCTTAGTGGATACATGTCTGAGATTGCACAAATTATTTAAAACTTGTCTTGAAAAAAATTACAGGAATCTGGTTTAAAAAAAAAAAAGTGACTATATGAGCAATATTGATATAAGAGTAGGTTCCCACCACAGCAGACTCATCAGCACATTGACAAGCAACTGTTTGCGTACTGCAGTACATTTTTTCCAGTGAATTACAATGCTGTATTTGTTTTTTGGTGGGGGAGCTTTATTTTAAAGACATCACTATCCTTTTACCTAATGCAAGCTGCCATGCATGGCAATGCGATAAAATTTTGCCTGTAGCAATTTTTTTTACAATGTACACGTATAACAAATATACTAACAATTTAAAACAAGGCTTTTTCTTTGTCCATGTGTTTGAAATGCACTGACCAATACAGTCCAATGCATGGGAATGTTATATTTGTATAATTATTACTATTATTATCTAGTTGTTATTTGAAATATATCTTTTTAGTAGGGATGAACCGAACACCGCCCGGTTCGGTTCTCACCAGAACTTGTGAATAGGCAAAAAATTTGTACAAACACGCGAACACCGTTAAGGTCTATGGGACACGAACATGAAAAATCAAAAGTGCCTGAAGGGACTGGTATGGATTTTGGGGGGGACCCCTATGCCATTTAAAAAAAAAAATTGGCGCAGGGTTTCCACACCAGACCTGAAGGGCCTGGTATGGCTTTTGGGGGGACCCCCACGCAATTTATTTTATTTGGGTGCGGGGTTCCCCTTAATATCCATACCAGACCCAAAGGGCCTGGTAATGGACTGGTGGGAACCCATGCCATTTTTTAAAATGATTTTCATCTATATTGCCGGGACCCGACAATACATTACAGCCCTGAGTAGTTTTAAATTACTTTTTTTCCATTAGAAATGTCATTTTGCTGTGGTATTGTTCTAAACGCGTGAAAAATGCGCTACTTTACAGGCATACTAAGGACACCCCCCAGGCACGATATTTAAAGGAATATTTCATTTTTATTATTTCACTTTAAGAATTATAAAAATCAATGCTCCCTTTTTTTTGCATTGATACATGTCCCCTGGGGCAGGACCCGGGTCCTCAAACACTTTTTATGGCAATAACTTGCATATAAGCCTTTAAAATGAGCACTTTTGATTTTTCATGTTTGTGTCCCATAGACTTTAACAGTGTTCGCGTGTTCGTACAAATTTTTTGCCAGTTCGCAAGTTTTTCATGTTAGTGTCCCATAGACTTTAATGGCATTCCGCGGCTTTCGTATTTGCTGCGAACACCACATATTGTTCGCTGCTTGGCGAATGGGAGAACACCCGATGTTTGAGTCAAACTTAGGTTCGACTCGAACATCGGGCTCATCCCAACTTTTTAGACAGATTTGCTGCATAGACTGTGCACATGCCAAAAAAATGGATTAAATATGTGATGACTGCAGCAATAATCTGTGCAAAGTAAAAGACTGGAAGCTGGACTGGTGACCCTGAGATATAGGTTACAATCCCAGAGAGAGCAAATTTTGGTGTGGATTTACTAAAGGCAAATAGACTGTTTGCAAATGCAGTTGCGCCAGAGCTGAGTAAATGAGGGGAATCTAAGGACTTCCACCATCCAATCGTGTGCAAGCAAAAATGCTGGGGTTTTTTTTCCGTGCATGTGATTGGGCATTCTTTGCAAAGTGAAGCTTCATCTAATTTACTAAGCTTTGGAGCAACTGCTCTTGCAAAGTGCACACTCTATTTGCCTATATTAAATCCACCCCTATATCTAAGGGGATAATCTAGGTATGGCAGTCAGAGATCAGTGCTGCCACTGCAGACAAACTACAACTTGTGAATACCCAATAGCTGGAACATTGTTGGTTGCCCATGCCCAATGTATAACACTCATCGCTGTGTGGCCACTTCTTCTTTTACAAAAGACAGTCACCCCAGAGGTCAAATGGTGACTCAGTCAGTTTATTTATTCTACATTGGACCATTTAAGCTAGGAGACAGTTACCAAATTATGTCCAGGAAAGCCACACATGATGGAGTGTTGGGGGAAGTCAGCCCTAGACAGAACAATAGAAAATACATAAAGCATTCTTCATTAGACGCAAATATCATGTTTCTCTAGTGAACTCAATTAACGCCCACTGTCCGGAACAGCTGCTCTTCGACTGAGAAACAGACTTTAATTTCTTGATATTTTTCTATATCTAATCTTAATTACTTTAACTTTAATTCATTTGCAAACCATGTTTATATATATATATATATATATATATATATATATATATATATATATATATATATATATATATATATATATATATATATATATATATATATGTCAGCTTCAAATGTAGAGCTCAGACACCACATTGCATTTAAGGTATTTTTGCCCATTTTTAAAATTATTATTATTATTTATTATTATTATTATTATTATACAGCATTTATATAGCGCCAACAGTTTGCGCAGCGCTTTACAACATGGGGCAGACAGTACACTTACAATACAAATCAATACAGGAGGGATCAGAGGGCCCTGCTCGTTAGAGCTTACAATCTAGAAGGGAGGGTCAAGTGGAAACAAAAGGTAATAACTGTGGGGGATGAGCTGATGGAGAAAATGAAAATACAGTTGTTAGGTGTGGGTAGGGTAGGCTTCTCTGAAGAGAAGGGTTTTCAGGGATCATCTAAAAGCTAATAAAGTAGGAGATAAGCGGACAGATTGGGGTCGGGCATTCCATAGGATTGGAGAGGCTTTGGAAAAGTCCTGGAGGCGAGCATGGGAGGAGGTGACGTGGGAGCTAGAGAGCAGGGGGTCTTAAGCTCCTGCTCTCTCTTTATTAACGTTGTAGAAAACACAGGGGGTCTGTGACAGCACAATCCAGCATACTACAAAACATTCAGGCTGAGAGATCTTACTAAAACTGGAGCACTCAGAGTCTGGTGCAGCTATGCTAAGTAACCAATCAGTTTCTAGCTTCAGCTTATTCAATAAAACATTGGCAATAAAACCTGGAAGCTGACTGGTTTGTATTAAGAACTGTACCAGATTTTGAACTCTCCAGTTTTAATAAATCTCCCCCTATGAGTGCTATAATATTGGGAGCCCAGGGTCACCAGCTAGCTGTTTGTTAAAGTAAAACAATCTTTATTGTTCCTTCAAAAATTAGGAAAATAGAAAAGCTTTCTTCAGCAATATTAGAACTCGCTGCTGGTAGACCGATCCCACACTTGGGTTAGGTTTCTTGTCTGCTTCAGGGTACAGGAAATGCTGAGGGATCTCCGCAAACAAAGTCTCAGTCATCAGACAGCCCACTCTTTCTCACAGCTGTGAACTACTTCACTGGACCTCACAGACAGCAGGTGCTGACTCCTTTTCAAGTTTTCCCCACAGGCAGGTAATCCTTTTGGGACCAAAGTCCCTGTAATCAGGGTTGAAGGCTCAGTCCCCCCAATGTTTCAGTACCCTCCACTCCAACCGGACTACCCAGGAACCCCTCACCCTGCATGAGCGAGAACCCCTGATAAGTCAAAAATGTTTCTCATCATCTCCCTTAAAGGAACTACAATCCAAATAATGGGAAAACATTCCAGCCTTTCAGGGCCATCCCTGGCGTCCTGTACAGTGCCAATATACAGGTGTATTGCAAGTGCAGACTGTTAGCAGTTCTTGCATACCAATAGCATTATACCATGGGTTTGGAAAGTCTGTGAGTATTCAGGACACAGGCAAGTGCTTTGTGCACTGATGGCATGCGGGCCATCCTGGTGTTTGCATACAATGGTTCTTTTTCAACAAATTGCCTGGCTTACCTTACAAATTATTACAGGAAAAAAAAAATACTAGATCCCTGATAATTTTCTGTGTTGAGCTCCCCTTGCTGACCATAATACCTGCATCTCACATTAACCCTCCCTGTGACCAAACCTGAAAGTAATTCCAACCCTAACCCTCACACTTGCTCTCCCTGTAGCCCTAGCCATGGTCATTACTTTCCCAGTATCCTTAACCCTCATACTAACCCTCCTTGTAGCCCAAAACTTCACAGTAACCTACCCACCAACTATCTCTGTAGTCCCAACCCTCACTGTTACCCTTCCTGTAGCCCTGACCCACACTGTTACTGCCCTGTTATCGTTAACAATCACAGTAACACTCATGCTAACCCTTCCTGTAGCCCTAGCCCCCATAGTAACCTTCATACCAACTCTCCCTGTTGTTCTAACTTTCACTGTTACATTCACAGTAACATTCATACTAACCCTACCTGTAGCCTTAACCCTCATAGTAACTCTCACACCAACTCTTCATGTTGCCCTAACCCTTCCTGTTACCCTCCCTGTTACCCTAACCCTCACAATAAGCCTCCCTGTAGACTTAACCCACACTGTTACTTTCTCTTCATCCTCAACACTCACAGTAATGCTCATACTAACTCTTCCTGTAGTCTTTAGTCAAAGTAACTCTCAAACCTACTTTCCCCATAGTCCTAACCCTCACCGTTACCCTCCCTGTGACCCTATCCATCACACTAACCCTCCCTGTAACCCTAGCTGTCACACCAACACCCCTTGTAACCCTAACCATCACACTATCCCTTCTTGTAGCCTTAACTTTCACTATTACTCTCCTGGTATCCTTAACCCTCATGGTGACCCTTCTTGTAGCCTTAACCCTCACTGCAACCCGCACAACATCTCTCTCTGTGGTCCTAATGCTCATTGTAACCCTAACCCTCACAACAACCCTCCCTGTAGCCCTAACCTGCACTGTTTCTTTCTCTTTGTCCATAAACCTCACAGTAATTCTCATGCTAACCCTTCCTGTAGTCTTACCCCTCACAGTGACCCAACTGTCCCTGTAACCTTAACATCATACTAACGCTCCTTCTAATCCTAACCATCACACTAATCCATCATGTAGCCATCACACTAACCATCACACTACCGTTCCCTGTAGCCCTTATCTTCTCTGTAGCCCTAACCTTCACAGTACCCCTTCCTATAACTTGAACACCCATCAGAACTTTAACCCTAATGCCCCGTACACACGGTCGGACTTTGTTCGGACATTCCGACAACAAAATCCTAGGATTTTTTCAGACGGATGTTGGCTCAAACTTGTCTTGCATACACACGGTCACACAAAGTTGTCGGAAAATCTGATCATTCTGAACGCAGTGACGTAAAACACGTACGTCGGGACTATAAAGGGGGCAGTGGCCAATAGCTTTCATCTCTTTATTTATTCTGAACATGCGTGGCACTTTGTCCGTCGGATTTGTGTACACACGATCGGAATTTCCGACAATGGATTTTGTTGTCGGAAAATTTTATAGCCTGCTCTCAAACTTTGTGTGTCGGAAAATCCGATGGAAAATGTGTGATGGAGCCTACACACAGTCGGAATTTCCGACAACAAGGTCCTATCACACATTTTCCGTCGGAAAATCCGACCGTGTGTACGGGGCATTACACAAATCCTGCCATTAACTCTTAACATTGAACCTCCTTAATGTAAACCTACCCCTTTATTTATATACTGTATTCACCTCAACTGCACCAGGATCCTTTGAGTAGAACAACCTTCCTGTCCTAAAAGATGCTTTTGTGATGCATCTCATATATGCATTGTGGGTATTTAAAAAGCATGTTATGAACCAAAGTGTGCCTTCTAGTTTTGAATAAACTGTACAGCAAATGTGTTGGTAAATGCATGTTTTTTTGTTTTGTTTTTACATGTTCTTTAAAAACACATTATGTATATACCCTTACAATATTTTTGCCCTCCCCCTTTAAAGTCAGCAACCCAGAAATTCTAGAAGTAAACTCAGACTGTAGATTAGGGTGCTGATAGAGGGCCAAGCCAATCGCAATGTTAACGCTTTGTCTTCTGCAGTGCTAGGCTTTGAGGGGACAGCGTTTGCTACATGTACGGAGCAGTAGCCCTGTGCTCTGTGGTGTCACAGATCATTAAATGAGCAGGGATATGTTAGACACTTTGCCCCAGGCAGCAGTGCGATAATACTGTTGTTTCTATTTATGCTCAGCTATTTTAGCTCCTTCCATGTTATTAGTCAATTTAAACTACAAGGAACTATTGACCCGGAAACGAATGAAAGACATTTCTGTCGCAACAAACTTCTGAAATCTCTACCAAAATTAGTGCTGAATCTGGCGACTCTGAGAAACACAACTGTCTCTGTGTGTCCTGGAGGGGAAGGAATTGCACAATTGGCAGGGTGTTATTTGGGGTACGTTAAAGGTTGAAATACAGGTTACTCTCCCACGTCTGAACAAATTACTTCATGCTAATTGATCTAGATAGCTATGCATTGCTGCAGACCAAGAAACAACTATTTTGATGTTTTTTTCATGCAAGGTACTGTGCAGCTATATTATAATGATATAATGGTAGAATATATTGATGGCAGTTTGAATCCAGGAGTCTGTTGTCCTGAGAAGAGATTTAGGTTGAAGACCATCTTAGATTGTAAGCTCTAAGGAGCAGGGCCCTCTGATTCCTACTGTATCAAATTGTATTGTATTTGTACTGTCTACCCTCAAGTTGTAAAGCGCTACGTAAACTGTTGGCGCTATATAAATACTGTATAATAATAATAATAATGACTGACATCACTTCCTCAATGTACATTTACTGGTCTAAGGTCTATCAAACCTTTCTTCTGTCCATACCTAGACTAAAAAAAAATGCTCAGAATTACCATTAGTGACTTTATATTTTGGCCACTTGGAGTCTAGAAAAGCATGTATTGTAATGGAAACGTTATAATTTAACAATAAATGCAAAAAAAAAAAGTACAAGGAGAAGAGAGCTAGGTGTCTCTAAAAAACGCAGAACAAAAATACACAAATCCCAAATATATATAAAAGACAGAGGAAAGAGCTTACTTAAAGCAATTCACGCTGATCAGTTTATATGTGAGAAATAACTATTTGGTAAGCATTAGTGGAGCACTTGCAGTTGTGGACTGAAGTTGTGGACTGAAGTGTGACATTTACACTTATTTATTCTATTTGCACTATTGAAATATGGCTATTGATCTGGGGAACATCTTAGAACTTTTATTTGAACACTACATTCTTGGGATTGTAATTTCGGACACTAAGGCTCAATTCACATCTATGCGTGTTGCTTTTGAGCGTTTCTGCAGTGCTTTTTGCTGTGCTTTCTGTGTTTTTGTAACCATGTTTTTACAGTGATGTTACAGTAAATTTGCCACGTTTTGCGATTTGTGTGGCTTTTCTTTTTGTATTGTTTTTTACATTCACTGTATATAGCTGTTTGCTAAGGAGCAGGTCGGGAAGCCAGCCGTGTCCTTAACAACCGATGAGTCATCAGCTGTCAGCGGACTTGCCCGCTGACAGCTAGATGTAAAAATAAAATTGCCGGCTAAAAAGTTAAAAAAAAACAAAAAACGGCATGCCCCCCCCAAGACCATACCAGACCCTTTGGTCTGGTATGGATTTGGAGGGGACACCCCCACGCCAAAATAAAAAAAAAATGGCGTGGGGTCCCCCCCAATATCCATACCAGACCCTTATCTGAGCATGCAGCCCGGTAGGTCAGCAAAGGGAGGTGACGAGCGAGCATCCCTCCTCTCCTTAACCATACCAGACTGCATGCCCTCAACATAGGGGGTGTGGGTGCTTTGGGACAGGGGGACGCTGTGTTCCCCCACCTCAAAGCACCCTGCCTCCATGTTGATGGGGACAAGGGCCTCTTCCCGACAACCCTGGCCGGTGGTTGTTGGGGTCTGCGGGCGGGGGCTTATAAGAATCTGTAAGCCCCCTTGAACAAGGGGACCACCAGATCCCACCCCCCCATGTGAATGGGTGTCGGATACATTGTTTTCCTACCTATTCATCAAAAAAGCAGTGAAAAAAAAAACGGTTTTGAAAAGTCTCTTGTTAAAAAAATAGTTCTAAACTGTCTTCTCCCGGAATTGTCTTTTCCCATGCTGCTGTCTTCTTTCTTACCTCCGGTTACCCACTAAAAACAAAAAAGGCCGCTCTGAGGCTGTCTTCCTCTGTTGTGACGTCCCCCACTCACTGTCTGACATCTCTTATATAGCCATGGGGCGTGGCCATTCGATGATGTCACCCGGAGAGCCCACCCCATTGTGATGTCACAGGGAACAGGCTCTCCGAGTGACGTCACCAGATGGCCATGCCCCATGGCTATATAAAAGATATCAGACAGCGGGGGACGTCACAACAGAGGAAGACAGCCTCAGGACAGGAGTAGCCTTTTTTGTTTTTAGCGGGTAACCGGCAGCGAGGAAGAAGACAGCGGCATCGAGGAAGAAGAAAGCGGCACTGGAAAAGACGGGAGAGACAGCGGCGGGAGCAGACGGCTCTGGGAGAAGACAGCACTAGGAGATGGCGTGAATTTTTTTAACCGGCAATTTCTTTTTTACATTCAGCTGTCAGCGGGGAAGACCGCTGACAGCTGATGACTCATCGGGGAAGCTCCCTGACAGCCGATGAATCATCGGTTGTTAAGGACGTGGCAACCAGCTATATACAGTGAATGCAAAAAAAAAAAAAAACTCAAATTACAAAACTCAAATCGTGGCAAAGTTGCGGTAAAAATGCAGTACTTGCGTTTAGGATGCGGGTCTATTGAAGTCTATTACATGTAAAACACTGCATTTTGCGGGAAAAAAGTCCCCGACCCTTTCCAAAAACACAGAGGCACAAAAATGCATTGATGTGAACGTGTTCCATAGGAAACCATATAAAAAAGATTCCCTGCATTTCTGCAAAATGCAAAAAGCATCAAAAAGCGCATTAGTGTGAATCGAGCCTAAGAAATGGTCTAGCACCTCCTGAAATCTGTGGATACTTTGGATTCCTGTTTGTTGTATTTACTTTATCATTAAAGCACCCCTGTGATTCTTGTTAGTTGTACTATATAATTAGGTTACTGTTGTAAGTGTAAACCTTCTTCCTACTTATTAATTTGTCATTATCCACAAGATCCCAGAAGGCAGGCAGCGACTATTGATGATGGGGGCATCTGAAGCCCATTCCTATTTGCTTCCAGGATTCCGAACAGCTTTCTCGCGCCTGTGCAGTAATGACACTGCGCGGTGCGGCGTGTTGTTTACAGGTTGCCAAAACAATGGCAGCATCGGTCGAATTTCCTGCCCGTGGTTATGGCAACTTGTCAAACAACACAGAACCTCCTGTGTCAAAATACCGCGATATTTCATTGTTAGCCATCCCTAGGACTTCTGGGATAGATGACGCCGATATCCCAGGAGTCCTAGGGAATCACTTAATGATGAAATCGCCTAGGCAGCCGGGACAGGAACTGCAGACTGCACAGATAAAATTAGGTATTTAGCAATAAAAAATAAAAAAAGAAATGATTGCCATATCATACTGTTCTATGTAATTTGTATTATTGTTTGGTTACTTATACATACACATATTTTTAATAGTTTTTTTTTTTTTTTTACTATATTTCTTCCAAGGCACAGGCTTAAATGGTGTGTAGTATAAAAAAATGATAACTTTATTTAACCGATGATTCCCTAGAAGAAAAGTAGACCACCCCCAAAGACATTTAAAAACAGGTAAAAAACAAGAAAATAGCTGAATTATAATGGGTCCGCAAACTCCTTATATACAGCATATAATCTTAGGAATATGTACAATGGAATCAATCTTATATGCGAGTAAAGCCAAGTCAATTATATTAGTCTGAAAACGTGTTTTGTAGATACATATGGTGCTTGAAAAGTATTTTTTTTTTTTTTTTTTTATAAAATGATTGAATAATATACATGGTACTAATGCTCATGTTAGGTAAAATCAAGTCAATGGCCAGTGGGACAGTATAATTGGTAATCTGACTGTATCTTAAACCCACATTTCCAGTGTCTCCTTTTTCTCCAACTAACAAAAACCACATGTTCTAAGGATCCTGCAAAGCCCACAGTGAGGTGCTATAAAGACTTGAGCACAGTATCAGAACATGGTGTTGGAATTGAAATGTTAGATCTGCAGGCAATAAACCTAGTAAAGGACAACAGAACTGTGAGTAGCCCAACAAGACTTCTCTTAGAAGGGTCATTTACACTGATAGAGTAAGCCTAACATAGCTGTTGAATAAAGTACATACGTATGTACATATGTTGCCCACAATGTTGATTGTCTGACCATGGGCTCCAGAGTTTTCCCAAAATAATTTGGATTGTTAATGTTTTCACCTTTTGGCGTGTATAATTTAGGCTGCACAGAATAGTTTGAATACCTTAAATGTCAGTAATTATGCAATAGATTTAGAATGAGGTGATAAAGTGTTGAATAATATTGTCAAACATATGACTAATTTCCTGACTAATCATTTCTGGCAGCTAACATAGAGCAACATAATGTGTAGAAAAATGTCATAACTGTCAAATATATCAGTTTTCTACAAGCCAGGATATTTTACATGCATAGTTGTGTATACTATTAGATGCTCCTTCCTATTTTTTGGGGGGTTATTGGTCCTTAATGGTTTGTTAGGCAATCACCCCCCCCCCCTAGGTATACCTCCCCACTTTCTGAGATGGGAAAAGGGGACACTATTTAGCACAAATATGTAGGTAAAGGACACAACCATGCCACTCCCTCATTAGGTAGAGAATGAAGAATCCACATACAAAACATTATTGGTTAACCAACAAGGGTTTTTTAAACACTTCTTTTCTTTTATAACTAACTTAAAAATAACATACTCACAAAATTAGAGCTTAGTAAATAATGAATTTCATATATCAGACCAAAATGAGGGACCACTAAGAAAAAAAAGAGGAGCAGAGGTATTTGGTTCCAAAAAATGGATAGTCTTTTCAAATAAAGGACAATTGGGAGCTATGTAGAAATGCCATAGTGTCATTGTACATGTATTATTACATGTAATAAGCCTCTAAAGATAAATGTTAAATATCTTCACTGTCTTAACAAATATAGGAAGGTCACTACAATCATCATCATTATTTCTAAGTTGTTTAGTCTGTAAAGGACAGAGAAAAGGTGGACTATACAGATTTATCTGGGGATTCCTTCAATTTGGACTCATCCAAACTGAAGTAAGACCCAAAGAAAGGTGCATAATAAAATTTCAAGGTGCATCTGAAAAAAAAAACCCTTCAATGGAATTATAGCATACAAAATTATTCAGGCCTGTATGGTTGTAATGGTAGTGTGTGAAAGGAGGAATACCGTAGACTCAGAACAAAGCATTTGGATATACTGTGCATTTTTTACATGAGTTACATATGAATAGAACAAACTTATGGATCTATTTAGCATTGTTTTTGACCAAGGGTCATCAAACTTTTGCACAATATTCACCCATTTTTTTGCCAAGATTTTATTTTCCACATTTACTCCCTGTGGTTTTTGCCCATTTTTAACAAGATTCACTGATCAAAAATTTGCATCAACAAAATTTGCGTCAAAAAGCATTCCCCAATGTAAAGACTTATCAAACAAGAGTCACTAAAGTAAATTCAATTGAAATTTCTTTAAATCAAAAGTAAAGGTTGGTGGTATGGCCAACCATTGTCATAATTTGCAAATATGCTGAGCTTACTTTCACATTATGACATGATTACCTCTATGTGTGAATGTTATCTTCTACTTTTTCCAGGTCCACTGTCTTCTTGCTTTGTCCATTGGGCAGACACCCAACTCCATCTTACAGATGCCGGGACATGTACACATTTTTACTAGTAGATAGCAGATAACTAAAAGGTTTTTAGAAGAGACTTGTAAAGTCTCTTCTACTAAAAGTCCCTACCTGTTGGCAAATTTTTTGTTTTCCACTTTAACTCTTGCCCAATTTGCCCCTAGTTTTAATTAAAAACTATTTACTTGCTATGGACTAGTGAAATTTGGCCAAAAAGAGATTTATAGCGTTTGAACTGGTGCACTTTGGCCATTTGACATGCTGTAGTCATTTAACCCTCTTCTAACTTTATATCTCACTGTTCACTTGTGGGCTAGCTTTGGTGTTGTTTCAGTATTTTATTTTTTTATTTGAATGATGCAACTCCAGCATTACTGCTTTTGGCAGGAGAAAATTGCAAGCACCTGATTTTGGCTGAATGTGGGCTGTTGCCCTCTCTGAAGCTGAGACAGTTACTTTCTGATGCTGAGGTGGTTAAGCGTTACTGTCTGTCTCAGCTTCAGCCCCGGAAAGAAGTGGGGTAAAGTTTGGGGGGGGGGGTGACAATCCCTTGGTGTACCTTAATTTTTGTGTGGCCCTGGCAAGTTAGGCTCTTTGGTTTTTGGAAGTAGGGCCAAAGTCTACTATGTCTACTTTAGACTCAACTTGACCCCTGATTTTGCACTGCTGATTGAAACACATTGGAACACTTACTTTTCACAACTTCTATTTAATTTTCATATTATTCTCTCAAATTGTTATGTACAGTATGTAATCAGAGTATATTATGTATTTATGACAGATGACATCAGTTCATAACACCACAAATCTTGCAGAGGAGCGCTATAACTGGGTATATGAGGCAACACATTCTGTCACACAGAGTTGTGCTTCAGCCTCCTTAAATTAAGTTTCCACTGTTAATGCTTTACAGGAACAAAGCTGATATACTCTCTATCCAAAGTCACGGATCTTGTTCTGTGCCATGCTGCATAATGTGGCCATCAAGCATCACTTGCAGCTAAATCTCCACTGTATTTTTAAAGTGGTTCTAAAGGCTCAAAGTTTGCATGAAGGTAAAAATCTTCCTCTGTGCAGCAGCCCCCCCAACCCCCCCCCCCCCAATACTTACCAGAGCCCTATCTCTATCCAGCAATGTGCACAAGAGCCTCGGCTGTCTGGGGACTCTGGGGTCTCTCCCTATTCATCACAGCCAGTGAGCCAATGAGGAGAGAGAGGGGGTGTGGCTGAGCCTCAGCTCTGTGTGTGAATAGACACACAGAGCCACGATTCGGGAATGAGCCTGCTTGGGTTCCCTCATTGCAAGCTGCTTATTCTGGGGGCACTCAGGAGTATTTGACTTGGCAAGAGTCGATCATACAAGATTCGCCAATCTCTCATGTCCCCTGCAGCCTCCACTAGCTTCAACAGGGTGGATCACATGACCAGACTGGAGCAGCCTGAGAATAGGTAAGTACTCGTATATACATCTTTCTTACAAAGGTTAGGCACCATAGCTGTTAAGAGGCGAAATGGACAGTTTTAAGGCTAGTTAGGTGTATAGTGGAATTACACTTTAATTGAAAAAGGAAAAATGAATTGCTTTGGCGTACCACTTGCAAAGTGAATGAGAAAGGGGGTTAGTCACCAAGGACTGAGAGGTAGGCATAAGTGGGATGGTTTCAGATTACCAGGCTACTTGGCTATAGACAACAGTTATTGGGGATTATTTACATACTTTTACATTTTACTTGTACTAACATTTTTATTTAGGTTTTTTACTCCTGCAATGGTACAAAGACTGCAGAATACAGTTATCCAGTCACTGAGAAGATATGTCTGTAAAACACAGCACATTTTCATAGAAGATCCTTTGTATATTAATAAGCAGTAGAACTAGCAGGGGAATCCCTAGCTGTAGAGTGCACACTGAACGGCTGTGAAAAATGAATCTTTCAGTAACACGTGTGGGCTTTGAGGTGAACCACAGACGCTTCATGAATCCAAGATACAGCACAGCTCTTTTTTATTTATTTTTTTTTCACTTTTTCTTGTGATGTGAATGATCAAGTAATCTTTCCCTAAAATGTGTAAAATACCAGTGATCACGAATCTGCGAGTTATATGGATGGCTTACGGGAGCCAACCTGGCTGGCGACGTCTGGAAAGTGGTGAGGTCAAAGAGATACAGTACATTACAAAAGCAGTACTTTACATTTATACAGGAATTATGGAAAGGTAAATAGCAACTGAAGCAGAATTATAAAGTAATTAGTCTGATTTAGCAAGGCAAAATATTAGCAAAATTTGCAGTAGTCCATACCATTTATTCACAAACTGTCTTAACTGATCTGTCAACAGTTAAAGTGGACCTTTCAGTAACTTTACAAGCCTGCATAGACTAATTCATAAGATGTCACAATTTACAGCATTCAGTGTCCTTCAAAATTAATTAAAAAGCAGTTCTTGGGCTTAAATTAAGCGACATTGCCTAGCTTGAGATGATGCCATCAGTCTTCTTCAGGCTGGGGTAGACATCTCCTTAGTTTCCTCTTCTCTAGTAATCAGACTGTACCATGGTAGCAAGTCACAAAATGGGAGGTTATGGCAAAGAACTGATCTATCCTAGACATTAATAGACACAACTGTAGCCAAAGGGTTTGCTACTATAGTTATTCTAGTTGAACAGTTTGTTGTTGTTTCAAATTCGTTTGGCTCACTTTAGTGGCTGCTGGACTTCGATAGGATTTTTCCTTACCTCATGAAAAGGAATGAAGCAAAGTATTGTGGGAGATGTAGTTTGGAGGAGGAGGTGACTCTGTTAGCTGGATCAGCCCTGAACTACAATACAGACAATGCAAAGCGCGCAGCACTGCCTGCTAGGAGCAGTGATAAAAGGACCAGCGTGGCCTGCTTTCAGCCTCTCTGGACACCATTCAGCACCTTCGAGCAAGAGGTCTGTGTGTGACCAGGAATAGAGACTGCGGCCTATACAACGGAGAGCCGGATCGCCCGCCTCTGAGGGATCTCGGAGTACATCTTTACCATCCTAGCAAATGGACAGGCCTGTGCTTCAGAGCAACTGGAAGCCCCTGCACTTCAACCCAGCCGGAGTTGCAGCACGGCGCGGTGGCACCATCTTCACCAGATGGAGACACCAGGAGGGGATTCCGGACGGAGCCTCACAGCCATTGGAGTCTATTGTGGTGAGAGGGCACCTGCCCATTTCAGTAGAGAGTACAGTATTGCTGAATGAGTTCTTTCTACAGACTGCTGGTGAGACTTGTAGTTCCACGGAGGTGAATCTACTTCTTCACAGGCATCATACAGCTGAACTTTGGGGCCTTGCCTTTTCCCCCTGCACTGTAAGATCAGTACTGTATTGCACTCACATGTAAGGAGGAATCTACAAGTGGTGATATTTCTTCGGTTAAGCAGTCATCCGCATATCTTTTGTTCTACGGTAATTTCTTTTCCTTTGCCTTTTTAGATTACAAATACTGCAGTTTAAACATCAGGCTAGCTGAAGATATCCAAAGTTAAAAGAACTTTCACCATCTTCCTCTTTTACCAAGCATTGCTGTTCTACTTATAAGTAGAACACTGAACTCTGAATTATAGCCTAGGGGGCTAGACTTTACATTGTGTTCTTGAATGTAAAGAATGTTATACTGCATTTTGGTCTGTGTGTTGTTGGCCTCAGTGGGAAGGTATTTAATATATGTTTTGAAGATATTGAGTACTTATCCCTCTGTACACCTGTTCACATATACTCCTGAAAGGCGAAAATAAGGTTCTAAGTTCTGTATATCTGCATTAGGTGATACCAATTGTCAATTACAATTTGTGTTTATTCATGTTTTTCATTGTGTTTAATTATTTACTTTAGTAAACTTTTCTGAGTGGTTCAGTGACATTGTGTGAGTTTCTCATTGCCAACATCACATTGCAGAATGGAACCCAAGGTGTCAGAGGTAAGAGAGGATCTGCAGAGTCGGGGTAGCCAGTGGGGTATAGAGTCAATCAGCAGTCCTCATGGGGGTCCAGCTTGGGGTGTCTACTTTCCAAAATAGGGTCATTTGGGGGGGTTTTGTGCCACCTGGGCATTCCATGGCCTCTGAAACTGTGATAGGCAGTGAAGAGTGAAATCAAAGATTTACGCCCTTAGAAAGCCTGAAGGCGGTGCTTGGTTTTCGGGTTCCCGTACGTGGCTAGGCTCCCAAAAAGTCTCACACATGTGGTATCCCCGTACTCAGGAGAAGCAACAGAATGTATTTTGGGGTGTAATTTCACATATTCCCATGGCATGTTTGAGCAATATATCATTTAGTGACAACTTTGTGCAAAAAAAAAAAAGAAAGAAAAATTTTGTCTTTTTCCCGCAACTTGTGTCACAATATAAAATATTCCATAGACTTGACATGCCTCTCAGCAAATAGCTTGGGGTGTCTACTTTCCAAAATGGGGTCATTTGGGGGGGGGTTTGAACTGTCCTGGCATTTTATGCACAACATTTAGAAGCTTATGTCACACATCACCCACTCTTTTAACCACTTGAAAACAAAGCCCTTTCTGACACTTTTTGTTTACATGAAAAAAAATTTTTTTGAATTACTTTGAACCCCCAAATATTATATATTTTTTTTAAAGCAAATGCCCTACAGATTAAAATGGTGGGTGTTTAATTTTTTTATTTTTTTTTCACACAGTACTTGAGCAGCGATTTTTCAAATGCATTTTTTGGGAAAAAACACAATTTTTTAAATTTTAATGCACTAAAACACACTATATTGCCCAAATGTTTGATGGAATAAAAAAGATGATCTTAGGCCGAGTACATGGATACCAAACATGCTTTAAAATTGCGCACAAACGTGCAGTGGCGACAAACTAAATACATTTTTAAAAGCCTTTAAAAGCCTTTACAGGTTACCACTTTAGATTTACAGAGGAGGTCTACTGCTAAAATTTCTGCACTCGATCTAACCTTCGCGGTGATACCTCACATGCATGGTTCAATTGCTGTTTACATTTGACGCCAGACCGACGCTTGCGTTCACCTTAGCGCGAGAGCAGGGGGGGACAGGGATGCTTCTTTTTTTTTTTTTTTTTTCTTTATTATTTTATTGCTTTTTTATCTTATTTTTAAACTGTTCCTTTCATTTTTTTTTATCATTTTTATTGTTATCTCAGGGAATGTAAATATCCCCTATGACAGCAATAGGTAGTGACAGGCACTCTTTTTTGAAAAAATTGGACCCTAGATCTCTCCTCTACCCTCAAAGCATCTGACCACACCAAGATCGGTGTGATAAAATGCTTTCCCAATTTCCCAATGGCGCTGTTTAGATACGGCGAAATCTAAGTCATGAAATGCTCATAGCTTCCGGTTTCTTAGGCCATAGAGATGTTTGGAGCCACTCTGGTCTCTGATCAGCTCTATGGTCAGCTGGCTGAATCACCGGCTGCATTCTCAGGTTCCCTGTTGAGACAGGAGAGCCAGAGAAAAACACGGAAGACAGTGTGGGGGGGGCTTGTAAAAGCAGTCTAGAGGCTAATTAGCCACTAGGATTGCTTTTACATGAAAGCCGACTGCTGGCTGAAAAGAATGATACCAAGATGATATCTAAACCTGCAGGCATCATTCTGGTATAACCACTCAAAGTCGTGAATGGCGTACCTGAAGACAAAAAAATGGTTAACAATAAAACACAGTAAACAGCAAAGTATAAAAATTGCATACCTGATAAACAAACATGATAAAACATAATAACAATAAAACATTGCAGAATAGAATACAGTAAAAAAGAGCAGAACAATAGAGAGAGAGAAAACAATAAAACGACAACTATTTTTTTTTTTATTATATGTATTTTTTTTTTTTTTTTTCACTTTTTTTTGTAACTGTAACTTTTATAACTGTAACCAGTTCCAGGTTCGGGTCTCTCAAAATGCGATGGCATCTTGGGAGACCCTGTGAAAGTGTGTCCTAGTCTGTGCAATGCTGTACCCTACGCTAATACTCAACTAGTGAATGGTAGCGTTCAAAACATTCTCCAATGCAAAGACCAGGATTGTCAGGACAGGAGGGACAATAATAGCGGGTGTCACGCCTATATCCGCACTTGCTGCAGACACGACATCTTTTTTGGGGGGGTTCGCTGGGTAGGGGTACTCGGGAGGACATAAAGAAAATGCCTCTCATGCAGCCGACTGCATTTGGTTGGGGATGTGAATGGGGGAAGTACGGGTGCTGCAGAAGTAGTGGGTTCCCAATTAGGATTGGCGAATGCAGCAGGAAGGGCACTATGGGCACGACGGGCCTGTTTGTCTTCTTCTTGGTGGCAGTGGGACACTACTTGTGCTTGCCACCTCACAAGCTTGAACTGCACTTATGGGACTCGCCACGTCACCAAGTGTTACTGCAGTGCTGGTTTGACTATGACCGGGGTGTACTAGGCCGCTGGTGCTTGCCAGTTCACCAAAACACTACCAAAAAAACTGTTAGCGATCGCAGGGATCAGGCCTGACTCTGCGAATGCTGCAGTTATGCGTTTGGTGTTTTGTAAGTGACAGTGATCGATCGATACTGCACTTGGGTGGGCTGGGCTGGGCCGGGCGGAGGGGCAAAACGCATGTGCTAGCAGGTATCTGGGCTGATCCAGTTAACACTGCATTTTTGGGAACCCTAAACTGCTGGGGTCGCTAGTATAGATCTGATCGAATCAGATATTGATCCATTCAGATACTATACCACTAAGGGAGGTGTATGCTGCGTGCGTGGGTGTTAGCGCTACTGGCGCTAACCTGGCGCTGCCTGGGGCGACGCAGACCCTATCTGACCTTAAAACCTAACTTATATCACCGCCGGACGTTTAGGGGCTAAACCTTTATTCGGTAATAAACGGCGGGTGCTCTGACACTATAAAAAATAAACTAACTAGCGTCACCCGTAACAGTTATACGGTGATCACTGGTGAAAGCGTTAACTAGGGGGCAATCAAGGGGTTAAAACCGTTATTAGGTAGTATATGGGGGTCCCTGACGCTAGAAAACGCTGACGGCGAACCTATATATTTACCTCCCTGTGTCACCAGTGACACTAATACATCGATCAGAAAAACGATCGCTTAGTGACACTGGCGACGGGGGGTGATCAAGGGGTTAAAACTTTATTAGGGGGGGTTAGGGGGGTATCCTAGACCTAAAGGGGGGCTACCACTAACTGCCCTACCACACTAACTGTCACAAACTGACACCAATGCAGTAATCAGAAAAAGAAAAAAAAACTGCTTCTTGTCAGTGTGACGGGGGGGTTGATTGGGGGGTGATCAGGGGGTGATCGAGGGGTGATGGGGGGTGTACAGTATGCCTGGCGTGTTCTACTGTGTGTGTTGTGTTGTGCAACTCACTCAGATGTCTTCTCTCCTCGGCGCCGGAATGGAAAATACCGAGCCGAGGAGAGATGACATAATTTGAAAAAGAATCTCATTGGCTGGGAGTGAACACGAGGAGGGGGCCACAAATGGATGGCCTCCCCCTCACCTCTCATCGCTCCCGGACAGAAGCCGACTGCCTCGGGCACCGGGGGGGGGGCCCGTGGGAGGCAGATCACGTACCAGGTAAGTGATTTTGCCTGCCCGTGCCATTCTGCCGCAGTATATCTGCGTTAGGCAGTCGGCAACTGGTTAAAGAGACCCAGTCACCAACTTAAAACTGCATGCTAAAGCACAGAAAATTTTGTGTTTTAAATACTTACTTGCAATGCTTTTCCTTTCCATAAATGATTTCGTATTTACTTGCAATGTGCCTTTAAACTTGCTAGAAAATGTGACTACTCCAGAGAGAGTCCATTTTTATAAGCACACTCCCCTCCATCCTCTCATGTCATAGGCCTCTCCTCTTTTAGGAGTGTCTAGTTACCGTCTATACCAGTCCAGCTCCTCTGCCCCTCCCTTCCGCTTCCTACATAACCTCTTATGTAGCATCAGGGGGAAGAGTGAAGGGGAATACCACAGAGTGTCACTAAAGTGACAGCCCAAAGCCTGCTGGGGCTGCTGATATCACATACAAGCTGAGCCTAGCAGCAGACTTGGGACTTTGGATGTCCACACAAGGGAGGAGGCTACAAGTAAATAACATGAATAAAATGCACATGCTATCTTATGGGAAGATTTTAGTTGTAATGAATGGTCTGAATAGGGCCTCTCTAAAGTCAAAGTATTGTGTATGTTTTTAATTATTTTTGATGTGTCAATACTCACTTTCCCCCTCAATGGCAGAGCATGATGGGACCATATCTTCTGCTATAACAATGCTTATCACCAGGAATCTCCATAGACTTTCAGTGCACCCAAGCTCACCTGCTATGTTTATGAGCCTTCTTGTTGGGGGTCTTCTAGTTTCTACAGCTCAGCAAACTCTCTTGCTTCCTCTACAGGCAGGACCCAACCTTCACCCTTCAGCCCCTAGGCCAGCCTTAGAAGTCCTAACACATCCTCCTCCAGAAGTGCGGCCTACACCTCAGTCTCTTCTGGCATGGCCAAATTTGTGTGACAACTCCACAACTCACCCTGCTGCCCAGCGTAGCTTTCACCACCACAGGGTTCCTAGGAGATTACATATATGCCACCATTACAATATATGTACCCCTGGGTCACTGGAAGAGCTATCCGATTGGATGCTGCTGCCCCATGTGACTCTGGCTGCCCTCTTGGGTCAGGCAGAGCCTATTTAAGGCCCTCTCTCCATGGCTTGGTATGCATTTTGTGCGTGGGTAGTGTAGGGACAGGTCACCCATCTGACAGGGACAGTATTAGAAGTAGGAAGAGGTTCTAGATGAGTAAGGAAAGAACAGGGACATGCTATCCTTCCTGGAAGCCCCCCTGTTTGGGCACAGATCGGCCAGACCGCTCCGACAGTGTCGGGACAGACACTGTTGGAGCATCCAAGACCTGCTGTTACACTGTTTGCTGCAACATCCTATGAGTGCACACGATATGGCTGACTTTCCACCAGGTATTTGTGCTTGTTGAGCTTTAACTACAATACAGTTCTGTCACAGAATCTGAACTCTGAGTGTTTACTGCGGCAGCAATACGCTGCACCCCGCCACACTTGCACCTCAAGTTTTAATGAGGGGAAATGGACCTGGCTGATCCTAAGCTGGCCCGCTCCCGAAGGACTGGTTGAAATTTGCTTTAAAAAATTGATGGTGCTGGGCAGAAAATTGTCAGCTGAAACAGATGCAGCCACTGTTCAGGTATTCTGACAGCTGCAAATGTTGGCTGTCAAAATACAATAGATGGCACTGCAGACTTATCTGTCTGTGCTGTATAGCCTTCATGCTAAATAAAAAAAATAATTTTAGTGAATAGTCAGCTTAAGATTAGCCATGGACATAAAACATGGGATTTGAGTCAATATTGAGAATTTTTTGTAAAGAGATTTTCACAACTGATTTATTTAACCAAACATAAAACAGACATTTTTTAATTGTTCTTCACTATTTGTATGATCTTTATGCCTGTCTGTTTTCCCACTGTAAAAATAATTCTACAAGTACATATGTTTTTGAAGTAATTGTATGTTTACGACTATGGGCCTGACCACGAGTCTGGCAAGCAGTCTTCTCTCTGTAGGCAACACTGACTTTTCCTTGCATTGGTTTGCAAAATTAAATTTGCCATAACAGACAAAAGTTGAGTTGTGCTTTAATACCTCACCCCTGTCACTCCAGATCTGGGTAGCAGGGGACAAATAAACCAGTGTATAAACATTATTTTTCTTACTGCACCCTTCTAAGAGTGCACAGAATATTTCTTTTTGAAAATCTAATGTACATATACAGTTGATAGCTGTTTCTTGTGATTAATGAAGGGTCATAACACTGAGTTGAAGCAAGGACATTTCATGGCAGTTCTGTAGGCTTAGTGTGATTCTGCGTCAAAAGGACTTGGAATGTGGCCTTGTGGTGAATTCTAAAGTGTAAGATCCCGCATCTAGTGCATAGACCTGGTATGCTGCCTCAATAAGATCTTTCATGGAAGTGAGGATCATAATGTGCTTTGCCGTTTGCCAAAGGAGCACTGAAACCCAGAACAACAGCATAGTAACAGTGTGTACTCTTCAAGGCCTTCATACAGCAACATATTGATAGAAAAGGTTATATCCCCTTGTTACAAAGATGCACATTCATTTCACTCTAAAGCTGTCTAGGAATTTTCTGGACTGGCCTTATGTATGAACATTCAGATCAATTGAACACCTCTGTCCATCTATGTTAAGACTGCTATGGGGATCTCCGAACCGGATTTCTACAAAACCAACACAGGCCTAGGGTAGCAGGGCTGCCAGGGGTGGCAAAAAGACACCTGCACATCCCTTTGCTGATTGTCAGTAACATATGTATAAAAAAAGGGTTCAGGCTGTTACCCTTTCAGTGCAGTCCAGTTGGGTCCTTGTTTCTATTCTGGCACAATGGGATTGATTTACTAAAACTGGAGAGTGCAAAATCTGGTGCAGCTGTGCATGGTAGCCAATCAGCTTCTAACTTCAGCTTGTTCAATTAAGCTTTGACGAAAAAAAAAAAAATGAAGCTGTTTACTTTCTATGCACAGCTGCACCAGACTTTGCACTCTCCAGTTTTAGTAAATCAACCCCAATTTGTCCATTTATGGCCCGTTTCTCCTACTCTTCTGTCCATCATTTCTAGGTGAGGCTTTCCATCTCAAACCTTATGGGTGATGACATTTTGTTTTAGTAATAAACAGTTACATAGTTAAAAAAAAATCATACAATTCCATATACCCAATCCTATACCCACAGTTGATCCAGAGGAAGGTGAAAATAAACCCAGCAAAGCATGATCCAATTTGCTCCAGCAAGGGAAAAAATGAAACAGAACAAGGGTGCACACACCGCTTCAGGCAAAAAATGGACACACCCGATCCAAGGTGCTAATCCCGGCTCATCACCGTAGGCAATATCAAGAAGAGAAGAAAAGATTGATCGCACACTTGAATCCAAAAGATGCTGTAGAAATTTCTTTATTGTCATGAGCCAGACAAAATTGCAATGATGATCAGTTGACGCGTTTCACGCGAAAAGAACCGTGCTTGTTCACAACAATTGAAATGCTCACAATACAAGCTATTTAAAGGCGTATAACAAATCAAACACCTAACACAAAACACCTGTAGTTAAAGAGCAATCAACACAAAAACATTTCTTAAATGCTAAAACATCTGATCATAACATGGTCAAAACAAAAATAGATACTGTAAACATGTAAGCAAGAAATGTATTAAAAACAAAAATAGAAAAAATGTATGCTTGCTTAACCCTTGGGCCTGGTATATTACCTCAATTAGAATGTAATCCTTAGTATTAAACTGATAAGAGGTATGGGGGAGCTCAGTTATAAGGCTACAGTTAAGAGGAACTGAATTTATTCTCTCTTGAGAAGAGGAGATTAGGTGAGGGGATATGATGATCAACATGTATTAATACATAAGTGGTCCATATAGTGAACTTGGTGTTGAGTTATTCACTTTAAGGTCATCACAGAGGACACGGGGGGCACTCTTTACATCTAGAGGAAAAGAGATTTCATCTCCAAATACGAAAGGGTTTCTTCACAGTAATGCCGCGTACACACGATCGCACATTCCGACAACAAAACCGTGGAATTTTTTCTGACGGCTGTTGGCTCAAACTTGTCTTGTATACACACGGTCGCACAAATGTTGTCAGAAATTCCGAACGTCAAGAACGCGGTGACCTACAGCATGTACGATGAGCCGAGAAAGATGAAGTTCAATGACCAGTGCGGCTCTTCTGCTTGATTCCGAGCATGCGTGGAATTTTGTGCGTCAGAATTGTGTACACATGGTCGGAATTTCCGACAACAAGCTCACATCGAACATTTGTTGTTGGAAATTCCAACCGTGTGTACGCAGCATAAGAGCTTCTGGTTCTGGCCAGCTAAGTAGATTGTTACCACTTCTATACCGGGCCTATTCTGGCACTTCTCTCTTACATGTAAAAATCATCATTTTTTTGCTAGATTAGAAATTACTCAGAACCCCCAAACATTATATATTTTTTTTGCAGACACCCTAGGGAATAAAATGGCAGTCATTGCAACTTTTTATCTCACACGGTATTTGCGCAATCATTTTTCAAACGCCTTTTTTTGGGAAAAAGAAACGATTTCATGAATTAAAAAATAGCAAAACAGTAAAGTTAGCCCAATTTTTTGTATAATGTGATAGATGATGTTACGCCGAGTAAATATATACCTAACATGTCACGCTTTAAAATTGCGCACACTCATGGAATGGTGCCAAACTTTGGTACTTAAAAATCTCTTAAAAATTTTTACAGGTTACCAGTTTAGAGTTACAGAGGAGGTCTAGTGCTAGAATTGTTGCACATGCTCTAACGCACGTGGCGATACCTCACATGTGTTGTTTGAACGGTGTTTACATATGTGGGCGGGACTTGCGTGTGTGTTCGCTTCTGAGCGCAAGCTACCAGGGACAGGGGCGTTTTAATTTTTTTAAATTTTATTTTACTTAATTTTTTTTATTTTTACACTTTTTTTTTACATTTTTTTTTGGATCACTTTTATTCCTATTACAAGGAATGTAAACATCCCTTGTAATAGGAATCTATTGTGACAGGTCCTCTTTATGGAGAGATGCGGGGTCAATAAAACCCTACATCTCTCCTCCAGGCTGGAAAGCATGAGATCAAGAAAAAAAAATCACCGATCTAATGCTGACAGCTGCGATCGCAGCTTTGTTTACATCCGGGAACCTGGGCGTGAAGTCATAACGTCGCGCCCAGGCCTCCGATGGTCATAGAGAATACTGGTGACCATCTGGTCACCGGAAATCTCTATCGTCTCATCCGGCGCCAGCCGATTCTTTCTCCAGGCCCCCGATGGCACGGGAGAGTCGGAGAAGCACCAGATGGCGGTGGGAGGGGGGACGTCCCCTCCCATCGCCTATAAGAATGATCAAGCGGCGGAACTACCGCTATGATCATTCTTATCGTGCACAGAATCGCCAGCTGCAAAGAATGATATCTGAATGATGCCTGTAGCTGAAGGCATCAATCAGATATCCCCACACAAATTCAAGGGCGTTTTTTTTACTATGATCCGGTATTGAGGTGATTTAAAAAAGGCCAGGATTCTTTCCTAAATGTACATAATATAACTGGGTACTAACATACAGTCAGGTCCATAAATATTGGGACATCGACACAATTCCAATCTTTTTGGCTCTATACACCACCACAATGGATTTGAAATGAAACGAACAAGATGTGCTTTAGAAAAAAGGGGAGAGACACATACTGAGAAGATATAGAGTGCTGCACACCCCGATTAATGTCAAAAAGAAAAAGAAGATATCCCCCGTGGGGCTTTAAAGCAGCAAAAAATTATGAAAATAATAAGTTGTTACTTGAAAGGGTTTTTTAATTAGCAGGACTTAACCGTAATGGTTAAAATAAGAGCTTTCTTTTTCTTTTTGACAAGATGTGCTTTAACTGCAGACTTTCAGCTTTAATTTGAGGTTATTTACATCCAATTTAGGTGAACGGAGTAGGAATTACAACAGTTTGTATATATGCCTCCCACTTTGTAGCCTCCCTGACGGTAATCCCGAGTGTGGCTCGGGGTTAAATTTCAGTCCCATTAGCGGTAACCCCGAGCCACACTCAGGATTACATTGCAGGATCCCGGTGCGGCGTTACTTACCTTGTCCCCAGGATCCTGTGATGTCCCCCTCTGTGTCTGCGGGCTCTGTCTCCTCTGAAGCCTCTCCGTGCCAGGCTCCGTTCCCTGTGAGCGTCGCGACGCACGGGGCGGAGCCTGGCAGCAAATTCAAAAAGATTTACAAACCATTAACACATACAGTACTGTAATCTTACAGTTTACAGTACTGTATGAAATTATTTCACATCCCTTTTGTCCCCAGTGCTTTGGCCCATGCCCTGCATGCAGTTTTATGTTATATATACTGTTCTTTCTGCCTGGAAACTGGAGATTGTCCATAGCAACCAAAAAGTGTCCCTTTATGTCAAAAGTGGCTTTAGACCAGCTAGAAAACAGCGATAGTAAATTAGAACACTTGCAGAATTGAGCGATAGTAAATCGTGGGGAAATGTATTTTATTATTATTATATTATTATTTTTTATAATTATTTATATTTATTTATTATATTATAATTTATGTTTTTGTGTTTCAAACTTCATATATCTACTAGATATCTACTAGACTCTTGTTTGGACAGATTTAAGTGTGTTATTGTTAAGAATTCCAGGCCTACAATATAAAACACCAAATTTCCATGCAAAACAATTGTACCGCTTTCAGCACCTAAAATCCAAAATAATCATACCACCAGGGAGGTTAAGGGACCAAAAGTAATGGGACAGATTAACAATCATCCATCAAACTTTCACTTTTTAATACTTGGTTGCAAATCATTTGCAGTCAATTACAGCCTGAAGTCTGGAACGCATAGACATCACCAGACGCTGGATTTTATCCCTGGTGATGCTCTGCCAGGCCTCTACTGCAACTGTCTTCAGTTCCTGCTTGTTCTTGGGGCATTTTCCCTTCAGTTTTGTCTTCAGCAAGTGAAATGCATGCTCAATCAGATTCAGGTCAGGTGATTGACTTGGCCATTGCATAACATTCCACTTCTTTCCCTTAAAAAACTCTTTGGTTACTTTCGCAGTATGCTTCGGGTCATTGTCCATCTGCACTGTGAAGCTCCGTCCAATGAGTTCTGAAGCATTTTGCTGAATATGAGCAGATAATATTGCCCGAAACACTTCAGAATTCATCCTGCTGCTTTTGTCAGCAGTCACATCATCAATAAATACAAGAGAACCAGTTCCATTGGCAGCCATCCATGCCCACACCATGACACTACCACCACCATGCTTCACTGATGAGGTGGTATGCTTTGGATCATGAGCAGTTCCTTTCCTTCTCCATACTCTTCTCTTCCCATCACTCTGGTACAAGTTGATCTTGGTCTCATCTGTCCATAGGATGTTGTTCCAGAACTGTGAAGGCTTTTTTAGATGTTGTTTGGCAAACTCTAATCTGGCCTTCCTGTTTTTGAGGCTCATCAATGGTTTACATCTTGTGGTGAACCCTCTGTATTCACTCTGGTGAAGTCTTCTCTTGATTGTTGACTTTGACACACATACACCTACCTCCTGGAGAGTGTTCTTGAGCTGGCCAACTGCTATGAAGGGTGTTTTCTTCACCAGGGAAAGAATTCTTCGGTCATCCACCACAGTTGTTTTCCGTGGTTTTCCGGGTCTTTTGGTGTTGCTGAGCTCACCGGTGTGTTCTTTCTTTTTAAGGATGTTCCAAACAGTTGATTTGGCCATACCTAATGTTTTTGCTATCTCTCTGATGGGTTTGTTTTGTTTTTTCAGCCTAATGATGGCTTGCTTCACTGATAGTGACAGCTCTTTGGATCTCATATTGAGAGTTGACAGCAACAGATTCCAAATGCAAATAGCACACTTGAAATAAACTCTGGACCTTTTTTCTGCTCCTTGTAAATTGGATAATGAGGGAATAACACACACCGGGCCATGGAACAGCTGAGCAGCCAATTGTCCCATTACTTTTGGTCCCTTAAAAAGTGTGACGCACATATACAAACTGTTGTAATTCCTACACTGTTCACCTGATTTAGATGTAAATACCCTCAAATTAAAGCTGAAAGTCTGCAGTTAAAGCACATCTTGTTTGTTTCATTTCAAATCCATTGTGGTGGGGTATAGAGCCAAAAAGATTAGAATTGTGTCGATGTCCCAATATTTATGGACCTGACTGTATATAGGTAAAGTTGATCCAGAGGAAACCAGATTGCCTATTGGCGATCAGGACATAATTTTTTCCCCTATTTGATATTTACCAATCCTATTTGAGGATCGGATTTGTGCCAATTTACTAAAAGATGGTATCAATTTTGTATCAATCCATCCACAAATGGAAGCCTCCACAAGGGGATTGGAAGCAAAATCCAGCAGGAGCTACAGAGTAAAAAGAGAAGAGAGGCGCCTCTAAGTGTAGCAATATGGTTACATCTAATGAAGGTACAACATTTAGCAACTCAAATGGTTGATAGTTAACCTCCCTGGCGGTATGATTCTTTCTGATTTTAGGTGCTGAAAGCGGTACAATTATTTTGCATGGAAATTTGGCGTTTTATATTGTAGGTCTGTAATTCTTAACAATAACACACTTAAATCTGTCCAAACAAGAGTCTAGTAGATATCCCGGGTATGATAAAGTTTGAAACACAAAAACATAAATTATAATATAATAAAAAAAAAAAATAATAAAAAAAAATAAAAATAAATAGTAATAAAATAAATTTCCACACGATTCACTATCGCTCAATTCTGCAAGTGTTCTAATTTACTATCGCTGTTTTCTAGCTGGTCTAAAGCCATTTTTGACGTAAAGGGACACTTTTTGGTTGCTATGGACAATCTCCAGTTTCCAGGCAGAAAGAACACTATATGCAATATAAAACTGCATGCAGGGCATGGGCCAGAGCACTGGGGACAAATGGGATGTGAAATGATTTCATACATTACTGTAATCTGTAAGATTACAGTACTGTATGTGTTATGCTTTTTACATTTTTTTGAATTTGCCGCCAGGCTCCGCCCCCGTGCGTCGCGACGCTCGCAGGGAACGGAGCCTGGCACGGAGAGGCTTCGGAACAGGACACAGCCCGCGGACACTGCGGGGGACATCGCAGGAACCCGGGGACAAGGTAAGTAAGGAGGCACCAGGATCCTGCGATGCAATCCCGAGTGTGGCTCGGGGTTACCGCTAATGGTGCTGAATTTTAACCCCGAGCCACACTCGGGAACACCGCCAGGGAGGCTACAAGAGGCACATCTAAGTATGCAGGCACCCGGGGTAAAGCTGTCTACATAGACCATCCCTCGCACCGCCAGCTCTCACCGCTGTTAGTCTGCAATCATGACCGGGAAGACTACCCTGCAGTAAAGCGATCTGAAAGTGAGGCTTGAACCGCTCGTGGAGCACAGCGTGGAAGGGACGATGTAGATGGCAGTGAGGAGGATGTTCTATGTGGACAGCTTTACCCCGGATGCCTGCATACTTAGATCATCAACCATGTGAGTTGCTAAATGTACCTTCATTAAAAGTAACCATATTGCTACACTTAGTGGCACCTCTCTTCTCTTTTATACTCAGTTGTGACATGACGCTACTTGTATATCAAGACATCGCTATATCAAGTCAAAATTTGTTAAAAAATTTTGCTTGTCTTGAAAAATGCTCTCAAACCAAGTTACTCTCAAACCAAGGTTTTACTGTAGTTAAGTTATTATTAGTTAGTTATTATTTCAGATTTTCAAATGTTCAGGGTTTCAAATTTCAGTTTTTTTTTCGAATTCCCGAATTTCTGATTTTACAATTGTTTTAGAATTTCCGAATGAACAAATTTTTTTGAATTTACGAATTTACGATATTTTTTTTTTTTACGATTTTTTTTTAATTTACAATTTTTTTTGAATTTCCAAATTTTTTTGAATTTCCAAATTTATGATTTTTTTCCGAATTTACGATTTTTTTGAATTTCCGAATTTACGTTTTTTTTTTCGAATTTCTGAATTTACAAATTTTTCTGAATTTACGAACCTTTTTGAATTTACAAATTTTCGAATATTCGATCTTACGAATATTCAGAAAAGTTCGTTAAACGGGTTTTCGTTAATTCGGACATTTACGAATTAACGAATTTGTCGAAATTCGTTAAAAAATTTGGAACGAATTGCACATGTCTATTATAATTTATGATTTTGTGTTTCAAACTTTATCATACCCAAGATGTCTACTAGACTCGTGCCTATAGAGGAAGATTAAGTTATTCCTAAGAATAACAATATAAAACAACAAATTTCCATGCAAAACAAATGGTGCTTTGACATCCAAAAATACTGACATAATCAGACTGCCAGGGAGGTTAATGCATAGAACGCATTAAGATAATAAACCTGAATTTAGAATCACTTTAATGCTTTTTTATCTTCAAGAAGTGCCCAGAAAACATCCTTGTAATGTATCAAGTCTGAAGTAAACTACATTGGATTTCATTTTTAGTCTTTTTAATGAGTTGGTACTGCCTGTGGATTTTAGTAAGTCAGCTGCCTTGCTGTCCACACAAACTGGGTTTTAGGAGGGTATATTTATTGCATAAAGTGACGTTTAAAATAGAACAATCTCAATGTACCATCTGATGGACAATCTTGTCCTTCTGGCCCACTAGTAGTAAGGTAGTAAATATATTTATACTTTCAATGGATAGGTTGGCTTTACTGTTGATCTATTGGATATTAAGTACTTTCATAAAAAATATACAGATCAGAGGGTTAGATTCCTCAACAAGAATTCCCTTTTGCCTTAGAAGCTACACAAAAGCATATGTTATTAGCATGGGTTCAGACAGCTGGCAGAGTTGCAACTGTTAAATTTCAGGCACGCCTCTCACCTCTGACTCCAAAAGCCACCCTTCTAAATAATCAGATGTAGCACCCTCCTAGTTAGGCTGCTAGGTAAACTTTGTTTTCGTCTCGTCTCTGTAATCAAGGGAGCAGAAATTGTTTGGCCTGGTCTGTTCAGGGTTTTTACAGGCTAGACGTTTGATTGCTTCCCCCTGCCTCTAGAAGAAGCTTCTAGAGCATAGGGAGGGGGATTTAAATAGCCAGTCTGAATTTTGATCAGGGCTTAGCCAATCTCTGAGGAGTTGCGCCCAGATGGTGGCTGGGCAGCTGTTGAATAGTATGGAACTCCGGAGAGATTGTCTTTCCCTAGCAAGCAGAGCTCAAAACCTTAGAGGGGTCTGTTGCCACTCTGAGATAAGCCTTGGGTTGCACTGCTGTTCTTTGAGGTCTAGGGGCTGGAGATCTGGAAGGGACCTGGAACGTTGGAACTGGCTGCAGGACTTACCCAAAGCGTTCCTGTCTTGAGAAGGATCTTTCTCACTCATTGAGAGTTGTCCAGAGGCAGCTGGAAGACGGCAGCTGTCCTGAGGACCTGTGAGTATTGACCCTGACCCTGTACTGATTCCTGATATTTTCTGTTCTTTTTTTTTTTTAATCAAAACAGCGTTTATTGAGTATATAAAATATTTGAACATGCGTGTAGACAGTGCAACAGGCACTACAATTATAAATCAATCCAATTGATATACATAAAAGCATAGTGTAAATTATTAAGGGAGCATTCTTAACACTTTCTGTTAGGTAGCAATGCATTATGCTAGTGATGGGAGTGAGTACTGGGGGACCCGAATAGGGTCAATAAGGTCATCGCAGAGATGTATGTCTAGTCCTCCGCATCGCAGTCATCCAACCATCGGTCCCAAACCTTTTGATATTTATTGGGACAGCCCCTATGGATGTAGAGTAATTTTTTGTACGGAAGGGTATTGTTAACCTCTCTGATCCACTGTTGTAATGTGGGGGGAGATCCCCTCATCCATTTCTTGGCTATCTGTAGCCTAGCAAGGAACAATGTCTCTTGTAGAAATATGTTGAGGTACTTCTCGCCTTCAGAGAGCGAGAAGAGACCCAACACACACTGGCGGGAGCAAAGGGACAGTGGGGAGCCCATTCGGTCATGAAGGAATTGAACCACTTGGGTCCAGAATCCCTGTATAGACGGGCAAGTCCATAGCAGATGATAAAAGGAGGCGTCGGGGTGGCTACATCTTGGGCAATTAGGGTCCTGTCCTGGTCTTTATTTAGATATGCGGTGTGGTGTAAGATATGATCTATGAAGAATATATAAATTAGTAAGGCGGTCAGAAAGCTTTGGAGATACAGATTTACAGTTGGTGAGGGCCTCCTCCCAGTCCTCTTCCGACACCCTGCCCAGGTCAGTCTCCCATCTAGTTTTTAATTGGTGAGCAGTAGCAGTGGCCGAAGGTGTTAGAAGGTACATGTAAATGTAGGAGATTAGCTTTTTGGGGTCCCTTCTCATCACGATGTCCACCAACAGTGGTATTTCAAGAACTGGGATAGAGTCCCTGAACTGCATATTGAGTGCGTGTCGAAGTTGGAGGTATCGGGAAAACATGTGATTGGGCAGGGCAAAATTGTCTTTAAGGGTTTGGAAGGTTTTGACCATTCCATTAGCTACGACATGGGATAGATATATAACGCCTTTATTTATCCATAGTCCATGGTCAGGGATTGAAGCGAGTTCGGGCATGTGTGGATTGTCCCAGAGGGGTGTGTGAGGAGAGGGTGTCTCTCCAAGGTGCATGGCAAGCTGCCAAATCCTACGATGATGGAATAGCATGCGTTTCCTGTCTCCGGTTTGGGGTGAGCCACTAGGGCTGAATCTGAAATGGATGAGTCAACGGGCCCGGGGCCTGTGAGCAGACCATAGTGGAGTAGCGTTCTCTATCAGTGTGGTTGAAGTGGAAAAAATGAGAGAGTTGGGACGCTATATAGTAAAGGGAGAGATCAGGGAGTGCGGCGCCACTTAGGTTGGTTGGGCATTTCAGGGCTCGCCACGACAGTTTGTGACGCGAAGAGCCCCATACGAATGTATTAAGGATAGATTCCGTGGACTTGAATATACGTGGAGGGAGGTATAATGGGGCATGCCAGAAAACATATAGAAGCTTGGGAAGAAGAATCATTTTGACCAGGTTTATTCGGCCTATGACCCCAAGAGGGAGGCGGGACCATACTTGTGTTTTGGCTTTCAGGACTGCATACAGGGGCTCGATATTGAGGGAGATGTATTCAAGCAGGGATCTGGAGATGTGGATGCCCAGGTATTTAATTTTGCTAGCCCTAACCAGGGGGAGTGCAGCCTGGTCAGCAGTGGGGGCATCCGGGTCTATTGGGAGGATTTGGGATTTGGACCAGTTTATTTGAAGCCCTGAAAAAGACCCAAAGGCTGTGATGGTTTTAAGAGCTATCTGAAGAGAGGGGCCAGCATCAGCCAGATATAGGAGCATATCGTCTGCGTACAAACTGATCACCTCTGTTAATTGGTTGCATCGGAGGCCCCTAATACCTAGGTGGTTTCTGAGAGCCGTGGCCAGAGGTTCAACCGCCAGGGCATACAGCATAGGTGAGATGGGGCAACCCTGACGTGTATCACGGGATAGTGGGAACGGGGGGGAAATTCTGCCATTTACCTGAATACGTGCCGTAGGGGCTTGGTATAGTAGCTGTAGCCATGTAATAAATTTTGGGCTGAATCCAAACCTGCGGAGGCATTCCCACAAGTATCTCCACTCCACAGAGTCAAACGCCTTAGCGGCATCGAGATTGACCACCACTCTGGAGCCCATCTCCGTGTGCTGGGATTGGAGGTTCATGTGGAGCCGCCTGAGGTTAAAGGCTGTTTTTTTTCCTGGCATGAACCCGGTCTGATCAGGGTGTATGAGACTTGTGATTACTTTGTTAAGGCGTAGGGCAAGTATCTTAGCTAATATTTTCATGTCTAATTGGAGAAGAGAGATGGGCCTATAAGATTCAGGGAACAGTGGGTCCTTGTCCGGCTTGGGTATAAGGACAATAAGGGCTTCATTCATGGATGGCGGGAGCACTTTGGTGTCAAATATGTGGGTGTAAAGTTTGCAGAGTTTAGGGATGAGGGTCTCGCCGAATTGCTTAAAGAACTCAAGCGGGAGCCCATCTGAACCAGGTGCCTTAGATGCAGGGAGCTGTGCCAGAGCTTCTGCTATACAATCAGTGGTTATGGGCGCCTCCAGCTGTTCGAGCTGTGACGATGTGAGTGTGGGGAAGGTGGTGGTTTGTAGGAATGTTGTCAGTTCGTCCTGGGTGTAGTGAGTGGTGGAGGAGTACAGGTCAGAATAGAAGCTCCTGAACTCCTCGGCCACTTGATCAGAATCTGTGATCGTGCTCCCACTACTGGGGGTTTGTGGTCCAGGTGAGCCATATAAGCTAGGAGCTTGCCAGCTCGTTCGCCATGTTCGAATATTCGTTGTTTGGTGAAGAAGATACCCTGTTTGGCCTTCTTGATATGTAGTTGGTTTGTGAGCCTAGCCTGCATTCGCACAAGGGAAGCGTTGGCAGCTGTTGGGTCAGTCTGGAAGTCCTGTTCTAGGGTGTGCAAGCGTTCTTCCGCATGGCGGGCAGTAGTTTGGAGGAGGCCTTATGCCTATTAATGCGCATAGAGAGGATCATACGAGCATGCAGTTTGAAGGCCTCCCATATGGAACCGACCGGAGCAGAACCCTTGTTTGTGCAAAAGAAGTGCTCCCACTCCACCTGAACAGCATCCAAGCCAGACAGGGTGGTAGCCAGAATGGGTTCAGCCTCCAGATCCGGACCGCAGGGGGGGCTGGCAGCCGCAATGTAATCCAGTATGGAGAATGGTCAGAAAGCACTCTGGCGTCAAAGCTTTTGTCTAGGAGTTGGGGAAGGAGGGAGGGGGTAAGTAGAATAAAATCTATGCGGGACATGGCTGATCTTGAGGGCATAAAGCAGGAGAAACGTGGGGATGTTGGGTGTTGGTATCTCCACGTGTCCGTGAGGCTAAATTCCGCTAGGAATCGTCCGAACCTGGTGGTGTTGGGTGTGGAGGTTGAGAGGGTGGTTAGGCTCCATCTGTCTAGATTAGGGGTGATGACCATATTGAAGTCCCCAGCCCAAATGGCCAGCACCGTCGGGTGCTGGGTCATAAAGGCTATCCCCATCCGCAATACATAAAAGTTAAATGGTGGAGGAATGTAGAAAGCAAGGAGGTGAACCTCCAGGCCTCCAATGTTGGAATGCAGGAACAATGACTGGCAATGGGGATCCGACTGTATTGTGTGGAGCTGAAATTGCACTGTTTTGGCAATGAGAACCGCAACCCCTCGGGAGTTGGTGGTGTGTGGAGCCTGATACAGCCATCCCACCCACGTTTTTTTGAGGCTCATCTGCTTCTGGCCTGCTAATTGAGTCTCAACGAGAATGGAGATGTCTGCTCTCAGGGATTTAAGGTGGGAGAGGACCGCACTGCGTTTGGCCCTATCTCAGAGGCCCCGGACATTCCAGGGCACTGGACCAGGAAGGCAGATTCAACACTCTGATAACCACTGTAGGGACAGGGGCAGAGGCTGGCCAGGGAAACAGCTTTAGTAAGGTGGCAAACAAGGGTGGCAGGGGTGCCATTGTCTTGGGGTGACCAGCAAGGTCGGTGAGGCGGTCAAACTGGAGAGTGCACAACGGTGCAGGGGGGGTTTCCAGTCTTGGGGGGGAAACAAGTGCAGGCGAGCCACCCGAGATGCGTAGTTGTAGGGGATAGGCAGTATTGTGCCAGGGAGATGCAGGGGAGGTAAAACAAGTGCGGAGCCACAATGCAGGATGGGGGAGAAGAGGGGCTGCAAAATAAACTTAGTGCATGTCTAACTCACGGTTCCCGGGTTGTTGGCAAAGGTCCAGATCCTGGAGGATGCATGGCTTTCAGTACCATGCATTGCGTCCGTGTTCAGAGCTGCAGATTTAAGTGCGGGATGGGCCGGCCGCTTGACGTTGTTCAAGCCAGGAAAGAATGCCCTGTGGATCTTCGAAGAAGTGCACCTTGCCGTCACTTGTCACGCGGAGCCTTGCCGGGAAGAGCTCGCATATGGCAGATGTTGCACGCGGAGTTGTCTTTTCACATCCGTGAATCTCGCTCTCTTTTTCTGAACTTTTCTGCCCCCCCACCTGAGACAGTTCTTAAAGGGTCTCAGACACTTGCTATTCCCCTGTCCTCAGAAGGATCTTGGACTGTGAGCTTAGTGAAGAGTGCCCTCTTGTACTGTGCAGTGTTACTGAGATTGCACTGGGTATCTACAGCTGTGCCATTGTGAAGAGCAACCAGGTGCCAAAGGGGCTTACCTCATAGTCCCCAGCTGTGAGGGTTTAGACTGTCCATTCATTGATGTTGCTAGCTGTTTTGGAGTATCCCATGCCTCAATCCCTCTCCTGTTACAAGTTCTGCAAGCAATAAATCACAAAAAGACAAACCAATAGACTATTTATTGGAGCTGGGGTGAATGGACTGTTGCTTGGGTGTCTGGTAGCCTCTGTACTGTCTGGGAAAGAACCAGTTAAAATTCTGTGACCCCTGTGGAGATAGCTCTACATGTTTACAGGGAGGTCTGAAGAGTTACGATCGTATATAACTAAAGGTTTAAATTCTTCCATAAACCCAATGCTGACTGGTTCTCTTTACATTCTGTTTACAATAAAGCCTAACTTCAGGAAACTTGAAAACTATCCCTTGCAGTGGGGTTGCGCCTCCACTGCCAAGGTTAATTGCTTTCTTAGTATAGAGATTTAATCTTTTACTTACCAGATCCTCCACTCCCCCAGCAGACAGTGCTCCCTCATGCTCCAGGAGTGGACTGTCCCTTGGCATCATCACATGCAATTCAGGGCTATGGAACCTGCATTAGTCTTGATGATGTCAGGACCTTAGACTAGTGGTCTCCAAACTGCGGCCCTTTGCTTGCCTTCATCTGGCCCTTGGGGCACTTTTCTCTCACTGATACGAGACACTATTCTGCCAACTGACATCAACAATGGGGCACCATTTTTTTCTATTGACACCAACACCAACAACAACTATTCCTCCCAATGATACGGACTATGGGCCACTATTCCTCCACCTCATCCCAAATGTGGTGATGTTTACTCCCACTGATGTCAGGACAATTTCCATTCTCCCTGGCCACAGTCCAGCCACAGGAGAGGTTGTGGAGACAGAGGAGTGGAGGATCAGGTAAGTAAATTCACTTTAACAGGTCTCCCTAGACCAGTGGTTCTCAACCTATGTTTATGTGCACCATGTTCTGTTTTATTGTGCACTCGGCATAAAGTAACGTATTTATCGGCGTATAACACTCACTTTTTCCCCCTTAAAATAGGGGGAAAATCATGTGTGTCTGTTATACGCTGATACAGGCTGCCACCGAGGGGGAGGAGGGGATGAGCGCTGCCTAAATAGAGCCGGATCTCCTGTGTACTCGGCTCGGCTCACAGTCACGCTCAGTTCCGCCCCCTGGACGGCTCCTAGCATGGACATCCCGGCATTGGACCAGCATTATGTGCATCATAGGATCTGGGCCAAGGGGCGAGACTGGGCATGACGCCGAGCCGAGTACACAGGAGATCCGGCTCTATTTCGGCAGCGCTCGTCCCCACCTATCCCTCGATGGCACCATATATAATGGCAAGGCTGCAGATGGACACTGAGCAATGCTTCAGGTGGGCACTGATTAGACTGCAGGTGGGCACTGATTAGACTGAAGGTGGGCATTGATTAGGCTGCAGATGGGCACTGATTAGACTACAGATGGGCACTGATTAGACTGCAGGTGGGCACTGATAAGGCTAAATTGGGCACAGATGAGGCTGCAGATGGGCACATATCAGGCTGCAGATGGGCATAGATCAGGCTAATCATTGATGCTCACTGACCATTATTTTGTTTCAAAGTGGTTTATTTAAAAAAAAAGTTTTTTTTCTTGAAAATTCCCTCTTAAATTAGAGTGCGTGTTATACGTTGGCGCGTGTTATATGCCGATAAATATGGTATATCCAACAGTTCTGATCTGAAAAGAACAATTATTAAAGGTGATTTTTATAGCCTTTTAACTGGCTTTTCTTTTAATATATGATAAATGGTATAAGCCTAAAGCTCAACTTCAGGAAGCTTGAAAATGATCCCTCGCAGTGGAGCTGCACCCACACTGCAAGGGTTAATTTACTTGTGAAGGTCTAGGGCAGTGGTTCTCAACCTCAGTCCTCAAGTACCCCCAACAGGCCATGTTTTGGGAATTTCTCTTAGATAAAATAGCTGTCCAAAATACCAAGCCATTGACTCTGATTTAAAGCATCTGCGCAAGATAAAGGAAAACCTGAAAACATGGCCTGTTGGAGGTACTTGAGGACTGAGGTTGAGAACCACTGCCCTAGACCTTCACAAATAATTAACCTTTGCAGTGTGGGTGCAGCTCCACTGCGAGGGATCATTTTCAAGCTTCCTAGAGTTGAGCTTTAGGCTTATACCATTTATCATATATTAAAAGAAAAGCCACTTATAAGGCTACAAAAATCCCCTTTAATAATTGTTCTTTTCAGTTCAAAACTGTTGGATATACTTTATACGGAGTGCACAATAAAACAGAACATGGTGCACATCAACACATGCATTATATACTTTAATGGCCTGGTGTCATTATGCACAAAGAAACTTTGAATAAAAAAAGCTAGAAGGAGCATTAGAAAAATGTGGACTATTTCATCGTTCTAATAATGAAATAATGGAAGCAGCTGAGAGATAATTTGCTGGAATATAACCCTCTGCATTCTCTCCTCCCACACACAAGCACCACACATTCTAACAATGGGCTGATTCAAAACAATGCATCCATTAGCGGAAATCAAGACTCATTCTGTGCCATTTGCATTGCTAATCTCTCAAGTTCAGCATCCCCATTCATCTTAAGCAGCAATATCAATTTCATCTATATTTGTTTTCCTTGTTTACAAGAAGAATAAATGTAAAATGTTTCGGTAGCGGCCTCTTTAAGGTACACCTGTCATTTTGTAACAAAAAGTATGCCGCAAAGGAGAAGTGTAAGTAAGTATGGCACCCCCGGAGTTCCATTTTCTTGTTGGCTTACTTATTTATGTAGCATTGACATTTAAGTTCCAACACACTTTACAGAGAATACCGAGCCATTCACATCTTCGCCCTCTGCTGTTTCTTCGATTGGATCGTTATCTTCCATTCAAGTGACTGGGCTTAAAGTGACACTGAAGGATATTCCTATTCTTCACAACTAATCCATACACATCCATTACTTAATGGCCCTGTAATCTATTTTCTATTTAATAATTTCTTACTGTGCTTTCCTGACTTCTTGTTACATCCTCAGCGACCTCTCCTTTTCGCCTCACTTCTGTTTGAGTGGAATGAGCAGTGCACGTTAGCTGCGATAATGTGCACTGCTCCATGCACACTACATATTCCATAGTCCATAGTCTATCTTAGAAGTGAGCAAGAGAGGGTGGTTACATGCAGTGGGGACCATAGAGAACAAACGTAGCCACCTTCTAAAAAGAAGTCAGATCCCAGCAGATCCTAGCAGAAAAAAAAAGAAATGTGGAGATTTGGAGGAGGTTGGGAGCAATAGAAGGCATTTTTTGAGTTAAAGTGGAATACACTAGGATTGACTATTTTGAATCCTTATGCTGCTAGTATTGGTAAATAGATAGAAACACACAGTATATCCTTTTTACTTGTTTTAAACTGTTTTTACATTTATTTAGTTACTTCCTAGTTTCCAGGCCTAGGCAAATGATGCCATAAATCCCAGGAGTCTTCAGGAGGAAAGGAGGGGTTTTCTCAGCTAAGCACACCCTCCTGAGAAAAGATGGTCCACAACTCCTTGCTTGCGCTTTAAAATCTTCTAAAATGTATTGATTCTTCATAAAAGACACAGGCAGCAGATGTAAATGCGTTTCAGCCTTGTTCACTACCCTTCTGCCTGTATGCCTAAACTAAGGGAAGATGGATTCCAGGAAGTAATTGCTACATGAGCCATCTGTGCTTACTTAAAATGGTCACACCCAGAAATGCTAGGAGGTGTTTTTCTAAGTGATTTCTCAGAAAAATAAAACAAGGAGACATGGATGGATGGGGGAGTTTGCTTTGAATGAATTAAAGTGGGGTTCCACCCAAAAAACAAAAATACATGAAAAATCCTAAAAAAAAAACCAAAAAAACATTTGGATATTTTTTTTTTAACTTACCTCTAAATGCCTGTTGCTAGGGGGTCCCTCGTAGTCTGCCCCTTCCAGTGCCTGGGCTGGGGACATCACTTCCCCCTCAGCACAGGAAGGGCTCCGCTCTGCTCCCTCCCTCCTGTCAATCATCTGGGACCCATTACAGGTCCCAGGTGACTGAGCGGCCAATCACGGCGCCCTGCGCCGCTCGTGCATGCGCAGTGGGTGCCAGGCTGTGAAGCCACAGCCCGGCGCCCACAGTTGCAATGCCGGCGCCGCTGAATGGAGGGGGAGACGAGCGGGGCTTCGATCCCCCACATTGCTGGACCCAGGGACAGGTAAGTGTCCAATTAAAAGTCAGCAGCTGCAGAATTTGTAGCTGCTGACTTTTAATTTTTTTTTTTTTTCATGGGCCCCCTGGGTGGAACTCCTCTTTAAATAGTACTTTTGTTTCTGGTGCTCAGATACAGTGTAGTTCCACTTTTAGAACACATACTTGAACATTATTTTTTTTCCAGAGATTAGTGTCACTTTAAAGGTGCTGGATTATCAGTTGGGGCTGAACCCTTTGCACCCCGAGACCTCTGAATGAGAGATTACCATCTTGGAGCACAATGTAAAGGCTTCATTGGTGTTTTCCATCCTGGGAGAGCACAGTCATGTTAGCTGTGTTCCCCTCTGGAATTTGAGATGGACAAATACGTCAATTCAGCACATAAAATGGAGTATGAGTGCACCCAAAGCCTAATGTCTGGTTGTAGACAGGTGGGGGTGGTACTTGCTGTTTGCCGAGTTGCACTTCCACTGTTCTGTTGGGCTTAAAGAGGAGGGAGTGATGTGGCAGTCCAGGATTGCTCAGTTACTTCTTGGTTGTTGCACAAGTAGTAAACAAAGTAGTCACGTGTTTACTACTGTTTCTAGGGGAACATGGCACAGGACTAATGTTTCCTGTGCCATGGACTCAGGACACCATTATGGGAGAGTCTGTATCTAATTGGGAGATGTAAATCAAAGTTTAAGGCAGTCCCCGACTCAGAGATGAGCCACTAGTGTGCAGCACTAATATACCGAGTTCCTCAAAAAAGATGTTTTGTCCCAAGTAACTATACACTTGTAAATGATGTGTGTTGCATTCGGAGGGACATGCAGAGCCATTGCCCACTCCACCAGTCCACCTCCACCATCCCACTCCCAGCAATGGAATGAAACCCCGCCAGACACATAGTGTGGGTTTCAGACATGTCCTAAGTTAACTCACCCCTTTCCATACCTAATGATCAGCCCCTAGATCTCTGCCACTCTAGTCTGCTCCCAGTGACCAGAGTATACAGACAGCTAGGGAGGGAGTCAGGGCACCAAACCCCTTGTTACTGGAGGTCCTGTCGCCCAACCAGGCACTCCGTTAACAACTGGTTGCTGTAGCTGTTCTTCCTTTGGGTTACCCGTTGCAACTACCTCCTCCTTTTCCTTGCAAGTTAACCTTTTGTAGTGGTGTTAAACATACCCCATAGTGCTGTTACAGACCCAGGTTCTTAGAAATACACCAAGATCTAACACGCACCCCTTGAATAACTTCAAAGCAGGCTAAAAGCAGTTGAACAACTTTTACTGTAAGTTCAGCATAATGTGTGACATGAATAAACGTCCTTCTTTTTGCTACACCTAACTGTGGCTGGCCCACCTGTGGCTCCTTTGTGGGTAGTACTGCACCCATATGGCTTTTTTATAGATAACTAACATGGACCATGTCAATGCATGTGATGAAAACGATCACCAAGTGTGAGAGTCATGTGATGAGTCCAGCTGCTATATTAAGAAATTCTGAACACACTGCATAAAACAGTGCAGGAACATATTCCCATTGCAAACATTCCTGGTAATGGTTATATAGTAGATGGGTGCTGCAGCGATTGCTAGCTGGGAACCAATATCGACACAAGGTTAAGGAATATTCACCAGCACTCCAATAGCATGCAGAAGTTTATTGACGCAAACACATCACAGCATAAAGTAGAAAATGAGCACCAAGTGTGAGAGTCATGTGATGAGTCCAGCTGCTATAATAAAAAATTCTGAACACCCTGCATAAAACAGTCCAAGAACATATTCCCTTTTGCACACATTCCTGTTAATGGTTATTTAGTAGATGGGTGCTGCAGCAACCGCTGGCTGGGACCCAATATCAACACAAGGTTAAGGAATGTAGCAAGGTCCCGGACCTCCAAAGGCCTAATGGTGACCTCCAGAGTCAGGGATAGCTGACCGGTTTCCCGTCCGGCTGAACCTTCACAACTCGGTTGGTCTCTAATCCTGCAGTCTCAATCCTATGCTGCTTATCTTGCTCCTAGATAGGCCTCAGGCAGCCTAGCCACCAGGTGTCCCCGGGATAGGCCTCAGGCTTCTGGCCAGGGAGACATAACACACCTCCACCCAGACAGCCGTCCAGGTGGCACAGAACCCCAATCACCTGACTCCACCCAAAAAAAAAAATGCTCTCCCAGCAGGCCAAGGGACCAATGAAACTCCTGCCAATTGGCTGAGACACCCCATCCATCCATAGTCTGACCTTGCTACACCCTTGTCAATCTAATGCCCCCAGCAGGCGCCACCTAGTGACAGAAGAGAAAAGGTACAGCAATCCAGAGTTAAAGAGGAATCAGTGGATCTTCTAACAATCAACCAGGATGATTAATACCTGACACACTAAAATTATTAGCAACCCTGCCTAAACACCAGGGTGCTACAGGAATATTCACCAGCACTCCAAGGATCTTTAAAATAGCATGCAGAAGTTTATTTTAGTGTGGCCTCAAAATGGCACTACTGTATGCTGTAATGTGATTGTTTCAATAAACTTTTGGAAGCCATTTCAAAGATCCTTGGTGTGCTGGGTGTGCTGGCCATATATTCCTATTTACTGCATACAGTGTACTGTAATATTCTGTGCAAGTATCTCACCAAAGCTGAAAAATCTATATAGGACATTTCAGGGGATGTTTGAATTTTGTACTCAAGCTCTATACATCTAGGAGAGGCAATGAGTCAATTAAAGGAACGGGGGGGTATGAAATGTGGGAAATCATGCCCCAAATTTGGATACTGCTCCTAGGGGTACAAAGAACAATTTTTTTTTTTGTCAAATTTTTAAAAATGCAAAGCTGGCTTCAGACTGCAATGAAAATGCAATGTTAAAGTCATTTTAATAGCAGTAACAGACAAACTGGCTTGCAACACGAATACATATCTGATATGAATTTTATAATAAAAGTACAGTTTCCTTTGAGGTCTCGTCTTATTAGCCAATAGCCACTTAGATAATGACCTCTGCATAGAACCTCAGCTGATGTAATATGTGTTCTCATCTTGTAGGTCAGCTGCTGCTGTCTATACAACATTTCACGGGAAATACAAATGAGCAGGATGTGGTCTGGATCACACACTGATGACAGATAGAAAATTATCAGAGAGAGCTTTACTGTCTGTGTCTGAAACATAAAACCATTTACTAAAGACCAATTCATGTGTATTTCATACTGGCCTGATGCACTTTTATGATCTAGACAGTCAGCTGTAAATCAGTCTGCATTGGAATTCCAGCACTTGCAAAGGACGCAGACTTTCTTTTCATCTCTGTTAAAACATCAGTGAGTCTAATTGTTTCTTTACAGTTTGTTACATTTGTGCATCAGTTTATGGGATGGTAGAATTTTTTTTTACAAGCGGGAGATGTAGTCTGATTCTAATTATGGAGAAGGCACAAAGGTTGAAGCATAGTGGCTAACACTGAAATGCCCACATCAATCAGAATCGAAAACTAAAGATGAACTCCAAGCAGTGGCGGCCCTTGTATTGTGGGCGCACGGGCGCCGCCCCCCCCCGTCCATGCGCCCGGCCCCTTTCAGGACGTCGGATGCATGGATTCCTACGGCGGGGTGGGAGGGGGTGGTACTTTTTGAAGCACCTGATTGGGGCCAGAGGCTCTAATAGGCTTCAAAATAGGGTAGGCTCGGGGCGCAGAGAGTGCGCCCTGATCCCACCCAATTGTGTGATGATAGCAATTTAATTTTCGCTATTTTCACACTAACCTTCCTCCCCGCCAATCATGAGGCAGGGCGTCCGACCTGTTTCCTGATTAGCCAAAGCACCATGCCACCCTGTTGTATGCCTGGCGCTTATAAAGAGGAGCGGAGGAGACACACGCTGGAGCGGAGGTCGCCACCGCTCTGGTGCACATGGAGAGGAGCTGCTGCATGGCAGTGCCAGGGGGTCTGTCAGAGCCATGCGCGCGGGGGGAGGTTGGGGGTACTGCCAGAGCCGCGAGCCCCGCGAGTGGGGGGTTGGTGGGCACAGTGGCTGCATATGATGGGCACAGTGACTGTATTTGCTGCGCACAGTGGCTGCATATGATGGGCACAGTGACTGTATTTGGTGGACACAGTGGCTGCACATGATGGGCACAGTGACTGTATTTGGTGGGCACAGTGGCTGCATATGCTGGGCACAGTGACTGTATTTGGTGGGCACAGTGGCTGCATATGATGGGCACAGGGGCTGCATTTGATGGCAAAGTGGCTGCATTTGATGGGCACAGTGGCTGCATATGATGGGCACAGTGGCTGCATTTGATAGGCATAGTGACTGCATATGATGGGCACAGTGGCTACATTTGATGGGCACAGTGACTGCACTTGATGGGCACAGTTGCTGTATTTGATGGGCACAGTGGCTGCATTTGATGGGCACGGTGGCTGCATTTGATGGGCACAGTGGCTGCATATGATGGGCACAGTGGCTGCATTTGGTGGCACAGTGGCTGCATTTGCTGGGCACAGTGGCTGTATTTGATGGGCACAGTGGCTGCATTTGATGAGCACAGTGGCTGCATATGATGGGCACAGTGGCTGTATTTGATGGGCACAGTGGCTGTATTTGATGGGCACAGTGGCTGCATATGAAGGACACAGTGGCTGCATTTGATGGAACAGTGGCTGCACTTGCTGGGCACAGTGGCTGCAATTGATGGCACAGTGGCAGCATTTGATGGGCAAAGTCGCTGAATTTGATAGGCACAGTGAGGCTGCAATTGCTGTTTTTTTAAGTATTTTTCAGATTTTGTCAGTTTGTTTGAGCACCAAAAAAATTTTGAGCACCAGCCTCACTGCCTCCAAGTAGATATAGGGCTGATTCACACAAGTGCCCAGCCCCGTACAGATTTTCTCAAAGCTGCTAAGCTGCATGCAGACATGGGAATGGAAGAGCAATGGCTGTATGGACTGACCCATGCATCTACTGTATGGTCTCACCCAAACATCGGATGTACTGCTGTGCGGATGAGTTTGTACAGACAATGTGCTCCCATTCAGTTTGACCCACAGTTTGTTTAGTGTGCCACTCGATCACTACAGTTTGTTTTGGCTCGATCCCTATGGGCATTAGTGTGGGTGATGCTGCAACCACTGCAGGAGTGCCAGCAAGGGATGGAGCTCACCCCAGCTTGTGTAGTCACTAGAAGGAAGAGAGAAAAGATCCCTGGTGCTGCACGTCCACAGAGTCCTATGTTGGTATGAGAAAGACAACCTCAGCCTAGACTCCTGCCAGGCCACGACCAGGCTGAGGCTGTCTCTTTCATACCACCATAGGACTCCATGGCTGTGCGGCCTCTTCCTTCCAGTGCTCTCATCCAGTTGTATGGCTTCTCGGCTGCACAGCGTAGCAGTAGCAGAAAATAGTAAACAAATGGCTCTTCACGTCTTACAGGGCTGAGTACCTAAGGCATAAATGAATGCAGCTATGTATTCATTAAAGTGGACATTTCCCCCAAAAACCTAAAAACCCCAGGTGTATGCCAGTCTGCATGCTGAGTTATAAATATCCAAAAGGCATATGTAAAATAAGTAATTTGTTTGTGTACTTACTTTTATTTCTAATTCGGGAAAAAATCTGAAAAAAAATCTGAAAAAATCCAATGGATTTTGTTATCGGAATGTCCGATCGTGTGTGTACAGGGCATTAGTGTTACTTTACTGCAGGAGACAAAAATCAGGCCAGACAGGATTTGCATTTTGCAAAAAGGATTTGCAGAAATGCAAATCCTTTTGGCAGGTAAAGCAATGCCTATATATGAATTTTATCTGTGTATTTAGCTGTTTGCCTGGAGTTCACCTTTAAAGTGATATTAAAGGCAGATTTTTTTTTGTTTTAAAATAACAAATATGTTATACTTACCTGCTCTGTGTAATGGTTTTGCACAGAGCAGCTCTGTTCCTCCTTTTCTCGGAGTCCCCCGCTGGCGCTCCTGGCCCCTTCCTCCCGCCTAGTGCCCCATAGCAAGCAGTTTGCTATGGGGCCAGGTGAGCAGGCTCACTGTCAAGCCACTGCTCTGTGTTTCCATGCACACAGGCAGCGTTGCCTCGGCCCCGGCCTGCTCTCTGCTCATCGGCTCACTGGATGTGATTGACAGTAACAGGAGCCAATCAATGGCTACCGCTGCTGTCTCAACCAATGACAAAAGAGAGACACGAGAGAGCCGAGGCTCTTGTGCACATCGCTGGATTGAGATGGGGCTCAGGTAAGTTTTTGGGGGGCTGCTGCACACAGAAGGTTTTTTACCTTCATGCATAGAATGAAGACATGCTATGTTGTTACTCAACCCCACCATTGCATCATCATGGCTGACACATTAGGCACATGAAGGAAAGCTTCTACTGGTTCCATATTCAGACTTGCTCAGCTATGGTATGTTGAGGAGGAGTGGCCACAATCAGATAAACATTTTTTAATTCCTACACATGTACTATAACAGTTAAAGGCACTAAGATACCCAAGTCTAGATTCTTTTTACATATAGTGTTGTATTTGCACTGGGTTATGTTATGTTGAAAGTTTAGCTTCATATACTGTAGAGAGCTTAGCAAAGTTCTTCTCGAAGCTCTACCAGCACTCGCACCAACTTCTGCTCGCAAAACCTCTTTACACGCTGAACAGTGAGTCATCAGTTAAATAAATTGAAACCAATTACTCTTTGTTCCTGATTTTCCCTCCACAGAAGTTCTACAGTGTGACCAGTTATCATTAGAAAATATGATTTTGCTGTCAAAATTTTGCAAGAATGGGGAATACAAAAGAGAGAATGGATGACATACCCGGAGAACAAGGGCGATGTGAAAGTCTCAGCAGTCAGGATGAAACACTGAAGGAAGGGAAGTGCAGGACGCAGAACATTTGTAATTTATCAAAATACACTTGAAGGTGGAAATTACAGACAAGAGCTGGCATTAGATAAAACTACACAGTCACATTCCAATGTCATTATTCATACACTTACTGCAGAAGTAATATTCCAAAAGACATAACATAGGTTAAAACAATACACATTGCGTTAAGAGGGATAAGAGAGCTACAATCAGCGCACAAAACCAAAGACAGATTGTCTCAGTTGGGACGCAATAATAATGGGATAAAATGATACCAGTGAAAGTTAGGTAAAGAAGACTTTTCTTTGTAAGCTCGGGAGGAACTACAGCTTTTACAAGTAATCTATGGACTTTTTAGTTTTTTTTTTTTTTTTAAACATATGTATACAGTATATGTGAATTTGAACAATGTATTGTTTTTCATCTATTGAAGCTGCTGGTTCATCTTCTTATCCCCTTCATCAACATAAGAATTTAATTTTTAAATAAAACCATTTTTTTTAATTACACACCTTATTTTAGACTTAGCGACATTATCACTGGGTCTCTGTGGAATGCAGTCAGGTCATGGCTGGTGGTAGGGGCTGCCAGGGTGTCACAACACCCACTTAGGCTCAGTACTCCTCTCAAGGCCCTCAGCCCTGACACTAGCAGTGGGCTAGTTCTTGAGAGGGGTTATGCAAATAAAAAAATGCCTTGATAGGCAGATATCAGCCAGGTGGGGCAGATCACCCTAAGTAAAGCTCATATGTGATGCTGAGCCTCCACAGTTGAAAGAAATGAAATCCAATGAATAAAAACGGTGGGCCAGGGACAGTAAGGGTGGGGAGGAAAAGCACTGTCTAGCTGATGCTAGATGTCCTCCAGAATGGAAATATATTTAAAGTTTTTTGTTTTTTTTGTTTACGTATACTTTTACTTTTTTAATCTTTATGGAGGGAATCAGTTCATAGTACTCTACTGTCAAGTGAGTGAATCAGCAATGCTGTCTCTTGATGTGTTCCAGCAGATATTAATGGAACTGATTTACTTACAAACACATTCAAAATATATGGATGGGTGTGAAGGTAGACACATCAATTCAAATGAATGTAAGCTCATCAAGTATGGATGCTGCTGATTCTCTAATGTACCCCCTTGACAGCAGGGTGCCATGAATTAATTTGTTCCCAAACATAACTCCATTTTAAGCCAAGAATCCAATACAGTGATGGGGAATTACATGCTTTCATTTAATTGGCAAAGCCATGTCACACAGCAATGTTGTGACATTGTAGGTAGCTTTAGATAGTGAAGGTATTTTGTAATTAAATATATATTTTTAATTAATTAGCCATTTTGAATTAGAGATCAAATTTGGTGAGATTTTGGTGAACATAAAGTTAGCAGTGTTGAGGGGGAGTGGCCTGGACATGGCTAGGTGAGGACTCATCTACCTCGAGCTCCCGGCCTTCCCTTGCCTTTCCAAGCCTATTATGATCTAAAATTTATCATCTGAACGTGGCATGTACTCCAAGAAAAGGAGAACAAAGGGGAACACTAAACAAGCGAGATTGAGAGAGTCTGGAGGGTCTATTGTGCACTTTTTAACGCAGCCTCAGCTCACCCCTGCTGATCCTAAGATGGCGGACCCACGAGGAGAGAGGAGCGGGACTCAGGGGAGCCAGCCGGCTTCCCCTGATATGGCGCTGGACTCTGACTCATATTGGGATGTCCCCCCCGCTTTACAATCGGAATCGGAGACCCCGCTACTGTGCTCCGTGAGTACCGGAGGTAATGATGAGATGTGGGCGCTCCTCAAAGCCCTCCCAACTAAGGCAGATATTGAGTCCCTTATCGGCCGCCTGGAGCTCCGTGTCTGCTAGGCTGACGACTGGAAAGTCCTCGGTAACTGATCTAGAGAGAAGAGTCCCAGCACTGGAACACCTACAAGATACCCATATTGACGCTGCGACCATGCTTCAACTACATCAGGAGAAAATGAAGGACCGAAGCAGATGCAATAATCTTCGACTACGCGGCCTCCCGGAGGTGACAGGATCTGAAGACCTAGCCGCCACTGTCACTTCCACAAAATCTGGAATACGACCGCATCCACCGAGCATTGGGACCGAAATCGCAAGATCCCAATAGACCACGGGACGTTATCTGCCGTCTCCACCATTACTCCTATAAAGAGTCGATCGCCCGCAGAGCCTGGGAAGCGGGAGACATAGATTTTGATGGAGCGAGTGTTAAGATCCTGCCTGATGTCCCCCGCGCTACCTTACAAAGGAGAGCCATGCTCCGCCCGGTGCTAGAGGCGGCTCGCAGGCAGGGGGCCACCTATCAATGGGGATATCCGCTTTCAATGATCTTCAAGAAGGACCAGCGATCATTTTACCTCCGGTCCCCAAGAGACCTACCAGCTCTCTTTGAATTCCTGGGCACGGCCCTCATCAGAATGCAGAACCAGCCTGAACCGCAGAGACAACGCCGCAGATCAAGAGCGCCTTCAGCAGAGGGGACACGTGAGTTGTAAGTTAGACTATCTCCCTGCCTGACATTAGACTTTTACAATGTAGGCTCACCCCTACCCTGTTGAATCTTTTTTTTTTTCTTTTTTATTACTGGATCCTTACATCTCGGTCCTGAGCCCTGAAGCGACCCTCTCTTTGGGTGTCCCACTGCAGCGGCCTTGCCGCATAAGACACTCATCATTAAGGATCGGGCACGGGGAGGGGTGGCCCCCCCTCTTCTCCCCACACTCTGGGATAAGGCAATCCCTGAGGGTAAACTTTTAACTGATGTCGGAACGCAGCCCTTCATCCTCCGGACTTGTGTGGGCTGACAATACAGGGATAACTTCTTATGTATCTTAAACTCTGACTGACTACACAGCTATAATGACTGCTCCAGAAAATAGAAAATATGTGGGGAGATGATGTTGGGGCTTGGGGGGGAGAGGGAGATTTGGTTCCTTCCTATGCCCAGCTGTGAGAATACTCTACCCTCTTGACCGGGAGATGAGAGGGAGGATTCCTCAGGAGAGGCAGAAAGGAGAGGCTTCCCCATCTTCCCCCTCCCTGCTCGGTTTACTCTACAGCCAGCTTCCAGCTTTTTTGGTTCAATTTGGTCAATAACCCTTTTTATATTGCAGCTAAGTTTAACCGTAATTTGTTTACACACATAAGATTGTTTACTATATGTGTCTTATTTTCTACGGTCATTAATATGCAGAATTCCCCGTTCAGTTTGGTGTTAAGAGTTGTATTATGCCCGGAAAGTTAAGTATCTGCATGGGGCTGTATAATAACTGACACTCCATTCTGTACTGAGTTACACACATAGCCTTATTATATGTACTTGGACCTCAAGACCGAACTGGGGTGTTATTGCATATAGGAATTTTTTCACCCAGCAGGTTCCTGATACAAACGTTTGCCCATATGGCACATTTCAACTCCTGCTGGAGCTAAACATTTTGTAGGATTTCATACTGCAAAGCCCTTAATTGGTCTATTATAATTTAAAGTAACATACCTAAAAGGAGCTATGTGTCTTTAATGAGGAAAGTGCACATGGAGAGCTTGACTGTGAGACTGATGCCTCTTCGCTCCTTCTCTCTCCCCCATGCCCGCCTTTTGTGGGATGGGGGGAAAGGGACGAGGCGAATAAGTGGTTTTGATGGACCCTATGTGTTCTGCTCTTGGGCTCGGGGGGGGGACGGGAGAGGTCGAAAGTACCTCTCGGTGGCACACTCCAGGCACTACCCCACATAGGCCAACACGTCCCTTAACTGTGTAGGTTGAGACGTGTATATGCAAGCATTTTGCTTGTCATTAGTAGTTTACCCCTTTTTCCCCTGACTTGTATCATACTATTTTGATTCTCACCCTAGAATTGGCTGCACTTTTTCTATCACATTTCTAGATTGGGCGGTCCCTTGGTAGAGGCCTCCTGCAACTCTTCTACAGCTAAATTCTTTCCCGAACCCGTTAGCCCTTCCCTTCCTCTCTCCCCTTACCCCCCCCACCCCCCCTTTTTTTTTTGTTGAAGATGGACGGCCTGCAGATTTAAATAATGAAAGCAAGGAAAAATCAAGAGCACCATTTTCCAAACAATACATTTATAAAAAAGAGGGACATTGAGGCCAGGGGACAGGCCTCTGGACTTTTACCGGTGCTAGGATGAAATAAGGTGAAAAAGGTAAAATAAAAGATTTTTATTTAACAATCTTTTTTAAAAAACAGACATAAAGAGGAACACTAATGTATGTTTACAGAAAAAAATACAGTAATTGATTTAATACAGAAGTTGATACCACTTTTCTCTACATGTTTCGCTTTCTTAAGCTTCTTCAGGAGATATAGTGTGGCAATAGATCAACTATAAAGTAGAAAAAGCAGCAATAAGAATTTTATGTCTGCTAGTATATCATGTCAAGACAGAAGACAAATTTGAAAATTACATTTTAGGAAAGTTTGACAAATGTAGACCCAACAAAGGGAAATGTATTGTAAAAAGAAAGGGTAAATAATGTAAAATATATGTATATATATAAACAATACAAAAAAAAAATAAAAAAATTATATATAAAGTTAGTGTACACTTTTATTCAGCATATATCATATCATAAATAATACAATAATCTTACCCATGAAAAGGGGGAAAAAGTATATTAAAAGGCAAATTTGTGCAAAATGGAATATTCTGCCCTCCAGTCCTGCAGATTTACTCTATCAATGCGAAGGGCCTTAACATCCCGGAGAAGTGACGTATGTTGATGAATGATTTAAAAAAAGCCCGAGTTGATATAGCCCTAATTCAGGAAACTCACTTTAAAGATGACCGTTTACCGGTCCTCAAGAACAGATTCTTCCCCCTAGCATTTCATTCTACCAATAAAACTAAATCTAGAGGGACCTCCATTCTCTTATCCAACAAAATCCATTGGACCCATCAGGATTCCAAAATAGATACAGAAGGGCAATTTGTATTTATTAAAGGTCTTATTGGAGATGTACAATTAACTATAGCGACCATATATGCTCCGATTGAAGGCCAGGATATCTTTATGCAACGTACTCTCTCTAAACTGGCTGATTTTCAGGAGGGCCAGTTAATCCTGGGGGGTGATTGTAATGTTCCTCTAGCCCCTAATGTGGACACCTCCTCGGGATCTTCTTCCATACCGATTAGGGCCCGCAAGAGAATTGCCAAAACTTTACACGAAACACAATTGCTTGACGTGTGGCATCTTCAGCACCCCAATGAAAGAGACTACACGTTCTATTCTCCTCCCCATAAATTATATACAAGGATAGACTATTTCCTTATACCTCATGGCCAGCTCCACGCTGTCCAGGACTCCAATAGATAAATACAGAAAAAAGTGCAGCGCTGGATATATACAAAACCCAAAAAATGGTGCTAATAAATAATTATTATATATGAACCATGTACATTGAATCAAGCACAAATATATGCACCCATGAAAAAGAAGTGCTTCACCATAAGAATACGTGTGTGGTTAATACCACCATAGTGACATATCAAAATAAGATTCAAAAATACAAAACAAAAGTGTCCATAGGAGGTTATTGATTGAAGTGACTTTGTTGTGGAGATAAATTCGTGACTGTCACCGTGATGTACACCCGTCACCTAATGTAGATTAAAGGCTTACCAGACAGCCTCTGATCAGAGGCATAATAGCATCAACTCGTGGTGATGTCCTCACAGGGAATGAACCTCTTCCAGGGTGGTGAATGTATGTCAGCAAACGATCTCCATAAGCCTCCAGACATCAACCCAATGAAGAAAAATCACTCCCAAATATCCAAGGGGAAAAGAAAGGAAACTCCAGTAGTGCAGAGCGTTATGACTTTCCTTTATAGCAGAGCCATGACGTCACCTCCCGGACCCGAGCCCCAGGACTCCGCTATAGGCCAGAGGACGTGGTCTGATCATGCCCCCATAACTTTGAAGTACAAGATATCCAATGACCCCTCCCATAGGATGAGATTTTGGCGGTTAAATGAAAGCCTCTTACAGAAACCTGAAATTCTAGAAGAAGTGATTAGGGAACTGAATTTTTATTTTCAGACTAACACAACAGCAGATTGTTCCCCAGGAGCGGTATGGGAGGTGCACAAGGCGGTCATCAGGGGTTTCTTCATAAAGCACGGTGCACGTATAAAAAAAGAAGCCGGGAAACAACTAGACTCACTTCTTCTCCATAAACTCCATATTGCCGAGTCGCAACACAAAAATTCCCAGAGCCCCCTGGTGGAGGATGAACTTTCCTCCCTTCGCAGTCAAATTAACGACCTTTTAGGGTATAGAGATAAAGCTGTGCTTCAGAAGTGTCGGCTCATAGCTTACGAATCAGGAGACAAGTGTGGGCGTATTCTTGCTAGGGCGGTCAGAGACCTTAAGATGCAAACCTACATCCCACATATTAAGACGGAAACAGCTACGAAGGTCAGTTTACCACACCATATAGCTAACACATTTTGGGGCTTATTATAAATCCTTGTACAATCTACCGACCTCATCGGGAACACAACACCTGATGAAAGCCTACTTATCTTCTAGCCAGATCCCTACATTATCACCAGAAAGTGTGGCTGAGTTAGAGACCCCGATAACATCGGAAGAACTAGAATTAGCAATTAATTTGACTAAACCAGGGAAAGCTCCCGGGCCTGATGGCCTAACTCTCCAATATTATAAAACATTACTATCGTCCCTCAGCCCTCATATGATAACTTTTTTTAATGAAATAGGAAAGACAGCAACCTTCTTGAGTGAGACCATGAGAGCACATATCACGGTCATTCCCAAAGAGGGTAAAGATCCTTTAGTCTGTAGCAGCTATAGACCAATTTCATTGTTGAACACAGACCTTAAGCTTTTTACAAAAATTTTAGCGACCCGACTAGCCCGTCATTTACAATACTTAGTCCACTTAGACCAGGTGGGCTTTATCCCAAGAGAAGCTAGGGACAGCACAACTAAAGTGCTAAATCTAATACATGTAGCCAACCAGACTCATACACCCTCAATTTTCCTAAATACAGACGCAGAAAAAGCGTTCGATAGGGTTAATTGGGAATATATGTTCACAGTCCTTCGACATATAGGGTTAGGGGAAACAATGATTAGATGGATTGCCCAAATATATACTACCCCTACAGCACAAGTTAAGATGAATGGGATTTTGTCAGACCCCCTCCCAATTAAAAATGATGTCAAATGGAAAGGGGCACACTGTTGCAAATGTTTTGGTCTTGTTTGAAGATATCCCATTACTGGTCCATGGTTAGGTCAAGTATCCAGAAATTCACGGAATACAACATTCCAGATGACCCAGCCTTCTTTCTTTTACACGTAGACACAATGTCCACATAAAGATATAAAAAGTTGTGATACGTCATTTGGTGAACGCTGCTAAATCTTGTATCCCACTCCAATTGAATAGTCAAACCCCTCCATTAGTGGCGTCCTGGACCCGGAGAGTAGAAAGAAGACGTTAGAAAAATGGAGGATCTGGTGCTCTCTGCGAGGCACCAACAAGAAAAATATAATAAGACATGGGCACTTTGGCACCAATTTATTTTTTCTTCGGAAGGTACCTCCCTTACAACCTCTTGAGGAGACCAAGGTTTTTGGGCCGTACTGATTCAGCCAGAACTTTGGGGTGTTCCCTCGCCCATGTATTTCGTCCTCCCCCTGCTTTCCTCCGCTTTCCCTCGGAACACCCTCCTTCTTATCCTGTTTCATCTAGAGACCGGGGGGGGGGGGATTGGGGGGAGGGGTAGAGGATAACTGTTTATACACTTGCGGTCTTTTGTTAGGGGATTTCTGATTATGAGGAATCACAAACCGTCTGATACCTAATGTACACAAATGGGTTTGAAACGTATGTATAACCTGCCTCTCCTTCCATTTATGTGATGAAGTAAATATGTCCCCCCCCTCCTTTTTTTTTTTTTTCCTCTCACTTCCCCCTCCTTCCCCTGATGTTCCCTACATATGTATGTACTGTATTGTTTAAGCCCATGTTGGGCTTTTCTAAAATAAACAAAAAACCTATATTTGAAAAAAAAAAAAGTTAGCAGTGTTGCTGCAAAATTAAGGCTGGCCATACACTATTCAATTTTCCTGTTCAACTTTCCTTTAGATTTACCAAAACCATATAATAGGAGGTCAAACCTAAACACTTTCAATTTGGATGCAATCAGGCAGGCCCTTGTACTACATAGTTGAAGGTAAATCTAAAGAAAATTGAACAGGAAAATTGTATGGTGTATGGCCAGCCTACGTTTGCTGAAATTTGGTGCTCTTCCTTTGTAACAACAATGTGGGGGCTATGGAGCAGTGAGAAGGGGACTTTGGAGTAGCCACTGAGGGAATACTTTGGATTGGTGATTCGGGGAAGTACTTTGGAGAAACAATTGGGGGTGATTTTGAACAAAGCTATAAAGAGGACTGCAAAGCGGGAATAGGGGGACTTTGGACCAGAGATAGGTAGGAGAAACTTTGGAGCAGTGATGGCGGCTGTGGAGTGACAATGGAAGGGCCTGCAGAGTAGAGGCAGGGTGGATTTAGGAGTGGAAACTTTGGAGCAGCACTTGGGAGAGACTTTAGAGTGGTGACTGGAGAGAGAAGCTTGGTTCGGTGCCTTACTCAGCCACCGGCACTAGTTCACATCAATTGACTGTCAGGTGACAGGGACTGCTTGTTAGGAGATTAACCTAGGGGATGGTTGTATAATGTAGATCCGTCTTTCTCAGCCTTTTTTACCCCAGAGGAACACCTAAAATAGTTTTCTGATCTTGAGGAACTCTTTCTAAAACCAATTCACCGGGGGTCAGAGGCGAAAATGCCCTTGCATTGGTGGTTAGTAGGAAAAATGCAAACCTTAAGCCAGCCATAGATAGATCTGATCCATGTATGGGCAGGCTGGTTGTACAGAAGTGGATCCATTGATCTACTTCAGTACAACCAACCTGTTGTATTTTTTGCATGCGATTACTGCGCGGGCAGAGAAGGCTCCCTGCCAGCAGAACTCAATAGCGCTTCAGGAGGGATTTGAGACTCAAGAACATTGCATCCTCTATGGCTTGCCTTACAGTGGTGGTCAGTTTTCCACCTTTACAGACCCTTCAGTCACAGCTTAAGGAACTCTTGGCAACCTCTGGAGAACTGACAATACTGTATGCATTATACTTATCTATGCAGCAGGTTGCGCTGTAGTATTATAGTGTTATAATGAGTATTCTATAATATAACAGGATGTACCGTCTATCTAAGTTCAGTGCACTTGTTTGTATTTAGTTCCTGTTTCATGTTTCTCATGCTGTAAGATATGCGTTGCTAATCCTCCATAAAAGCAAAGCTAATGCTGCAAACAAGAAGCTTCTCTTTTTAATGCTTTAGAAACCAGACCTGAGCAGGAGCTAATGCTAGGATATATCAAAGGCAAATTAATTGATGAATATGACAGAAGGAAAGAAAATATGCACCATGATGACAAAGCTCTTAAAAAGTACAAAGGCACAAAGCACAACAAAAAAAGCAGAGCCTGTTTTCGCTGTTAAAGGACCAGTCACTTAAAAAATGACTATTCTATCAGGTGCGACAAGCCACATGACTAGCGATGAGACCTTCTTCACAAACATTAATCACAGTGCAAATGACAAAGTTTTCCAAGCAAATGGGAAAAGCATCACTGCAGAAGGTAAAGGCTTCCTGAACTGCATTACACCACAAGGAGGTGAGTAGAGTATCCTTGTAAATAAAGTGCTGTATGTAGCAGAACTAGAAGGCAGCCTTCTATCAGTGAAAAGTCTTGCAAACAACTGTCTCACAGTTAAGTTCCAGGGTGAAGAATGAACAATTCGCAATAATAAGAAATTCCTCACAAAAGGAAAACTGGATGATCACCTACACAGGCTCATCACCACAGACCAGCAAGCCAATATAGTTTCTGATGACCTACACAGCAAATTATTCACTTATGGCACAGGCGGCTGGGGCACAGAAGTCCACAATCTATACAGGACATTATAAAGAGAGGCTTATTATATTTGACAATAGGTTCTTGCAAAGTGCTCATGAAATGCAAATGCTGTATAGAAGCAAAAGCCACACACGCTCCCCTTCCACAGGCATCTCAAAGAAAAACTATCCATCCCCTGCAGCTCATACACAGTGGCGTATGCGGTCCAATGAAAACTCCTACATCCGGCGGGAACAGATATTTACTGACTTTCATTGGTGATTATTCCAGGTACACAACTACTTATCTGATGAAACACAAGAATGAAACATCAGAGAAACTTTAATGCCACGTACACACGATTGGAACTTCCGACAACAAATGTTCGATGTGAGCTTGTTGTCGAAGTTCCGACTGTATGTAGGCTCCATCGGACATTTGCTGTCGAAATTTCCGGCAACAGATCTTTGAGAGCTGGATTTCAAATTTTCCGACAACAAAATCCGTTGTCGTAAATTCTGAGCGTGTGTAGACAATTCTGAGGCACAAAATTCCACGCATGCTCTGAATCAAGTACAAGACGGAAGCGCTCGGTCTGGTAAAACTAGCGCTCGTAATGGAGATAGCATATTCGTCACGCTGCAAAGTTTTTCATCTTTTAATGCAGCACATTCTCTTCTTATTTGTAATGCTAGAATAATGAAGTTGTTTTGCTGCTGATAATCACACAGAATTCTGACAAACTGATTTCTTTATTATTTCTCAGATCTCCAGAATAATGTTTAGAAATTTTTTATAGTGATCTACTTTTTTTTTTTATCAAGATCTCCCAATTTTTTTTTAATGTTTTTTTTTCTAGTGATCTCCATAATTTTTTGGTCGTTTTGTGTGTCAAGTTACCACAACACCATTATTATCTTATATTTTTTAACTTCAAGGAGATTGGTTGGTGTTGGTGTCCCTTGTTAATTTTAATTTGACCTTGTATTTTTGAAATGTACCTGCCTACTCACAAACAAACTGTCCTTTTTGAAGTAAAACACATAGCCAAGTATTTGTGAAAAAAAATAGACATTTATTAGGGGTCATAACAAAATAAAGAGGAGATAACATGATAAATAACACGAGATTAGCAAAAGGAGCCCAAAGGGTGGCGCACTTGGTATTGAACTTCCTTTTTATAGTGCCGTCGTACGTGTAGTACGTCAGCGCGTTCTTGGCGATCGGAATTTACGACAACATTTGTGCGACCATGTGTATGCAAGACAAGTTTGAGCCAACATCCATCGGAAATAAATCCACGGTTTGGTTGTCGGAAATTCCGATCATCTGTACGCGGCATAAGAGTTCATTGCCATGTCTAGCAACAAATTCCAATGCAAACTAGGGAATAATATGCACCGACAATGGGGGAGAATACATAAACAAAGATGTGGCCTCATACCTGAAAAGACAAGGAATAGTACACCAGACAACCACACCATAAACTCCTGAACAAAACGGTGTAGCAGAAAGAAAAAATTGCACTCTCATAGAAATGGCCAGATGCTTGTTGTCGGATGCCAACCTACCTCACAAGTACTGGGGAGAAGCAGTCATGACTGTAACCTACCTACAGAACAGACTACCCTCAAGATCCATTAAAAGTACTCCATTCAAAATGTGGCATGGGTCCAGGCCTAGCATATGGCACATCAGAGTGTTTGGATGTAAAGCACATGCCTATATTCCAAGTAAAAAGTGATCCAAGCTGGAGAACAAAGCCATAGAGGGCATTCTAGTAGACTACAGTGAGCAAACAAAGGGTTACAGAATCCTATACCCAAAGACTGACAAAGTGACAATAAGCTGTAGTGTTTATTTTGATGACAGTCCATCATCAGAAACACAGATCCATGAAAGCTGTGAAGTGAATATGCCAAGCAGACCAGAAGAAATGGTTGATCAAAGCGAACCTGTGCACGAGTCAGAACAAGAGGTGGAACTCACAATGCCTAAATCAAGTTCCCCATCAGATCCTGCTGAACTGATCAGAAGATCCACTCACACTACAAAGGTTATACCACCCTGCAAGTTGTCATACACTGTGAAAACACACAGCATACAGTACTTGAACCAACATCCTGGGAAAAGATAGGAAAACTGCCAAAATTTGAAGCCAATAAATGGAGATAAGCAGCAGACGAAGAATTAAAGTCACTTCAAGAAAATAAAACTTGGACACTCACAGAGCTCCCTCCCAACAACAATACTATAGGAAGTAAGTGGACTTTCAAAGTATAGTCTGACGAAGAAGGGAATATCCACAAATTCAAAGCCAGACTAGTTGCCAAGGGTTACTCCCAGAAATTTGGTGAAGATTATGAAAAACATTCTCTCCCGTCGTAAAACACTCCACCATCAGATCGCTTCTTAGCGTTGCAGCCGGGAAGGGCATGCAAATGAAACACCTAGACGTTAAAACTGCTTTCCTATATGGAGACATTAAGGAAGACCTCTACATGGAGCAACCACCAGGCTTGAAGCAAGGAGACAACCTTGTGTGTAAACTTCAGAAGAGCATCTGCGGTCTTAAACAATCTGCAAGGATGTGGAATGAGAAAGTGAATGAAGTGTTTACCAGAGAGGGATTCTCAAGAAGTAAAGCAGACTCTTTTCTCTACTCCAGGAAACAAGAAGACAGTGTGATATACATCCTTATATATATCGATGACATTATAACTTGGTTTAAACAAGAAGGGGATTATAATCTTCACAGTTCACAAGCTGAAAGAGAAATTTGAACCCAAAGAGCCAGGGAACATAAGCTACTATCTGGGAATCCAAATAGAGAGAGAAGAAGATGGAAATTATCTTCTCAACCAATCTTGGAAAATCTCAGAAATCTTGGAACAATCCCATATGCAAGATGCAAAGAAAGTGAAAACACCTATGGAACCAGGCTATCTAAAGGGCAATGAAGCAGAAAACTTGCTTCCCAACAAAGATATGTACCGCAGAGCAATCGGTAAGCTGCTATATGTTGCCACTGTGACAAGACAAGACATAGCCACAGTAGTGGGCATACTATGCAGGAACATCTCAGCTCCTTGTGAGCGTGACTTGAATGCAGTAAAAAGAGTGATGCAGTACCTTAAAGGAAGGAATAGGAATAATTCAAATGAAGTTACGGTCCAATCCAAAACTGGTCGGGTATGTGGATGCTGATTGGGCCGGGGACTATACAGACCGCAAATCCACAAGTGGATTCATCTTCCAGTATGGGGAAGGAACCATAATTTGGTCTAGTCAAAAGCAAGCAACTGTCGCTCTATGTTCAACTGACATACATTGCAGTAGAACACGCATGTCAAGAAGCGATATGGATTCGTCAACTTTTTGTGGATATTGGGATAGACATGTCAAAACCAATTCCCATTTTTGAAGACAACCAGGGATGTATAAAGCTTACACAATCAGAAAGGGTCAATCCTAGAACCAAACACATCGACGTCAGGTATCACCTACTGAGGGATCATCAAGAGCAAGGTGTTATTGACATTCAATACTGCCTGTCAAAGGAGATGACTGCCGATGCATTCACTAAGCCTTTTTTTGAAGGAATGTCATAGTTATATCCAGAAGAAGCTGAATGTAATTTGTCACAAAACACTTGCTGTTGAGAAGGGGTGTTGGAAAGAACAACAACATGGTTGCTAATAAACTGACAATACTGTATGCATTATAGTTATCTATTCAGTAGGTGTTATAATGTGCATTCTATGATATGACAGGATTTACCATCTATCTAAGTTCAGTGCACTTGTTTGTATTTAGTTCCTGTTTCATGTTTCTCATGCTGTAAGACATGCATTGCTAATCCTCCATAAAAGCAAAGCTATTTCTGCAAACAAGAAGCTTCCAGTGCATGATTTCAATACTCTGCACAACAGGATTCACTTTATTTCAGCACCCAAATGTAACTTTTATCACAGATTTAAGTCATTCAGTTGGCTCGGTTTGCACCAAATGCTGCATTTACAGACAAGAAGCTATTTGGTGTGAAGTTGCTAACTGTCCAGCATAAACGCTTACATACAGCAATCATTTCACTTACATAACATACACATTTATATAGTAATACCACTCTCTCCCTCCTTTCTAGTCAATCTGCTGTGCCACACTCTACCAGGGATTTGTACAATGCTATTACTCTAATTCAGTCTGAACCATATTTTAATTAAGTTCCGGAAATGAATATTGTGTGATTATCTTTGCTCAGGAGAGACATAGCTATGCTGTTAGCCTTCCACGAATGTCTTCTGCCCTCAGGCTGATCGTACACCACATAGAGGTGCTGCAATCGCTGTACGTGACGGCAGTACCTGAATGCTTTGTACCTTCCAAGTTTTTGCACATAAGCAATCTGACAAATACATTTTTTTTGGCTTATTTTACACTTTAGGTTGGGGGAAACCCCAACCACTCCCTAATAAGCTGGAAAGGAACCTGTAGAGGGTACACACAAAAGCTTTTCCTTCTGTTGCATTCGACAAGCAATATTGCACAAGTGAAACTACGTGTGCAATGCATGTGGTTGTTGTGTGGTGGTGTGGGTTTTTAGAGAATAAAACAGTGAGTGAGGAAATTACATAACATCTCTTCACCACCCAATAAATGCCCTCTGAAAAGCGATAAACCACGGAACACACATTAGAGGACTAACAAAAGTGTAAACAAGCCCTTACTCATGACCTTTTCTGTGAGCCCTAAAAAAGAATTGACTCATTGGAGGAAGTATGAGATTGTAGGCCACACCCACCCCACAATTACATTACCCAACCACCAAAAATATAAGAGAACAAGAAATGATGGCAAATAATGGCAGCAGCAATTTTATTGGATTAAAGCATTTATAAAAAAATTTACAAAATTCAAACTTTATTATTTCAGAACCATATTCAACATAACAACAATACAAGCGCTCAGTTATTAGAGCTCGTGCAAAATAATACAACTTATATCAGAATATAAGCGTCCCCCTAGATATCCAGGGTGACCCATCCACATAGAAGTGCACACGACTTGGGCAGGAGGGCAGGAGTTCTTCAGCTGGATAGGTCAAAGAGGAAGTCCCAGCCTCTGCAGCCCCTTATATGCATTATCCCTGGAATTCCAGAAATTTCCGGGTGTTCCCATTGGATCCCAATGAAACAGCTCATTAACATTTAAAGAGACAGTACTCCCTTTAACACTACCTATACTTATAATAGTAGAAATCACTAATATTATAAAATGGGTCTGGGGAGGCCATAATCTCAAGAAAGGGGGCCCCAATAAATGCCCCCCTTTTATCATGAGATTGTAGGCCACACCCACCCCACAATTACATTGCCCAACCACCATAATTATAATAAAGATAACAATAAATTATGGCAAATAATGGCCGCTGTACTTTTACAACTTAAATCAGAACATAAACGTCCCCACCACTTGAGCTTGAGACCTCAAGCACGGCCCACCCCCAAAACTGCAGCCATCTCTATACCACACTGTAGGCCCAGATTAAATATATCCAGCCCCACATCTGAGAGGTGGACCCCATCTTGCCTATAAAAACCCGGGATGCTACCTTCAAGGTCAGCATGTCTATATGACAACCCCCCAATCAAAGGCATATACTTAGCCATCGCTCTATTGGTCCTCTTCCTCATTTTTTCCATCACCTTCCACTGCGAGGAGGAAAACCAAGCGAGACGAGGAACAATTTCGGAAAATACAATCACTGTATCCGGTGATGTTAACTTAAATCGGTGCAAATCTTGCTTAATCCTAAACAGCAAATCTAATGTCCTGATATTACCTAGGTCATTGCCCCCTAAATGATTAACTAAAATAGACGGTGGAGGCCAAACCTGGTACATCCTAGAAAGGTGGAAATACAGTTAAAACCACTGAAGGCCTCTTATTCCTCTCCAATGTAACGTAAAGCATTCCGACAACAATGACAGGTTCACTGAATAGCTGCGTTGAGCTGCTCTCTTACGCTCCCAGTATATGTATGAATGCCCAGGTATCCATACACACTGACTCAAGCCTGAAAAAATTTAAGAAAAAGGTTAGGTCTTACATACACTTTAAAACAGTCTGACCTCCACCTCCCCAATTCCTTAATGGCGGGCACCGCTAAACCCGTTCTGGCGGCCTCTGATGCAGCACCTAAAGGAGTAAGAGGAGAACTGGTAATTACTTAATCCCAGGTGTCCCAAACATTTGTGCAACACAAAATTGAACTGGTACTTATTGAGTGGCAACGTATTTGTATGTATGAAAAAATGCCCTCCCACTTGAGGTCTAAGCATTACCAACTGTTTCACCAAAGCCACTGTGTATAGAGAGCTATCGCCCTGTGCCTGCAAGGAGATCCACACCCCCCTCCCCAGACTATCCATTTTGGACCTTTGGAGAAAGAAATGTACCAATAACTGCTCCACAAAACATGATCATAACGAATGCCAGAACTGCATTTTTTAGAGCCTGGGAATAATTCTGATATCCTGAATTCCCCGAAAAAAAGCAACCACGTAAAAAGCAGAGCTTCATAACTTGAGAAACACACTGACTTAGTGACCTCGCAAAGACGGCGTAGAAGCTGTCCTGAAATAGGCCTTCTGTTATCAGGAGTAAGATGCAACCTCCTGTACCCCTTAAGTGCCTGTCTCACAGAAAAATATGAAACACAAGCTGGATACCCATGTAAGCGGAAGAAAAATTATATACCAGCCAATGTCTTGGACACATAACTATACAAGAACTGCTGCTCCATGAGCAATTGTAAAAATGCCAAGATGGCCTGCTCAGAGGTGCTATTAACCTCCACACCTAGAGTTCCCACAAATCCCATCTACATGCGTCAGTATAACAAGCCCATGTTTTTGGAGCCACCAAGCTCCGTATGGCTGTCGTAGTCAGGTCTAGATTATATCCCATAAGTGTTCTGGACAAACAAGACCTTCTTCTCCCGCCTCCTGAAGCAAGCAACGGAATCTGTTCATCTGAAAACGAGATAGCACATCAGCTAAATCGTTTAAAACACCTGGAGTATATTTGGCCTTTAGCCATATGTTAAATTTTAAACATAGAAAAACTACTTGTCTCAAAACTGCAACCACGAACAAAGAGCGGGATGAAAGGCATGGCAAAGAGAACCCCCTTATTATCCATTTAAACAAGGATACGTCTATTCGCAAACTGCCCTCTCCACAACTCCAGCGCCACCAGATCAGGGAATAATTCAAGTAAAACCACATTTTTTGTAGCCTGCTTACTATGCCAAGACTCCGGCCATGCTGCGCAGCACCAGTGCTTTCCCCAAATGGCAGCAAATCCTTTGGAGCCTGCAACATCTGTAAATAAGCGAAAATCAGGTGCAAATATGAAATCCAACTGGAAAAAAGAATGACCATTATATGAATCAATAAATCTTGCCCATACAGCAAGATCCTCTTTTAACAACTTAGAAAGCCTTATATGAGCAAAAGGTGACTTTAGCCCTGACATTGAAAGATACAGTCTACGAGAAAAGACACACCCTACTGGCATAATCTGGCAAGCAAAGTTCAAGACTCCCAGAAGGGATTGCATTTCCTTCAAGATGACCTTATGTTGACTAATAAAGTTGGCAATCAGAGACTTGAGTTTCAGAATTTTTGCTGTGGGCAACCTAAACTCCATGCGTTGTGTGTCAATTACTATACCTAAAAATTCCAAAGAGGTGGTAGGCAACAAAGTTTTCTCCTCCGCCAAAGGCACGCCAAAAGTGCTAGTGATGCCATGAAAAGCCTGCAGCAATTGGCCACAAGCTGCTGAATCACTTGGCCCGATGAATAAGAAATCATCCAGGTAATGGACTACACTATCCATACCTGATTCGCCACAAAGCGCCCATTGCAAAAACGCGGAGAAGGTCTCAAAATAAGCGCAAGACACCGAGCAACCCATTGGGAGACTTTTATCAAAAAAATAACACCCATAAAAGTAAAAACCCAAAAAGTTGAAAGCCAAGGGTGAGATTGGCAATAGCCAAAAAGCCGATTTGATATCTGCCTTGGCCAGCAGGGCCCCCGGACCAAACGAACGGATTTTGCCAACCGCGTCTTCAAAGTCAAATATGAAACTGAGCACAAAAGTATCATCTAGCTCATCATTCAGGGAATCACCCTTAGGGAACGACAGATGATGAATTATACAAAATTCATTCGGCTCCCGCTTTGCAAAAATTATGAAAAAGAGGCGATTGGAAAGGACCTTCCACCCGCCCTTCTGCTATTTTTTTGTAAATTTTTTGTCTAACAATTTGTGGTAAAGGCTGCACTGATTTCAAGTTATTAACAATTGTGCATCCTTCCCTTGAAAAAGAAGGTAATGGAAAACCATTAGCAAAACCCTCAATGAGAAATCAAGCCTTCTCCCTGTCTGAGTATCGCTCCAGCCAAGGCCGCATTTTGTCCAGCCTCACTGGCGTGCAGGCTTTTAGGAAAAATATCTCTTTGCATTTGACTGGTCCCTGCTCCGGTGTTTTTCTTAAAGCACTTTATCACTGGGTGCGCCCCAGAACAGTAAGCACATTCGTGCTTATACTTACACGATGACCCCAACGACATTGGCTTTCATTGAAAGCAATACAGTAGCCCTTTCTATAAGCCACACTCAAGGAGTTAGCTGCAGGCTGCTTAAGCGACCCTTGTTTAGGAGGCAGGATCAAATTTAGCCACAGTCCCACATCCTTCATTCCCCACTTAAGAGCGTGGTGAATGGAAAGTTTCTGCAGGAAAGATTCATCATACGAGTACCACCCTAAGCCACCAAAATTCCTGTATGCCTCTAGCACATGATCCAAATGCTGGAACAACCCACCACACAAATCCGGGCGTCTCTCAGCCATAATGCTAAAGAAAATGCAATAAGCTTGCAGCCAATTATGAAATGACCTGGGTACATGCCTGCGCCTATCGTCCTCCATTACCTTGCCCACAAATTCCTTATGAGAGGACAGGAGGGACAACACATCCCCAAATTCCCCTTTCTGTATTTTTTCCTTCACTAATAAGCCTATATGATATCCCAATGGAAAGACTTCATAGGGCATGGTCTCCTTTAAGCAAGCCTCAGGAACCCCCAGCCTAACAGACATGCTAGGCGTGTGTATGGGCAATACATGACTTACATTATCTAAACTCCTAACCTCCGTGGGAATGACAACAGGAGAATGGGAGGGAATAGATAATACCTCTGGAGAAGCAAAAGAAGGGTTAACATGTTCAGTAACATTTGCAAAGACAGAAGAGACAGCATTTGCAGAAGTCTGCGCTAAAGGAGAACGATTTTTAACTAGAGCAAAGAGAGAACCAACTAATTCAAATAATGCAGAGTAATGCAGCAACTCACCAGGCACTGAGGAGTTAACTGGTACATTCTGACTTGCTTTCTCCCACGCCTCTACAGGATCAAGCCCTTGCTGCATATGCCCGGAGCCATTTTCACTGCTTCTCTTCTCACTATTCCATTCTGTCAGCAGAGCGGGTCTGTCAGTGTTTACACAAGCATGTGGTGAAGGCAGCCGCCCTCTCGGTTCACTTGCTGCTGGACGCTAGCTCCGCCTCCTCTTCCCCCTCTCCTGGCAGGGGACGGTGAATATGTCCGCCTCTTCTTGCTGGCGGGGCGGCTCCGCCCTGCCACTTCTCCGGCTTCCTCAGCTCCCCTACTTGGCAGTGCACGGTCCTCCCTTCCTACCTTAGAGACCTGCACTTGTCGCTCCGGCGTTATACTGCGCCTCAGTCCCCTTCTCCACCCGCCGCACTCCTCCTCTTGTCCAAGCCACCTCCCCTCTTCCTCCGCACCCATCTCCGGACTCCTGTCTCCTCCCTCTGACATGCTTGGCTCTTCTCCCGACACCAGTACCAGGCACCTGCGCAGCCACTCCTCATCCCTCTCTTCACCCACCTTCTCCAAGACCCAGTGGACAAGGGACTTCATGACAGGTAAAAATAAATCTGCCCAGAGAACTCGCCGGGTCAGATAGTTCTTCAGCTGGAAGGGTCAAAGAGGAAGTCCCAGCCTCTGCAGTCCTTTATAAGCATTATCCCTGGAAATTCCAAAAAATTTCCGGGTGTTCCCATTGGATCCCAATGGAACAGCTTATTAACATTTGAAAAGACAGTACTCCCTTTAACACTGCCTATACTTCTAATAGTAGAAATCACTAATATTATAAAATGGGGCTGGGGAGGCCACAATCTCAAGAAAGGGGGCTACAATTAGTGCCCCCCTTTTATTGTGAGATTGTAGGCCACACTCACCCCACAATTACATTACCCAACCACCAAAAATATAATAAAGATAACAATAAATTATGGCAAATAATGGCCGCTGCACTTTTATTGGCCTAAAGCATTTATCAAAATTGACAAAATTCTAACTTTATTATTACAGAGTTGGTCATGACCATGCTTTTAGTGGACTTGGAATGTTACATTTACCCTCCCTTTATGCAGAATTTTGTAATTGATCATTTTAAATATTTATCACTGCATTTGACCACCTCTTACAGCAAAAATGAAATCTAATGTGGTAATTGTGGGTTCTTTCCAAAAACAAACCAATAGATTGATTGGTGTTTCACCAAGATGGCTCTAAAGAGACCTTGGTAGGAACATTTTATTGTTGTTAGCATAGATGTGAATTGGCAAGTTAATTCTTATTCCTGAGAGATCAGTGCTAGTAGTAGTTTTTTTGGAGTGTGGTTTTTAGTACATAAAATAAGCGACACCCCAAACGCCCTTAGCTTGCTACTAGAATCCACAACACTAGCACTAAACCCCAAAATGGTACTTAAAGCTGAACTCCAGGCAAACAGCTAAATATACATAAAAACTACATATATATGAGTGGTTTTACCTGTTGAAGGATTTGGATTCATCCTCATTCAGTCCTGGAAATTTTTCTTTTATATTATTATTATTATACAGGATTTATATAGCACCAACAGTTTGTTCAGTGCTTTACAACATAAGGACAGTCAGTACAGTTACAATACAATTCAATACTGGAGGAATCAGAGGGCCCTGCTCGTTAGAGCTTACAATCTAGAAGTGAGGGTCAAGTGAAACAAAAGGTAATAACTGTTGGGGATAAACTGATGGAGAAAATAAAAATGCAGTTGTAAGGTGTGGGTAGGATAGGCTTCTCTGAAGAGGAGGGTTTTCAGGGATTGTCTAAAAGCTAATAGAGTAGGAGATAATGGAACAGGTTTGGGTAAGGAGTTCCATAGGATTGGAGAGGCTCTGGAAAAGTCCTGGAGGCAAGCAAAGGAGGAGGTGACGAGGGAAGTAGAGAGCAGGAGGTCTTGAGAGGAACAAAGAGAACAATTAGGTTGGTATTTTCAGACTAGGCTAGTGATGTATATATAGTATCTCACAAAAGTGAGTACACCCCTCACATTTTTGTAAATATTATATTATATCTTTTCATGTGACAACACTGAAGAAATAACACTTTGATACAATGTAAAGTAGTGAGTTTACAGCTTGTATAACAGTGTACATTTGCTGTCCCCTCAAAATAACTCAACACACAGCCATTAATGTCTAAACCGCCGGCAATGAAATGGATTACACCCCTAAGTGAAAATGTCCAAATTGGGCCCAATTAGCGATTTTCCCTCCCCGGTGTCATGTGACTCGTTAGTGTTACAAGGTCTCAGGTGTGAATGGGGAGCAGGTGTGGTAATTTTGGTGTTATCGCTCTCACTCTCTCATACTGGTCACTGGAAGTTCAACATGGCACCTCTCTGTGGATCTGAAAAAATGAAGTGTTGCTCTACATAAAGATGGCCTAGGCTATAAGAAGAGTGCCAAGACCCTGAAACTGAGCTGCAGCACGGTGGCCAAGACCACACATCAGTTTAACAGGACAGGTTCCACTCAGAACAGGCCTCACCATGGTCAACCAAAGAAGTTGAGTGCATGTGCTCAGCGTCATATCCAGAGGTTGTCTTTGGTAAATAGACATATGAGTGCTGCCAGCATTGCTGCAGAGGTTGAAGGGGTGGGGGGATCAGCCTGTCAGTGCTCAGACCATACGCTGCACACTGCATCAAATTGGTCTGCATGACTGTCGTCCCAGAAGAAATCCTCTTCTAAAGATGATGCACAAGAAAGCCCGCAAACACTTTGCTGAAACAAGCAGACTAAGGACATGGATTACTGGAACCATGTCCTGTGGTCTGATGAGACCAAGACAAACTTATTTGGTTCAGATGGTGTCAAGCGTGTGTGTGGCAACCAGGTGAGGAGTACAAAGACAAGTGTGTCTTGCCTACAGTCAAGAATGGTGGTGGGAGTGTCATGGGGGTAATTTAGGTAACAGCGATCACAGGTCAATTAGTTTCAGTATAAATCACACAAATAGGAAACATGAAGGGAACACAAAGACACTGAATTTCAAAAGAGCCAACTTCCCTAAACTTCAAACCTTGCTAAAAGGCATAAATTGGGATAAAATATTAGGAACAAAGAATACGGAGGAGAGATGGGTTTGCTTTAAGAGCATATTAAATAAGGGCATTAGCCAATGTATCCCATTGGGTAATAAATTTAAAAGAGCGAACAAAAATCCTGGATGGCTTAACTCCAATGTAAAAATGCATATAAAAGCAAAGGAGAAGGCCTTCAAAAAATACAAGGTTGAGGGATCATCCTCAGCATTCAGACTTTATAAAGAATGCAATAAGAAATGTAAGGGTGCAATTAGGACGACTAAGATAGAACATGAAAGACACATAGCGGAGGAGAGCAAAAAAAATCCCAAGAAATTCTTTAAGTATGTAAACAGTAACAGGACAGACCATATTGGCCCCATAAAGAATGAGGAAGGACATCTGGTTACAAAGGATGGGGAGATGGCAAAGGTATTCAGGCTTCAGTAACCAAAACTGCAGTGTTTATCCTCATGACACAACACAGGAAGCACCTACATGGTTAACAGAGGACGGAATTAAAATTAGACTTGAGAAACTTAACATTAATAAATCACCGGGACCAGATGGCTTGCATCCGAGGGTACTTAGGGAACTCAGTCAGGTGATTGCCAGACCGTTGTTCCTAATTTTTACAGACAGTCTATTGACTGGAATGGTACCAGCTGATTGGAGAAAAGCCAATGTAGCACCAATAATTAAAAAGGGCCCAAAAAAAGATCCGGGAGAATTACAGACCAGTTAGCCTAACATCAATAGTATGTAAACTCTTGGAGGGGATGATAAGGGACTATATACAAGATTTTAGTAATAAGAATGATATCATTAGCAGTAATCAGCATGGATTCATGAAGAATCGTTCTTGCCAAACCAATCTATTATCCTTCTATGAGAAGGTGAGTTGCCATCTAGATAAAGGAAGGCCCGTAGACGTGGTGTATCTGGATTTTGCAAAAGCATTTGACACAGTTCCCCATAAACGTTTACTGTACAAAATAAGGTGCGTTGGCATGGACCATAGGGTGAGTACATGGATTGAAAACTGGCTACAAGGGCGTGTTCAGAGGGTGGTGATAAATGGGGAGTACTCAGAATGGTCAGGGGTGGGTAGTTGGGTTCCCCAGGGTTCTGTGCTGGGACCAATCCTATTTAATTTGTTCATAAACGATCTGGAGGATGGGATAAACAGTTCAATCTCTGTATTTGCAGACGATACTAAGCTAAGCAGGGCAATAACTTCTCCGCAGGATGTGGAAATCTTGCAAAAAGACCTGAACAAATTAATGGGGTGGGCGACTACATGGCAAATGAGGTTCAATGTAGAAAAATGTGAAATAATGCATTTGGGTGGCAAAAATATGAATGCAATCTATACACTGGGGGGAGAACCTCTGGGGAATCTAGGATGGAAAAGGACCTGGGGGTCCTAGTAGATGATAGGCTCAGCAATGGCATGCAATGCCAAGCTGCTGCTAATAAAGCAAACAGAATATTGGCATGCATTAAAAGGGGGATCAACTCCAGAGATAAAACGATAATTCTCCCGCTCTACAAGACTCTGGTCCGGCCGCACCTGGAGTATGCTGTCCAGTTCTGGGCACCAGTCCTCAGGAGGGATGTACTGGAAATGGAGCGAGTACAAAGAAGGGCAACAAAGCTAATAAAGGGTCTGGAGGATCTTAGTTATGAGGAAATGTTGCGAGCTCTGAACTTATTCTCTCTGGAGAAGAGACGCTTGAGAGGGGATATGATTTTAATTTACAAATACTGTACTGGTGACCCCACAATAGGGATAAAACTTTTTCGCAGAAGAGAGTTTAATAAGACTCGTGGCCACTCATTACAATTAGAAGAAAAGAGGTTTAACCTTAAACTACGTAGAGGGTTCTTTACTGTAAGAGCGGCAAGGATGTGGAATTCCCTTCCACAGGCGGTGGTCTCAGCGGGGAGCATTGATAGCTTCAAGAAACTATTAGATAATCACCTGAATGACCGCAACATACAGGGATATGTAATGAAATACTGACACATACATAGGTTGGACTTGATGGACTTGTGTCTTTTTTCAACCTCACCTACTATGTAACTATGTAACTATGGTCTGGGGCTGTATGAGTGCTGGGGAGCTACAGTTCATTGAGGAAACCATGAAAGCCAACGTGTACTGTGACATACTGAATCAGAGCATGATCCCCTCCCTTCAGAGACTGGGCCACAGGGCAGTATTCCAACATGATAACGACCCCAAACACACCTCCAAGATGACCAGCTAAAGAAGCTGAGGGTAAAGGTGATGGACTGGCCAAGCATGTCTCCAGACCTAAACCCTATTGAGCATCTGTGGGGCATCCTCAAATGAAAAGTGGAGGAGTGCAAGATCTCTAACATACACCAGCTCTGTGATGTCGTCATGGAGGAGTGGAAGAGGACTCCAGTGGCAACCTATGAAGCTCTGGTGAACTCTATGCCCAAGAAGGTTAAGGCAGTGCTGGAAAATAATGGTGGCCACACAAAATATTGACACTTTGGGTCCAATTTGGACATTTTCACTTAGGGGTGTACTCACTTTTGTTGCCAACTGGGCAGAAAAGTAATAGCATGGACATTCTGCCACCGAGCACTAAAAATCTGGATGTGAATGATTCCAAATAGGGGCTGTGTAATATTTTGGCAATATATACTCTGACAGACTTTCAGTATATCAGCTACTTGTTGTAGAATTTCCTTTTTATTTCCAAATCTTTCCCTTAAAGAAAGAAACATTCTAAAAAGGTTATACTTTTTTTTTCAAAAAGCAATGCTAATCTCTTATTTGGAGATTTTGGTTTCTTTGCACCCTTTAATTTAGACAATGCTTGAATGGATTTCCTGCAACCAAGTGGTAAGTGGTAGTAACATGTTTGCAAAATAAACACATTTGTGCTCCCCTTCATTTTCTTTGAAGATGCATGTTGAAATTAATCAGCCTGTACTCCAACTTGGACCGGTTTCCACATATAAAGTAGGCCCTGAGGAAGTTATTCTTTATGGAGAAAATCCCTTCACTAAATTGTATCCTGTTGCCTTCCAACTAATAACACCAAGTTAAGTACTAGCGCAGGCCTCCCACTGAATGGGAACAGGCTGGTTTATGCGGAGTGTAAAGCCATTATAAATGAATCAAGGGCAGGTTTAGCAGTAAAAGACATTTTGTTTTGCTTTTTTTTTTGTTTTTTTCCCTGATGTGTTTTATTAAATAAACCCAAATAACATTTGAGGTGAGGGCTAACATTTCAACCTCTTGAGTAAGTTGCCAGGCCTGCAATGGTTTCTGGGAGGTAATTGGAGTGTGTCTACCGCTGTGCTTTTAATTAACTTTCTGCCAAACACCTGGCTTAAAATAGAACTTTAGCGTGCCTTTAAATGAATCAATAGAAACAGACTAAAACAAATTTTGGCCACTACAATGGCAGCCTTCAAACTCTAATAATATTTGAAGACAATAGGTAGTCTCTTGGATGTTTTTTAATGCTTTAAAAGTTTAGTGTTTTTTTTTTTTTTTTAATCAGCACCAGGGACGTTACAAATGATGAGTGTCTCTTGTACTGGTGGCTGCTCTTTTCTTTAAAATTGTTTGTCCTCTGCCTCCCAGATACCCACGCATGGGTGACTTTCCAGTGCTGTGGGGGTTATTACAAGCGGCCTCACCTGTGACTGTTGGAAGGACAGCAGCATGTAATGTAAAGTACTGTGAACTAAATACTGTATGCATTATACCTATCTAGGCAGCAGGTGGCGCTGTAGTATTAGAGTGTATAGTTCATGTATTCTATGATATAACAGGATGTATTGTCTATCTATGTTCAGTGCACTTGTTTATGTTTAGTTCCTGTTTCTGTCTCCATGCTAAAACAATATGTTATGATATTTCTCCATAGAAGTAAAGCTGTATGCTGTATACAAGAAGCTTCCAGCATATTATTTCAATGCTCTGCACAACAGGTTATGGGCCCAGCGCACCCAGCGCACCCAGCGCACCCAGCATACTCAGCATACCCAGCAGGCACTCAGCAGCATCCAGGCACTGGAGAGTTTATTACAAATCAGTGAATACTGTATACAGGCTACTGAAAGATGGCAAGTGGTTTAGATGTGAAGTTTGTACTAGCAAAGCTGTAAATACCTATTACCAGCTGTGAAAGTTTAAACTGGAAATGCTTTTGAACAAGGATGACTTGTGGCAAGTGTTGAATACAGACAGAACCACAGACAGAGAGATGGAGGACTGGGACAGGAAGGATAGACAGGCAAAAGTGACCATAAGCATACTAGTGGAAGATGACCAGCTTATCCACATAAGAACAGAGAAAGCAGCCAAAGGTATGAGGACTTCATTACAAAAACTGCATGAGTCTCAACAGCAAACTGTGACTAGAAGAAGGCCAGAAAATGTTTGACCACATGAAAGCTATGCTAGAGATCAAAGAGCAGCTGTGCGCCATCGGAGAGAACAACAAAGATAACCATATTGTTGCCCTCCTCCTCTGCAGCCTTCCAGAGACATATACTGCAGACCTGAGCAGGAGCTGACACTGGAATATGTGAAATGCAAATTAATTGATGAATATGACAGAAGGAAAGAAAACACGGACCACGATGACAAAGCTCTTAAGATGTACAAAGGCACAAAGCACAACAAAGAAAGCAAAGCCTGTTTTCACTGTAATAGGACCGGTCACTTAAAAAAGGACTGTTCTATCTGGAAAGCCGAGCAATGAAAGCTACAGCTATCCACAAAAGAAAGAGTCAAAACAATCACAAAGGAAATGGAAGACACATCATGGAGTGGCACCTTTAAAGAGACACAGAGTGACAAGCCATGCGGCTGGTGCATAGACTCCAGAGCGACAAGCCACATGACTAGTGATGAGACCTTCTTCACAAACATTGATTACAGCTCAAAAGACAAAGTTTTCCTAGCAAACGGGAAAAGCATCACCTCAGAAGGTAAAGGCCAGGGCTTCCTGAACTGCATTACACCACAAGGAGGCAAGCATAGTATCCTTGTAAAGAAAGTGCTGTATTTTTCAGAACTAGAAGGCAGCCTTTTATCAGTAAAAAAGTCTTGCAAACAACTGTCTCACAGAGAAACTTAAGAGAAACTTCAAGAGTTCGTTGCCATGTCTAGCAACAAATTCCAACGGAAACCAGGAATAATATGCACCGACAATGGGGGAGAATACATAAGCAAAGAAGTGGCCTCATACCTATAGGGACAAGGAATAGTACACCACACAACCACACTATACACTCCTGAACAAAACGGTGTAGCAGATAGGAAAAATCGCACTCTTATAGAATAGGCCAGATGCATGTTGTTGGATGCCAACCTACCTTACAAGTACTAGGGAGAAACAGTCATGACTGCAACCTACCTACAGAACAGACTTCCCTCAAGAGCCATTAAAAGTACTCCATTCAAAATGTGGCATGGATCAAAGCCTAGCATAGGTCACATCAGAATGTTTGAATGTAAAGTATATGCCTATATTTCAAGTGAAAAGTAATCAAAGCTGGAGAACAGAGCCATTCTAGTAGACTACAGCGCGTAAACTAAGGCTTATAGAATCCTACACACAAAGACTGACAAAGTGACAATAAGCCATAGTGTTTATTTTGATAACAGCCCGTCACCAAAAACACAGATTCCTGAAAGCTGCAAAGTGAATATGCCAAACAAACCACAAGAAAAGGTCGACCAAAGCGAACCTGTGCAGGAGTCAGAACAAGAGGTGGAACTCACAATGCCTAAATCAAGTTCCCCACCAGATCCTGCTAAACTACCTGAAGTCAGAAGATCCACTCGGACTACAAAGGGGATACCACCCCGCAAGCTGTCATACACTGTCCAAACACACAGCATACTTGAACCAACATCATGGGAAGACATAGAAAAACTGCCAAAACATGAAGCCAATAAATGGAGGAAGGCAACAGAAGAAGAATTAAAGTCACTACAAGAAAATAAAACCCGGACACTCACAGAGCTCCCTCCTAACTGGAAAACTATAGGAAGTAAGTGGACATTCAAAGTAAAGTCAGACGCAGAAGAGAATACCCACAAATGCAAAGCCAGACTAGTTGCCATGGGTTACTCCCAGAAACTTGGTGAAGATTACAATGAAAAATTTGCTCCCATCGTAAAATACTCCACCATCAGAGCGCTTCTTAGCATTGGGCATGCAAGGGAAACACCTAGACGTTAAAACTACTTTACTACATGGAGACATTAAGGAAGACCTCTACATGGAGCAACCACCAGGGTTTGAGCAAGGAGACAACCCTGTGTGTAAACTTCAGAAGAGTATCTACGGTCTTAAGCAATCTGGAAGGATGTGGAATGAGAAATTGAACAAAGTACTTACCAGAGAGGGATTCTCAAGAAGTAAAGCAGATCCCTGTCTCTACTCCAGGAATCAAGAAGACAGATGGATATACATATTTATCTATGTTGATGACATTATAACTTGTTTTGAATAAGAAGCGGATTACATTCAGGTAGTTCACAAGCTGAAAGAAAATTTTGAAATCTACTGCTTTTTATATGACAGCATCCCGCTGTCACTGGTTCTCAAGGAAGTCACAGGTGCTTGCACTCACTGCATCCCTAGAAACCACTGGCGACATCAGGAATCCCTGTCACTGAAGAAAAGGGGTGCAGATAGCAGTGACATCGCTGTCCAAATATGGAATTGGCGTGCATAGTCGGCACTTCTGACAAGTGCCTGTAACAGGTGGTGCCACCCATATTGACTCCCACAGCACCAGAAGATCACAGCTGTAGGGGTGTCCGGGGGCAGAAAACTGAAGATTTCAAATAAAAGGGCAGCCGCCAACACACTCTGGTGCCATCTCTTGTGCTGATTAAAAAAATAAAAATAATAATAAATTACTAAACTTCAGCTTTAACCCCTTCCCGTCCGCGTTATAGCTGAAAGACGGTAACAGCGTGGGCTTACTTTGCTGAAAGGAGGAGACATGGATGCCCTCCCGTGATCATGCTTCCTGTGCACCCCCTGCAGTGCGCTCTGTGATCGCCGAGTCTTTCGGACTCAGCTGATCACAGATCAGAGTAAAGGGCCAATCACGGAGGCCCTTTACCACATTATCAGCTGTCAGTCAATGACAGCTGATCACGGATATTGACACAATCTGGTTATCGGCTTTTCTTTCCTCATGCTGACAGCAACCAGCTTCAGTTAAAGAGACATCGTTACTGATAATCAGGGCAATGTCTATCAGTGTCCTGATTATGACTGCAGTCCCAACAGTGCCCATTAGTGCTGCTTATCAGTGCTCATCAGTGCTGCTGATCAGTGTCCATCAGTGCCTTATCATCAGTGTAACCTATCAGTGCCACCTATCAGTGCTCATCAGTGCCACCTATCATTGTCCATCAGTACCCCCCATCAGTGCTGTCTATCAGTGCAGCCTCATCAGTGCCCACCAGCGCACCCTATCAGTGCCCAACAGTGTCACCTATCAGTGCTGCCTCACCAGTGGAGCCTATCAGTGCCACCTATCAGTGCCCATCAGGGTTGCCTAATCAGTGCTCAACAGTGCAGCCTATCAGTGCCCATCAGTGCCACCTATCAGTGCCCATCAGGGCTACCTCATCAGTGCCCAACAGTGCCATCTATCAGTGTCCATCAGTACTGCCTCATCAGTGCTCATCAGTGCAGCCTATCAGTGCCCATCAGTGCAGCCTATCAGTGTGCATCAGTGCAGCCTCTACAGCTCACATCCAGGTAAAAAAGAGAGAGAGGAGCGCCACTAAGTAAAATCATTTATTCACCAATATAAAAACAAAGTATCAACTTACATTTAGGAGCGGTATATAGAACAGACAGATGTGATTCCTGATAGAAGAGGGGGAAGGGAACAGTCAGTGATTCCCCGGGGATGCCTCCAAACACGACGCAGTCTGGCGGGGAGGCCAGCACGGTACACAGCCTGTCTCTGCGGGAGGACGGAGCGGCAGCCCAGGAAGCCGCTGGCAATGTTGTCAATGAGGAGAAAAAACACAACGCGTTTCTGAGCATGCGCAGGGTCTATACGGCACATGCGCGCTCCTTTATCAAGTGTAGAGTAGGGAAAACAGTGAAGAGCTATTTATAGCAGATCAAAGGTAATAGGTGGATGTTCACAGCTGATTGAATCAATGCCGGAGTGTCAATATATGAACCACGGACAATAGCAATGTTATATAACAAGGCCAGAGCACATATCTGTATCTTTATGAGCCAGCTGGATGTCTGATAAAAGAAAGCTGGGGAAAAAAATTATTACTAGAGAACTATATATCTAAAAGGGTGAATGATTAAAAGAAGATGTGTCACAAGAGTATATATATGCATATATATCAGAGCATTTATGATAAACTATCATAGAAGTATTATAAAAATATATTGTGAAGACATGATCGCAAGGTAAATAGAATAATGAAAAAAAGGGAGGGGGGGGGGGTTTAAAAATTGCATGAAAAGAATTATTATATGACAATGTAAAAAATAAAAATTAAATAATAAAAAAATGGATGATAAAAGAAAAAGGATATATATATATATATATATATATATATATATATATATATATATATATGTGTAGAGAAATATATTTAAAAAAAAATGGAAAAATAATAATGAAAAAATAATAAAAAAATAATGAAAAAAATGGAAACAAAAGTAAAAATAAAGGATTATTGCTATACATGATACATACAATATGCTGGATGTCACACCCCTGAATGATTGGTGCGACAATTAAAACAAAAGGTAAAATATATTGGATTGCGACTTATGGAGCACCCATAATCGTATACAAATGATATGTGCAAGAAATGCGTGAATAACATTATTAGATAGCCAATGGTAAGTAAACCAGCTAAACAAAGGTAAATGCAAGAGAAACCATTCTGAATGTATATAGGAAGGTGTTGATTTCCAGTTCCTCGCATACATGATCGCATTTGTATGCGATTTGTTTGTATTTATTGTATGTATTTGTTTGCATGAAAATGATATATGCAACAATGCGTGAATAACATTATTACCAAATAGCCGATAGTGGGCAGGCAAGCTAAACCAAGACAAATAAAACAGAAACCATTCTGAATGTTTAGAGAAAATTGAGTACTGTCCGTGATACTTTTTTTATTTGCACTAACATACAATTTTTCAGGACAAGCTTTCAGGGAATGTTTAGAGGATAGTGTTAATTTCCAGTTCCTCAGTTTTTTGTTCTACAGCTCACATCAGTGAAGGAGCAAAATTATCTGTTTGCAAAATTTTATAACAAACTATGAAAAATGTTTATGTTTTTTTTTCAAATTTGCGGTCTTTTTTGTTTGTTTAGCAAAAAATAAAAAACGCAGAGATGAATAAATACCACCAAAAGAAAGCTCTATTTGTGTGAAAAAAACCATAAAAATGTCATTTGGGCACAGTGTTGCATGATCACGCAATTGTCATTCAAAGTACAATAGCAATGAAAGCTGAAAATTGGCCTGGGCAGGAAGGGGGTGAAAGTGGTTAATGTGGAATGTAAAGCCATTTTGCTTATAGTTTTAAACTGGCCATATGAAAGTAGAATTGTGTGCAAAAATCTTTGTTTTCAGAACATTCATTCAATTTTCTAATGGTTATTGGAGTCAAACTGACATTCTTTTTCTATTGTAGTGATGAGAAAATTCAGAGGAGCAGGATGGAAGATTTTTCTTGAATGATTGAAATTCTAACTGTGCCAGTGGGTCATCACCGCAGAAAGAAGAAGGAGCTTCACCTCATCCAACCAGGAGCCTCTCTAGGAATAGCACTACACGTGGCAAATCAGTAAAAGAGAAAAGATCAGGAACCTACCAGCAATACTTGAATAGGCCACTGCCTTCTGTACAGCGGTGATTCTCAAACTCAGTCCTCAAGTACCCCCAACGGGCAATGTTTTTAGGTTTTCCCTTACTTTGCACAGCTGTTTTAAATCAATAGCAATGATATGATATTGATAAGAGCTATTTTATCTAAGGGAAGTTCCCAAAACATGGCCTTTTGGGGGTTACTTGAGGACTGAGTTTGAGAACCATAGTTCAGGTCCTCTTTAATATTCCTACTGTATAGGCACTCATTATTTTTCCAGTATTGCATAATCTGGTATGCCGTAATCTCCTCAGTCTGCATTACTGTTTTAAAGAGATTGTAAATCTCAGAAAAAAATAAAAAAATAAACCCTGCAAGAAAAAGCATAATGAACTAGTATGCATCCTAGGTCATTATGAAATACTTACCTTAGATTTAAGCTGTTCAGCGGTGCCGCACACTGCTGAGAAGGCTGACATTTTACCCAGAGTTTCTCCTGGGTTCGTGGGCTCAGGTGCTGTGATTGGCTGGAGCCGCGGTGACGTCACTCCCACTCTTGCGCGTGGGAGCGCGTGGGGCTCAGAAGGAATGCCACCCGTGAGCCATTCCTTCAGAGCCCATGCGCCAGTGAAGTCACTGGCTGCATGCAATGTAAATATCTCCTAAAGTGTACAGGTTAAGGAGATATTTTCACTACCTATAGGTAAGCCTTATTATAGGCTTACCTATAGGTAAATGTAAGCAGAGGGACTTTACTTCCTCTTTAACTTGTTTCATATAGACATGTTTGTCTAGTAATGGATAATGTTATCTGTAAGTCTATCATATGGTACCTGTCTGCTTAAAAACAACAAACTCTTTAGACCCCATTTATATCTCGCGATGTGGGATTGCAGGCAGAATTGCTACGATTCTGCTCGCAATCCCAAATCGTGTGGCAATTGCAGCACAACACCCTGCCTGCATTTGGGTGCCATTATCCTTCAATGGCACCCTAAATGTGATGAGATTCTGTTGTGATTGTCATGCGACAGGATCACACGGCAGACACACATCAAGTGAATGGGCTGCCCTATGTGACATGCAGAATCACATGAAAATCGCACGTCAAAATTGCATAGTAGGAACACTTGTTCCCACTACGGGATACTATGAACAGGGCCTAAATGTTGTAAAGTATCCACAACGCTCCTGTTAATCAAAGATCATCTGATATTTGCCTAAGCTATGAATCACATAAGGGAGCTTGGGAGATTCGTTTTTTGCTTATGGCAAAAAACAGGTTCCCTTTTGCACAAAATAATTTTGTTCTGCTGACGTCTGAACCATCGATTCACTTAAAATGTTGATTTCTTTTGATAGCTGGACCCTAACAATAAAATTCAGCTTTTAAAAAAATGATGGAATGCAGGAAAAGATCTACATGTCAAATTTAAGTGAACATGACTTACAGTATTCAGTAATATTTCAGCTTTCTCGGTTTTCAGTAATTGTGTAAGTAAGACATGTTGGGAACTGTTGCAATCTCTATGACACCTGGAAAGGAAAGCAGAAGATAAGAAAGAGGAAGGTAAAAAAAAGAGAACAGAAGGAAAAAGGGAGTAGAGGGGAAGTAAAGGATATTAATAGAAGGGAAAGGGTCAGCAGGTTCCCTAATGACAGGATATTTGCCATTTGAATTGGGTCCACGGCCTCCACATGACATTTTGCTTTTCTAAAGTATTACTTCTCAAGGAGGTAACTGACCCCACTGATTGTATATCATTATTAAAGTGTTACTAAACCCACAACAGTAAAACCAGTCTGTATATGCAGTAAAGCATGCTTGTAATACTCACTGTGGAACCTAAGGAGTTAATCCCCTGCATTGTGTAAAAAGGCTGCTTGATCGAGTATGCACAGATCCTCCCTCTCCTGCATTGTCCCCCTGGACAACGCCGGATAAGACAGAGCCTTTGTAGTCAGGCTGCACATGCTCAGTTTGGTGTGTATTGCTAGAGAGGTTTTTTTTTTCTTGGGAGAGTGCAAGTGATCAGCACAGGGCCAATCAGCACTGTCCAGACATGTCCAGGCAGAGGGTCAGGGGTCCTGCAGCCTCAAAGGACAACTCAGTGCAGTATGAAAACTCCTCTTAAAAGCTTCACCAGGAACTGATAGAAGTCACAAGACTGCTATATACTGCTGAAGCGCAAAGGTAATTAGCAGTTTATATTTACTAAAATGATTTGATTTCCATGTTCTATGTACTGTGGGACACCAGATATAGTGAATGCAGGGTCCCGGGTTTAGTAACACTTTGAAGGGGTTGTAAAGGTAAAAGTTTTTTCACCTTAATGGATTCTATGCATTAAGGTTAAAAAACATCTGACAATACCGCCCCCCCCCCCAGCCCCCCCATTTTACATACCTGACCCCTCGAAAGTCCCGCGCTCGCCCCTGACATCCTCTTCACCGCTCAGCCTGGTTACAGTGAATGGATTAAAAACAGCGCTCGCGCTGCTGTCAATCACATCCAATGATGGGGGCGGGGCCAAGTCATACAATGAGCGGCTATGGCTGCCAGCTGTATCACGGGAGCGCGCCCGGCAAAGCACTCAACACCATGCGAGGGAGTGGGGGGGAGCCGAGATAGCTGCCGAGGGACCCCAGAAGACCAGGTTCGGGGCCACTCTGTGCAAAACGAGCTGCACAGTGGAGGTAAGTATAACATGTTTGTTATTTAAAAAAAAAATAATAATAATCTTTAGTGATCCTTTAAGTCATTGTATATGCTTGTAGGTTCTGCTGTTGTTGCCATTTCAATGTTGTGAAACATCTACTGGTGACTCTTCCAGAAAAAAACATTGGAGAAGATGAAAGATTGATACCAAGACCCTAAATATGAGCTCTTGTACAGTGTCCAATAATGGGTCAGTCATATCCTATCATGGAGGTCAATTGGATCTCCAACAGATTTCACATGGAGATATTTAAACCTACTTCTGATTTTCCCACTGAAGTTTTAAATAAAAATGCAGCTCTTACTGTAATACTCATCTCATCTCCAGTGCTGCCCCCCCCCCAGTAATTGCTTTTCCACCACAAGATGTCCTCAGTCCAGGGTCATCTTAATAGCATCATGTGAAACAATTGGGAAGAAAGGTATGGTGCTGCCTCATAGATAATGAATTCATAAAAAACATACCGTTATAATAAAGTTCAACAACAATCAATCAGGATGCATTATTTTGCTACAAGGATTTATTTTGAAGTTCCGGTGAGTTTGCATTTTATATACATGATTTGTGGTGGAGCACTATCTGAAGGATATCATTTTGCCTTTGCACTTTTCTTTGGATCGCAGTGATAGGACTCTCCTTGTGAAGACACATTGAGGATTTCTGTTTGGACTATTTTTTCAAATATATTTTTATACATCCTTATTGATTGTTGTTGAACTTTATTATTATATGTTTTTCATTATCTATGAGGTAGTGCCATACCATTCTTCCCACTCTTAAAGTGGCAGCTTCACTCATTTTCATTTCACAGTTTTTGGTGCCATCACTTTATTGCCTCCTATTCACACTTAATAGCATTATGGGCCCCTGGGCAAAGTTAATGCATCGGGCCCCCTACCAGCCTGCCCCAATTTATGCACCTACTTTCAAGAATAAAAGTACTGTATAAATAGTTCATGGAATTAAACATACTATATATATTAGTAATTTCAATAAAATTGATTTTAAACAAGCACAGTACAGGGGAGGAGGAAGAAGGACACAGTACAAGGGGAGGGCACAATACCGGGATCAGAAGGGCACAGTACATTTTCCAGGATGCTGCCCAGGACACGGCCATCCTGGAACAGCTTAGTAAAAAGCGTGACTGTCCTGGCAAAATCTGGGACAGTTGGCAAGTATAATGTAATACAAAGTTATTATGGGGCCCCCATGTACCTGGGGCCCCTGGGCAGTGCCCAGGGGTGCCCATACATTAAGATAGCCCTGTCTTAATCTTCTAGGTTGAGTGATGCCCAGCATAATCCAACCTGAAAGACTAAGGATATACTGTAAGCACAGGCATTGCTGTATCTTGGCCTAGGCCAACAAGGCCAAGGCCTAGGGCGGCACTCTGCGGGGGGGGGCGGCAAAAAGCCGCCCCCCTGCACGAAAAATAGCCCTCCCAAATCCCGCGGCCGCCTTCTGCACATATACAGTCCCTGACTGCCGGCGGCTTGCGGTAGCGTGGCACTTATGGGCAGTATGGAACGTACTTGGCTGGGTAGGGGGGAGGGACTTCGCCCCCATAGAGCGGCCGGTGACTGGCCCCGCCCTCCTGTGCATTCCTCTTAGCACATTTGTCCTGCTCAGCTCTCCATCCTGTCAGCGTGTGATGAGTGAACGGCGGCCAGGGGTGTCAGTGCAGTGACAGCGTTGCTGAGTGACAGAGTGCGGTATCATCATCCATGGATGAGCAGAGCGCCGAGCACCCTGCTCCCTCCGAGGAGGACTGGCTGGAGATGATGATGGAGAGGGGCTTCACTGACCTGGAGGAGGAGCCTGAGGACAGGTATGAATAAAGTGTTCCGTGCCATAAATGTATTAAACAAACTTTGCAGTATGTTCATTTTCACTGAATTTGCACTGTTTAATGAGTTTGCATTGACTTCACATGTGCAAAGTGCTCTATGCATACTAAAATCAATGCAAACTCAGTAAACAGTGCATATTCAGTGAAAATTAATGTTCTGCAAAGTGCTCAGTGCTAAAATCCATACGTAATTAATATACAACTAATAAGCTATTATGTGGAAGAGGCGGGACGCTTGATAGAGTTGCACTTGTGGCCGACTGAAGAGGCCCTCTTAAGGCACTCTTAAGCTGCACTGATGAGGCCGCACTGATGGCCACTGATGAGGCCGCACTGGTGGCGACTGTACTGATAGGCACTGATAAGGTGGCACTAATGGGCACTGATAGGTGGCACTGATAAGCACTGATGAGGCAGCACTGATGGTTGGCACTGATGGGTGGCACTGAATGGCACTGACAGGTGGCACTGATCACTGATGGGTGGCACTGACAGGCACTGGTAGGCACTAGTAGGTGACACTGATAGGCAGCACTAATCGGTGGCACTGATTATGAGACACTGATGGGCATTAATTGGTAGCACTGGTGGGCATCGATGGGTGACACTGGTAGGTGGCACAGTGGGCACTGGCAGCTGGCACTGGTGGGCACAGAAAATGCAGCCGCAGCTCTCTGTGTGAGGGACTGATGTATGTCTGACAGAAGCTGGTGATCGGCTTTTTTTTTCACCTCGCGCTGACAGCGTGAGGGAAAATAAATACCGATTTGCGATCTTCTGTTTACCTCACATGATTAGTTGTCATTGGCTGACAGCTGATCACATGGTAAGGGACCGGGATCGACCCCTTACTCTGATCTGTGATCAGCCGAGTCTCATAGACGCCATGGATGCCCTCCCGGCAATTAAGGCCCTCGCTGTAGCCGTCTTTCGGCTATAGCGCGGGTGGGAAGTAGTTAATATTGTTAAAGTTGTTGTTAATATTTATTTTTCAAAACTAATTCTGCATAAAACATTTACCAGTGTAATTTCATGAGATAACCGGGGCCAGACTTAGGGGCGGGGAAGGGTAGGGATTGGGTGGGGCAAGTAACTCTTAAGGCCTGGCTAGTGGCTCAGGACTTTAAATTTTGAGCCCTGCATTGTACATTCACATCAGTCCCTGCTCTCAAGGAGCTTACAAGTAGGCAATTGGTACCCACTTTTAATGTACAGAGAGGAAAGGGTGGAGCCTAAAGGAGAAAGAGGTGTGGTTTACAGATGACAGGGCAGGTCTTAAACAGAAAGGGTTGTGGCCTAGGCAGGAAGGGGTGGGTCATTTTTAAATTAAGGGGTGCACGAGTTTAATCAGGCCTAGGGCAGCACAAAACCAAAATCCACCACTGAGCACAGGGCATCTTGAACCCTCCCCTGAGGGGGAATCACCACAGCTCCCTGTACTCACAGTGTATTGATTCAGGAACCATCACCTCTATGCCACTCTTTCCATCATAAAGAATTGCTCATGGGCAAGTGAAGATCCTAAGAGGTATAAGACCCAGACAGTCACCTGACCAGGAAATGGTAAGTATAAAATTAAAATGCAATGCTACTGGGAAGGTTTTGAAGTGGGGGTCCTCGAGGTGTGGGGGGGTATGAAGTACAGAGTACATGAAGTACATACTGATGTTTCTGAGCTTCCAGGTACTGCACCTTTGTTTTGATCCAGACGGCAATGTAAAGTTAAAGTAGAACTATAGGCAAAACGTATTTTTTTCATCTGTTTCCCATTGCAGAGATTTCCCTTCACTTCCTGTCCCATAGCCAAGCCAAGTGAGAGGAAATCCCTGCAAATTAAGGGAATTTCTTGGGGACCCCCACGTCACCACAACTAGTGTTCCCATTGGAAGATTGCCACTCTATTACTTTTCTCGTGACAACCCAAAATTTGGGATTTTCTTTAACTTTCACTTTTAATAAAATAGGTAAATAGGACAAATGAAGAGGGTGAATCTCCTTAATGGGGGCACAGACAGCAATAAAAACTGACAAGCATTGTAATCTCTCTCCACTCTATCCAAAACTAAAAAAAAAAAGTTCTGTCTTTAATTATACTTTAAGTATAACACAGCAAACTCAACAAGCATTTTTTTTGTTATTAAAAGAAATATAATACTTTATTAGTGGTCAATTCTTTACGAAACAGTAGAGCTACCATCCGGGAACATACATGAAGAATTATAACACACAGTTCAACCATTATCTCACCAGCTTTTAATAATGTTTTATGTTCTTCAAGGCATCAAAGTGTGTTTCCTCCCAGTCGCCACGCTCCCCCCTGTTACATTTTTCAGTCTTCAGGCCCACCATGCGACCTGCTAGATCCTCTTTAATCCTCTGGCAGGAGCTCCTTGATAGTGCAGAAAGCAGCGCTGACATCACCACATCTGCACAGCTCTCTGCATTCTTGCAAGAGAATGATGGGAACTATTGTGATACCCCTCAAGCAGACCCAAAACATCCTGCTTTCACAGTAGAGACTTTAATCTACCAGAATGAGTGACACTGGGTGTCATTTAACCCTGAAGTCTGAGGACATCTTGTGAAGAATGAAAGGTACTGTGAGGGGCAGCTCTAGAATGAGGGTTAGTATTGAAGCTTGAGATGCTTTTTTGATTCTAAGAACCTGATGTGGCTCCATTAGCAGTCTTGGTCGCATAACCCACAGCATAGCTGAGCAGAAAAGCAGCTGATGGCTAGTGCAGAGTTCAGTGATATGTCCTTATGTACCACAGATCACATGACAAAGCACAAGGGACACATTGGGAAATGGCGTTGTACTATATATTCTGATGGGCAGAGCTAACTGTAAAGCTATGGCTGAAAGGGAACAGGAGAGATGTCTTCTTTTGATTTTCTTGTTTCTATAATGAATAGTCAGTGGTTAAAACAATGCATTTGCTTTCCCAAAATTGCCCTATGGACATTAGGGCACTTATACACATCCACCACAATTGTGTCCAGTAACACAAGTCTTACATTTGGCAGGGTTCTTGAGGATTGCTTCTTAAGGCAGTACCCATGGGGCTGATATCTTGTAACCTGTGACCTATGTTGTTGCAGGTAGAATGGTGCACAAGATGAGCCACTCCAGATAGCAGGTCGAATCACAGATTTCCTTCTCCAATGCTAAATAGTCTCCAGAGGGGCTCACAGCACTATTCCTAATTTTTTCCTATTCCTTGGAAACCTTTCCCTGGGATAAGCCTATTTTTTCCCTAACCAGCGACTGGCTGTCCCTCTCTACAAACCCCCCACACTGTGGGCCTGCCAAAATGACCCAGCAGGGCCTATATATAGCCTCTATGGGTCTAAGATGGCTGCTGAAATCGCTGGCTAGTCCTGTGTCTTATCAGGTACAGTGCTGAAGACAAGTCTGCTCTGAAGAAACCAGCGTCTATTGGCTGGTGAAACGCATTAGCAACGTGACGTCAGCACATCATTCTAGAACCGCGGGCTTACTGGATGGAGTGTCAGCATGATATGAACAGCTGATGACCGGCTTTTTCCTATTCCGAAACGGCTTTTTTCTATTCCGAACCTTATCTGCGGTAACCAACACATAACGAGGAGGTATACTCTCAGGCAGAAGCACGGCTAAACATGGACTGATGTCTTCAGTTATTAACCTCCTGGGGTAGAGTTCTGCTATACGAGGACCACGGATAACTTCCAGATGGTGAGAAAAGTATTGATCCAGTTTACATCTGCTCACCAGGATGTGTTCCCATAGTTCCTAGCACTCCCCCTGCTGCTTCTACCACTACATGCCGCTGTCTCTGTACTATTTATCCATGGTTTGCAATTGCAACTAGCTGGTCTGCTGACTGTATCTGCTGCGTAATTTGCTTATCAATACGGTTTGGTTTTTATGCCTACCGGCACAGCTGAACTCACATAGTCTTTGAACTTCCATTAGCACCTTCCATCCATTCATCCATAACCTATATACCACGTCCATGACCGATGCTTAAGGGAACCCTTACCATCAGGAACCTGATCTGTATAATGTTATTCAATTAACCCTTGTGTCATCGGCAGTAGTGTATGGTGATTGTGTTATGTATGTATGATGTATAGCTTATAAACTTATAGACAACGTTGTCTTTATTTTAATGGGTCTTTGATAGTCACTTATCTTTGCCCCCCCCTTTCCTTAATTGAATAATTATTGTGGTGTTCATATTTTTTGCAATAATAAAATGAAGTTGTATTTCTCTTAGTGTTTGGGTTCTTGCCCTCTTAAAGAGAACTCTATTCTTTTTGTTTTTTCCTGAAGACAAGTCAGTCTGCAAGATTTCTGTAAGTCCACAGGTAACCAGGGATCGTATGACTGATAAATTTACATCTGCCAGCTAATGCGTAAGTTTGTGATCGCCACCTGGCTTTAGTCAGGTGGGGGCTCTGTCCAAAACCTGCATGGGGACTCACACATCTGCAGCTACATCACTGCTGCCATGATTCAGCCTAAGTTGGGGTACAGCACAATATAACAGCTTCTGTTGGAGAATCGGCAATCATCGCACAGAGATTTTCCAACAAGCTGTATGGCTTACAGAGCTAAAGTAAATAAAAGTCACACCTGTGTCCTACAATGTGCAAAGCCTGCTTTTTGATCGCATTGTTAATAACACATGATAGTTAAGAGAACTACAAGAGCAAAGATTTGCCAAAAGAGGCCCATAGACTTCTCCTACAGTAATGGAAGATGGATAGAGTCCCCACTCACAGAGAATGGGTACTTAGCATGGGCGATACTCTCAGGCTTGAAAAAGTCATTTTTCAGCATCGGGGATGCCTGGACAAATTTGATAAGCTTGGGGGGATTGACTAGCAGTTCCGGGTCTTAGGTTTATGTAGTAATGGATAGAATTGTGGGTTGGCTTTATTGTGGAAAGTTTTCGGTCTCTTGTTATTATGCCTTTTCTCAGCATATGTACATTTTGTAACTCTGCATCTTTAATGTGATTGTGCTTTAAGAGTATTTACCGTTCTTTGGATGTACCATATTATGCATGAATAACGGGAACTTTGGAACCACATTACTGACTTATATACTGATTGTGCATGTTGTGTTTATTGGTTAAAATTCAATAAACTTAATTTCTGATTTAAAAAAAAAAAAGATTTGCCAAGAGGTGTGCATAGAAAAGGCAGACTGAGCATAAACATATTTCACATATTTAACCCGTTTACAGAGTCCATATTGGGGTTCACAGTTTTGGCACTGATGACAGTAATTAAATCATCACATAAATAATGTTATAGAATGAATATGTGAAACTCTTAATACATATAACAGCTCAATTTCTCCTGCTTATTTAGATTGAGGTATATAATATATACAGGTATATATTAAGAGTTACATATAATCTACTTTAAACTATTAACTGCAAGTAACAGGGTTGCTAAGTAACACTCACTCACTGAAAATGTATTCACTGCTCGTTCCTAATAGAAAGATATTTATTGACCTTACAAAAGGGCAATTATCATTTGCAAAAAGCTGTAACCCCTTGTAACCGATCAGATATACTATTAATGGAGTCAGATAATTTAAATAAGACCTTAATTCACACTGCACTGAATGTAAGCATGTGAAGAGACTGGGAGCCCAAGAAAAAACTTGAAGCTAAACCACAAGTACAAAAAAAGACTCCTTCAGGTCTAGTATGGATTTTGGGGGAACTTCATGCCAAAAAAAAACAAAAACTGGCATGTGGTTACCCCCAAAATCCAGACCAGACCCTTATCAGAGCATGCAACCTGGTAGGCCAAGAAAGAGAGGGAAGGGCGAGCCCCTTACCCCACCCCCCAACAATACCAGACCACAAGCCCTCAATAAGGGGTGTCGCTTTGCCAGGGAAACCCAATATTGATGAGGACAAGGGCCTCTTCCCCACAACCCTGGCTCAGTGGTTGTAGGGGTGTGGGGAATGACTTATTAGATCACTAACTTTATCAGGAGGGGACCCTTGCTTTCCTGGCTTGCCGAGCTGTCGGCTTGGATAAAAGTCTGGTATTGATTTTGGGGGGGACCCAAGTCATTTTTTTTCATTTTTGGTGTGAGGTCCTCCCCAACACCATACCAGACCCGAAGGGTCCTTAACAACCAATGACTCATCCCTGCTGCTGACAGCAGGGATGAGTCACTGACTGTTAGAATGCTGGCAGATGCCGGCTCCTAACAGCCAAAGCAAAAACAGACTGCTTGTCCATTTACATCAGTTTGGGTCCGCTTCCTGAACAGACACAGATGTAAACAGATGATCATCTGTCTACATCTGTTTGCCCATTTTTCATCCGCCAACGGATAGATGAAAAACAGACACATGAAATGCCCTGTGAAAGGACCCTAAGGGTATGCCATTCCAAATGTACTTTGAGGAAAGCGCTCAGGTGTAGTACTGAAGTAATAACCTGAAAATATAATCACGGGGCATTTATTAGGACCAAAACTATTATATAATTTTCTTCTAAATAAGCCTAGCCATAGTGTCTGAAGACAATAGACACAATCTCATGCCTACAGGTCTATGAGATACCAATCTTTGCCAAAAGTTATTGTTTCCCATAAAGAAGAGGCGCTGGTAGCATCTGCCTGCACCACTCTTTACCCCTCCCCATCCATTCACACAAACCTGCTGGATGAGCAGAGCAAATCATGCAAGTTTATAGAAAGATCTACAACGCTCATTGCAATTCTTGCCCTTTGCCTGAAGCAGGTTCAGATGTGTCTTCTCATCCATACGCTCTATAATGGGCAGGCTAAGCCCATTGTGTAAAATGCTTTTAAGCCTCTAGGGCTATAGATGGCAAAATGGTTGTATTTTTCCTTTATCAATATACGCATATGTGTAGTGTATTTGGCATCTATGGGTTTCTGCACTTGGCCCAGTTTACTCAAATTATAGTAGCAGAGTAGAATCTGCTGTTATTAGCGCCAAATCATAGCAATATCAAATCATAGCAATAATCAAAAACAATAATAGACAGTTCTTCCTTTATAAAATCATCATGCTTTATGTAGCGTATAGGCAGTCTAAATTTGGAATGATTGTGTTACCACCCTAATACTGTATGTAGAGTATGTTATTTTTCTGGAGGTAGCATGCGTTTTAATTCTTTTCTAAATCTTCTTTTCTCATTGCTGATTTGCTGCTAATATTAGTAGATTCTACTTTCCTATCAAAACAGCAACACAGAGAGATAATTATAGAATTAAAAAATCCCAGGGTGTAAATTATACCCACAGGACCTTGGAAACTCCCAGAGGAAAAAAAGAGTTTTTTTTTTCTGCCAAGGTTCTGTCATTCTTTAAACTGAATTCCTTTCAAGAGTAAGTGCTTCTATGCCTGAGACAGATCAGGGCAGGCAATGCTAAATACATGTTCTACTATTGATCCTAAATTTAATGAGAATGTCTCTAAGTTTTGTAATAAATCATAATTTTACACTCTTCTTATTCATAGTCAGCAAATTCTTCAGGAAAACCAAGTTCCGTATACCATTCTCCTTCTGAAGAAGTTATTCATTTTTCTAATGGGATTAGAAGTGAAATTAGCTTTAAATACATAAAACCAAATATTAAATGAGACTCTTTAGGAAGTGTCAAGAGTCTCAATTACCTCTCTGTACACTGCTTATATATATATATATATATATATATATATATACACCCAGTGGATATAAAAAGTCTACACACCCCTGTTAAAATGTCAGGTTTCTGTGATTAAAAATGAGACAAAGATAAATCATTTCAAAATATTTTCCACCTTTAGAGTACTTTCACACTGGGGCGGGGCGTTAGCAGTAAAGCTAATTTTAGCGGTGCTTTTAACCCCCGTTAGCGGCCTAAAGGGTTAATAGTGCCTGCAAAGCGCCACTGCCGAAGCGCTTTACAGGCGCTTCGGCAGCAGTGCCCATTCATTCCAATAGCAGGGGTGGTGGAGGAGCGGTGTATTCACCGCTCCTGCACTGCCCGAAAGATGCTGCTTGCAGGACTTTTTCTAACGTCCTGCAAGCGCACCGCTCCAGTGTGAAAGTACTTGGACTCTCACACTGTGGCTGCAGGGGAGGCGTTTTTCAGGCGCTTTACAGGTGTCATTTTTAGCCCAAAAAGCGCCTGAAAAACGCTCCAGTGTGAAGGGGGTCTTAATGTGACCTATAAACTGTACAACTCAGTTGATAAACAAACTGAAATCTATTAGGTGGAGGGAAGAAAAAAAAAAATAATAAATACTATTGTTGCATAAGTGTTCACACCCTTAAACTAATACTTTGTTAAAGCACCTTTTGATTTTATTACAGCACTCAGTCTTTTTGGGTATGAGTCTATCAGCATGGCACATCTTGACTTGGCAATATTTGCCCACTCTTCTTTGCAAAAACACTCCAAATCTGTCAGATTGCGAGGGCATCTCCTGTGCACAGCCCTCTTCAGATCAACCCACAGATATCCAATTGGATTCAGGTCTGGGCTTTGGCTGGGCCATTCCAAAACTTTATTCCTTTGGTGAAGCCATTCCTTTGTTTATTTGCATGTATGCTTTGGGTCATTGTAATGCTGAAAGATGAAGCTCCACTTCATGTTCAGCTTTCTAGCAGAAGCCTGAAGGTTTTGTGGCAATATTGACTGGTATTTGTAACAGTTCATAATTCCCTCTACCTTGTCTAAAGCCCCTGTTCCAGCTGAAGAAAGACAGCCCCAAAGCATGATGCTTCCACCACCATGCTTCACTGTGGGTATGGTGTTCTTTTGGTGCTGTGCAGTGTTATTTTTGCGCCAAACATATCTTTTGGAATTATGGCCAAAAAGTTCAACCTTGGTTTTATCAGACCATAACACATTTTCCCACATGCTTTTGAGAGACGGCAGATGTGTTTTTACAAAATATAGCTGGGCTTGGATGTTTTTCTTGGTAAGAAAAGGCTTTCGTCTTGCCAATCTACCCAATAGCCCAGAAATATGAAGAATATGGGAGATTGTTGTCACCACACAGCCAGTACTTGCCTGATATTCCTATAGCTCCTTTAATGTTGCTGTAGGCATCTTGGCAGTTTTCTTCTCATCTTTTCATCAATTTTGGAGGGACAGCCAGTTCTTGGTAATGTCACTGTTGTGCCATATTTTCTCCACTTGATGAGGACTGTCTTCACTGTGTTCCATGGTATATCTAATGCCTTGGAATTTTTTTGTACCCTTCCCCTGACTGATATCTTTAACAATGAGATTCCTCTGATGCTTTGGAAGCTCTCTGTGGACCATGACTTTAGCTGCAGTATGCGACTAAGAAAATGTCAGGAAAGACCTATTAGATCAGCTAAACTTTATTTGGGGTTAATCAGAGGCACTTTAAATGATGACAGGTGTGTACTGACTCCTATTTAACATGAGTTTGAATGTGATTGCTTATTTCTGAACACAGCTACATCCCCATTTATAAGCGGGTGTGCACACTTATGCAACCACATTATTTTAGTTTTTTAGTTTTACTTCCCCCTAAAAGATTTCAGTTTGTTTTTCAATTGAGTTGTACAGTTTATAGGTCACATTAAAGGTGGAAATATTCTGAAATGATTTATCTTTGCCTCATTTTTTTACATCACAAAAACCTGACATTTTAGCAGAGGAGTGTAGACTTTTTATATCCATTATATATATATATATATATATACACTCAAAATACCATAATTTAATAAACATATAGTGCCAACATGGAATAAACCAACAAAGTTGGAGTAGAGCTGCAGAACCAGGTCTGGTCAATGATTTGCATTTGGCAAGCGAAGTGAAAATTTGCATGCTATGTCTCCTCTGTTATAAAACAAACTTACTTGCCTTGTTGCAATCTTATTTGTCATTTGAGCTGCACATACATAAAGGTTTTCCAAATGATATTATCATGTTACAGGTCCATGCACACTAGTAGCAGAAAAAAATGCCAGAGCCTCTGGCAGATAAAGAGGCATTCAAAATGCTCATAGTGGCTCGTATTGCACAAGAATTTAGAAGAGTTTATGGGCATTTGCTTTTATAAGCTTTTTTTCCCCAAAACATTCCCCTCTGCTCATTTTTCATTATAATCAATGTACAATTAAAAAACGCCAAATGCACTTAAACGCAGTGTTTAGACGCGTTTATGAATGTTTAGCTTTTTTCTGCCTGAAAACTCCTCTAAAAAACACACTTGTGCTGGGGTTTTTTTTCTGCCTCTAAACTCTCCTCTTGAAATATGCCTCTAAACACTCTAATGTGCATGGACGCATATGATCACATTGAGCTGCTTCTACAGGCAGGAAAAAGAAACCCCTGTAAAAGTAGCATTTTTTAAGCTCGGTGTGCATGGACCCTAAAGCTTATATTAGTGGTTGGGTTTACCTTAAAGCTTAAGGTGGGGGTGCCCAACCTCTGATGTGGCCCGCCACCCCCTGCTTTGAGGTCAGTTGAAGTGCCAGTAAACCGCAGTGCATCACTGTGAAAGCAGCCTTAGGCCCCTTTCACACGATTGGTCCGATCGAGTCCGCCTATTTGTTTTTCAGGTGGACCCAATCGGACTCTTCGTTTACCTCTATAGAGCGGCAGATGTCCGTTTACACATGCCTATATCCAATCCGATCCACTTAAAAAAACAGAAGGGGATCTGTCCCCTTCTGTCTGGGTGGATAGGACTGGAGGGCTTCTGTGAACATGCGAGATTGGGTTTGACATTCTTGGACCCTGGTCGGTAAGTAATGTGAAAATTAAAGCGTGAAAAAAAAAGAGCTCATCTCGCTTGTCTGGGTCTGAGGCGTTTGGCAGTTCTGAGATATTCTAAATTTTTGTGATCCATGAAGATCAGTATTGGGTGTGCTGCTTCCTCCAAGAGGTATCGCCACTCCTCCGAGGCTGATTTAATCGCCAAAAGCTCTCGGTCCCCCACATCATACTTCTTTTCCGATAGACCTAGTTTCGTTGAAAAGAAAGCCACAGGGTGCATTAAAGACTTAGGTCCTTGGCGCTGGGACAGGATGGCCAATACAGAGCATTCCGATGCATCCACCTCCAGGATGTAGGACAGAGCAGGATTGGGATGCTTCAGAACCATGGAAAAGGTAAATAGTCCTTTTAGTTTATTGAATGCAACTTGAGCTGCTTCAGTCCATTGACAACGTCTAAACATGTAGCCTGTAAAAAATGTTAAAGCGTTGCCTATGGGGATTTTTAAGTACCGAAGTTTGGCGTCATTCCATGAGTATTCGCAATTTTAAAGCATGACATGTTGGGTATCTATTTACTTAGCATAACATCATCCTTCACATTCTACAAAAAAATTGGGCTAACTTTACTATTTTGTTGTTTTAAAAAAAAAAAAAAAACGCGTTTGAAAAATTGTTGCGCAAATACCGTGTGAGATAAAAAGTTGCAAGTTGCTTCTCCCATAACTTCAGGCCACCATACTGGCCTTCATATATATATCTATAAATATATCTATATATATATCTATCTATATATATATATATATATATATATATATATATATATATATATATAAAAATATAATATATATATATATTTTTTTAAGCTAATACAAGGTGTTCTCTGACTGGATGAAGTTGAGAGGAGGGATGGTGATATCATGATCAGCACTTGATCCAATCAAAGAATGCCTGTAATCATTAAAAAAAGGAAGGCGGTCTGTGAATAAATGAATTCCATTCATATCCATATTTGGATAAAATATTGTATGAGATGCTAGAATACGGTGTTGTTGATGCTGTCCATGACAACTGTACTGTCCTGTAACACCACATACAGTTTAAAGGCATCTCCCAAGCATGTAAAAAAGGAACTTTTCATTAAGGTCACATTAAAAGGAGGACCCTTTTCTCTCTGTACAGTATTTATCAAAATATGACACCTCCAGGTGACCAAGAAAAGAACTGGCACCTTTCCAGAGGAGCATACAGCAGTAAGTCAGAACCAGATGTTGACAGGGCTGTCTTAAAGCATGGGCACTCCTGAGCACTACCCAGGGGCCCTAGGTGCATGAGGGGCCCCATGATAATCTTGCATTACATTGTACTTGCCAAATGTCCCGGATTTGCTGGGACATTCTATCATTCTATCAACTATTTATACTTTAATTCTTGAAAGTAGATGCATATATTGGGGCAGGCTGGTAGGGGCCCAGGGCATTACTTTGCCCAAGGGCCCATGATGCTATTAAGACGGCCCTGGATATTGATAAGCATTCTTTTCTAAACTCCATATATTTGCCAACACGTCAGGTGTAACAAAATGAACTGACACCTCTCTATGACAGGTATGTCAAGGCATAAAGCTTCCTGTGTTCACACAAACTTTGACTTTAATGTGCAGATTTTAGAATTGAAGTTCTCTCTGAAGATGAAATCAGTGAAATATAGTTTGTACATCCTTTTTTGATGATACATTGTATAACTAGGGAGGTCTAAAACAGAAAATCTGTCCTGGTTTAAATGTGCAGTAATGCCTTTTACCCCTCTGTTAAGTGACAGACCTCCCATGACATAAGGCTAGCTGTGTATGCTTTATACAAACAACTTTGATTTTTATGTGCAGATTGCAGAGAATAGCCTTCTGGGTAGTCTTTCAGAATCTTAAAACAATGATAAAGGTACATTTGAGATTCTCTCTGAAGATGACATCAATGCAGGAAATGTAGTTTGTACTTTTTTTCTGACGATTACTGAAGAGTTATAAAACAGAAAACTGTTCTTGCTTTAAATCGGGAATGCCAAATTGGTGTTTTTTGGGTCATGGGCACCCCTCTTACTCCTTTGTAGCCCATAGCGGTTTAAGAATTCAAATTGAACTATGCACCAACTGTTCTCCAAGCAAAAAAAGCTACACTTCTTTACATCATTTTCATCGCAATACTTCAGAAAATGTTTTTTTCAGGACTCCTGCTCTAGGATAAAATGTTTAAGGTACAATTGATACTATATACCGTACTTTAAAAGTTGAAATTAAGGTGTACTAATCTTTTTAGCCTCCTTCTCTGATCTGAATTAGCACCCCCTCACCTGCCCAGTCATGGGTTCAGGTTTTTGTATACAAAAGTTCTATGTGCACCGAAAGTGCCTGGAGATTAGATGTCATTGCTACCCGTAAGACTCAGGAGAGCAGGCCATCTAGTAGGGATAGTGAGGGTAATGCAGGAAGACGTAGACAGTTGGTAGTAATTGGGGTTTCTATAATCAGAAAAAAGATTTGTCGCCAGGATTGGCTCAACTGAATGGTTTGCTGTCTCTCTGATGCAAGCATATGGTGGACTGGGATGATAAATTACTGAGAGGAGCTGGGCATGACCTAGCTGTCTTGGTCCTCAGACCAATGACAGAATACATGGAAGATGGAGGATCCTTAGGAATCAATTGAAAGAATTAAGCTGCAAATTGAAGGGAAGCACCTCCAAGGTGCAGTAAAGGCATACACAACTAAATGCATGGCTAAACACCTGGTGTATAAGGGAAGGATTTGAGTTTCTAGAGTACTGGGCTGACTTTTCACTGGGGTACAACCTATATGTTAACAATATTTTGCACCTAAATGGAAGAGGGTCTGCTGTGCTGGGGAAAGGTTTATGGAAAGGCTGGAGGAGTATTCAAGCTAGGACTGAGGGGTGAAAATAATTAAAATATGATGGGGAAGACAAGTGAGACAGGGGTCAAACACTATTGGAGCGTGGAATGGGGGAAGATGAGCGGAGGGCTATGGCAGGTGATAAGGATTTTCCCATATTACAAACAGCCATTGGCAATTATAGTACTGTTTATACTGCTAAAAAGATGTGAAATATAAGTGCAAAATACGACAATTAATTAAAGTGTTTGTTCACTAATGCCAGAAGTCTGCCAGGCAAAATAGGAGTTGGAAGTTTTTGTGCATAAAGAGAACTAAGATTTAACCACTTCTGGACAGCAGATATACTGTGGTGGGGCGGCCCTCCTGCGCAAAATCCCATACCTGTACGTGATTTCGTGCACGGGGTCTGTGTTTTGTGATTGGCCGATCGTTCTTAGGAGAGGCAGAACGGCAGCCTGCCTACGAAAACAAGGCAGACCGCCGTTCTGCCAGAGAGGGAAATGGAGATCTTGTGTTTCTGCTAAGCAGAAACACGGATCTCTGTTTTCCCCTAGTCAAAGCACATAACCCACAGTTAGAAAGCACCCCCTAGGGACACATTTAACCCTTTGATTGCACCTGATGTTAACCCCTTCCCTTCCAGTGTCATTTGTACAGTGACAGTGCATTTTTTTAGCACTGATCACTGTATTGGTGTCTCTGGTCCCCAAAAAGTGTCAGTTAGTGTCAGATTTGTCCACAGCCCCGCTAAAAATCGCTGAGCGCCGCCATTACTAGTTAGAAAAAATTAAATACATCCCAGGGATAGGCAACATCGGCCCTCCAGCTGTGATGAAACTACAAGTCCCATGAGACATTGCAAGACCCTGACAATCACAGGCATGACTCCTAGAGGCAGAGGCATGATGTGATTTGTAGTTTGACCACAGCTGGAGTGCTGAGGTTGCCTACCCCTAATATGTCCCATAGTTTCTAGACTCTATAACTTTTGCTCAAACCAATCAATATAGGCTTATTGGGATTTTTCTTTTACCAAAAATATGTAGCAGAATACATGTTGGCTTAAATTGAGGAAGAAATTTGATTTTTTACATTTTTTTATTGGGTGTGTTTTATAGCAGAAAGTAAAAAATATTGTTTTTTTTTCAAAATTGTTGGTCTTTTTTTGTTTATAGGGGAAAAAATAAAAATCAGGTGATCAAATAACACCAAAAGAAAGCTCTATTTGTGGGAAAAAAGGACATCAATTTTATTTGGGTACAGTGTCGCACGACCGCGCAATTGTCAGTTAAAGCAACGCAGTGCTGTATCGCAAAAAATTGCCTGGTCATGAAGGGGGTAAAACTTTCCGGGCCTGAAGTGGGTAATTGCTGAACTATGGCTTCATTCTTCACATGATTGAGCTATTAATATTCCTGGCTATGCTCTCTTTTGGAAACACAGGGTAAAACTAAAAGGTGGCAGTGTCCGTCTCTATGTGAAAGTGATCTCAAAGGACCTTGTTGATGGAGAGTGTGATGATGCTGAAGCATTATGGGTGAAATCAGTGTTCGTACTTATTAATTATTGGAGTTTGTTATAGACCACCCAATGTTAACGAGGAGGTGGAGACTTAGCTCCTTGCACAGATAGGAAGGACTGCAAGGGCTGGGACAGTGATAATAATGAAGGATTTAACTACCCTGAAATTGCTTGGCGTAATGGCACTACTGGAACAGTAACAGGACAGAAATGTGTGAACCTATTGCAAGAAAATTTCTTAGCACGGTTTATAAAAGCCACAACTAGTAGTAATTATGTTCTGCTGGTCCTGGTCATCTCAAACAATGTGGAGTTTTTTTTACTAAAGTTCATATAAAAGAACAGCTGTGTAGCAGTGGCCATAGCATGATTCCATGTAGCCTCCCTGGCGGTTTTCCCGAGTGTGGCTCGGGGTTAAAATTCAGCACCATTAGCGGTAACCCCGAGCCACACTCGGGATTACATCGCAGGATCCTGGTGCCTCCTTACTTACCTTGTCCCCGGGATCCTACGATGTCCCCCGCAGTGTCCGCGGGCTGTGTCCCCCTCCGAAGCCTCTCTGTGCCAGGCTCCATTCCCTGCGAGCGTCGCGACGCACGGGGGCGGAGCCTGGCGGCAAATTAAAAAAAAAGTAAAAATCATAACACATACAGTACTGTACTGTATGAAATGATTTCACATCCCTTTTGTCCCCAGTGCTTTGGCCCATGCTCTGCATGCAGTTTTACATGATATACACTGTTCTTTCTGCCTGGAAACTGGAGATTGTCCATAGCAACCAAAAAGTGTCCCTTTACGTCAAAAGTGCCTTTAGACCAGCTAGAAAACAGCGATAGTAAATTAGAACACTTGCAGAATTGAGCGATAGTGAATCGTGGGGAAATTTATTTTATTACTATTTATTTTTATTTTTTTAAATTATTTATTTTTATTTATTATATTATAATTTATGTTTTTGTGTTTCAAACTTTATCATACCCGGGATATCTACTAGACTCTGGTTTGGACAGATTTAAGTGTGTTATTGTTAAGATTTACAGACCTACAATATAAAATGCCAAATTTCCATGCAAAAATAATTGTACCGCTTTCAGCACCTAAAATCCGAAAGAATCATACCGCCAGGGAGGTTAATGTAAGCTATAAATTACAAGCACATACAGGAAAGATAAAAACACCTAATTTTAAGAAAAAGGATTTTCCAAGGCTGAGGGCTGCTCTCCAGGAGTTAGACTGGTAGGGAATGTTGTCATTAAAGAACACAGACCCAAAATGGGAATTCTTCAATTTAACTGTAAGTAAGCACACTCAAACTATATTCCCATGGGCAATATATTTAAAGGGTTAAAAATAAAACCTATGTGGCTTACGTCCAAAGTTAAAAAAAAAAAAGCTATAAATAATAAGAAAAGAGCATTTAAAAATATAAAAATGAAGGAACACTATCATTATTTAAAAGTTACACAGAAAATAACAGAATATATAAAAAGGAAATGATTGTAAAAATTCAAAATTTAGAAAAAATGAGTGGCTATGGATATAGTATACTTGTATTTTGCTAAAGTATTTGACACAGTTCTCCACACATGGCTAATGTGTAAGGTAAAGCCTATGGGCTTTGAAAATTCAGTTTGTAAATTGTTTGGAAAATGGCTAAAATACCTATTCAGAGAGTAGTGATCAATGATTTATACTCTGAATGCATTATTTAATTGGGCAACTATGTAGCAAATGAGGTTTAATGTTGATAAATGTAAAGTTATGCACTTGGGAGATAAAAACGTGCATGCATCACACATACTAGGAGGAGTACATCTGGGAGAGTCAATGGTTGAAAAGGATCTGGGTGCTCTGGTAAACTTAATAATAGCCAGGCTGCAGTTTCTAAAGCGAGCAGAATCCTTTCTTATATTAAAAGAGGTATGGACTGCAGAGAGAGAAAGAAAGGCATAACTTTTCCCCTGTGCAAATCATTAGTAAGACCTCATCTGGAATATGCAGTTCAGTTTTGGGCACCAGTTTACAAAAAGGATATCGGGGAACTGGAGAAAGTGCAGAGAAGGGCAGCCAAAGAGGCATGGGGAAGCTCAGGTATGAGGAATGAGCTGAATTTCTTGTGATGAGGAGATTAAAGGGGATATGATCACTATGTATAAATCCATACAGTAGGTGGTCCATATATTGAACTTGATGTTGAGTAATTCACTTTTCAGTAGTTACAGAGGAAGAGGGGGGACATTTTATGTAATCTGAAGGAAAAGAGATTTGACCTTCACATATGAAAAGGCCTCTTCACAGTAATGCCCTGTACACACGGTCGGACATTGATCGGACATTCCGACAACAAAATCCATGGATTTTTTCCGACGGATGTTGGCTCAAACTTGTCTTGCATACACACGGTCACACAAAGTTGTCGGAAAATCTGATCATTCTGAACGCGGTGACGTAAAACACGTACGTCGGGACTATAAACGGGGCAGTAGCCAATAGCTTTCGTCTCTTAATTTATTCTGAGCATGCGTGGCACTTTGTGCATCAGATTTGTGTACACAAGATCGGAATTTTCCGACAACGGATTTTGTTGTCGGAAAATTATATAGCAAGCCCTCAAACTTTGTGTGTGGGAAATTCCTATGGAAAATGTGTGATGGAGCCCACACACGGTCGGAATTTCCGACAACAAGGTCCTATCACACATTTTCCATCGGAAATCGTGTGTACAGGGCATAAGAGTTGTAAAAATGTGGAATAGACTCCCTCAAGAACTAGTTCTGGACAGCTCAATAGATTTTTAGATGTTTTAAAAAAGAGCTGGATGCACTCCTAAATGCACAAAATGTAACTGGATACTAACATTTATAGGTAATAACACCAGGGGCAGTTGATCCAGGGAATATCCGGTTGCCTTCTTGAGGATCAGGAAGGAAAGTTTCCCCCCCCCCGCTGAAGTAAACTGGATTATGCTTTATTGTTTTTTTGTTTTGTTTTTTTGCCTTCCTCTGGATTAAATGTGGGTATAAGATTGTGTATATGGAAGTTTTAGATTTGTATGTCTGATTTTTCTGTTGGTTGAACTAGATGGACTTTTTTTCAATATGACTAACTGCTGTAGATCACATCAATAAAAGTGGAGTTACACTTTAAATAGTTCTGTGGTACAGCAAAGCACCTGTGTCCCACTGTACAGACTGTGCTAGATTTGTTAAATAATTATTTTCTATAAATATCTAATAAACACCTGCAGTGGTAAATTATAGCCATGTAGTCATCTTTGTTGCAGCTAATCTACATAATTAATCACAGCAATGCAAATCAAAGTTATTGTTCAAAACAATACAAATGTCAAGCACAAGAAAATATTTACTTTTTTTTTTAGATAAAATATGCTCACAGATTTTCAAAACACAATTTTGCTGTCAGGTTGCAAAAAATCCATAATATCAGTCCCAGGAAAACAAAATGATATTATTTGCACTGGAAAAGATGTTCATTTTGTCGGAGGATGCCTGTAGATACATAATAGACCACAAATTTAAAGTGGTTCTAAAGTCAAATGAGACCCCTTCCTTTAATTTGTCCCTTATTTTCCCTTTACACCTATGAAGATGGAAATATAAACCTACCATTGTCGACTGTCTTCTACATTTGGCCAAGGTGAGGGTGCACAACGAGGAGCAGATACCCTAACAAAAAGTTCTCCTGCTGGTGACACATCTCACACGGTGCCTTTTAGAGGTAAAGACAACGGAGTAATGACGAAAATACATATGGAGTCTCTGTCAAGATTGATGGACCACATAAGGGGGGCAATGTGGATTCTGACACAACAAAGGAAGAAGGTAAAGGAGGGGTCTTCACCCACCATTTTTTTCCGCTGGTTCCAACATCTAAAGGTTAAAAACAATTGTATATATATATATTGCTAGGATTTTAACAAACTCTGTTGCAGATTCCTATCTTTTGTTGTTCTGTAAAAAATAGCTGTCTCTTTGTCTGTGTCCATGTGCATGGGAGAATGTATGTATTTATTACCGGTAATTATATAGTGCCATCAATTTACGCAGTGCTTTTACATATTTATTATACATTCACATCAGTCCCTGCCCTCAAGGAGATTACAATCTAAGGTCCCTAACTCACATTCATACACATACTAGGGCCAATTTACACGGGCTCCAACTAACCAACCAGCAAGTTTTTGGTGGTGCCATGGTTGGTATTTGAACTGACAATCCCAGTGCTGCCAAGTAGAAGTGCCAACCACTTAGCCACTGTGGTGCCCTATTTTATAATTATCAACCAGCTGTTGTACCTGCAGGGTTCTAATGAGAAAAGTGGCAGGGTCTGTATCCCTTTAGATGTGATTTCCCTTTGGGAGTATCTCACCAAAAATGACATTTTTGTTGTAAGGGATGCCCAATATCTGACTTGTATTTTAGTGCAGATTTCTGGAAAAATCAGTGATCCAATCACACAAGCAGGAAATGAAATTCCTGTGTACGGAATGCCTCCAGGTTGCCATATTGCATTGCATATTACAGAAAATTACAGTGCCGAAGATTGAAAAGTAAAGATGATTTTTAACTACTTGCCACCCACGCTATAGCCGAAAGATGGCTACAGCGCGGGCCTTAATTGCCGAGAGGGCGTCCATGGACTTCCTCCCGAGCAATTGCTGTCTGCGCGTCCCTGCGGGTCACGCATGCCACGCTCTGATCACTGAGTCTATGAGACTCCGCTGATCACTGATCCGAGTAAGGGGGTTGATCCCGGCCTCTTACCACGTGATTAGCTTTCACCCAATGATGGCTGATCACATGATGTAAACAGAAGCTCGGTAAACTGTATTTTTATTTTCCTCAAGCTGTCAGTGTGAGGGAAAAAAAAGCAGATCAGCAACTTCTGTCAGAGGGACATTGGTCCCCAAACATGTCACGCTTCAAAATTGCGCACGCTCGTGGAATGGCAACAAACTTTTACCCTTAAAAATCTCCATAGGTGACATTTAAAAAAATCTACAGGTTGCATGTTTTGAGTTACAGAGGAGGTCTAGGAATAGAATTATTGCTCTCCCTCTAACGATCGTGGCGATACCTCACATGTGTGGTTTTAACACTGTTTCATATGTAGGCGCTACTCATGTATGCACAATGTATGCACCACGCTGCCCCACTTTTATCTGAAAGCGGACCGCCCTCTGAAGAAGAGGATACCGGGGTTATGGCTGCAGTGCTGCCATAACAACGATAACCCTCTTCAAAGTACCGACGTATAACAACGGCGGGCAGTCTGTAAGTGGTTAAAGGATAGATCGGAGTCCAGAATTACACCTAGAACCTTGGCCTGCAGGGATGGGCTGATAGTTGTGCCATCAATTTTGACAATATGACTTGCGTGGCATTGTATATGCTATATAACTTTTTTTTGTTTGCAATTTTTTTACCACGAAAATGGAGTTGCCTTTTAGGGGAGTCTATTGCTGATTTGAAGTTTTTAAATAAATCATAGATATGTCCTACTGTATATGCACCATAGACAGTTGTCACCTGAACAGGTGTCCCTATTGCAAGAATTGTCCTCTATTCTTTTTATGGTAACAACTGTAACAATTTGGGTTTCCTATCACTTTATGTCCCATTGGCAATGGTCAGAAATAATAGAATATGAATCTCCTGAGCGAGAACACTAGGCTAGGTTAGGTTCTAGCCAAGGGCTAACACTCTAAGGTGAACACTGTCTAACGTATGAAAAAAAAAAAAAAATAAGCCCTAAAGTGGCACTAAACTCTGGTTTTAAAATAATAATTTAAGTATGTATTCTTATCTCAGAAAAGCACCTTCTATTGCTCTCTGCATCATGCAAGTATACAAAATCGATTTTTTTTTTGCTGTTGTGATCTGACTTCCTGTTAGAGGGTGTTTATGTTCGTTCTCCATAGTCCCACTATATGTAGGAACGTAGCCACCCTCTCTTGCTTGCTCCTGATATAGTCTGTGAGATTTACAGTGTGCATGAAGTATGCATGAACTAGCGTGTACTGCACGTTCCAAAAAAACTGAAGTAAGGGGGAAAAGCAAAGGTTTGTGAACACAGTAAGTGAATTCATGAAACATACATTACAGGGCTATTAAGTAGTGGATGTGTATGGAGTATTTTTGGAAAATTAGGATATTGTTTAGTTTAAAGTCCCTCTGGTCAGAGCTTATTCCACAGGGATAAGGACTCTCCCCCCCAGCGCCGTGTAACAATACTTAAGTTTCTTTGAATAGGCTCTTTTCCAAGTGATACATGTGAATTTGTATAGCATCGGATGGAACATTAAACCTTTAAACTGTTAACAGTGGCTTTGATCCCAGTGTGCAGCTTCCTCTCCTTTTCTCATTGATTGGGTGTTCAGCATATGACAGACTGATTACGGAGCCAGTACCTGTAACTGGGAGTACATAGACATATTATCTGTAGCGGAACATTGGATCTTTTGGGGAACTTGGGACTGGTGACTAGCTGCTCAAGCACCCAAACAAATCTCAACTTCAGTAGATCCTTGGCCAATGAAGAAGTATCCTTTATTTAGGGTTCAATAGTAAGGTGTAGGGGGAAGAGAGGGGCACGTCATACCACCCAAAAGACCCATTCAAGGCTGAATTTACCATATGGCAGTGTAGACTTGTGTCCAAAGGCTGCATAGACAATATCCATTTTTTCCCTGTACGGTAAACAACCAAACTTTCTTTCCCTTATCATCAGTAGTAATACAGTCGTCACATATTTAGTACAGATATTTATATAGCACCAACAATGTACACAGTGTTTTACATATATATTATACTTTCACATCAGTCCCTGCCCTCAAGGAGCTTACATTCTAAAGGTCCTTAACTCACATTCATACATACTACAATCAATATTGACAAGAGCCAATTAACCTACCAGCATGTCTTCGTAATGTGGGATAAAACCAGAGAACCTGGAGGGAACCCATGCAGTCACAAGGAGGTGATGCCATGGTTGGGAATCAAACCAACAACCCTAGTGCTGCTAGGCGGAACTGCTAACCACTTAGCCACCGTGCTATCCACATATACTTTTTTGTATTTGAATTGACACTAAACTCTGGTTTTAAAAAATATACTGCATATATTCTCTTCTATTGCTCTCAGCTTCCTCTAATGCCTCGTACACACGATCGGACTTTCTGACAACAAAACTGTGGAATTTTGTCCGAAGGGCGTTGTCTCAAACTTGTCTTGAATACACACGGTCACACAATTGTTGACCAACCATTACGAATGTAGTGACGTACTGGACATACTACATGGTTTTTCAGCTCTTTGGCACCACCCTTTGGGCTCCTTCTGCTAATTTCGTGTTAGTAGAAGTTTGGTGAGTGTTGATTCGCATTTTTCATTTAGCGATTTTCAGTTTGCGTTTTTCATTTTGTGTTTTTCAGTTCGTTTCTGAACGGCCGTTCATCGAACAGACATGTTGCGGAATCGGAGGAGATAACGTGTTATTTATTATTGGCCTTGGAGTTATTGCTTTGACATTATTTTTTTGGTTAAATAATGATTTGATTTGGTATATTTTCTATATTTTTGGATGCATTTTTGGTTAAGTTCTATTGGCAGATAGCATGTCTAATTTTATTTGTTTTCTTTTTTTAATGTACAATAAAAAAAATGGGGAGAATAATACTTGGCTATGTGTTTTACTTCAAATGACAGTTTGGGAGTAGGCAGTTACATTTTAAAAAATACAATGTAAAATTGACAAGGGACACCAACATAGTTGTATCTTTGGTCTTAAAAACTACGGGATAATGGTGTTGTGGTAATAATAATGGTTGCCCAAATAAAAAAAAATTAAAAAAAGCATAATAATATTACTTTTGATATCACTAGAAAAAAAAAGCCTTTGAAAATTTGTTTGCAATAACTCCATCAGTATCACCAGCAAAGCAGCTTCATTATTATCCCATTAGGGACGAAGAGAATTGTGTGCTGCATTTGGAGATTTCATAATTTTCCACGTCACGAATGTTAATTCTCCATAACGAACGCTAGTTTACAAGACCGACCGCTTCTGGCTCGTCCGTACTTCTGAACATGCGTGTTTGTACTTTGGGCTTTTGTCCGATGGACTTGTGTACACACGATCGGAAAATCCGACAACACACATTTGTTGGCGGAAAATTTGAAGACATGCTAGCCAACATTTGTTGGCGGAAAATCCGACAACAATTGTCCGATGGAGCATACACATGGTCAGATTTTCTGCCAACAGCCTGACATCGAACATTTCCCATCGGAAAGTCTGATCGTGTGTACGGGGCTTTAGTCTCCAACTTTGTTTTGTTGCTGTGATCTAACTTCCTGTTAGAGGGTGGCTATGTTCACTCTCCATGGTCCCACTGTATGTAGAAGTATAGCCACCCATTTTTGCTCACTTCTTGCTCCAAGCAATCAGAAGTGAGAGGAAAAAGGAGAGGGATAGTAGCTCATGGAGAACATTACAAGGAAAGCAGAAAACACATTAAGAGATAATTCCTTGAAAAAAAGAGATTACAGGGCCATTAAGTAGTGGATGTGTATAGATTATTTTGGACAATAAGGATCTTGTTTAGTGTAAATTTAAAGCCAAAAAAAGTTTTTTGTAAATTTTAAAAAGAGTAGGGAATGGGTAGAACCTGTCAGGTTTTTATTGCTGTCTATGTCCATGCTAGAGAGACTTTTTGTGACCATTGTCACTGGAAAAGAAAGTGACAAGAAATCCAAAGTCATCACAACAAAGGGTAAGCAAAAATCTTCTAGTGGAGACACCAGTTCCAATGACAACTTTCTAAGATGTGTTTTCTGAACATTAAAACAGGTACCTGACAGGTTCTAACCCTAACCCACTGTGTCCAAAAAAAAAATAAAACTTTTGTCTTTAGATATACTGTGCTTACATAACTTTAAGCTAGCCAGCAACCACACAAAACTAAACATCATCCCTTCTGGGCAAACGGGGCCTTTAACACATCACATTTTGTTATTGTGAACGCTCACAAATATGATTTCTTCAGGAATAATGAGAAATGATTCTCCTGCTCCTTAAACAACTGCAGAGTTGCAAAATGCTAAATGATTGTTACAAAAACAAACTGCACATCCAGATTGTGTCTGTGTTTTCATATGTGAGAACAGTCTGCGTTGTTTGTCTTTGTCTTTTCTTTTGTGCACCCCGTGTTCCACCGTCTGCTTACAGCTGACAGCTCGCGCTTCCTTTTCCCAGACCTTACCGCCAATGCTGTGTTGAAGAAATCATCTCACTAATTTTTATCAATGAGGTTACCATGGAAACTGAGACCGGCTGCTTGAAAAAAAAAAAAACACCTTGAGATCTTCATAGCGATGATGAAGACAATGCTGTCTTAGTTCTGTATCAGTTCTCATGGGTTGTTGTAATTTGACTGAGGCGGGTAATAAAATGCTTTTTTAATATTAATTAAACTTTATATATCATTTGTGACAGTACTGTGCCTTGTCATGGAGTCAAAAAAAATGTGGTGTTACCCAGGGTTCTTACTTATGCAGGTTGAGGGGCTCCGGGTTGTATGTTCCTAGCAGAGGAAACTGGTTTAGCAGTTCTCTACAGGATTCATAACGCCTGGATTGGGTCCTGGAGCCCAGAGACTTTGTGGAGACTTTAGAGTCATGAAGCCCCAGGAGTTTGTAAGGCCTCGTTTTCACTTGTGGTGGTGGGGGTTAAAAACACGCAGTTGAACTGTGTTTTTTTTTCTGCCCCTAAACCGCTCCCCCTTCAGTTGCAAAGGTAGAGTTCAGGGATATGCCGCAGCAATGAACCTTTACGCTGCCATAGCCGTTTTTGCATTTTTTGCACACATGTTTAAAAAATAATCTTAGGCCTGAAGATTACACAAAACCCCCAAACCTTATTTATTTTCTGAAAGCACACACCCTCCCAGACAGCAAGCAATTGTGCTAAAAGGTGGAAAATGACTTGCTAAGCTATTGCTAGACTTAGCAGGCTTCACAGGTTTGTTGCACAATTGCAGCAAGTTTGCGTTGTCTGACTCCAGATCAACTTTCTTTGCAAACATTCTGCAAGTCTGCTGCAAGTTCTGGTTCAGTTATGTTGTGCAATAGTCATCCCACCACAGGGGTCACTGTGGCTGAATTTTCATGCTGTAGACTTGCAGAGCTCTTGCTGTAGACTCACCACTGTAACTTTGCTCCTGCTAGAGACTTACCATGCAAATTTGCTACAAATTGGTAAAGTGACAACTAGAACTTGTGCTTCAAGTGTTTTGCAAGTGTACAACTTGTCAGTGAAAATGTGCAGTGAGTTAACAGACTTACAACTCAACATTGCCACAAATTTGTGGCAAGTTATCCCTATTATCTGGGCTACAGAATAAAACAGTGGTAGTTCCAATTTTTATGTCATACGATATTACAGCAAAGGTAATTTTTAGTAAAAAACACACAAAAGTGAATTTAAGGGCACACAAACACAATAAAGAACCCAAATTCTTTGTAAAATAAAAAAAGACAAGGTTGCATCGAGTAAATAGATACCTGACATGTCAAACCTTAAATTTGTGTGCTCCTGCGATATGGGGACAAACTTTAGTACCCTATATTTTCTATAAGTGAAGCTTCAAAAGCCCCCTATATGTTACGATGTACAAAGTACAGACCTGGCAGCAAACGGGTTAAACCTAACTTTGCATTCGGTGGCTTGTACCACCTGCCGAATGCGAGCGACTCAAGTGAACTGGGCCATGCCATAACCAGAATGCACAAGGTTGTGGTGCGGTGGTGCAACATTTACAGAGTTAAAACAGGCTCTGAGGTAGCGACATATCAACTCCTCACTGCCCGGCAAACGCCACTGAAAAGTTATCCCCAGACAAGGGGGGGAGATGTACAAGAGATTGAGGGGAAAGCCACAGGCAGCCCTTGCTGACTGCAGGCCACCTTACTGACCCAAAGGGGCCCAGGTCTGTGCGGGAGGACTGCAGCCATTTCTGTTGGTGAAGTTGGGGGCAGCTTACCATTTGATGGTCTGAAGTTATCATAACTACAGAAACCTGAGAATCTTCTAGTAGAGCCATAAAGCTTTGTGTGAGAAGGAGCCATCTTCCATAGCAACAGGATGCCTTGTGTTGCCGGGAGACCAACACTTCAGTGGAGGTGTGGCTCAGCAGCCCCAGGAAGATGGAAAACTGGGGAGATAATTCTGTTAAACAAGAGGCCGTACCTGCAGGCCCAGTGTCCTCTGTAAAAATGTCTGCTGTCGCCCCTGGCAGTGGTGAGCAAGTTTCTGCTGTGCCTGTAGGGGTGCCAAAGAGGATGTGAGGCCTCCCAGATAACAAGGATAACTTGCCACACATTTGTGGCAGTATTGATTTGTAAGTCTTGTGAACTTGTTGCACATCTTCCCTGGCAAGTTATACACTTGCAGAGCACTTGAAGCACAAGTTCTAGTTGACACTTTTCCAATTTGTAGCAAACTTGCATGGCAAGACTCTAGCAAGAGCAAAGTTGCAGTGGTGAGTCTACAGCAAGAGCTCTGCAAGTATACAGCAAGAGCTCTGCAAGTCTCCATTTTTGGCAAGAAAAAAGAAAAAAGCAAGCAGTGTAAATTTATAATCCCACAATCTGATGATAGTGAACCCACTGCTATTAACCTAATCCCTTACTGTACACATGTGAAATACATTCAATCCAACAATCATATATAATGATAAACCCTGTGTCATTGCATAAAATAATTCATCTATCATACAAAAATTATTTGTTTCTATTAACAACCTATTAAAGTGCAAATGCTGTTAAAAAAGTACAAAAAAAATTGGAAAAATCCAAGATTATTATTATCACTTTCTTGGTTTTTTTCTCTTCCTGGGATAGCAAAATGGACTTCAAATATTTTGAACACATATGAATTTTTGATGCATGCATTTTACTAATGAATAATAGTTTATTGTACTAAGCACTTTTTGTTCACTGTGTCAACACACAGTTTTTTCTTTTGCACTTGGTTTGTTTCATAGAGACAAATCATTTTTGTATGATAGATTAATAATAATAATAATAATAATAGAATTATTTTATGCAATGACACAGAGTTTATCATTATACATGATTGTTGGATTGAATGTATTTCACACGTGTACAGTAAGGGATTAGGTTAATAGCAGTGGGTTCACTATCACTAGATTGTGGCATTATAGATTTGCGCCGCTTGCTTCTTTTTTCTTGACAATTAACTGGTGATCATAGGCATGCGCAGGGGGTGTGCCAGGTATGCCTGGGCACACCCTAATGACCCCGAGTACATTAGCATTATCACTCTGTGTGCAGGCAGAGAGATGGGAAATCTCACTCTGACCAGTTCTGCCATTCATGAAGTGCTACCGTACTTCTCTTTCACTGTACCGGCTCTACCATAAGAGTGTGTGTGTGTCTCTGTATGTGTATGTATGTATGAGTAATATATATCACACACACACGCATGTGTGTTTGATCTTTGGGGTGCGCACCCTAATGCACCCTAATGCAATAGGCTACACACACCTATGCTGGTGATTCACCAGTACTTAGGCAGAAATCTTATTTAAAGTGGTGTTGCCATTATAAAAAAAAATTAAAAGTCAGCAGCTACCAATACTGCAGCTGCTGACTTTTAATAATCGGACATTCACCTGTCCCAGGGTCAAGCGAAGCGCGGGATCGGGTCTCCCCCTCCGTTCGGCCGCGCCGGCATTGTAACTGTGGGCGCCCGGCTGTGACTTCACAGTCAGACACCCACTGAACATGCGCGAGCGACGCAGCGTGCCGTGATTGGCCGTGCAATCATCTGGGACTTGTCACATGTCTCAGATGATTGACAAGAGGGAGGGGGAGAGCTGAGCCCTTCCTGCGCCAAGGGGAAGTGATGTCAAGAGCCCAGGCACTGAAGGAGGAAGACTACGAGGGACACCCTAGCAACAGCCATTTAGAGGTAGGTAAAAAAAAAAAAATTTCCAAATAGGCACATTCATGATTTTTTTTTTGGGTGGAACATCACTTTAATCCCTCAATCTTCCATTAACATCTTTGGCACTAGTTTTTCTTGTCATTTGTCCAAGTGTCCGTTTTTATCGGGTCTGCTCACTAATAAGTTAAGAGAGGCGAATTCTTAAAAAATTGCAAAATCTGAGCGGGGACGCTTTACATTTTTTTTTTTTAATGATTTATTTTACTTTTTATTTTTTATTTCTACACTGTCCCTTTAAAAAAAAAAAATTGGATCCTTTATTACTATTACAAGGAATGTAAACAGCATGACAGGACCTCTTTAGTGTGAGATCTGGGGTCAAAAAGACCTCAGATCTCACATTTACACCCAAATGCAATATAAAAAAGTCTTTATATATAAAAAAAAAAATGTTCCTTTAAGGCCGTTGGGCGGAAGTGGCGTTTGACGTCGCTTCTGTCATCCAACGTCATTGAGTCAAGTGGGGGTCATCATTCCCTCACTCGACTTAGTGCCTCTGAGGGGAAAGGATCGGATTGTTTTTGTCGCTACAGGTGGCTACGGTAAGCAGCGGAGACGACCGGAATGTGGTGGGAGGGGGGGCATGTCTCCCACCTCCAATAAAAGTGATTTTGTGGTGAATACGCCATGGAGACCACTTTTATCCTAAAGCGGACCGCCCGCTGTTTGAGAAAATACCAGGGTATTTAACATCAAATGACTGACGTTTAACCACTACACATCCGCGCTATGGCCGAATGACGGCCACAGCGCAGACCTGCATTCCCAGGAGGCCGTCATATGACGGCCTCCCCTGTGCACGCTCCCTGCGCGCGCCCCGCAGGGCGCGCGCCGGGCGCGCTGTGATCACCGAGTCACTGAGACTCGGCTGATCACCGATCCGAGTAAGGGGCTGGTCCCGGCCCCTTACCATGTGATCAGCTGTCAGCCAATGACAGCTGATCACATGATGTAAACAAAAGATCGGTAATCGTTTTTTTTCACATGTCAGGGACATCGGTCCCGAAGTGGAAGAGGCACATCTGCCTCATCAGTGCCACCTAAAAGTGCCACCTAACACTGCCCATAGTGCTACCTAACAGTGCCCACAGTGCCACCTAACAGCGCCCACAAGTGCCACATATCAATGCCAACAAGTGCCACCTATCAATGCCCACAAGTGCCACCTATCAATGCCCACCTGTAGTGCCAATCAGTGCCACCTGCCAGTGCTGCCCATCACTGCCACCCATCAGTGCCCATCACTGCCACCCATCAGTGCCCATCACTGCCGTCTATCAGTGCCCATCACTGCCGCCTCATCAGCGTACATCAATGAAGGAGAAAAATTACCCGTTTTACCTTTTTTATAACAAAATAATAAAAAATAAAATTTTTTTTTAACAAAAAGTAAAAACCGCAGAGGTGATCAAATACCACCAAAAGAAAGCTCTATTTGTGCTGAAAAAATGATAAAAATTTAATTTGGGTACAGTGTTGTATAACCGCGCAATTGTCATTCAAAGTGCGTCAGAGCTGAAAGCTGAAAATTGGTCTGGATAGGAGGGGGGTTTAAGTGCCCTGTAAGCAAGTGGTTAAAGATAGTGGCCATTTAATGGTAACCCTTAGGGTCTCTTCTTTTATAAAAACCCTGCCTGTCAGCGAATTTTAAATACAGAGTTTACTACCACTTTAAATTTCAAAAATAGCATCAAAAATGCATGTCAAAGCAGTGGGAGCTTTAATGTGTGTTACTAATCAATGCAAGTGTAAACTCACAGTTTCAACATGTGTGAAAGAGGCATAAAAGGCATTAGGAAGTCTGCATCCTCTTTGGCAATTATTTACTCCAGTGATTTCTACTAGCTTATGTGATATTATAACAAAGTGTATCTAAAGCCAAAACTTTTTTTTCCATTTGAATAAAGTAGTGAATAATTTTTGCTCTTTGATGCCATGCTGATGAGTCTCCCTTTTTCCATTGGGGAGATTTCTTTTCTCTTCCTGTCCTACAGACATAGCAAAAAGTGAGAGAAAATGGGACATCCACTTTTAGAAAGTTATCACCAAGGGACCCCATTGAAAAAGTTCCCTCTATTTCTGTTCTGGCGACAACTGAGGAATTAGCTGAAATTCTAATAGTGGATATCCCTGGCAACTCAGCGAAGGTTGAAAATTGCTGGTCGAACAGCGCCTGCAGCCAATGGCACTGGTTACGTATTTTGACAGCCAATGCTAGCAGCTGTCAGAATACAATAGCCTGGATTCATCTATTCTTGCTGTGTGAATGCAGGAATTCTAATAGTGTATGGCTAGCTTTACAAATCTTTCTACTTACAGTAGAACACTATTAGTGTTTATCGGCCTCCTGAGCCGTTATCGCGCTTTCTTGATGACTTTGCTGCCTGGCTATCCTACTTTCTCTCCTCTGAAATACCCACAATCATTCTTGGTGACTTCAACATTCCTGTCAATGTTAACAGCCCAACTACAACTAAACTTCTTGACTTAACCTCATCTTTTGACCTAACCCAATGGACACATACTTCCACTCACTCCAATGGTAATACCCTTGACCTTGTATTCTCCCATCTCTGCAACCCTGGCAACCTCACCAACACCCCCTTTCCTCTTTCTGATCACAACCTCATTACTTTCACTGTATCCTTGCCTCCAACCACCCATCCCTCCAAGCAGCAAACAATTATTTGTAGAAACCTTCGCCACTTTAACCCTTCTCTTCTCTATTCTGCTACTGACCACCTATATGACATAATCTCTCCCCTGTCCTGTCCTGACCTGGCCACCTCTGTCTACAACAGTTCACTCTCATCATCACTAGATGCACTTGCTCCTCTAACCACACGCAGAATCAGGCCCCGACCGTTACAACCCTGGCAAACTGACAACACTAGAAATCTCAAGAGACATTGCCGTGCTCTTGAACGACAGTGGCGTAAAATCAAATGCCTGCAAGACTTCACCCTATATAAATCTGCCCTTCTAAAATACAATTCATGCCTCCATGCTGCCATACAAGCCTACTTTGTCTCTCTTTTTAATTCCTTGTCATCCAGTCCCCGTCAGCTCTTCTCAACCTTTAACTCTCTGCTTCGTCCCCCACCCCCTCTACCCACTAACTCACTCACTGCCCAAGAGATTGCCAATCACTTCAAAGACAAGATTGATGCAATTCGTGAGGATACCTCTACTGTGCCTATTAGATTGTAAGCTCTTCTGAGCAGGGCCCTCTTAATCCTCTTGTATCTTATTGTATTATAACTGTAATGTCCCCCTTTTATATTGTAAAGCGCTGCGTAAACTGTTGGCGCTATATAAATCCTGTATAATAATAATAATAATAATAATATTAGGTGGGACTAGAAATGTAAAATTTCAGGAAAGTTTAAAGCCATGGGGAAAAAATGCTTTTTTTCCTCTGTTTTTTTGGAAAAATTTAAATTTTCAGAAAAAAAAAAATCAGTGTGGATTAGTTTTACAAATTGGAATTCATTTTGTTACACTGGGAAGGTGAAATGCAGTATATAAAAGTATTATGCTTGAAATAAGAGTACAGCTTATTCAGTAAAAAAAAGGTTTATTTTTTATTACAAATGGATAAAGAAGGACTGTTTATGTTAAGAACATTTCAACCATTTTCAACATTTCCTGCTAATTTGCATTTCCAGTTATTATTATACGAGATTTATATAGCGCCAACAGTTTACTCAGCGCTTTACAATGTATAAGGGGGACAACACAATTACAGTACAGTTCAATACAAAAGGTACCTGCTCGTAGAGCTTACATTCTAAAGGGAGGGGGTGGTGGTACAAAAGGTAATAGCTGCAAAGAATGATTTGATGGGGGTGGCTCAGGACAGTTATGTGGGTGTGGGATAGGCTTCCCTGAATAAATGAGTTTTCAAGGATCTCCTAAAGGTGGACAGGGTAGGGGCTGATCGGACATACTGGGGCAGGGAATTCCAGAGGATGGGAGAGGCTCTGGAGAAGTCCTGAAGGCGAGCATGGGAGGAGGTAACAAGGGAGCTAGAGAGCAGGAGGTCCTGGGAGGAGCGGAGGGGGCGATTTGGGCGATATCTGTTATTGACAATGCTGATCCAGAAGCATATATCGCTTTATGAAACTTAAGTAACATTTCCTTACTTGACGATGCTGCTGGTGAAGAAACACTTTGTGATGATCCAGAAGCAGCAGAAAAAGTGTTTTTGGAAAGAGAACTCTGGAGGGAAAAGTTTCAGCCCCCGGTCACACCAGTACGACTTTAGGCACGACATACGATTTACAAATCGTACCTGAAAGTAGCATCTAATGTGTCTATGGCAGTGTCTTAATAGATACGATTTCAAGTAGTATTATTTGAGAAGTAGTTCATGTATTACTTTTTCAGGACTTCAGCACAATTTCACGGCCATAGACAATAATGGAAATCGTGCTGCAAATTGTACCTATGTCTATATCAGCACTATTTGAGCCCTGAAAGAAGTTTAATATTAACCCTTTGCTAGTTAAACTTTTATTCATAACATCACTGTTCCTCAATGTGACATGGACAGTCCCTCTCACTGAAATAACCCTGAAGTCTTATCAAATTGTTACAAATCTCACAGAAGTAGTGCTGAAGTTGGACTTTAAATCGCACTACTTTCATTTGTAACCAGTGTGATCGCAGGCTCATTTTGATCCTCATCATTTCATTCCATAAAGTCTTTTTTAGTGTCTTTTGGGCACCTCTGGCATGTCAAGATGTGTTTTGTCATCATTGTAGCATTTGGAAAAGAATATTTCTTCCCACAATATTTTCAAATTGCAGTTTTGCTCTCAGCAGAAATTGCACTGTGGAAATGTTTCCAAGCTCTAGATGTTGAACTCACCATTTTACTGAGTGGAGGAAAATAAAATCCAATTTACTGACCAGACTATAGGGAAACATCCTGTGGTGGTGTAGAACATTAATAGGAATAATTTAGGGCAAAATAAACGAATTTGTAAGACAAATGTACCCTCTTAAGTATCAATTAAGGCCTGAGAGGACAGAAAAAATCATCTACTGTATCCCAACAATCACCCAACTGTACTAGGTACAAGATGGAGCCCACAAGATAACTAAACTGGAGCATTTCCCCTGAAGTGCCCCCTAGTGGCAGAAATGCACATTTCTCTTGTTTGAGAACTGTATTGTAGGATTTGCTTGTATTCAGTTGAGATAGCTTGCAATAACAACTTGCAATAACTTATGACTTTACATGTTATATAGTTTGAATACCATGTTGTTAATATATTACTTATTATTGTAAATGAACACAATCCACACTTCTTTTTTTTTAAATTTCTCCGGAAAAAAAAACAAAAAACGTCTTTGGAAAAAAAAAACGAAAAAACGTTTTTTTTCCACAATTTTTCCATTTTTTTTACCAGGTTCTCTCATCTTTAGGTGGGACAGTTTGTTTAGTCTGTAAAAACAATGCAATGCAGCAGCTTTATACACCATGATTTACTATAACCATTAATAAATCTACTCAATTCTTGCAGTTATTAATTGTGAAAAGCCTTAACGTATTTATGTATCTCCCATTACTTGTTTTTTCCTCCGTTTTTCATGACGTACTTTGTTGTGTCAGCTGTCCTGTAACACTACAAGTGTGATTGCCTGTTACATCTTGTCTTTTCTCAGGAATGTGAGGAACTATCCCCGCAGCTTTCATGTTCTTAACAACCATTAATCAGAACATCCAGCACATGGCACTGCCTGGTACACACTGCAGATCACCCCTTCACATCCCGGCTATGGGAAAGAACAGGTCCACTCCACAATTTATGTTTTCCTAATTAAGGAGTTTTAATGCTTTGTCATTCCAAGTCTGTGAGTGTTAAAGACATGGGAGGTATTACATATACCGCCACTCAATATGTGTGCAGGATCTGTTGGCGTTAAGGGTAATTCTTCCTTTGAGGAAGTTTTCTGGGTTCAATTCAGGGGAAACTAAACTATATTCACCTTAATAACTGTTTATATTATTATGGTGCCTTTTTATACCTCTGGCAGAAATGTCAGAAAGTAATTAGGCATACCCCACTTTTAAGTACACAATGGGGTTTATTTACTAAAGCTGGAAAGTGCAAAATCAGGCTCCTTTCTGCATAGAAACCAATGAACTTCCATATTTTATTACCAAAGCTTAATTGAACAAGCCGAGGTTAGAAGCTCATTGGTTTCTATGCAGAAGGGAGCCTGATTTTGCACTTTCCAGCTTTAGTAAACAAACCCCATTGTGTACCTAAAAGTGGGGTATGCCTGTATATTGTCATCTCAAAACACAGCAAGAAAAAGGAATAAATTACACTTGTGGAGAAAAAAGTTAACATACCTACCTTATCCCCACTTTTCCCCATTGTGCTCAAGTGAGAAGGATGCCACACATCCTTTGATAAATATATACTGGGGGCCTCCAGGTAGTGCAAATCTCACAAGAATGCATGCAGGGTTAACCAGGTGGCAGAGATATAAAGCAAAAAGGTAGCACAACCTCTTCCTTAGGTGTTTCTTTTATGCAACAAGGAATAAGCAGTTAAAGCAATGTGTTATTCCTCCTTTTAAAGTTCAGTTCCAGCGCCTTCTTTTTCTGAATGAACAGTGAGTAATCAGTACCAATCACTTACTGTGTGCATTCATAACTGAAGTATAGCGAACTCTGTTTACTATGCTTCACTTTGTAAATAAACAGGAAGCCACTCAGCACAACACACTCCCCATTCATTCACTATCCAGTGCAGCTAAGGCTGCAGAGAAAAGGACTGGGGAATCTCTGTCCTCAGTCCCTTTCTCTGTCTCAAAAGTGAGACATCATTTAGACTCCTGATACAGTGCCATGAAAAAGTATTCACACCCTTTGAAATTTTCCAAAACCATAGATGTATTTTATTGGGATTTTATGTGATAGACCAACACATATTTATGAAGTGGGAAAAAAATGATAAACGGTTTTAATTTTTTTTTTACAAATAAATATGTGAAAAGTGTGGCATGTATTTGTATTCAGCCCCCCTGAGTCAATACTTTGTAGAACCGCCTTTCACTGCAATTACAGCTGCAAGTCTTTTGGGGTATGTCTCTACCAGCTTTGCACATCTAGAGAGTGACATTTTTGCCCATTCTTCTTTGCAAATTAGCTCAAACTCTGTCAGATTGGATGGAGAGTGTCTGTGAACAGCAATTTTCAAGTCTTGCCACTGGGCCATTCTAACACATGAATATGCTTTGATCTAAACCACTCCATTGTAGCTCTGGCTGTATGTTTAGGATCATTGTCCTGCTGGAAGGTGAATCTCTGCCCCAGTCTTAAGTCTTTTGCAGACTCTAAAAGACTTTAAAAGGTTTTTTCTAAGATTGCCTTGTATTTGGCTCCATCCATCTTCCCATTAACTCTGACCAGCTTCACTGTCCCTGCTGAAGAAAAACATCCCCACAACATGATGCTGCCACCACCATGTTTCATGGTGGGGATGGTGTGTTCAGGGTGATGTGCAGTGTTAGTTTTCTACCACGTTTTGCCGCATTTTGCTTTTCGGCCAAAAAAGTTCATCTTCGGTCTCATCTGACCAGAGCACCTTCTTCCACATGTTTGCCGAGTCCCCACACGGCTTCTCGCAAACTGCAAACAGGAACTTCTTTTGGCTTTCTTTCGACAATGGCTTTCCTCTTGCCACTCTTCCATAAAGTCCAGATTTGTGGAGTGCACGACTAATAGTTGTCCTGTGGACAGATTCTCCCACCTGAGCTGTGGATCTCTGCAGCTCCTACAGAGTTACCATGGATCTCTTGGCTGCCTCTTTGAACAATGCTCTCCTTGCCCGGCCTGTCAGTTTAGGTGGACGGCCATGTCTTGGTTGGTTTGCAGTCATGCTCTTTCCATTTTCGGATGATAGATTAAACAGTGCTCTGTGAGATGTTCAAAGCTTGGGAAAATTTTTTTTTAATAACCTAACCCAGCTTTAAACTTATCCTCAACTTTATCCCAGACCTGTCTGGTGTGATTCTTGGCCTTCATGATGCTGTTTGTTAACTAAGGTCCCCTAACAAACCTCTGAGGGCTTCATAGAACAGCTGTATTTATACTGAGATTAAATTACACACTGGTGGACTCTATTTACTGGTTAGGTGACTTCTGAAGGCAATTGGTTCCACTAGATTTTAGTTAGGGGTATCAGAGTAAAGGGGGCTGAATACAAATGCTTTTCAAATATTTATTTGTAAATAAGTTTGAAAACCATTAATGATTTTCCTTCCACTTTATAATTATGTGCCACTTTGTGTTGGTCTATCACATAAACTCCTAATAAAATCCATTTACGTTTTTTGTTGTAACATGACAAAATGTGGAATATTTCAAGGGGTATGAATACTTTTACAAGGTACTGTATTTCACCAAAGCTACTAAGAAAAAAGGTTCCTAAACAAATTGTAAAAAAAATTAAAAATAATATTGTAAAAAATAGTCAAATAAAAATAATAAAAATAAAAAAAGTACTGATACAATCCACTGTCCTACTGACACCCATATCTGCCCTACTGACACTGTCCGCTGCTTTACTGACACTATCCTCTGCCTTTCTGACAAAGATTACTGCCCTACTGACAACGTCCACTGTCCTACTGATACCAACCTCTGCTTTACTGACATGTTCACTGCTCTACTGACTGACACCATCCACTGTCCTACTAACACCGTCCTTTTTTTTAATAAATTTTAAAACATTTGCTTATATTTATTTATAAGAGTGTATCTATCTATCTATCTATCTATCTATCTATCTATCTATCTATCTATCTATCTATCTATCTATCTATCTATCTATCTATCTATCTATCTATCTATCTATCTATCTATCTATCTATCTATCTATCTATCTATCTATCTATCTATCTATCTATCTATCTATCTATCTATCTATCTATCTATCTATCTATCGATCTATCTATCTATCTATCTATCTATCTATCTATCTATCTATCTATCTATCTATCTATCTATCTATCTACATACACAAACACGCATGTGTGTTTAAAGCTTTAAGGTGCACACCCTAATGCAATAGGCCGTGTGCATCTATTTGTACAGTGAATTACATTGTATTTAAAAATGCAAATATTTTAAAGTGTATGTAAAGCCAAAGCTTTTGTTTTTTATTTTAGAGTAAGGAGGGGTAAAACCCCCTATTGTGAGATATTTTTGCTGCCTGAGTCCATATGGTGAGATTTTCCTTGCTTCCTGTACTCATGAAGCAGTAAGAAATAAAGTGAGCAGAATTCCTATCTTAGTGAGTTGCCCTCATTGAAAGACTTTCCCTTAACTTTTACTCTAGTGACAACTCACAAGATGGCCAAACCAAAAAAGGGAAATGAGAAGTGGATATGTGCTTGAGCCATAGTGAAATACCATGGCAGGGCCTTCGGCCAGGAATAAAAAAAGATTCCTCTGGTCCTAGCCAAACGGCCTGGCCCTAGAGGCAGGTGTGAAAAAAAAGTGTGTGCAGTGACCTTGGTACCAAAACAATTCAAGATGAGCGTCCCCACCTGTAAGAATTGCAGAACCCCTGGACTGCTGCCACCCCAGGGGCACATACACCATGGGCTTCTTTCACATCCTGGCGCTCCACCAGTCCAGTGCCTCTCCATCCCTACCAGGGAGGCATTAGAACTTTGAGAGCTTAGGGAGAGGCTTGGCTACAACCTGGGACAAGTCTGGTACACCAGGCCAGAACCAATCCTGGAGGAAAAGGCCCTCCCACCGCCCCCACCGTTCCCACCTACTGTAATTACATTAACCACATAAGGAACAGCCTCGTTTTGGATTTTAGGTGTTTACATGTTTAAAACAGGTTTTTCTGCTAGAAAATTACTTAGAACCCCCAAACATTATATATGGTTTTTCTTCTAACACCCTAGAGAATAAAATGGCGGTCATTGCAATACTTTTTTTTGCACCGTATTTGCGCAGCGGTCTTAAAAGCGCACTTTTTTTGGAGAAAATTCACTTTTTTGAATAAAAAAATAAGACAACAGTAAAGTTAGCCCAATTTTTTTTTATATTGTGAAATATAATGTTACGCCAAGTAAATTGATACCCAACATGTCACGCTTGAAAATTGCGCCCGCTCGTGGAATGGCATCAAACTTTTACCCTCAAAAATCTCCATAGGCGACGTTTAAAAAATTCTACAGGTTGCATATTTTGCGGTACAGAGGAGGTCTAGGGCTAGAATTATTGCCCTCGCTCTACTGGTCACTGCGATACCTCACATGTGTGGTTTGACCACCGTTTTCATATGCGGGCGCTACTCGCGTATGCGTTCGCTTCTGCGCGCGAGCTCGTCGGGACAGGGGGGTTTAAAAATTTTTTCTTTTTTTTTATTATTTATTTTACAATATTTTATTTATTTTTACACTGTTTTAAAAAAATTGTGTCACTTTTATTCCTATTACAAGGAATGTAAACATCCCTTGTAATAGAAAAAAGCATGGCAGGACCTCTTAAATATGAGATCTGGGGTCAAAAAGACCTCATATCCCATATTTACACTAAAATGCAATAAAAAAAAAAAGGCATTTAGAAAAATGACATTTGAAAAAATATGCCTTTAAGAGGCGTGGACGGAAGTGACGTTTTGACATCGCTTCCGCCCAGCAGTGTCATGGAGACGAGTAAGCGCCATCTTAGCCTCACTCGTCTCCAGACACACCAGAGAGCAGGACACGATCGCCTCCGCCGCTACCGACGGCTCCGGTAAGCGGCGGAGGGCACTGGATCGCGGCGGGAGGGGGGGCCCTCTCCTGCCACCGATAAAAGTGATCTCGCAGTGAATCCCCCGCAGGGACCACTTTTATCTGAAAGCCGTCCGCCGCACGAAAACGGGGATACCGGGGTTATGGCAGCTAGCTGCTGCCATAACAACGATATCCCCATTCAAAGTTTGGACGTACATCGTCGTGCGGCGGTCTTACAGTGGTTAAGGAAATACTAACTGACTCATCAATTAGCAAAAGGGAGTCAGGGTTTTTTCAGATACTACACTTGAACTTAGCCAAAAGACCGAGAAGCGATGAAGGGGGAGTATTTTTGGCTCCAAAATGCGTTGGATGTTTTTTATTTCAAACAAATTAATTTGTACTTATTTATCCTTTGGTCTGGTGATCCTTCCATTTTTGTATGTTTTTGTTCTTTTAGACACATTCATCCTCTATATTTGTTCTGTTGACCATTATCGCCAAGACTGAAAGTGAAGGAAAATGATAAAACTTGAATTGATACCAGAACAGTAATGGATGTATTTCAAAGGGGACAGTTGTTGTGGTGACAACTGTCTAAAGCTGGCCATACATTATACAATTTTCTTGTACAAATTTCCTTAAGATCATAATGAAAGGGTTACAATGGCACATATTTGGTATTACTGCCCACTGGTGTTGGACTCCTGGTCAAAGATATTTTGTACCTACCAGAAGATAACAAAAGCTAACATACAATTAAATATCTGTATCTCGGTATTATCAATTATTCCAAGGTCAATAAAATCCATTAAGGGGGATATTCTACTCCTTATATGCTAGTAGCGGCGCGGACAATGATAGCTCAAAATTGATGTAAAGTCCCACAATAACACAATGGGTGTGTGAGATGAGCGAGATGCAGTCCATGGAAGAACTGATTCTAATCAAAGAGAAATCAATTAAACAAACTCAAAAAATATGGCAATTATGGGAAGGCTTTCGAACCTCTGCAACTTTTACACAACATCTATGAATAAGACCGGAACACTTTTCCCCTTTCTCCTCCGTTTTTCTGTTGTGTGTGTGTGAGATGGATGTTTGTTATATGTTAACGTGGAGTTTTTCATGTAGGTTAGATATGGATAAAGAGAAATAGTGTAAAGTTATTAATAGATAGCTAGAGTTGGAACCCTTGACTTTGGAAAAATAGGGATCCTTATCCCTATACACTTTAATTGGCAGTGCGAAGTATGATAACCTACATCATCCAATCACTTTAGGTTTTTTGAGGTGATGTGAGTGTAAGATGAATGCTTATTGGTTGCTGTCAGATTGCCGTATTTTCACTGCTTACAGGTGTCCTTAAGAAATACAGAAACGTCTAGGAAGTTCCTCAGGAAGGCCAAAAATAGGATAAACGTTGTTACTGTAAATATTTCACTGAACTACAGCTGGTAGTCAGTCCCTGAAATGTGAGATCACTATTAGTATTATTTTTATAGCACGTTCAAAAACCATCAGGTATATTAATAAAATTCAAGGCCACACTGAAACAATAATGTGCAAAGGGGAGCTGTAATTAATTCTTTCCTTGGATGTTTCCCAGTGGCCTGGTAAATTTAGCCGCACAATGTAAAATATTTAGGTTTGACAGGTAGTACTAAGAGTTATATGTTCCACAAACAATAAGTGGATTTATTTATAGTTTAATAGCCCCGTCCCTGCAGTCACCAGGAGCTGTACATGTATATCATACATAGATAGTTTTGGGATGGTTCCATGTGAAATAACTCTGGCTGGGGTTACAGAGAAGGTCAGGCTTGCTGGAGATGCACCATATTATGAAGGCAGCAAAAGGATTTATTTTATTTATTTTTACAGTAGACTTCATCTTTATTAAAGCCCAATTCCAGTAAAAACTTTACTTTTTCATTTTTGATTGGGCATGAAAGAGTTACATTTCCTGTCAAGTTGGTATTGCTGTTGGTGTCCTCACTGGGGAGATTTCCAGTCACTTCCTGCTATAGTGACACTAGGACAAGAAATCAGAGGTTGTAGGTGTCAATGGACAGGAAGACACAGAGAACAATAAAGGCTGACAGATGTTCTAACCCATCTACACTCTAATATGCGAACATGCCTTTTGTGTCTATGAAGATTCTCATTTATCTAGGTCATGGTATAACTAATATAAAACATAAAAATGCAGTGCTTTCATAAATGTTTAAAAGTGCACATAAAGTCAATTTTCCTTTAGTAAAGATCACAACTTGATAGGGTGAGCAGGAACAGAGATCATGATAAGAGACCGTCACCTCCAACATCAACACACATATCCCCTTACCAAATGTAGTTGACCACCCTATTACAGAGGGTCAAACACACACATATGTGACCCCCAGGTCACTCCAAAAATGGTCCCCTTCCTCCACCACCACGTCATTATACGGTTCCTTCCAGACTCTAGTGGTCACGCTAGAGATGTCTCTCCAACAAGCAACCCAAGGACCGCAATGTATATCTCTCAATAAACAAATAAAGCCTCCTCATAGAGTAATATGTTTTAAAGCAAGACTTCATTAAAGTATAAAAAGCCAGTCTGACGAAGTATGGCGACGTCTTTTTTATAATGAAGCGCGTAGGGGGGAGCCTGGTATATGACGTTATCATTGTACTGGAACGAAGCGGAGTGCGGCCACCTTTTGGGTTTGAAACTTTCCTAAGGGGTATTCAATGCTAATTTTAACTGGAGTTCATGTGAGTGGCTTTTCATACTTCAATGAAATCTTGCTTTAAAACATATTACGCTATGAGGAGGCTTTATTTGTTTTATTGAGAGATATACATTGCGGTCCTTGGGTTGCTTGTTGGAGAGACATCTCTGCTGTGACCACGAGGATCTGGAAGGAACCGTATATGATGTGGTGATGAAGGAATGGGACTATTTTTGGAGTCGCCTGGGGATCACATATGTGTGTGTTTGACCCTCTGTAATAGTGTGGTCAACTACATTTGGTAAGAGGCTGTGTGTGTTGATGTTGGAGGTGGCGGTCTCTTATCAGGATCTCTGTTCCTGCTCACCCTATCAAGGTCTTAAAGGAAAATGGACTTTATGTGCATTTTTTATACCTAGTAGCAAGTCTAAGAGCCCTTTCACACTGGGGCGGGGGCGGCGTTTTACCGTCGGTATGCGGCCGCTAGCGGGGTGGTTTTACCCCCCGCTAGCGTCCGAGAAAGGGTTAAATACCACCGCAAAGCGCCTCTGCAGAGGCGCTTTGTCGGCGGTATAGCCGCGCCGTCCCATTGATTTCAATGGGCAGGAGCGGTGAAGGAGCGGTATACACTCCGCTCCTTCACCGCTCCGAAGATGCTGCTAGCAGGACTTTTTTTACCGTCCTGCCAGCGCATCGCTCCAGTGTGAAAGCCCTCGATGCTTTCACACTGGAATGAAAGCAGCGGCACTTTCAGGTCGGTTTGCAGGCGATATTATTAGCGCAATAGCGCCTGCAAACCGCCCCAGTGTTAAAGGGCTCTAAGCACGGATATATTTGTGTTTTATATTCAGCCTTTTTCATGGTATAGCTAATAGTAGTCACATTCAACTGGACTTGTTCTATATTATTGAAGTTAACGTTGACCTCTTGTAGCTTATCCAAAAAGTGGCTTTTATCGTGACCTTTTTATCAATAGTAGATCCTTTAAATAATTGTTTTGCCTTTCATGCAACATTCATTGAGAAATATTATTTTATTGATTTAAATATTTCTTTATGTCTTCTTAGCCCTGATGTAGGGGGTGTGTTTCGTCTACCTGACCTTACACTGGAATATAATTATATCTGGACAATCATTCAGTGGTGTAGGGCTTCTATATTATACCTTGCCATTTTGCACCATAAACCACAAAGGGATCTGTGGGAATTCTCTGGGGTGTGGAAGCTGCCAGTAAAATAAATAGATCATCTATACCAACACCATTATAACACTAGACTAGTGCTACCTATCCATTTCCTTACCCTTCCCGGCTCTATACAAACCAAACAAAGAAGTTTTGGGCAGGAGTAAAGCTAGCCATAGATGATTAGAATCTTGGCTGGTTCATCAAGGAGCAGACAAGAATTGATCCATGTATAGGCAGGCTGATTGTAGCCTACTATAGTCGCTAGCAATGATCACTGTGTTCTCCCAGACAATGGCTGGGAGCGCTGATCGTAGTGTTCTGGTGGGGGGGGGGGGGACACAACAGCACAGCAGGGGAGATCGCTGCACTAGTGGTGTGTACTAAGCTTAAGACTTTACTAGATCGGCCCAATATCTTTGAAAAGCATTTAGGCTTCTTTTCAGCGACAGAAATGACTTTATTGATGGAAGTCTCAGTTAAGTGACTACAGTTAAGGATGCCTATTGGGTTGTAAATAAAAGCCATTTATACTTAATTGCTAATTGTGTACAACCCTTTTAAGTAGTAGTTCTGCTAATTTCTCCAAAGCCAGATTCATAATTTCTGTAAGAACTGACAATGATAATTTGGTAAAGTGTGTCCACCATAGAATTTTTGTGTCTACCATAAGGTTCTGATGGGATTGTATTGTTACCTATTTAAGGGGCCAGAGATAATGAGGGTGGCCTCCTACGCAAATGCTTTCCAAATACCCCCAGAAGCTAAGACAGGGCTTGCTAGGGCAATGGAATAGTACAAGTTCCCAGGTGCAGGAACCAGTGACTGGAACTCAGGATTGCTGATATCAGATGTGCAGGAGTATAGCTGATAATACACCAAGGAAGTACCAAGTCCAGATGCAGGTCGGGGTCATTAACAGACAAGCAGCAAGCCACTAAACTGAAAGCAGGATTGTGGTCAGGAACAAGCAAAGAACAAAACAAAGTTGGTGAGCTGAATATTGGTCAGATGTTCAGGTCAAAGTTGGTAAAGTAGGTCATAAGCAATCATAGGCAGAAAAACAAATCCAAGGGCAGTTCAGACAGAAGCTGGGTCAACAACGAAGGTTGGGCATAGGTGCAGGATCAAAGATCATAAGTCATAGGAACACAGGCTGAAGGACCATTTAGCAATGAGCCCTATGCGGGTTTACACAGACTGCTCAGCTCCAATGTTTTTGGTGGATATGCAAGCACATTTGTGCCCATGATGTGCATGTCTATGGGCATGCTGTATGTATGGCTGGCATGATGTTCCTTACATGAAAGCATTAAGAATTGGTGCATGTGGGAATGTGCCAATACTATACTTCTCCAAACCTCCATATTCCTTTGTACGTAAACATACACAGGGCTGTCTGTGCTCCCCCACCCCCATCTGGTATCTGCAGTGTTATGTGATCCCCCCAAAATTACCAGATATTTTTGGGGTAGTTTCACAGTGGATGACAGCAGAAAAGGTAAGTTCTGGTTTAAAAAGGTTGATCCTAAACCTGTTACTTTACCCACAGTACACCAAGGTATACTAGTCCTATTGTACCTGGGGAATATTCATGTCCCTATAGATTTCTCTTCAAAAGTGACTCGATAATGGTAAATCTTCACATACTTCCAGTTTATCTCTCTAATCACAGACATGACAAGTAAGAATTCAGTGTTAGCTGTGGGATACTTCCACCATGTGTTAGACATCATTCCTTGTGCACAGATTGAATAACAGACCCGCCACTGTGATAACTGGCATGCCTTTCAATGGCTTTAATCACCGGCATGTCAATTGCTGAAAACTGCCATTGATCTCTCAGCATCATCTATCTATTGATGTCCCCCCCTGACCACAAACCTAGCCTATGATGATCGATAATGAAACCAAGCTTTGCAGCTAATCGCTGTAAGTCATTAGTGAGACATGTTATTCATTGGTGGAACAAATCCCTATTATTCTAACTTGGCCTTAATTAACAAAATATCCCTCACTGAGATGACAAATCTATCAGGCATGATCTTGGGGGAAAAAAATATCAAGAAACAAAAACGAAAAGCTAAGTTTAAATGCTGCTTAAAGACAATGGGCTGCCATATTAATACATCCTCAACTGTGCACTACTAGGTCCTTTGTTTTTATTCAAATGTCTCTTTTTATTATACAGCTATTATATGATAGCTGTAGCTGCTAAAGCTAAGTAGATCCCTAGCTAAAGGGGGCAGAGATTAATGACAAATTTACAGTTTGCTCCAATGCAGTGTGTTAGCTTGCTCTCACCTTGCATAGTTGGCTTAGTTTTGGGAGCAGGTTACATAGAATTCACTGCATAGTGAACAGAAAAGAACAGATAATTAAGAAAGGGGCAAACCTGGGTTAGTTAGTAGTTAATAAAATATTGTTCTAATATGGGGAAACAAATGTACACTGTAGGTTTAAGATTAACTTTGACCGTCTTGAAATCCTTTCCTCAGATTTGATCAACTGCTTTCTAATCTTTTTGATATGTTTTCTCGATTTTTTTAAAACAATCTATAATCTATAATGGTTTGGGGGTCATATTTATTTTTTACGTTTAGTTTATTATTATTATTATTATACAGGATTTATATAGCGCCAACAGTTTGCGCAGAAGGGCACTAAATATTTATATGTAAAACAAGGAATGTATTTATTTATTAGGGTTAGGATTTAAAATGTTTTTTTAAAATAAAAGGTTAAACTGTTGAAATATATATTGCCTTTTAAGTCAAGAAAGAATCAAAAATTGCATAATATATTGTATTTTACAGTTAGACTCTTTGACTTATTTAACCGCTTCAATACTGGGATCTTTCACCCCCTTCCTGCCCATATTAAATTTGTATCATTTTTTGTATCAATGATTTGTATCATTTTGAGACAGATAGAGGTTTTTTTTGGTTGTATTTAATTACCACAAAGTTTTGTTTGTTTTTGATTTTTTTTTTGTTAAACAAATTAAAAAGGACCAAAAATGTTGAAATTTTTTTTTTTTTGTTTCTGTTTTAAAGTTTTGCAAATAAGTAATTTTTCACCTTCACTGATGTGCGCTGATGAGGCTGCACTGATGGGCACTGATAGGCTGCACTGATGAGGCTGCACTGCAGGGCACTGATAGGCTGCACTGATGAGGCTGCACTGATGAGGTGGAACTGATGGCCACTGATGAGGCTGCACTGATAAGTGGCACTGATGGACACTGATGAAGAGGCACTGATAATGCTGCACTGATAGAATAGGCCGCACTGGTATGATGCATTGATATGCTGCACTGATGGACACTGATTGGCATAGCTTTCCTTTCCTTATACACTGACAGCGCTGAGGAAAGGAAGTGCCTGTAACCTGAAATTGTTTACACAGAATCAACTGTGATTGGACACAGCTGATCACGTGGTAAAGAGCCAATGTCATTCACTCTTTACCCTGATTGGTCACGCGCTGTGTCTGAGGGACAAGGCTCACCACTGATTGCCGCACATACAAGCGACATGACCGGGAGGATGTTATATGACGTCCACCCGGAAAGAGGAACTGGTTAATACTTTCTGCTTAGATGTGGTTGAAAAAAGGCTGCTGTTTACAGATGCAAGTGAATGAATTAACCACTTAAGCCCAGGACCATTTGGCTGGCCAAAGACCAAAGCACTTTTTGCGATGCGGCACTGCGTCGCTTTAACTGAGAATTGCGCAGTCGTGCAACGTAGCTTCCAAACAAAATTGACGTCCTTTTTTCCCCACAAATAGAGCTTTCTTTTGGTGGTATTTGATCACCTCTGCGGTTTTTATTTTTTGCGCTATAAACAAAAAAAGTGACAATTTTGAAAAAAAACGCATTATTTTTAATTTTTTGCTATAATAAATATCCCCAAAAGATATATAAAAAAACTATTTTTTTTCCTCAGTTTAGGCCGATACGTATTCTTCTACATATTTTTGGTAAAAAAATCGCAATAAGTGTTTATTGATTGGTTGTGCAAAAGTTATAGCGTCTACAAAATAGGGGATAGTTTTATGGCATTTTTATTTTTATTTTTTTTTACTAGTAATGGCGGCGATCTGCGATTTTTATCGTGACTGCGACATTATGGCGGACAGATCGGACACTTTTGGCGCTATTTTGGGACCATTCACATTTGTACAGCGATCAGTGCGATTAAAATTGCATTGATTACTGTGTAAATGTGACTGGCAGTGAAGGGATTAACCAGAAGGGGGGCGCTGCAGGGTTAAGTGTGTCCTAGGGAGTGATTCTAACTGTAGGGAGGATGGGCTGTGTGTGACACGACACTGATCACCGCTCCCGATTACAGGGAGCTGTGATCAGTGTCAGTGTCACTAGGCAGAACGGAGAAATGCTTGTTTACATCAGCATTTCCCCGTTCTTCCTCTCCGTGAGATGATAGCGGGTATCCCCGCGGACATCGAGTAACACTCACGGAGCTCACGGCAGGGGCGCGCATGCAACCACATGGCGGCAAATTTGGCAAGCGGTTAAAGAAGCGACAACTGCCTTGTTAGATAGCTTCGTCCGTTGCTTTAGTCAGACAGAAATGAGAGAAAATCTCACTAAAGTTTACGCATTACGATCTGATTATACAATCACCTTTAGATTGTAATATGTGTGCTGACTCTAATAGAGTCCTGGATAGTAGTAAAAACAAACAGATGAGGTTTTAACCCTTCCTCTGTCTATCTAAAAAAAAAAATTAAAAAAACATGTTTTTTTGTCTTGACATACACTTTAATGTCTTTACATTTGTACTCAATATGTATTTATTTATTCAATAGTAAGTGTTGCTGTTAAAAGATAATCTATGTAACTATAATACTTCCTATTGACAGAAAGATCTAGTTAACGATGCCAGCATGGGAAAGCTAATTCCTGAAATGGTTAACAGTGGAAAATGGAACATGGCAGTCTCCTAGAATCCCTATCCACAATCCTGTTCAAAGATATAATGTTTAGTGACCTCCAGTGATCTGAACACCCTTCTGATTTTGTAAAGCTTTGTTCTCCAAATTTTAAAGTGTATCTAAACCTAAGATGCAATATATTGGAGCCTACCTGTCCTAAGATGTGGTGGCTGCACTACTTTCCTTTTTTTTTTTAAGCCATTTACCCTTTATTTTTATCTCCTCTCCTAGGGTGACAACCCTTGTTCCTAGGAGAAGCAGCGTTGTCAAGCCTAGGTTGCTTTCTCCTGTTTAGAACTACAGAACAACCCCCCTCCCTATCACTATAGCCTGGGGTGTTTTGTAGTTCACAAAGTTAACGGAAGAATTTAAAAGCTCACTAGATTTCCAGCAAGGTGTTTTTACTGTAATTGCAGAAAATGTGCTTGGTCTGAAAAAACAAACAAAAACAAAACTTTGGCATCTACCAAATCTAAAGACTGGCAAGCTGCTATATATTATATTTTTTGTTTTTGGCTTTATATACACTTTTTAAAGTGGTTGTAAAGCCTCAAGGTTTTTCACCTTAATGCATTAAGGTGAAAAACCTTCTGTGCTGCAGCTTCCCCCAAACCCTCCCTCTTTCTTACGTGAGCACGATCCTATTCAGCGATGCGCACGAGCGCAGTGGATCAAGCCGCTGTCTTTCTCCTCATTGGACAGATTGTTAGCAGCAGGAGCCATTGGCTCCCGCTGCTGTCAATCAAATCCAGTGACATGGGAGCCAGGGGCGGGGCTGAGTTCCGCTGTCTGTGTCAATTAACGCAGCGGGACTCGGGAGCGCGCCTGCGCGGGTGCCCCCTGGGAAAGCGGCTTTCCATGGAATTACTGAAGAGGAGTGGCCTGGAACATCAGAGGGACCCAAGAAGAAGAGGATGGGGCTGCTCTGTGCAAAAGGATTGCACAGAGCAGGTAAGTATAGGCATGTTTGTTATTTTTATTTAAAAAAAAAAAAACAAGGGTTTATAACCCCTTTAATCTTTCATAGAGCAGTTTTCTGACCTTAAAGCGAAGTTACGGCCAAAATATGACTTTTAAGATAAATATATCCCTAGAATACTCATGCCTCATGCAATATAACAACGGTATGGTGTAAACTATGCCCAGTTTTCTATTTGTGCAGCATCGTTTTCTTACTTTGTGAAGTTCCTGCACCGCGCGGCCATCTCCAGTGTGGGCATCTGAAGCCACAGTGTCCTTCTTCCTGGCTTCCGTGCATGCTGGCTACCCAGCATGCATCTGCCGATCTCGCGCATGTGCAGTGCGGTGCAATCTTGGTCAGCTTGACATGGCACAGCCATGCCAAGCTGACCAAGATTTTCCATAGACGCCAATGTTAAATTTAACTGGAGCCGTGCCATGCCAAGCTGACCAAGAATTTTCATAGATGCCAATGTTAAGTGTTACGGGAGCAGTGCCATGCCAAGCTGACCAAGATCTCCAAGGAGCCAATGCAAAACTGAAAGTGACGTACCATGCCGCAGCACCTAAAGGAGGAAGTGAAATTAGATGTAGGTATAAATCAGGTAAGTGAACAGAAAAAATAATAATAAATTGCCAATTCATTTTAACGATGCACATTAGTGCATGCTGGCTACCCAGCATGCATCTGCCGATCTCGCGCATGTGCAGTGCGGTGCAATCTTGGTCAGCTTGACATGGCACAGCCATGCCAAGCTGACCAAGATTTTCCATAGACGCCAATGTTAAATTTAACTGGAGCCGTGCCATGCCAAGCTGACCAAGAATTTTCATAGATGCCAATGTTAAGTGTTACGGGAGCAGTGCCATGCCAAGCTGACCAAGATCTCCAAGGAGCCAATGCAAAACTGAAAGTGACGTACCGTGCCGCAGCACCTAAAGGAGGAAGTGAAATTAGATGTAGGTATAAATCAGGTAAGTGAACAGAAAAAATAATAATAAATTGCCAATTCATTTTAACGATGCACATTAGTGCTGCATGGTGAGGAGTGAAAAATGAGATGGAGGAAGCACAAATACCCCTTTTAGATTTATTTTTAAATCAAGGTGGGAAGGGTGTTTTTCCCAGTGCATATGGTTACCAAGGATCAAGGGTTACCACTTTTTATCCAATCTCTATATTGCTGCATTTGTTAATTTAAAAAATATATAGGAAAAATAGAGGTTAAAAAAAGCATGTGTGTGGTTTAGTCAATCATTTCCTGCAAATGAGATCTTTGTGGTCTGTGCAACAGGAGCCATGGCAAGGATGTGTCCTTTATTTACATACTGTGTGCTAAAGGGCGTCCCTCTTTATCATTTTAGAAAGCTGGGAGGTATGCAAGTTGGCTATTACCTCTCATGCAATCTGGGCAGTTGTTCTTATGCAATGTGTTTCTCTGTGTACCCCTATCATCTGCGTTTCTCTGCCACGTTCTGTCCTCCAAAAACTATTCTTTTCAAGACGGTGCCGTTCTTCCATCCAGCAATGCTGAGCAGAGATCTGTTATTCTAACAAGCTGTCATGTTTTATGGTGATGCCCACATGCCATCCCATCTGCTCCAATCAATACGATAATTAGGAGGCAGCCGTGCCAAGCTTTGAAAAATCATATTCTTTTTTACTTGACAAGTACTATTTATTTTAAGGCTCTCATTAACATTTAATTTGAAATTAATGTAATTCAATTTCATTTTGCAAGTATTCTTACATAATGTTCTCTCATTCCATCATAACAATGCTTATTACCCAAGGCTATTTATTGTATCAAGTGTATATGCTAAATAACTACTAATTATATATACTGCTTTTCTGGGAAAAAAAAGGCAAAGTGGATAAAATAATAACAAGAGAATAAAATGTATAATTTGGTCTATGCCACCAAAGTAAGTTACATTAAAGCTGAACAACAGGCAGATATTAAAAAATACCATTTAATTGTTGTGTATTCCTTTAAGAATAATTATATGGATTTATGCAGAGGACTACCATGAGTACCTGAAACTGTCTTGATATCAGCCACTCTCAGGCTGGATTCACACCTATGCAGTTTTAGTGCTTTTTGCATTTTGCAGATTTGCACTACAGTCCATTTAACATGGTTTCCTATGAAACACGTTCTGTTGTGCAAATCTGCAAAATGCAAAAAGCACTAAAAATGCATAGGTGTTAATCCAGCCTAAGAGCCAATCAGGATCTTCTGCATGCACATGTACTGATAGGGAACATGCTGACAGTAGGAGGGAGCAAAGTGAGAGGAGCTAATGACTTATCGGTGTGCTGCTGCTTGTTTACTGTCAAATCAACAGACGGCAGGCTAGAAAGTGAAACTGCTATATTAAAAATATGGTGTGTTCACATCTGTGCGGTGGGCTTGAGGCACTTGCATTTTAGGTGCCTTATTACTTGCGTTTTAAGTGCATTACCATTGAACTCCATATAACGATGAAGAGTTTTAATGAAAATGCATCAAAGATACAGCAAGCAGTTTTTTTTAAAGTGTTACTAAACCCACAACAGTAAATAAAATCAGTCTGTACATGCAGTAAAGCAGTGGTTCTCAACTTCAGTTCTTGGGTACCCCCAACAGGCCATGTTTTGGGAACTTCACTTAGATAAATTAGCTCTTATCAATACCAAATCATTGAATTTGATTTAAAGCAACCGTGCAAAGTAAAGGAAAACCTGAAAACATGGCCTGTTGGGGGTGCTTGAGGACTGAGGTTGAGAACCACTGCAGTAAAGCATGGTTGTTATGCTCACTGTGGAACCTAAGGGGTTAATCCTCTACATTGTGTAAAAAGGCTGTTTGATCCTGTCTTCTCTGATAATCCCCTTCTTCCACCGTCCCCAATTCATCTCCTGATAGAACAGAGCCTTGGGGCACTCGGCACATGCTCAGTTTGGTCTGTATTTCTAGAGGTTTTTTTTTCTTCTTGGGAGGGTGCATGTGATCAGCACAGGGCCAATCAGCACTGTCCAAACAGAGGGTCAGAGGTCCTGCAGGCTTATAGGACAGTCAGAAGAGAATGTAAACTCCTGCTACAAGCTTTAACCAGACACTGATAGAAGTCACAAGACTGCTATATACTGCTGATAAGAAAAGGTATTTAGCTGTTTATATTTACTAAAATAATTGCACTTCTATGTTCTGTGTACTGTGGGAGACCAGATATATTGAATGCAGGGTCCTGGGTTTAGTAACACTTTGACCCCTTTCACATGGGGTGCTTTGCAGGCGCTACAGCGCTACAAATAGCCCCTACAAAGCGCCCTGAAAGAGCCACTGCTGTCTCTCCAGTGTGAAAGCCCTGAGTGCTTTCACACTGGAGCGATGCGCTGGCAGGACGCTAAAAAAAGTCCTGCTAGCAGCATCTTTGGAGCGGTGAAGGAGCGGTGTATACACCACTCCTTCACCGCTCCTGCCCATTGAAATCAATGGGGCAGCGCGGCTATACCGCCGGCATAGCGCTGCCGCAGCAGCGCTTTGCGGTGGTTTTAACCCTTTCGCGGCTAGTTTTTAACCCTTTCCCGGCTGCTCGTGGGGGTAAAAGCACCCACTAGTGGCCGAATAGTGCCGCCAAATTGGCAGTAAAGCGCCGCTAAGAATAGCGGCACTTTACCGCCGACGGTCCCAAAGTGTGAAAGGGGCCTAAAACACACGGCACCTAAAGCGCGTAAACAGGTGTGAACAGGGCCTAAAGCTTACGTTTATTTTATTTTTTTGGGAGGGATAGAGCATTATACACATTTGTTGTGTATGTTGGTGTGTATTCAATTATCTGCAGGCGGCTGCTTCTAGACCACTTGATTAAAATCCCAAACGAATTAGGATGCATTCACACAATTGCATGCGCCCTAGCCCCTGCCTGCAATTATAAGTAAGAATCCCAGTGGGGGTTCCTGTGATTAGCTGCGAGAGGCAGCCCCATTGAAAGCAATGGGAAGCTGCCAGCTCTTACAGCTAATCGCACCCACTTTCAAATATTCTCTCATGCTGCGTTCACATGCAAGTGATCTGCCCTGGACACAGACAGTCTGCATCCAAGGTCCATCACTCACATTGCAACATAAGATAGTACATGTGGTGAGTGTAATTAACTGCAAGGGCTGGCAGTCTCCTATTGCTTTCAATGAGGCTGCATCTTGCAGCTAATCTTGGGTGTCCCCGCTGGCATTCTTGCATATAATCGCAGACAGGGTGCATGGCAAGTGTAAATGCACCCTAAAGCCTGGTGCACACTATACTTTTTTTTATTTCCATTCAACCCAGCGGCTTGAATGAAAAAAAACGTCAGCTCCATTTAGAGTCACTATACTCACTATGCAAAGTAAGTACAGAGTCACCCCACCCTCTGAGCTGCTGTGTTCTGACAGGGGGGGACCCCCCCCACCCACCCACCAAAACACTCTGATCAGAGCTCTCCACCATTGGCTGATCAGAAGTCGGTTGGCTGCTGGTTTTCCAGCATGCTCATCCGACACATGGGCCGAATGTTGGCTGACATTGGGCCCATGTATACTCGGCTTTAAACAGGTTTCATTTGTGCACTACAACATGTATGATTTTCTTGAACAAAAATCACATTCACGGTTAGAATTTTATGTGCTAAAATAGGAAACAAAAAAAAAGTTCCATCCTGCTCTTTTGAAGTTTCTCATCACTGCAGTCAAAAATAATCGTTGTTCAGACCCCACTAACTATTAGGAAACCAAACAAACGTTCCATAAACTAAAATTTTCGAAATATATTTTACTGGTATATGGCCAGCTTTAGTCTTTACTTGTAATAATTGTTTTCAATAGGAGATTGGCAAGCAGTGTTTGCCCAGTGGCAACATCTTAACCACAAACTGATTGTCTTGTGTCTGGAATAAGGTCTGGTATCTGTTCTTGCTTTAGAAAGAACAAGATTATGTCTTTGATCTCGGGCCAGAAAGCCTTCAGTCTTTAAATTCTGGTCTTCTCTGTGGTTGGCTGAATGCTTTTATTGCTTTAGGATGTATTCTGTAACTTTTCTCAAGGTGTTATGTTCAGATACAGAATATTTTATTCCAAACTCTGTGAGTTAAAGATGTAAAGGATAACTCATCAGGGATTACACATTACCCTCAGCGTACCTTGAATATAACAAGGGAAGTGATGGAGACAGTTTTCCATTTCTATATGGTTTTTATGGTATGTGCGGCACTATGCATAGGTCAGAAGGATTTAGAAAGTTGGAAAATGTTGTATGCGGTTCTACATTAAGAGAATCTTGTTGGTAATATGTTCTTGTCAACTCTAGGCTAAATGACTTTCAGGCATCTGTGCTTAAGCTGGTCATACACTAATAGATTTTTGAACGAACATTTGTACTATTTTGTACAAAATGTTCAGTACATTCGATGGCTTGAAGAATATCATTTGAAAGTACCTGTTTACATTTATTCCAAAAATTGAATTTTAAAAGCAATCTCCAGAACAAAAATGACATTCACTGTTGGAAATAAGGTCAAGAATAATTTTCCATCCCGCTCCTTCAAATTCTCTCGTCACTGAAAACGAATGTCTATTTGACCCTACTAATACTTAGAAAATTGAAAAAACATTCTTCAAATGAAACATTTTGAACACAATTCTAGTGTATAGCCAGCTTTAGCCCATGTTTCCCATCCAGTAACATGTGATACTTATGCCTCGTTCACACGAGCGTGCTTAAATGTACACCCTTCCGACTGCGCATCCAAGATGGACGCTTGAGCCGGGAGCTCCGCAGCACCTCTGCCCTCCGAGCCACACAGCAGCCGCAGCACCCGGGGAAAAGAGCCCCCAATAGCCCATCCGAACTCGGGTCTCTTACGGGACCCCCCCTGGATGTCTATATTGGCCGCCAGGCGTGATCTGGGGCCGGAATTCGACCGAGCAGGCCGCGGCGAGTGTACCAAGATGGCCGCCGGCATCTCCACATCACAGCAACACACGGCCTACGTGGAGAAACACCAGGACTTCAGGCAAGTAATTTCACCAGCCACGTTGACCTTCTCCCAAGTGGTCCAGGGAGCCCCTCAATGCTGTCCAGCTCCTTCCCCAGCCTCCATTGAGTCCCTTATGAGAAGAACACTGGAGGATTACAACTTGTACCCTGCAGGGCCTGCTCCTCCACTTTACCAGGCAGATTTTTCTCCCTGCCAGCAGGACCAGGATCACTCTTCAGTACAGGGGGACTTTTTCCAGAAATTCTCTGCCTTACTGGAGAGGGGTCTGGCCAACACAGCTGCCCAGATCACCAGAGACATTAAATCTAATTTTGCCAACCTCGGCTCCAGAATGGAAGCAATAGAAACCAAACTGGATATCACTGTCTCCCACACCAACCAGAATGCGGCCCACATACAGGTCCTCCAGGACCAACTGGACACAGCCCTGGCCAGGATAGATGACCTTGAGAACAGGTCGAGAAGATATAATTTCCGAGTCAGAGGTCTGCCTGAAAACATCACGGATATCCCCCCCGCAATTCAAGATCTCCTCAAGGAGCTGATACCTAACACGCCCCCCCATCGGCTAGAACTGGACAGGGCCCATAGAGCCCTTGGCCCCCCCAGAAGGGTCGGTTTCCCAAGGGACGTCATTGTCAAACCCCACTTTTATGCCGTAAAGGAGGAAGTGATGAGGCAATCTGGCCTCAAACAGCAAGTTACATGCAGAGGTTCAAATTTATGCAGATTTGGCCCCCTCGACCATCCAGAAGAGAAGGTCCCTTAAACCGCTCCTATCGGTTTTGTCCCAACGTGACATAAAGTATCGTTGGAACTTCCCCTTCGAAGTCAAGTTTTCCATCCAAGACAAGGCTTATTCCTTCTTCTTCTTACCAGAAGGAGAAAAACTATTCCTTCACCTTAAGCTGATTTCCCAGGAAGCACCCATAGATCTCACCTCGGCTCCAGGAGGATCCACCAAATGACCGACATCGGCGAGTCCAGTTTCCCCTCTTTGGAACAAAGGCAAGTCCAAGAAATCCAAAGATGGCCGACCACCATAAGATGCTCTCGGGGATTCTCTCATCCTTCTAGCTCTCAATAGGGCCTCCCACTTAGGGAAAACATTCCCTCCTGTTGTTGGAGCCCAGGGCTCCATTCTACTCCCGTGTTGCCAATCTTTGGCCCTTTGAAGTTTCAAATTATAGTTCACCGTTTCTTACAAGTTCTCCCACATCACAGCCAGTCTGATTTCTGGCTTAAGGGCTCCTTCTAAAGGTCCCAAGCCCAACTTGGATCAGAGAGACAAGACGGAACATGACTTTTCGGTTTTCAACGGTCTTTCTCCCAAATTTTGCCTTCCTGGCCTCCCTCCCATCTCCCGGGAGATCATCCTACAGAGCTGCCAAACAGGGAACTTATCGATCTCAGGAACCTTTGACAGAATATGGCACTGGACTCCGGACCTGGAGACAGCACTGCTAACAAAATGATGTCATCACCTGAGGAATCCCCCCGTGTCCCCTACCTCCCTGAGTCGGAGGGATAGGGCTCAAGACATTGATCTCTGTAGCAGAACACCTAACAAATCGGGCTCCAAGTCCCGAGGGATCCTTTAATATTTCTATTGTTGGTAGGATAAGTTGACATTACAGTGTGTTAGTTTACTTTAACTAAATTTATTCTATAAGCGAGGGCCAGTTGTGCTACCCCTGTGCATTCACTCATTCCACGGACGAGGCTTTTCACTCCTCTATGGCACGAGACTTCAAGACCCTCCTAGAGGCTACCGAAGCCACACTGTGGACGACAGATGGGGTTTTTCCCCGCCAATCGTCAACAGTCTTCCAAGAAGATGCCGTTTTTTGTTTTTTTTTAATTTTTCTTCTCCCCCCTCCTCCCTAACCTTTTCTCTCTTTTGAGCCGCTCAGCAGGTCTCACGAAGCTTCTGACAACAACTCCAATTCGTTCAAAGCTTTCCCAATGTCCAGGGCCCAGACTGAAAGGTCTTCCACGGGTAAGTGACGTCTTCCTCAGCAGCATTCAACCCCTCTGATTTAATGGCTGTAGGGCACATGACACACAAAGACCTTAGAGTGGCCTCTCATAATGCTCAAGGTTTGAACTCCCCTAGAAAACGTAGAATTGCTTTTGAAAACTACAGATCCTTGAAGATAGATATAGTCTTAATACAAGAGACTCATTTCCCGATCCGATACAGCCCCAAATTCCTCCATGCACATTATCCCTCATTCTACATAGCGAATGCCGCTAATAAAACCAAAGGAGTAGCTGTGCTATTTTCTAAAAACAATAAATTTTCTTACATTTCAGACCACAAATACCCCGAGGGTAGATATATCCTTGTGAAGGGCACTATTGAAGGAAATATTTACTCCATAATTTCCTACTATGCCCCCAATAAAGGACAAACTGCATTCTTTCAATCTCTTCTCAAAACCCTAATGCCCCTAGTGGAAGGCAAGGTTATCTTTGGAGGCGACTCAAATATAGCCTTCGATCAAGGACTTGACAAAACTAGGACCCCCAAAGCCCAACTGATGCGCCCCACCAAAGCTAGCTAGAAAATAGCGAAAGCCCTTCACGCTCATGGGCTAATTGACATATGGAGGGAATTGAATCCTTCAAAAGGGACTATACACACTTTTCGGCTCTCCATCAGTCGTACGCAAGAATAGACCATATTCTGGTACCCCCCTCCCTTATCCCATCTACATATAAGGCGACCATAATTGACACTGCGTGGTCAGACCACTCCATAGTTCTACTTTATATGCTAAACGTCCTCTCCAGACCTTCAGGCACCCATTGGTGTCTAAATGAATCCATTCTGAGTGACCCCATTAAAACCTCCGAATTGGAAAAGTCACTGAAGGAATATTTCCTTCTCAACAACATAGACGATATCTTCCCTGAGACCCTCTGGGCGGCCCACAAAGCTACCATCAGGGGCAAAATTATCAGTATTGCCACTCAAATAAAGAGAGAGAGACTAATGGACATCCAAAAACTAGGAAAGAGCTTTGATGCTCTAAAACTCAGACACAAAAAAAACCCCTCTAAAACCCTGATAGCAGAACTGGATGCAACTAGGCTTGAATTGAATTTAGCACTCACGGTAAAAGCGGAGAAGCATATCCGCTGGAGTGGAGCTAGATTCTATCATCAAAAAGACAAAATAGGTACGTTGTTGGCCTCTAAATTATTTCCACGTCTACGGTCTCACTGTATTCCCAGAATTATGCCCTGTACACACGGTCAGATTTTCCGAGGGAAAATGTGTGATAGGACCTTGTTGTCGGAAATTCCGACTGTGTGTAGGCTTCATCACACATTTTCCATCGGATTTTCCGACACACAAAGTTTGAGAGCAGGCTATAAAATTTTCCGACAACAAAATCCGTTGTCGGAATTTCCGATCGTGTGTACACAAATCCGACGCACAAAGTGCCACGCATGCTCAGAATAAATAAAGAGATGAAAGCTAATGGCTACTGCCCCGTTTATAGTCCGACGTACGTGTTTTACGTCACCGCGTTCAGAATGATCGGATTTTCCAACAACTTTGTGTGACCATGTGTATGCAAGACAAGTTTGAGCCAACATCTGTCGGAAAAAATCCTAGGATTTTGTTGTCGAAATGTCCGATCAATGTCCGACCGTGTGTACGGGGCATTAGAGTACCAGGACACCCACCGACGGCTGACCCCCAAAAAGGTGTTGGAGGCCTTTAGTGACTTCTACACCAACCTGTATACTAAGCCCACCAAGAATAAGGATCCTTTGATATCCAGTTTTCTCCAGGACCTTCCAATACCTACACTATCGAAGGAACATAGGGAGATTATGGAGGTAAGCATCTCTGTTGAGGAAATAAGGGAGGTAGTTAAAAATCTAAAAACAGGCTCGGCCCCTGGTCTCGACGGTTTATCAGTGCCATACTACAAGGCCTTCGTGGACACGCTAGCTCCCCACATGGCTAAATTCTTTAACATGAAAGCTCTAGGATCCCCCTTAGACCCTCAACTTAATGTGGCCTACGTAACGATAATTCCCAAACCAAATAAAAATCCTGAAGCAGTTGAGAATTATAGACCAATCTCCCTCATAAATAATGACCTCAAAATTTTAACGAAAATATTGGCCAACTGTTTATCTTCCTTTATTAGTCGCTACGTCCATAAAGACCAGGTTGGGTTCATACCAGGGAGGCAGGGGCCTGATCAAATTAGAAGGGCCATTGATGTAGTCTCCCTTCTACAATCAGGATGGGACGGGGGCCCCAAACAGGAAGGGATGCTGCTATCTTTAGACCTACACAAAGCCTTCGACACAGTTGAATGGCCTTACCTGTTTGGATTATTGGAGCGGTGGGGATTTGGAAACCGCTTTTTGGGCATTCTTCACTCCCTCTATTCCAACCCATCAGCACAGATTCGACTCTGTGGGCACCACTCCAGACCCTTTACCATTGCACAGGGCACTAGACAGGGTTGCCCTCTATCCCCTTTAATATTCGCCATGGCTATTGAGACACTTGCAGTGGCGATTCGTTCCAACCCCAATATTCAAGGAATTTCCTGTGGGTCCCAAATTCATAAATGTGGCCTCTTCACCGACGATATGCTAATATTCGTAACCTCACCTATCACATCCCTCCCTAATCTATGTAGCGTCCTAAATGACTTTGCTAAGGTGTCAGGCCTAAGGGTTAACTACGACAAGTCCCACGCCCTCAACATTTCTCCGAAACCAGCCACAGTGGAATCATTGGAAAACTCATTTAAGTTTAAACTGAACGACTCGTCACTAGAGTATCTAGGGATTCATCTCACCGCCAAAATTGACCAACTATACTCAGTCAACTTCCCGCCCACATACAAGAAACTTGGATCGGAGCTAAAGTCCTGGGGCAGTAAGGAGCTTTCCTGGCTAGGGAAGATCCACTCAATTAAAATGACACTCCTCCCCGGACTACTATATTTATTTAGAGCTTTACCAATTAACCTTAAGAAGGATCACTTGCAATCCCTACAAAGAAAAATCAACAAGTTTGTCTGGGGAGGAAAGGGTCATAGACTACTAAATAACACTCTTTACAAGCTGCGGACACAGGGGGGCCTAGGGTTACGAAGACTCTTATGGTACTACTAGATAACAAGAATCGCCCAACTCTCAACTGTATTTTCCAGAACAGAAAAACCAGATTGGATCCAAATTGAAAGACAGTCGGTTCCTAATCATACTCTTGACCCTTCCAAGGACAGACCCCCCGTACTCTCACAATCCATGACCCTTTGGGACAAAATAATGACTCAACCTTCATTAACCTCTAACTGCCGTCCACTGGCCCATATTTTCAATAATCCGGACTTCACTCCTGGTCTAAACATAATTTCCTTCAAATGGTGGTTGGACAAGGGGCTGTATCGGATTGGTCGCTTCTTTACAGCAACAGGCCCATTAACTTTAAAATTCTGTCAATAACAACTGGACATCCCGAGGACGGAAGACTTTAGGTTAATTCAAATACAACACTTCCTACACAAAATATGGGTAGGGAAACCCATCCCACCTAGGTTCACCCCTTACGAATCTTGGATAGGTCAAGTCACAAATCAGAGGGGTGGAATTTCTGTCATATACCAATCTTTGACTCAGCAGGAAGGCAAAACCCCATATATGTCTGCATGGGAAAACGATCTCCAAATCCAATGGGATATGGATAAATTGCGGATATCCTTCTTCATAGCCTATAAGGGCATAAAAAAATATTTCCCTAATAGAATCAAATATTAAAGTGATGACCAGATGGTATCTGACACCTTCTAAATTAGCCCACATGTTCCCCTCTGTTAACCCTCGGTGTTTCAGGGGTTGTGAACTGAATGGCTCTATGGCCCACATATGGTGGGAATGTCCCAAAATTAGGTCATTCTGGAGGAGGATTTTCACTCTAATTCATAAAGTGACGGGGCAACAGATTCCCAGAACTCCCGCAGTGGCCCTCTTGAATGCCAATATCCCAGGCATGTCTAAATGGACTCGCAAATTAACCCACTTCATACTCCTAGGCACCAAACTAAGAATTGCAAAGGTCTGGAAACAGCACAAGGTGTACTTTATTGCTGCCAAGCGGAAAATCTACTGGATGATGTCCCAGGAGAAATTGACCAGTTTTCTGTTAAACTCCAGGGCACAGTTTGACTCCACCTGGGAACCCTGGGCCAATTACATAGGTCTCTCCCTCATCCCTGGGATGCAAATAAACCAAGTAAACGTCAACACCCTTGCTCCTTCTGATGCTTGCTGAGTGGCTCTCCGACCCCTTCCTTCTCTTCCCCCCCTCCCATATGCCTTATGTTCTTTTTCTCCTTTTTTGGTTTGCTGGATTCTCCTAGTTTAAATTGATTGCGAACAGATATTTTGGCCAGTTTGTTACTATAGTTTGAATGCTCCCAATATCAAGTGTTACAACCTCTCACAGGAGCCTTTAGGACAAACAAACTGCTACACTTATTTACTGGGGTGCTCTGTTTTCGTTAATAGTCCTTGCCGTGCTCCGGGGGCCTGGGGGGGGGGGGCTGCCTGGGCACAGATTGATCCCATTAGGGGTGCCGGGGGGGCCCACTGGGACAACTGGGGCTTGGCATGGAACGAGAAACACGAGGCATCCTGTGGAAAGCATTGGTTCTTTCGATCTTAATAATTCTGGAGGTGCCATACTCCTCAGTCATTTCATGTGCTCCTTTCATGCCTACTAGAGGAATCCTTTGATATGTTAGGTATTGACGCATCATTTTATGTCTCTATGCAATGTCTGCTCTTGTTTTCGCATTGTTGAAATAATAATAAAAACTTTGAAAGAGAATGTACACCCTTCCAAAGAGCCATGTTTTCCCGCATGGGATGCACAGGTGTTCCGGGTATCCGCGTGCAGGTAGTTCCATTCATGTCAGTTAGGATGGAGTAGTTGCACAGACACAGCCATTGCTCTCAGTTTGAAATCCGTCTGGGTGCGGATGCATTTCTCTGAACTACACTGTCTGCATTAGGGGGAACTCACCGCCACAAGTTGTCCACTTGGGAGCAGTTGCTGTGTTCATGCAGCTGCTCTATCTCAATAGACCTAAATGGTACTGCCTGCACACAGATGCACAGAACACTTGAGCATCCCATGCGGGCAGACACAACCCTTCACACGGGTGTATGCTTAAAGCAGATTTCCACCCAAAAGAATAAGAAGTCAATATATGTGAAAACATTGCAATTGACTGATTAAGAACAATATCAAAACATAAATTAAAGATACAGAAAAAATACTAGTATAGTCTCCTGGTTAAAAAATAAGCCTGACGCGTTTCAGGATTTTATCCTTTTTTCAGGGGCAATCAATTGTGGAGCACAGTGTACATCTGGCACTGCTGCTCCCTGACGGAAGGATCTCTTCATACGTTCATTTCTGGCACCCTTCGGTAACACTGTCCCGTTTGCTTGAACATTTCTCTGTTCATGTGAGGGTTTCCTGCAGATAAAACACAGATAAAACACCTGGCTTGATTGCTCTTTGACAATTAATATCTGGGCCCAGTGTTATCAATCATTATCTGGTTCCAAGGGTTGCCCAAACTTAACAGTTGGATCCTACTTCCCTCTACTTTCGGTTGACATCCAGCAGTGAATATTCCTCCTCTTTGATACCAGATGTACACTGTGCTCCACAATTGATTGCCCCTGAAGAAAGGATAAAATCCTGAAATGCATCGACCCTATTTTCTAACTCAGAGACTATACTAGTGTTTTTTCTGTATCTTTAATTTATGTTTTGATATTGTTCTTAATCAGTCAATTGCAATGTTTTCACATATATTGACTTCTTAATATAATATTAAATAAATCATGTTACTATAAAATTTGGTTTTTGTACCTATATCAAGTTGCCTTCAAAGTCCCAACCCTCTTTGGGGGACCTCTTTCTACATATCTATGTATGGGATGGTGGCAACGCTTTAGTCCACTTTTGGTGAAACCTCTTTTTGACTCCACTCCCCAATCAGTCCTGATCAGGGGGTAGGTCAGTGACATTGCTGTATTGTTGAACCTAATTGAAGTGAAAAGTCAGTGACGCGGCTGTGTTTTCTGGGTCACAAGACCAGCTGAACAGAACTACAACCATTTTGGAAAATTAGTAAACATTTAATAACTCAATAATTGGTATTTAGCGGTTTGCCGAGCTTTAATAATATATTCAAAGATCACACATAAAATCCCTGTTCTGTTCACTCTGAGAGCCTAGAAAATGTCCCACATTGTTTTAATTAGACAGTGACTATTTTCTCCATGGAAACTTATTGGATCTTGGCAGTAAAAGTCAAACTCCTTTTTTTTTGTCTTTGCAAAGAGCCTTTCTAGATTGTTCACATGATGTAGCAGATTCATGGAGAAAAACCCTGTGATTCGGAAATGAGTTCAGGCTGGAGGAATGTTCAGCTGGATGTCTGATTTGGTTTGCAGATCACATGACGCCTCAGTAGACTCTATGTTCTGCGCTGACCTCAGAAATCAATAATGATAACTTTTAAGAAGTAACATGTCAGAAGCTTGAGGCTACAATCCTTAATCCAAGATGGATTGTAGGCAGGGCCCAAACCACCGAGCGTAGAGCCATTCATTAAACAGAGCGGCAACAAGGAAATAGAAATTCGATTAATCACGTTGCAGTAGCAGCAAAAATGTATGCGCCTAACATACAGATAATATTCTTTTCAAAGAGAGAAGCTGAGAAATTCATGAAGTGACTTCTATGTTTTATTAAAAATCAACTATGGGCCACCAATCAAAGCAATCAGTGAAAAGTTCATTTAACTGAATTCCAGTTTTATATAATTTTTTTCCCCCCACAATCAGGTTGAGCAGGGCTTTCATCAACTTTTTGGGTGGGAAGACAGGGGGTTGATTTAATAAAGTCAAATAGACTCTCTGCAAGTGCAGTTGCTCCAGAGCTTAGTAAATTAGGTAAAGCTTCGCTTTGCAAAAAAGTACCCAATCACGTTCAAGGAAAATAAAAAAAGAAATAAATAAAATGCATTTTTGCTTGTACATGATTGGATGATGGAAGTCAGCAGAGCTTCTGTTCATTTACTAAGCTCTGGAGCAGCTTTGCAATGTGCACAGTCTATTTGTCTTTAGTAAATCAACTTCACAGTCTCTTGCAGTGTAGTAGTCAGGGGTGCTCATTCTAAGACTGTACAGGTTATATGAACAATATGCAGAGACAATGGTAGAGTTGAGATTGCATCAATAAATTCCTGACAAGTCACAATATACAGAATTAGTATAACATTCGTTTTTTTAAAAAAATCACTTTTTCAATAGAAAGCAGTCCTTTAGCTCCAGGAAAGGCAGGGAGAATCATTTTCTCAGCCTCCTCCTTTTGATGAGACTGTAACATTGAAACTTTGTAGCAAGTCCCAAAGTGAGAGGCTGATCTGTGTCAAATGTTGTCAACAAGAACTCCACAGGTACCAGGATGTACAGTATATGACTGTGTAATTTTTAAACCAGCATTTCAGTTTGGGCTCCTTTACACTTGCAGTTAGGGGCAGTAAAAGCACATGGTTGAGCTATGTTTTTACTGCCCCATTAACCTGTAAAGGCAGTGGACAGGGGTATACACATGCCACTGGAAATATGACCCCCAAATCGCTTTTGGCAGGGCAACGCAACCCATTCCGGTGAATAGTGCGGCATTTACAGGGTTGAAACAGGCGGCGGGGAGGCGAAATATCACCTCCTCAGCGCCTGCCAAATGCCTCTGAAGAACTATTCAATTGAGGATTGCTTTTCAGAGGTGCATCAGTGACAGCCGCATGTGTAAAAGGTAGCCAAAAAGAGATAAATGCTGACCCTGGAAGATGCTCCAAAAATGTTTCTGTCCTTCAGGAAAGAAAAGAAGATGAAGACCGTGTTAGGAGGAGTACTGTGACTAATCATCAGCCATCCACCAATAGGAATGAATGGGACTGCAGCACAATGCATAGAAAGAAGGGAACCCAGTGAATACAATTTTCTTTAAAGAGACATCTTAGTCCAAACAAAAACTCTTTTATAACTTATTGTTACCCTGATTATATCAGCTGGAAGGACTGTTTGGGCCAATTCATACCAGAACGCGGTGCAGGAAACCTGCATTCTGTAAGTGTTTCCTGTGCCACGTTCCAAACGCACTGCAGTTGCAATCTACAGCAGGTGTCAATAAAAGTTAATGACATTCCAAATGCAGGTGGCAAACGCAGTGCACTGGATCACGTTGGTAGAAAAGTACCATGTGATGCGGTTGCAGTGAGCTTCCAAAAGTAGTGTGCATGCACTACTTTTGGTGTGGTGTGGCACATTTTGAATGGGCAAAGATTGCTTTGCACAGAACTGCATGTAAATCGCACAGGAATGCACAGTGTGTACCTCTGCGATTTCCGGTATGAACAAGCCATTAATATGGAAATTAGCTGTTCCCCCCAAGAGGGAGATCTGTGCCCCCCCCCCATGATGGATATTTTAGCTCCCCATTTTTGGAGCTGCAGCTCTCAACTGCCCCTCTCTGTAGAGGTCTGTAAAAAAACACACACCATATAAAACGCTTAATGACAGTTGAAAGTACAAGCAACACCGCCAGGAATTCCCAATGGCATGCAGAATGATGTCACATGTATAGTCCCACCCAACGCGTTTCTCTGTAACAATCGTCTTTAGTGGGTCATGGGCCCAGCTTTTTTCTTTGGGTGATTTCTTATCTTCTATACGCTATTCCCTTCGGAGAATGGGCCACAAGACAGTATTCTAACATAATGACCTTAAACACACATTCAAGACAAACACTGCCTTGCTAAAGAAGCTGAGAGTAAAGGTGATGGACTGGCCAAGCATGTCTCCAGACCTAAACCCTATTGAGCATCTGTGGGGCATCCTCAAATGGAAGGTGGAGGACCGCAAGGTCTCTAACATCCACGAGCTCTGTGATGTCGTCATGGAGGAGTGGAAGAGGACTTCAGTGGCAACCTGTGAAGCTCTGGTGAACTCCATGCTCAAGAGGGTTAAGGCAATGCTGGAAAATAATGGTGGCCACACAAAATATTGACCCTTTGGGCCCAATTTGGACGTTTTCATTTAGGGGTGTACTCACTTTTGTTGCCAGTGGTTTAGACATTAATGGCTGTGTGTTGAGTTATTTTGAGGGGACAGCAAATTTACACTGTTATACAAGCTGTACACACACTACTTTACATTGTAGCAAAGTGTCATTTCTTCAGTGTTGTCACATGAAAAGATATAAAATATTTACAAAAAGGTGAGGGGTGTACTCACTTTTGTGAGATTATGTGTGTGTGTGTGTATATAATATATATATAATTAAAAAAAAATATATATATATATATTTATTACCTAATTTTTTGGGGTAAAATATAAAACATGAGGTTGTACCGAGTAAATAGATACTCATGTCAAACCTTAAAACCTCTTTAAAAGCCCCTACAGGTCATCAGTTTAGAGTTACGCAGCAGCGCTGGTGGTAAAATTATTGCTCTCACACTGGCATGAGCGTTGATATATAACATACAGCAGGTAAAATAATTATTGAACTTGTCACCATGTTTCTAGGTAAATATATTTCTAAGGTGCTATTGACATTACATTTTAACACACAGTTGCATAGTAGGTAAGGTTGAATAAAGACGCGCAGCTTAAGGTCAAACTGCTTCTCCTCCAATCTCATTGTATGGCCCCGTGTGCTCTTACACTCCCTGAGACTGAATAGTTTTTTTCCTATGCTGGGATCACCATTGAGGTATTTGTATATCGCTATCATATCTCCTCTCAAGCATCTCTTCTCCAGTGTGAATTAATTTAGTGCTTGAAGATGTTCCTCGTAATTGAAGTTCTCCAGTCCCCTTATTAATTTTGTTGCCCTTTTCTGGACTCTCTCCATCTCCAGCACATCTTTTCTGAGGACTGGTGACCAGAACTGGACAGAATACTCCAGACGTTACCTAACCAGAGTTTTTATAAAGTGGAAGGATTATAGTTTTATCTCTGGAGTAAATCCCCTTTTGAAAACATGCTAATATTCTGTTGGCTTTGCTGGCTGCCACTTAACATTGCATGTTATTGCTCAGTCTGTCTTCTACTAGGACCCTGAGAGCTTTCTCTATCATGTCCTATCTATATCTATTCCCCCAGAGGTTCCCCCTCTAGTGAGTAGTTTGTGTTTATGTTTATAGCCCCCAAGTGCATTACTTTACATTTCTCAACATTAAACCATTTGTCATGTAGTTTTCCACCCCATCATTTTATTCAGATCTTCCTGTATAATTTCTATATTCTGATGTAAAGTTATTGCCCTGCTTATTTTTGTGTCATCCACAAAAAACTGAGATTAAGTTATTTATCCTATTCACTATATCATTTATGAATAAAAGAAACATAACCTTGGAGTACCCCACTTACCACTCCAGACCAGTGTGACTGCACATTATTTATCACTTTGGACATGTTCCTGTAACAAGTTTTCTCTCCAAGAACAAATCCTATGGTCCATGACTACAGACCTCATTTTGCAGAATTGAACACTTTTGCAAAATCCAGATACACCACATCTACAGGCCTTCTCCTATCTAGATGGCAGCTCACTTCCTCGTAGAATGTTAACAGATTGGTCTGGCAGGAACAACCCTTCGTAAACCTCTTGAGATATAGTCCCTTATCATCCCTTCCAATAATTTACATACTATTGATGTTAGGCTGACTGGCCTGTAGTTTCCAGGTATATATAAATGTCTGTCCTTTTGTGATTATTGGTACCACATTGGCTTTTCTCCAGCTGGTATCAGCTGGTGCAATTCCTGTCAGTATTCTGTCCACAAAGTTTAGGAATAATGGTCTAGCTATAACCTGCCCAAGTTCTTTGAAGACTCTCGGGTGTAAGCCATCCGGTCCTGGTGATTTATTTGTGTTAAGTCTTTTCTTCACTTTGGCCTCTGTTAGCCCCAAGGGTATGTCCTGCAAAGTGTTGCTAACAATACAGTCGTGGACGGTATACCCCTGTGTAAAAACTGAGGAGGAGAAAGCAATTAGTACAGTTGCCTTCTCTGTGTCATCTGTAACCATCCTCCCATCATCATATTTTATGTGGGGAATTTTACTGTTATTATATATAAAAAATTTCTTGGGATTTTTGTTTTTCTCTCCTCTGTTATGTGTCTCTCATAATCTTTTTTAGCTGCCGTGATTGTGTTCTTTCACTTCTTATTGTATTCCTTGGGGATGTTGGAAATCTAACAATGACCAATGACCCGTGTTTTTTAAGGAACATTTTTTTTCTCTTTACCCACATCCGACCGCCTCACGCAGATTCACTGTGGCAGAAGGGCACATACAGGCAGATTAACGTATGCCAGAAGCTCCGTGATCGCGGGTCCAGTGGACTCGATGTCCGTGGGCATACCCGCGATCGTCTCACGGTGAGGAAGAACAAGAATCTCCCCGTTCTGCCTAATGACACTGATCACCCTCCCTGTAATCGGGAGCGGTAATCAGTGATGTGTCTCACACAAAGCCCCTCCCCCCACAGTTAGAATCACTCCCTAGGACACATTTAACCCCTACAGCGCCACCTAGTGGTTAACCCCTACACTGCCAGTGACATTTTTACAGTAATCAATGCAATTTTATAGCATTGATCGCTGTATTAATGCCAATGGTCCCAAAAATGTGTCAAAATTGTCCGATGTGTCCGCCATAATGTCACAGTCATGAAAAAAATCGCTGATCGCCGCCATTACTAGTAAAAAAAAAAAATATCAATAAAAATGCCATAAAACTATCCCCTATTTTGTAGACTCTACAACTTTTGCGCAAACCAATCAATAAACGCTTATTGCGATTTTTTTACCAAAAATATGTAGAAGAATACATATCGGCCTAAACTGAGGAAAAAAAATTTTTTTTTTATATATTTTTTGGGGATATTTATTATATCAAAAAGTAAAAAATAATGTGTTTTTTTTCAAAATTGTCGCTATTTTTTTGTTTATAGCGCAAAAAATAAAAACCGCAGAGGTGATCAAATACCACCAAAAAAAAGCTCTATTTGTGGGAAAAAAAGGACGTCAATTTTGTTTGGGAGCCACGTCGCATCAGCGCGCAATTGTCAGTTAAAGCGACGCAGTGCCGAATCGCAAAAAGTGCTCTGGTCAGGAAGGGGGTAAATTCTTCCGGGGCTGAAGTGGTTAATAAGACTTTTTTACGTTATGGTTTAGCCACCCAGGTTTAACCTTCACTCTTCTATATTTATTGCCCATTGGAATGCACTGTGTGATACCTTTGTTTAATATGATCCTAAAGCATTCCCATTTTTCCTCCGTGTTCAATGTTTCTAGGATTTGTCCCAATTGATGTCTTGTAGTATTAAGCACAGTTCAGAAAAGTTGGCTCCTTTGAAATTTAGTGTTCGTGTGCTACCCTCATGCCTCCTTTTCCTATAATTTATGCTAAATGTGATCACCCTGTGATCGTCAGATGGCAAGTTGCCCCGTATTTCCACATCTGTGATCAGATTTGAATCATTCATAATAATAGATCTAGCAATGCATTCTCTCTAGTCGGGGAATCCAGCAATTGGTGGACAACCCAGGGGGTCTGACAAAGGAGTCGTGCATGCTCCGAAACGCGTTACTGCCCACCACCTTCACCTGATGTTACATCGGCCGCGTGCGTTTCAGCTTGGTTCCAGAACCCAGGCCGCCTTATTGCAGCTTCAGCTCCTCACCAGTCCATGTCACCAGGGACTCTGACAGCTGCAGGATCTCTCTCTCTCTGTCCCCCAGACAGACGAGGATTACAGCGATCCGCATGAGGACTAATCATTATATGCCTATGACTTCCTACTCTCTTGAAAGTGTTTTTAATCCCATTGTGCCTGTAATAAATATTTTAACCACTGCACTTAGAGGTGCCTTTCTCTTTCCTTTTATGTATCTATATCAGCCTTTCCCAAGCAGGGTTCCTTCAGAAGTTGCAAGGGGTTCCTTGAGTGGTGAGCAGTTCCTGCCTCTCTGATAAGTAACCACAGGCACTGACCTTTTTATTTATTTGTAAGGACTTCTTCCCCTTAAACAGCAATCTAAGAAGGCCCTTCACTGACCATGTATACACCTATATAAGAAGCTCCTTCTCCGCTAACCATATACACTTAGCGGCCATTTTATTAGGTACACCTTGCCAGTAGTGTATTAAGGTTTTGTTCTGCCCTAGGCCTGACTAAACTCATGCACCCCCTAATTTAAATATGACCCACCCCTTCCTGTCAAGGCCACACCCCTTGCTGTTTAAGACCCGTCCTGAAATTTTCGAGTGGGGACACTAGTTCTAAAGGCGGGGGGGGGGGGGGGGCAATGGTTTCCCTTAATTTGCATTGATTTTCTCTCACTTCCTGTTTGGCTATGGGGCTATGAAGGGAAATCTCTGCAATGGGACTGGGATGATAAAAAATAAACTGACAGGGGCTATAACCCTCCCTTATTCTATCCAAAATGAAAAAAAAAAGCGTTGCCTATAGTTCTACTTAAAGCACACATTTCTGATAAATTTATGGAGAGGACTGAGAAGATATAACCATGGTGCAGCAGAAAACATATAGCACAGTGAGGAAGGTTTGTGGTCCAGGATGATGGGACAGTCAAAATTAGAAGCGGCGCCCCCCCAGTTGCAGAATGCCGGCCGCCCGCATACCGGAAGCAGTGTGGCCGCTTTATGGGGGCGCTAGACTAATTTGTCTCTAAGCCCAGATCGCCCCATAAGACTGGCACTACACTAACAGTGTAACACAAGCTGGTGGGGACTTTTTCCGTGCTACCCCCCCGCAAAGTGCTCCCTTAGGCCTGGGCCTTGTCGACCTTGGCCAGGATACAGCGTTGCACCTTGCTAGTACCAGGTTGAACATCCTTTTGCCTTCACTCTTCGTGGCATAGATTCAACAAGGTGTTGGAAACATTCCAAGAGACTTTGGTCCATATTGACATGATAGCATTGCAGTTGCTGCAGATTTTTCGGCTGCACATCCATGATGCGTATCTCCCGTTCCACCACATCCCAAAGGTGCTCTATTGGATTGAGATCTGGTGACTGTGGAGGCCATTGGAGTACAGTGAACTCATTGTCATGTTCAAGAAACCAGTTTAAAATTATTTGAGCTTTGTGACATGGTGCATTATCCGGCTGGCAGTAGTCATCAGAAGATGGGTACACTGTAGTCATAAAGGGATGGACATGGTCAGCAACAATACTCAGGTAGGCTGTGCCATGTAAATATCCCCCACACTATTACACCACCAGCCTGAACCGTTGATACAAGGCAGGATGGATCCATGCTTTCATGTTGTTTACGCCACATTCTGACCCTACCATCTGAATGTCGTAGCTGAAATCGAGACTCATCAGACCAGGCAACATTTTTCCAATCTTCTATTGTCCAATTTTGGTGAGCCTGTGCAAATTGTAGCCTCAGTTTCCTGTTCTTAGCTGACAGGAGTGGCAACCGGTGTAGTCATCTGCTTCAAGGTTCCATGTGTTGTGCATTCAGAGATGATATTCTGCATACCTTGGTTGTACCAAGTGGTTATTTGAGTTACTGTTGCCTTTCATCTTGAACCAGTCTGCCAATTCTCCTCTGACCTCTGATATAAACAAGGCATTTTTCTCCACACAACTGCTGCTCGCTGGATATTTTCATTTTTTTTGGACCATTCTCTTTAAACTCTACAGATGACTGTGCATGAAAATCTCAGTAGATCAGCAGTTTTTGAAATACTCAGACCAGCCCGTCTGGCACCAACAACCATGCCACGTTCAAAGTCACTTAAATACCCTTTCTTCCCCATTCTGATGGTCAGTTTGAACTTCAGCAAGTCATCTTCAACACGTCTAGATTCCTAAATCCTTTGAGTTGCTGCCATGTGATTGGCTGATTAGCAATTTGTGTTACCAAGCAATTGAACAGGTGTACCTAATAAAGTACTCCTATATAAGAAGGTCCTTCTCCACTGACCAGCTATATGCTTAGAGCAGGGTTTCTCAACTAGGGTTCCTTCAGAAGTTGCTAAAGGTTACTTAAGCAATGAGCAATTTCTGCCTCTCAGATAAGTTCCCACTGACATCATTAATCTTTTTAGCTATCTGTAAGGGGGGCATTCTGCCCACTGACCATGGCACTAATGTATAATAAGTTGTAGGTATGTTAATTTTCAGTAGGGGTTCCTTGAGGCCAGAAATGTATTTCAAGCTTTCCTCTGCGTTGAAAAGATTGAGAAAAGCTGGCTTAGAGTATGACAATCTATACCCCTATAGAAGAAGGCCTTTCTCCCCTGACCAGTTAGACAGCTTCATAAGAAGGCCCTTCTTCTCTGACCTCCCTTCCTCTGTAAGAGGGCATGTCACTACCCACCAATGTAAGGTGGGCACTTTTCCATTTACCGTCATAGTAGTTGGGCATTTGTTTTCTGACCACCAAGTAAGGGAATACTAACATTTTCACTGTCTGGCCATTATACATTTTGAGACAAAGAGCAGCCCTTGGGGCCTGAGGCCAGAAATTTATTTCAAGCTTTCCTCTGCGTTGAAAAGATTGAGAAAGGCTGGCTTAGAGTATGGCAATCTATACCCCTATAGAAGAAGACCATTCTCCCCTGACCAGTTAGACAACTTCATAAGAAGGCCCTTCTTCTCTGACCTCCCTTCCTCTGTAAGAGGGCATGTCACTACCCACCAATGTAAGGTGGGCATTTTTCCATTGACCTTCATAGTAGTTGGGCATTTGTTTTCTGACCACCAAGTAAGGGAACACTAACATTTTCACTGTCTGGCCATTATACATTTTGAGACAAAGAGCAGCCCTTGGGGCCTGAGGCCAGAAATGTATTTCAAGCTTTCCTCTGCGTTGAAAAGATTGAGAAAGGCTGGCTTAGAGTATGACAATCTATACCCCTATAGAAGAAGGCCATTCTCCCCTGACCAGTTAGACAACTTCATAAGAAGGCCCTTCTTTGACCTCCCTTCCTCTGTAAGAGGGCATGTCACTACCCACCAATGTGAGGTGGGTACTTTTCCATTGACCGTCATAGTAGTTGGGCATTTGTTTTCTGACCACCAAGTAAGGGAATACTAACATTTTCACTGTCTGGCCATTATACATTTTGAGACAAAGAGCAGCCCTTGGGGGTCAAATATGCTAAGTATGTTGCATTCTTATTTCTATTGTTTCTTTCATCAACATCTACAACTTTCTGTTTATGTACATTGATATTTACATATTAGTGTAAAGTAATTTCTACCAGGGGTTCCCTGAGAGCTAAAATTTCATTCAAAGGTTTCTTCTTGGTAAAAAGGTAGAGATAGCCTGATCTATATTATAATTGGAGTTCCTCTTTAACACTCTTTTTTTATTGAGCTCAATAACAGGAATTTTATACAGTATATATATATACCTTTCCCAGAAACATATGTTGTCTGTTGTCTGCAGAGCTGGAACACCTTTTTGGCAGCGACTGCTAGGAAAATAGGACAAAATATACATTACTGTCAGAAAGGGGAAAAAGCTGGAAAACATACCATGAAAGCCATTGTACTCAGGAAAAAGCACAAACCTCACATTTTTCCCTAATCTCCTGTACATGCTGACTGCCAGAAATACATATGTTGAGAGCAAATAAGGTATAAAATGCTTAGTGTCTCAGACTGTGTGGTATGCACATATCCGGTTTCTAGAATGAAAACTATACTGTAGGAGCATGAAACGATAAATTGTTGTTCTTAAGATTTTTGAACTCTCGAAAATGCAGTTTTGATCTGGGGTTTTGGCACGCTGGTGGGGTTGCCAGGGAAACGGGGCCTCTTGAATTTTTATCTGCTTATTTTAAAGCTTTGCGTTAGATTTAACATTTAAAGAGGCACTGATAAAAAATATGACATTGTTAAACACAAAAGAATCCTTTCTGTTGTAATGTCTTATTATGCTGAAGAGCTAAACTGGTGCGTGGCCAATTCGCCTGACAAACCCAGCAATGTACACGGCAAGCTTTTTCAAATGAGCAAAGAATGCAGAAAATACTGGTTTACATTCATATTTTGCATGAAGGCCATGAATTTAATGCACCACTCCACCTTTCTCACAAGACTGATATTGTAAGAGAAGGACATGATTAGATTCTGAAACGCATTTATTATCTTGTTAATGGTGTGCTAGTACAGGCTTTTGTCACACTTATTAGAACTTACTGATGAGAAATGGCGAGGCTTTAATCTTTTAAAAAACAAGGAAAGGAATCTGATTGGTCATTATGGTTAATGAGGACCATGAATGTCAAATGTCAGCTGTACCCAAAAAGGCAAGTGGGGGGCAAAAAAATAGTTGCCAGTTTTGTCTGTAGGCTCTCTGTAGTTGATCGTTTCCCCATTACTAACTCCACTATTGGCCCGTACACAGGATCCGAAAATCGGACAAAAAATACTGCTTTCAACGCGATCGTACGATAATCAGATCATTAGCACAGAGCTTTTGAGAGCCGGTCACAACAGTTCATCTGATATTATTCGATCAGACAAGCACGAAAATTTTCCTCGTACGATTTCAGATCGTACGATTTTCGTTTAGTCAGTACAGTTGTCATCCGAAAATACAATACAAATACAGGCATACCCCACTTTTAAGTACACAATGGGGTTTATTTACTAAGCTGGAAAGTGCAAAATCAGGTGCACTTCTGCATAGAAACCAATGAGCTTCAAACCTCTTGCTAGTTCAATTAAGCTTTGGTAATAAAACCTGGAAGCTCATTGGTTTCTATGCAGAAGTGAGCCTGATTTTGCACTTTCCAACTTTAGTAAATAAACCCCATTGTGTACTTAAAAGTGGGGTATGCCTGTACACTACAACACATGACATCACTTCCGATTTTTTTTTTTTCTGTCGTACAAGAATTTTCATGACTTCAGTAACCTATTCAATTTCTACTCGCGACTAGTAAGCGAAAAAAGTCATCCGCCATTGGATCGTGTGCACAGGGCATTAGTCTTCTTCTGCAATGGGGTTGATTTACTAAAACTGGAGAGTACAAAATCTGGTGCAGCTCTGCATAGAAGCCAATCAGCTTCCATGTTTTTCTGTCAAAGCTTAAAGTGTTACTAAACCCAGGACCCTGCATTCACTATACCTGGTCTCCCACAGCACAGAGAACATGGAAATGCAATTATTTTAGTAAATATAAACTGCTAAATACCCTTTTTTCATCAGCAGTTAGAGCAGTCTTGTGACTTCTATCAGTGTCCGGTTAAAGCCGGTAGGAGGAGTTTTCATTCTTCCCTGATTTTCCTATGAGGCTGCAGGACCCCTGACCCTCTGTCTGGACAGTGCTGATTGGCCCTGTGCTGGTCACATGCACTCTACCAAAAAAAAAAAAGAAACAACTCTCTAGTACAACAAACCAAACTGAGCATGTACAGAGAAGACGTGATCAAACTGCCTTTTTACACAATGCGGAGGATTAACCCCTTAGGTTCCACAGTGAGTATAACAAGCATGCTTTACTGTATATACAGACCGATTTATACTGTTGTGGGTTTAGTAACACCTTAATTAAACAAGCTGGAGTTAGAAGCTGATTGGCTACCATGTACAGCTGCACCAGATTTTGCGCACTCCAGTTTTAGTAAATCAACCCCACCTGTGTCTATGTGTGGAGGCAGCCGTTGTGATATTAACAGGGCTTTATTTCCTCAGATCAGACTGGTGGAGGAATATTCAAGAAGTAGCAGAAAAGGTGGCGCAAATAATTACAAAAAGATAAATAAAGTAGAAGCAGGAAGATCCTTTCACTGCAGGTCATCAGGTACAACTTTCTATCCAGCAAGAAAAACGCTGTGCAGCAAAGTGCAAACTTCACCAAATCTTACTTCTAATGTCAGACCAGGAGTCAGAGGCAGCACTGCCTTAGATCTCACACTGAAGATTTACAGCTACTGTAAATGGACAGGATTGCCTAAGGTGACACAGTCATGTACTGCTATTTAGGAGAAAAATTGATTTGTCAGGGTACTGCTAAGGCACAATTAACAATGCTAGATGTTCCCCCAATATGAATAGCAGAAAATATATTCTTAAATTCAGGTTCCCCCAATATGAATAGCAGAAAATATATTCTTAAATTCAGGTGCACTTAAAATAACTTTACTTCAGTTTTTGTAATGAAGCCCCAGAGTGTCCAATGTTATGTAAGGGCATGTGGATCTTATTTAGTGGAAGAAATAAGGTATACCTGTGCTCAAATCGAAGTGGCTTATACATATATACTGATTAACCCATCAACTGCTAAAGTGGTGCAACTGCATGTTAACACTAAAAATTCTGAATGATCCCTTTGCACACTGCTATACAACTTTCTAGTAAACAGCATAAAAAAGGGATTTATAGTTCATGTTTAAGCTGGCCAACTGCATCAAAGTAATTCCTCTCTTGGCCAGTCCTTACTCTGCTCTGCAAAATACAAAATACTTACTTGCTTATAGCATACTTCAGTGGATATTGGCCCATAGACACAATATACATAATAGACTATGCAAGGGAAATAAGATATCCACCTTATGCATATATCTGACCCATCGTGTGCTAAAGGGGCATGACCACATAAACATTCTGATTGAACCATCAGCACAGTGCTATACGCCCTTTCTAGCAAACTTTACACATATATATGGATTTTTAGTTCACATATATTGCAATACATGTTTAAGTGGAAGAGGGGGTCCCACTGATTATGTTGCTGGCTAGCACTTTATGCTCCTCTTTATACTCCTCTTACTTGTTTACCCTGACTATAAAAGGTTCTAGGGAGGAGTTGTCAGAATGTTTAACAGACCATAGATTATTCAGTTTTATTTCTTTCTATCATCTGTGTTGTATGCCAGCATGTTTATGCATATACTTTACTGAACCATTGTGCATTTGGGGAAACACAGAAATAAATGGTAAAGTAGTAAGCCCCTCACTGATTGTTACCAGAGTACTGCAGTTCCTGCAAGGCAGCCCCTTGTGCTTGACTTCCTCCAGCTGTTAGCCTGTGTTACCAGTTCTACCCTGGACTTTACTGAAGGAATGCTGCCTATGAGGATAATTGCAAAAAGCTGTTTGTGTTTTGAATTGTTTCACCAGTAGTGATTCTCAGCTAGGCTCTCTGTTATAGAGTCTTGTACAGACTATACAGCCATATATTGCCATGATGGGGTCACAGAGACATTGCTGCAGAGACCATGTTTGTGCAGCTTTCATAATTTGTTTTGTATTCTTCGGTGGTTGCATAGTTACACAGTTGACAAGGTTGAATAAAGACAACAGTCCATCCAATTCAATCTGGGTGGGTGTAGATGTGTGTTTATGTCAATAAAATTTTCCATATCCCTGTATATTGCATTTGCAAAGGTGCCCATCTAAGATTTTTTTTGAAACTATCAACGCTTTCCGCTGACACTACCACTGACCGCTCTGACAGTAAAGAACCCCTACGCAGTTTAAGGTTATTGAGTGGCCGCGTGTCTTCTTACAATCCCTGAAACTGAATCGTTTTTTCCCTATGCTAGAATCACCAATGAGGTATCAGTATATCGATATCATATCTCTTCTCAAGCATCTCTTCTTTAGGAAAAATATGTTTAATGCTTGTAGTCATTCCTCGTAACTGCGCTTATTTAGAACCCCCAACCATTGTACAGTGAAACCTCGTATTGCGGGTAACACAGTTAACGAGCGTTTCGCAATACGAGCACTGTATTTTTAAAAATCGTAACTCGGTTTGCAAGTGTTGTCTCGCAAGACGAGCACAATTCAGGCCAAAGCGTGTGCAGTACCGTGTTTGGCCTGAGGTGGGGGGGGGCGCCGGAGCCGAGCGACGCCGATCGCAGCCGAGTGGCGCAGATCGGCGCTGTACGGAAATGCACGGAATGGGCCGAGGACAGCTCGGCTGACCTCAGCAAACCTCGGGAATGGAGTCTTTCCAAGGTTTGCCAAGGTGTCCTCGGGCCTTACCGGTTGTTTCCGAGGCTCTCCGGCGCCCCCCCCCACCTCTGGTCCCATGCGGTATTGCATGCCATTGAAGTCAATGCGGAACAAATTATTTTCGTTTCCATTGACTTCAATGGGGAAACTTTGATATGTGAGTACTTTCTATTACGAGCATTCTCCTGGAACGGATTATGCTCGTAATCCGAGGTTCCAATGTATATTCTTTTTAAACAGAGGCCCTAGAGAATAAAATGGTGGATTTTTTTTTTTTTTATGTCACACTGTATTTGTGCAGCGGTTTTTCAAACGCAATTAAAAAAAAAAAAAAAAAAGAATACACTTTAATGAATTATATATATACAGTGTATAATCCATCAGGTGCTAAAGGGGTGTGACCACATGAATACCAAAAAACTGTAATCAGCCTGCTGCACACAGCTATACACCCTTACACATTTCTAGCAAATTTTGCATAAAAACAGGTATTTTTGGTTCAAATATATTGCAATACATGTTTAAGTTGGCCAACTGCATCAAATTAATCACTCTCTGGCCAATCCCTACTCTAAAGCAAATTACTTGCTTGTGTAGCCTGGACTGTAGCTGATAACTGCTGTGGAACTTCTTACTTTATTGCTGTTGTATTATCCTTCTGTACAGAGACCCAGAAGAGGGTACACTGGGTCTAGTAAGAGACTAATGCCGCGTACACACGAGCAGACTTTACGGCAGACTTTGTCCGGCGGACTTTCCGAATGAACGGACTTGCCTACACACGATCATCCAAAGTCCGACGGATTCTTACGTGATGATGTACGACCGGACTAAAACAAGGATGTTCATAGCCAGTAGTCAATAGCTGACATAGAGCCGGTTTTTGTCCGTCGGACTAGCATACAGATGAGCGGACTTTTTGACCGGACTCAAGTCTGTCGAAAAGATTTGAAACATGTTTCATTTCTAGGTCCGTCAAACTTTTGGGGAAAAAAGTCCGCTGGAGCCCACACACGATCGAATTGTCCGACGGACTCCGGTCCGCCGAACCAAGTATGCCGTAAAGTCCGGTCCTGTGTACGCGGCATAACACTGCACAAGTTGATCTGTTGTCTGCTGTGAACTGTTGTGCTTTCTCCAAGGGCCCAAACTTTGCCGGTTAACGTTTTTATTGTCATTAATTACTATACAGTGGGATAAAACGAGGACAGTTATAGCAAGTTTGGACTGTTTTTTATATACTGTTGCTAGCAATTCAGTTCTGTTAAAGTGGTTCTAAAGTCAGAAGGTTTTTTTTTATCTTAACCTCCCTGGCGGTATGATCATTTCGGATTTTAGGTGCTGAAAGCGGTACAATTATTTTGCATGGAAATTTGGTGTTTTATATTGTAGGCCTGGAATTCTTAACAATAACACACTTAAATCTGTCCAAACAAGAGTCTAGTAGATATCCCGGGTATGATAAAGTTTGAAACACAAAAACATAAATTATAATATAATAAATAAAAATAAATAATTAAAAATAAATAAAAATAAATAGTAATAAAATACATTTCCCCACGATTCACTATCGCTCAATTCTGCAAGTGTTCTAATTTACTATCACTGTTTTCTAGCTGGTCTAAAGCCACTTTTGACGTAAAGGGACACTTTTTGGTTGCTATGGACAATCTCCAGTTTCCAGGCAGAAAGAACAGTATATATAATATAAAACTGCATGCAGGGCATGGGCCAAAGCACTGGGGACAAAAGGGATGTGAAATAATTTCATACAGTACTGTAATCTGTAAGATTACAGTACTGTATGTGTTATGATTTTTAATTTTTTTTAATTTGCCGCCAGGCTCCGCCCCCGTGCGTCGCGACGCTTGCAGGGAATGGAGCCTGGCACGGAGAGGCTTTGGGCAGAGGACGGAGTCCACGGACACTGTGGGGGACATCGCAGGATCCCGGGGACAAGGTAAGTAAAGCCACACCAGGATTCTGCGATGTAATCCCGAGTGTGGCTCGGGGTTACCACTAATGGTCCTGAATTTTAACCCCGAGCCACACTCGGGAAAACCGCCATGGAGGCTACTGAATTCTGTGCATTAACCTCCCTGGCGGTATGATTATTTCGGATTTTAGGTGCTGAAAGCGGTACAATTATTTTGCATTGAAATTTGGCGTTTTATATTGTAGGTCTGTAAATCTTAACAATAACACACTTAAATCTGTCCAAACAAGAGTCTAGTAGATATCCCAGGTATGATAAAGTTTGAAACACAAAAACATAAATTATAATATAATAATAAAAAAAATAAATAATTAAAAAAAATAAAAATAAATAGTAATAAAATTAATTTCCACACGATTCACTATCGCTCAATTCTGCAAGTGTTCTAATTTACTATCGCTGTTTTCTAGCTGGTCTAAAGCCATTTTTGACGTAAAGGGACACTTTTTGGTTGCTATGGACAATCTCCAGTTTCCAGGCAGAAAGAACAGTATATGCAATATAAAACTGCATGCAGGGCATTGGACAAAGCACTGGGGACAAAGGGGATGTGAAATAATTTCATACAGTACTGTAATCTGTAAGATAACAGTACTGTATGTGTTATGATTTTACACTTTTTTTGAATTTGCCGCCAGGGTCCGCCCCGTGCGTCGCGCCGCTCGCAGGGAACGGAGCCTGGCACAGAGAGGCTTCGGAGGAGGACGGAGCCCGCAGACACAGCGGGGGACATCGCAGGATCCCAGGGACAAGGTAAGTAAGGAGGCACCAGGATCCTGCGATGTAATCCCGAGTGTGGCTCGGGGTTACCGCTAATGGTCCTGAATTTTAACCCCGAGCCACACTCGGGAAAACCGCCAGGGAGGTTAAGATAAACCTTCTGTGTGCAGAAGCCCCCCTCAGTCCCCCTAATACTTACCTGAGCCCCCTCTTGATCCAGCGATGTTGCACAAGAGACTCAGCTGTTCAGGACTCACCTCCTCATTGGCTGAGACAGCAGTGGGGTGCAATTGGCTCCTGCTGCTGTCAAACAAAGTCAGTGATACAATGAGGAGAGGGGGGGGGCGGGGCTGAGATACAGATCCGTGTCTTAATGGACACACAGAGCAGTGACTTGGCTCGGGTACCCCCATAGCAAGCTGCTTGTTGTGGGGTCACTAGGCAGGAGGGAGGGGCCAGGAGCACTGGAGAGGGACACGAGAAGAGGAGGATCTGGGCTGCTCTGTGCAAAACCACTACACTAGAGCAGATAGGTATAACATGATTGTTATTTTAAAACAAAAAAAATAAAATGAGACTTTAGTATCACTTTAATTACTGCAGGTGTTTAGCCATATATATCAAAGTACATTTGATAATTCTTTCCTTAATAAATCCTTTGAAATACCTCAAGGTGTGTTGGAAAGTGCTGTGTGTGCGAGGTGTGTCATATTCAGGTGTGCAGAGAAATTACAAAGCAATGCAGTGGCTCCTCTGATGTTATTAGTGATTCAACAATGATTTCTACCAGGCTCACCACACAAGTCCAGATCAGATGCACATTCAAAGTTCTGAAATTAGGAATTTTAACTCAAAACCCGCATTTGTGTATGCTTGCATTCATTTCTTACATCCGGGGGCCCCAACCTGCTCCACTGCAGCGGTGGATAGCTAGCCAATGCTGTTAAAAAAAATGTCCTTTTACTTTTTATAAATACACCCTCAGTGTCATAAATGACTTTAGAATGATAATTATAATTGTGCACCCCATTCAGTACCCAGTCCTGTATTTCCATCCTTATCCTAATGAGCTGCAAACACATTCATTTACTTCAGTATTTGTCCTTTGGTTTAAGTGGTTTGGAAAATTCAATGGATATTTACTTATCAACCATGATTTATTCCACAGGTTTTTTTATGCATGACATAATCCTGGTGTTTATTCAATAAACATTGAAAACCACAGGACATAATTACTCAATTAATGTTGTCCTAAGCCATTTCCCAGATGAGTTTATTTATGTAGAAAAAGCTGTTATCCTTGCCTTCTGGCCTGGAAGAAATAGCTGTGCGTCTTTATGTTCTGTACAGTGGCAAATAATAAAGCAATACTTGTAATAACAAAAATAGAATATGATATTTTCAATTGCCTACTGGCGCTAATATTAGAAAAGCTATGCTATGTATTCCTAAAGTGTAAGTAAAAACATACACTTTAGAGTAGATTAGGATACATTTGATAGCTGTCAGTATCCTTTCTAGGTAGATTACCCCCCTCTCTATGGGGTTTATACATTAAGGGCAAATAAACTGTGCACTTCGCAAGGGAATTTGCTCCAGAGCTTAGTAAATCAGGGGCGGTGCTAATGACATCCATCATCCAATCATATGCAAGCTAATTTTGATTTTTTTTTCCTTGCATGTGATTCTTTGAAAAATGAAGCTTCACCTCATTAACTGGGCTCTGGAGAAAATGCCCTTGCAGTGTGCAACTGCACTTGCAAAGTGCACTGTGTATTCACCTTTAGTAAATCAACCCTTTGTGTCAATCTACATGTCCTGGTGACCTTTCTCACCTAGACAGAAAGTGTTGTGAATTGCATTGTTTTACGATTGACTGCAGAAGAAATATGCAGGAAATCTTCCAATGGTGACATCTGTTCCAGTAACCACTCTATATAAAATGGGTGTTCCCCTCACTTTTTAGGACGTCATTTTTATCTGTGATAAGTCTGAAGAAAGAAAGAAGGAAAGAAAGAAAGGAAGGAAAGAAAGAAAAGAAGGAAAGAGAAGAAAAGAAGTAAAGAGAAGAAAAGAAAGAAAGGAAGGAAAGGAAAAAAGAAAGGGATGGGAAAGGGAAAGGGAAAGGAAAGGAAAAGGGAAAAAGGAAAAAAGAAAGAAAGGAAAAGGAAGGGAAGAAAAGAAAGGAAAGAAAGGGAAAGGAAAAGGAAGGAAGGGAAGAAAGGAAAAGGAAATGGAAAAGAGAAAAAGGAAAAGGAAAAGGAAAAGGAAAAGAGAAAAAGGAAAAGGAAAAGGAAAAGAGAAAAAGGAAAAAAGAAAGGAAAAGAAAAGCAAGGGAAAAAAAGAAAAGAAAGGAAAAGGAAAGAAAAGGAAAAGAAAAGGAAGGAAGAAAAGAAAAGAAAGGAAAAGAAAAGGAAGGAAGAAAAGAGAAGAAAGGAAAAGAAAAAGAGGAAAGCAAAGGAAGAGAAGAAAGGAAGAAAAGAAAGAAAAGGAAAAGAAAGGAAAGGAAAGGAAAAGAAAAGGAAGGAAACAAAGGAAAGGAAGGAAAGGAAAAAAAGGAAGGAAAGAAAAAAAGGAAAGGGAAAGAAAGAAAGAAAGGAAAGGAAAAGGAAAGGAAAGAAGGGAAGAAAGAAAGAAAAGAAAGGAAGGAAAAGGAAAGAAAGAAAGATAAAAGGGAAAGGAAAGGCAAGAAAAGAAAGGAATGAAGGAAAGAAAAATAGAAAAGAAAGGAAAGAAAAGAAAGTAACGAAATGGAAGGAAAGGAAAGGATCCAGCAGTTTGCAAAAAGACTGTTGAGTCTATATGAGTCCTCTCTCTTGAAGTTTTTCAATGTTACAGTACTGCAATTTAAAAAAAAACTTCAATGGAAAGTTTTGGATTTTCCATCCCTTTTAGTCCTGGTGAGAGTGGTCACCCAGGCAAATACAGTAAATCTTCATAACTGGGACACAAATATAAAAAAATATAAAAAAATTTCTTTCTGAAAAATTACATTCATTCCAAAATCGATTTTTAAAGCAAATTAAATTTTAAGTACCTTCAAATGACATTAGTCAAGTCATTGAATGTATAGTAGACAATTCTTGTACTAATGTCTTTTAATGTATGACCAGCTTAACACCTCCTCACGTTATCCAACATTTAAACAAAATGTTTTTGCCTAAAGTTCATAGATTTCACCATCCACAGTCCTTGAAAGACGTAGGAAAGTGTTATTTTACAGCACCTCCTGAGCATTAAACTACCACTTCTGGGTGGACTGACCCCTTGAGCAAGCTAATTTCATTCTTGTTTTTTAAATAATCATTGGTGACAGTATGAGCACACTGTTTCACAGCTCATTAAACTTTAGTGCTAAATTCTTCTACCATTGATCTAATGTGACTGAAGTGTTGCGAAATTTTGAAAATCTTCGTCTTTGAAATCTTTCTCAGACATCCTGAAACTCAAAATGCACAAAACTTGTATAAATATTCGCTGATGGCCAGGAAAGGTCAGGACTGTCAATGTTCCTACCAACTAAAGCTGTAACCTTTTCCCAAAAACATTCAACTCTCATTGCAGCAATTATGTTAATCAATCTTATTACACAGGAACCATATAATTAGAACTTTTTAGGTGACACCAATTACACCAACAGGCACACATTGCATTTAGCTGTGCATTCCAATAGTTAATAAAGAAAAGGGGATTTGGAAACAAAGCTTTAAAAGGAAACTATAATGATTTCCCAGCAAGCATTTATTAAGGATTGTTATTGTGCAGTTTTTCTTAAATTAATATTTGATGTGATTATCAAATGTTTACATGCATGCTGAGCCGTGTGTTTATTATGGCTTGGCATATGCAGATTTGTGGATTTTTCTGGATTTCATTACAATTACTGATCAACATTTTCTAAGATAAAACCAGGGCCGTCTACAAAATGCATTTTTACCACCCAGTCAGGCCTGACAAAGAGAGACAGGAAACAATTAAGGCACAATCATTGTGCAACACTACTAAGAAGATAAGCCTGCATTTGTAATACCCTAATATGGCTTACCCCATGTGCAAATATAATAGTTTGCAATAAAGAGACTATGGGTTTTATTTACCAAAGCTGGAGAGTGCAAAATCAGACTCACTGCTGCAACCAATCAGCTTCTAACCTCAGCTTGTTCAATTAGGCTTTTGGCAATAAAACCTGAAAGCTGATTGGTTTCTATGAGGAAGTGAGCCTGATTTTGCACTCTCCAGCTTTAGTAAATAAACCCCCATGTCATATTATTTATTAAAGTGTTACTAAACCCAGGACCCTGCATTCACTTTATCTGGTCTCCCACAAAACATAGAACATAGAAATGCATTTTTTTTAGTAAGGATAAACTGCTAAATACTTTTTCTCTTCAGCAGTATATAGCAGTCTTGTGACTTCTATCAGTGTCTCGACAAGTACTGGTTAAGGCCCGGTTCACACTGATGCGCTGTGATTTTGTTCCTTTTTTTGTCCTTTGTGAGGTGCGAATTTACCGCGATTTTACAGCGAATTTATCGTGATTTTACCGCGAATTTCAGGAGTTGGACATAGCTGCGATTGATATTCTAGCCAATGGAATCATAATGTAAAAAAAAAAAGGTGTTAACTTCCTGTGTACTTCCTGGTTTTTGTGGAGAGTAGTGTGGTGGAATTCGCATATATGTGAACCATCAATACGATTCAAGAATGATTTACATTGATGTCTATGGAGACTAAATTCGCAACGGAACGCAGTAAACTCGCACAAGACTCTTTTTTTAATCACATCGCATTTGTAGAGGAATGGCAACACATGTATGTGAACGACCGTCATTGAAAACAATGACTTTAGGGATGACATGCGAATTTAAAGTGTTTTTGACGCATCACATTCGTCATGAACTCGCATCACTGTGAACCGGGCCTAAAGCTTGTAGGAGGAGTTTTCATTCTCCTCTGACTGTCCTATGAGGCTGCAGGACCCCTGACCCTCTGTCTAGACAGTGCTTATTGGCCCTGTGCCAGTCACATGCACCCTCCAAAAAAAAACTCTCTAGCAATACATACAATACATACCAAACTGAGCATGTGAAGAGTGCCTCCAAGGCTCTGTACTATCAGTAGAGGGATTGGGGACAGTGGAAGAAGGGGGATCAGAGAAGACAGGATTTACAGCCTTTTGCGCGGGATTAACCCCTTAGATTCCATAGTGAGTAGATCACGCATGCTTTACTGCATATACAGACTGATTTTACTGTTGTGAGTTTAGTAACACTTCAAGGGCAAGGTAATAGAGTCTCTATAAAACCCTGGCTCACATATACCCATCTTCGCTGTACTCACCCAATGATTCTAGTTCTAATGCAGCTGCTGCACAATTCCCTAAACTCAGTTCCTGGTGGTGTTGCAGCCTACACAGGGTTTTCATGCACTATTCCCAACTCACACGTTCCCATAGAACTGGCTGTGTATGTAAGTGGATGCTGCAGTGACTACCGGTTGGAACCGTATATAGTCAGAGTGAGAGAATGTCACCAGCACACCATGGAGCTCCAGAATGGATCCAAAACTTTATTCAATGATCACATTGTTACAGCAAAAGCAATGTTTTGGAGCCTCGCAGGAACCCTTCATTGGGAATGTGGCATCTCATCCCTCATGTGACAGTGTTTGGGCCTGGGGACTGGCCACACAACTCAAACACTGCATCATGGGGGGGGAAGTCACAAGGCTCCCTATTGCCAGAAGTGCCGGGTATTTTGCAGCAGCTCTAATGGAGGAAGGAGCGGCATCGGGTATAAGTGGGTCCAGCGGGGAAGGAATGGAGAGCAACAGATTTGGTAAAGTGAAAGAATCTCTTTGAAGTGACCACTGTCATATGCATATTTAATTTTACATTAAAAAGTCTATAGCATCTTATTAAAGTAAATATGAATAAGTATGTATATCTAGTAATACATAGATTCAAAAATAAAACCCTTGATAAATCTAAAAGCCTCAATTCAGTCTGCATACTGTTTCACCTGTGCTTTATGTGCCTCTACTAGATAGCTAAGCCCAACATTGATTAGCGCATGCTGTTATCAACAATGCATCTTGTTTTTAGCATTAGCTGTTCATTGATTGATTCACTTGTTGCTTGCTCTTTGAAATACAGTACTTATTTTTTTTTCACTTAGTTGCCCCTCACTCCTGAGTGAGGCTTACCTTAACTTATGGAAAAAAGAATAAGCTATTACGCTGACTGGAACCCAACCGTCATTGAACGGGGCACATTAAAGGGCCATGAGAATGGTAGGGAACACCAGATAAAAAGGATGCAGCTCCTCTCAAATTAGGTCTTGACATCCTAATGCACATAAAAAAACAAACACAAGAGGGCGCCTCTATTTAGGTGTAGTGATTTAATTAACCCTCGATCTACTGGCTTTTTTTTTGTACCACCTTACACCACCAGAGTCCAATGGGCCCTGTACTATAGTTTGGTACATATAATGAATAAATGTTGGTACATATAATGAATAAAAGTTTTAGTATAATTATTTTTATTGTGAAACAGGGTAATTATGAATTTTATTTATAATTTTAGCTAGTAAAATATTGAATAACCATGAAATACTAAGCAATGCTTACTCATTTGGTGATAATAAAGTGTATTCTCCATATTTTGAACACCAACCGTGAAGCGTATTTCATCTTATATTATTTTGCACATACATTCACAGATAATGATAAAGTAATTGTCAATTGAGAGAAAACTGAAATTTTGATATGTAGGTGTAGGGCATAGGTAGTTAGAAAAGTTATACTAATATGATTAAAATTTTCACTGTCCACAGTTCAAACATACCACATTCAGATGTTCTTGACATACAGGTTTTTCTTGCACACACAACACACTGTTCGAGTTTTTCTGTCTTTGGTGTTAGGCCTCATGCACACGAGACGCCAGTGCAAACTCTGCTGAACACATGTTTTTAAAAGCTGAAGCCGGCGTTTAGAAACGCTCGTTTTGCCGCGTTTAGCCGCGTTTGCGTCTAAAAGCATCTGCAGAGCAGAAAATGACATTTTGCGACCCATTTTTGGGGCCCCATATCTCGGGGCCACTTGGTGCTAGCTCTAAGTGGCCCCAAGATATGGGGCCCCAAAGTCGGGTCGCAAAATGTCAAGCACTTCTGCAGCAGAGAATGACGTTTTACAACCCGACTTTGGGGCCCCATATCTTGGGGCCACTTGGTGCTAGGAACCCCAAATTTGAATATGTTATAGTGTTAGTCCAACTGTGTCACCAAATGTGGGGTTCCTAGCACCAAGTGTCCCCGAGATATGGGGCCCCAAAATCGGGTTGTAAAAAACACTTATAAACGCAAATGCGGCCAAACGTGGTGCCGCATTTGGCGTCTGAAACGTGGAAAACATTTGCGTCTGAACCCTTTTTTTGCTTCTGGAAAAACGAGGTTAAACGCAACTGCCTAAAAACGCCAAAAAACGAGACTGTGTACATGGACACATAGGATAACACTGAATGGGTTCAGGGGCAGTTGAAAAAAGTGTCCAACTGCCTCTGAACACGAGTTTAACAGCGTCTCGTGTGCATGAGGCCTTAGGGCAAATACTGCAATGTGCTTTCTTTCTTGGTGATTCTTCTGAGGTAGAAGTTTGAGGAACGTCAGGCCCCTCAGATACTCCAGTCAGTGCTTTCTCAAGATTTGTAAGGAAAATCTTCCTTTTGTGCAATTTACTTGCATTTCAGTCTGGTTTTTACGACATCCAGATTATGTAGGCGCTAATAGCACTAACATCCAACATGTTATAAAATATAACTATTGGCCATCTTCTGGTCATTCGTTTAGTACTGTAAGTACGAACCAACTGATCCAACGTATCAACGCCTACTTTTGTCTCATTGTATGACTGAATCATCTCTGTTTTTTTTGTCTTCTCGGTTTTGAACAGTAGGTTGGGAATGCATAGAGCTCAAGAGGGTAACGACTTTGTTTTTCTTGGGACAGTATGATGCAATCATCACTTCTTTCTGGAAACCAAACAGAGTAGAGTAGACATTTCGTTTTCTTGTGGTCACAAATTCTTGGGGCAGTCCTTTTTTGTTTTTATGAATTGTTCCAAAAACTGTGATTTTCTTCTCCAGTAATGTTTTTGCTAACTGCAGGCTTGTGAAGAAGTGATCACAAGTGAAGTTTCTTCCAGAATATAATATTCCTTGAGCCAAATCCATTACCACTCGCTCCCCCTGATTCACTTCCCTTCCTTTGGTCTTGACATTTCCCGGTGTACACCTGCATAGCTTTGATAAAGGGGTCCTCCTTTCTGCCCTGAAACATGTAGCCACTTCCCCTCCACTTCCTGTCTTCACCCAGTTGTGAGAGGTGCTGTTTTGGAGACACAGCCATCTTGCCACTTTTGGAATCTGCTGATGCTTATGTTCCAGCCTGAAGCCTGACAGGTGCCCTTCCTATAAGAACTCTGCTTCAGCTAGCCACATGCCCGCTGAGCTCTGCAGCCTCACAGTGATCCTATGAAGGTCTATATATGGGTTTATGACAAGCCTTGATCCAGCGATCTTCACTGTGCATCCCCAACCTGAGCAACACAGCCTGTCTTCTGAAAATGCATGCTTTATACTGTACATAGGAAAGCCATACTGGGAGAGATTGTTTGAGGATGCCATGTCTACAGGGAATGAATAGGTTTGCATCACACATGTGCAGTACAAAGCGGCCATTTTTTGAAGGAAAGGCTTACTTTGGAGAAAATATGTATATATATGAAACATGTAGCTCTAGATCTTTGCTCCAATAAGATGTATTGAAACCAATGTTACCACAAGCCACATTATCGTTCATTCTGAATGGTACCCCAAACATACATGTACAGTAGACCTAAAACCAAATGTGCGTTGTGGTGCAGTGTGTTACAAAAAATAGTGCAGGTACAGGGCACCTGCATAAAATTCAGGTACGGTACTTTATTCTCTATTCAATACCTTTTTTATCTGGATGGAACTTTTCCAGAGACTTTTGAGTATGTCTACTTAGACCCTCAGACATATTGCCCCATGTCTTGATAATGTTGACTATTGTTGCAGCAGAGAACTAGGAGTGGATATCTGTGCACATTCCTAGATCTTCGGCCCTACTGTCAAACTGTGTCATTGGTCTATGAGATAAAGTCAATTATATTCAGTTAACTGATGGATACTGGGAACCAAACCTTTAGTGAACTCTGGTTGGGGCTGGTATTGACACAGCCCTAATTGATCCACAATGGCTCAAAAGTGATATGGTCCAGAAATATTTAGACAGAATAAAGGTGCATAAAGCACCTGGACCAGATGGTATCCACCCACGGATCCTAAAAAAATGGAGCTATGTAATTTCAAGACCATTGTTTCTAATATTTAGGGACTCATTAATGACTGGAATAGTACCACTGGATTGGTGTAGAGCCAACGTGGTGCCCATATTTAAAAAGGGATCAAAGTCTTTACCAGATAACTATAGACCTGTTAGTTTAACTTCTATATTTGGGAAGTTATTAGAGAGTTTATTAAAAGACCACATAGATGAGTTCTTGCTGGAAAAAAATATTTTAAGAAACAGACATCATGGATTCATGAAAGACAGAAGTTGTCAAACAAACCTGATTTCTTTTCATTAGGTGGTAAATAAAACCTTGGACAAAGGTATGGCTGTGGATGTGGTATACTTTGATTTTGCAAAATCATTTGACACAGTTCCCCACACACGGCTAATGTGTAAGGTAAATTCTACAGGCTTGGGAAGATCAATTTGTAAATGGATTGAAAACTGCCTAAAAGACCGGATTGAGAGAGTAATGGTTAATGATTTTTACTCTGAGTGGTCTAAGGTTATCAGTGGTGTACCCCAATGTTCAGTGTTGGGACCCTTACTTTTTAATATCTTTATAAATGTTATAGGGTCTGGGATTAAAAGTACCATCTCAGTGTTTTCAGATGACACCAAGCTATGCAGTGTAAAAGCGTCCTTACAGGATGTCTCCAATTTACAAGCCGACCTCAATGGATTGTTTAATTGGGCAACTGTGTGGCAAATGAGGTTTAATATTCATAAATGAAAAGTTATGCACTTGGGGGCTAAGAATATGCATGCATCATACATACTAGGGGGAGTACAATTGGGGGAATCCATAGTGGAGAACGATCTGGGAGTTTTGGTAGATCATAAGCTTAATAATAGCATGCAATGCCAAGCTGCGGTTTCTAAAGTAAGCAAAGTCCTTTCTTGTATTAGGAGAGGTATGGACTCCAGAGAGAGAGATATTTTTGCCCCTGTTCAAATCATTCGTAAGACCTCGTCTGGAATATGGAGTTCAGTTTTTGGCACCAGTTCTCAAAAAGGATATCGGGGAACTGGAGGAAGTACAGAGAAGGGCAACCAAACTGATAAGAGGCATGGAGGAGCTCAGTTATGAGGAAAGATTAGAGGAGCTGAATTTATTCTCTCTTGAGAAGATGAGATTAAGGGGGATATGATCAACATGTATAAATACATAAGTGGTCCATATAGTGAACTTGGTGTTGAGTTATTCACTTTAACCACTTCAGCCCTGGAAGATTTGGCTGCTGAATGACTGGGCCATTTTTTCCGATTCGGCACTGCGTCGCTTTAACTGACAATTGCACGGTCGTGCGAGGCTGCACCCAAACAAAATTATTTTTTGGTAAAGAACATACCAAAAACATATTTTTGGTAAAAAAATCGCAATAAGCGTATATTGATTGGGTCGCGCACAAGTTCTAGCGTCTACAAAATAGGGGATATATTTATAGCATTTTTATAATTATTATTTTTTTTTTACTAGTAATGGCGGTGATCTGCAATTTATATCAGGACTGGGACATTATGGCGGATACATCGGACACTTTTGACACTATTTTGGGATCACTGGCATTTATACAGCAATCAGTGCTATAAAAATGCACTGTTTACTGTATAAATGTCACTGGCTGGAAGGGTTAACACTAGGGGGCGATCAAGGTGTTAACTGTGTTCCCTCAGTGTGTTTCTAACTGTAGGGGGAGGGGACTGACCTAGAGGAATTGACGGATCGTGGTTCCATGCTATTAGGAACACACGATCTGTCACTTCTCACAGAACAGGGTTTTGTGTGTTTACACACACACGTCCCTGTCCTGTCTCTCGTGCCTGCGATCGCTCGTGGCCGGTCATATAGCTATGACAGTTCGCGGGATCGTGCCGACCTGCCGCAGTATAATGACGGCGGCTGGTCGGCAAGCGGTTAGGGTCATTATAGAGGACAAGGGGACACTCTTTACGTCTAGAGGAAAAAAGATTTAATCTCCAAATACGGAAAGGTTTTGTCACAATAAGAGCTGTGAAAATGTAAAGTAGACTACCTCCAGAGGTGGTTCTGGCCAGCTCAGTAGATTGCTTTAAGAAAGGCCTGGATTCTTTCCTTAATGTACATAATATAAATGGGTACTAACATTTATAGATAAAGTTGATCCAGGGAAATCCGATTGCCTCTCGGGAAGTCAGGAAGGAATTTTTTCCCTTGCTGTAGCAAATTGGATCATGCTTTGCTGGGTTTTTTTTGCCTTCCTCTGGATCAACTGTGGGTGAAGGATTGTGTATATGGGATTTTATGGTGTTTTTTTAGTCGAACTGGGTGGACTTGTGTCTTTTTTCAACCTGACTAACTATGTAACTATGGTTATAGAGTATTAGAGGGCTCAGGCTATTATTAGGTTAGTACTTTGAAAGATAGATGAGGCTGCCCTTGCTACAAGTCTTAGTAGTCTTTGGGGTGTATATGGCCACAATTGGAATCCTTTTATCCCAGAGGTCAGTCAGAGGACAGACTGGAGAGATCCAATGTACTTAAAGTGGAGTTCCGCCTGGGTAAAAAAGAAATAACAGTCAGCAGCTACAAATACTGCAGCTGCTGACTTTTAATATATGGACACTTACCTGTCCAGGGAGCCTGAGATGTCGGCACCTAAAGCCGACCCATCCCTCAGCTCCGGGTGCAGGTGCCGGCATCCTTACTAAGGGAAACAGGAAGTGAAGCCTTACGGCTTCACAGCCTGTTTCCTGCTGCGCATGTGTGAGTCGCGCTGGGTTTTCTGAATGGTCCCTGCTGTCTTCTGGGACCCGTATGTCTCCCAGAAGGCAACAGGGGAAGGAGGAGGGGGCGGACATGGCGTAGTTCACCGCACAAGATTGCGGCAATCTTTCCTTGGAAGTGGGACCAGATACCTGGATTTGACAGATATCCGCTCCCCCCTCCCCCTGAAAGGTGCCAAATGTGGCATCAGAGGGGGGGAGGAATCCGATTTGCAGAAGTTTCATTTCTGGGTGGAACCCTGCTTTAATTTTCTAGCCAAACCAACTATGTCTGATGTACTGGTGTCACAATGCCTGTAGAGAGGTAGCTCTTCATTCAGAGTGGCAACAGATGTCACCAAAACCATTATTTAATTTACCTTCCTCTAATTAAGTCACCAGTAGCCAAAAGAGGCCAGGAAAGAACTGCTACTACATGAACAAAGTTATTTATTACATTTCTATCCAATAGTCACCCAATATTTCATTTTTGGTAGTTATCAAAGGGCTAAACTACCTCCCAGTTTCTTCTGTTAGTGAGTCCACACTCTATTAGTCCACTTTATTCTCTGTTTAAGTGTTACTAAACCGACAACAATAAAATCAGTTTGTATATGCAGTAAAGCATGCTTGTTTTCTCACTGTGGAACCTAAGGGGTTATTGCAGTGTATTGTGTAAAAAGCCTGTTTGATCCTGTCTTCTCTGATCCTCCCCTTCCACTGTCCGCAATCCATTTCCTGATAAGGCAGAGCCTTTGGAGTCACTCTGCACATGCTCAGTTTGGTGTGTATTGCTAAAGATTTTTTTTTCTTGGGAGGGTGCACAGGGCCAATCAGCATTGACAAGACAGTAAGTCAGGGGCCCCGCAGGACCATAGGGCATTCAAAGGAGAATGAAAACTCCTCCGACAAGCTTTAACCAGACACTGATAACGTAGAAGTCACAAGACTGCTATATACTGCTGATGTGAAAAGGTATTTAGCAGTTTATATTTACTAAAATAATTGTATTTCCATGTTCTGTGTACTGTTGGAGACCAGATATAGTGAATGCAGGGTCCTGGGTCTAGTAACTTTTTAAATTGTTTATTTATTTTTACTAAAAAGAAAGCATCAGGGGGTGCAGGGACATGTAAAGGTAAGTAGGAATTCCCAGGAGGGCATGAACTTAGTTGGGAAATACGGCAGGGAAAGCTTTCTGTTGGTTCATTCAAGATATATCTCCCTCCAGGCTCTCTCAGTACTGGTCCTTTAAATGTGTCCAGATTTTTTCATAGCGTCTGCAGTACTGCGTGCTTGCTCACAGCTCTGCTTTAATTGCTTAGAGACTTCACAGCTACAGTACTTATTTTACAACAAATCCAGATTTTGAATCAGACTGAGTTTTTTCAATTTAACTATATACCTGTGCATCTGCTACCGACAAGCCATTTTCAGTATTAACGCAGCATGAAGCTGAAAAGGTGGAAAACAGAATGTACTGTGCTTAGCCTTGAATCTCTAGGTGAGACAGAGCGCATTGCTTGGGTAAAGTATAGTGTGCAACACTTGACACATCACAAGTAGAACAACAGGGACACAAGACATAGTGCCCTGGATGATGATGAGATGTCAGGAGGAAAGCTGCATTCATGTGTCTTACATAATGTTTCCTTCATTCAAAGAAGACAATAAAACCATCCATATGCTGTACCTACCCTTCTGCCCCGTCTTTGTTTATTAAATTCTTTCTCTATCTGCAAAGCATTTTTTTTTGGTGAACAAAACAATACTTTTATACAAAAGCAAAGCAGTTAAAGTGCATCTAAAGCCCACATGTGTGAACAAAACCATGCTTTTATAAAAAAGACTGTAAAAAAATGATTAAAAGTATTTAAAAAAAGCAGATAAAGTGCGTCTAAGTCCTAAATTTTATTTTTTTGTGCTAAAACCATTTTTAATAAAAAAGGATGAAACGCATAAAAAATATAAATTATTAAAAAAAAAGCAGTTAAATTGTATGTAAAACTAAAGCTTTATTCTTTTTTGTTTTGTTTGTTTGGATAGAGTAGAAAATGACTTATTTCTATTTTTGCTGTCTATCTGTCTTTGGGTAGATTTCCTTTACCCCCTGTCTTAGAGGCGGAACAGGAAGTGAGAGGAAGTCTGTCCAAAGTTAGGGCCCAAACTCTCTATCATCCAAACAGGCCCCAATTGAAAATGTCTTCTCAATTCCTGTTTTGGTGACAACTGTAGAATGTTGGATCTTCCCATTACTTTCAGCTCTGGTGTTGGCTGTCACCAGAAAATACAGACAAGGAGAATCATTCCAGCAGGGACATAGACATCACTAAAAATCTGACGCAGCTTCTTTTTTACGCTATGCAAAAAAAAAAAAAAGGTTTACACATATTTTTAACAGTGCCTCATCAAAAAAAGGTTTTATATTTTCTTTAATAGTGCCTTACTTTCATCACTGCTGGTCAGGATGATAAAAATTTGGTTTTAATTTCTCAGAAACGTCAGCAAAAATTGAAGAAACATTGCTATTTTGGTGAAATGCTTTGGAGGCAATGTAAAATGTACAATTCTTTTAAATTCTTTATTTACTGTGACTCCATAAGACATAGAGTAACAAATCAGACTTTTATCCATAACATTAAAGGCCATGAACAGTAAAAGATAACCATGACACTATCTGACTTGTAGAAAAACATTTTGCACTAGAAAGGTCTGGATCGTTGGCTTCAGGTCTAATAGACTTGCAGGGAACAAGGCCTTGGTTATAAGTTTTTGGGTATGTCAGATGAGAATCTGTAATAGGTAGATCCATAGGTCGCCTGAAGGGGAACTGAACATAACTTCCCGCAGTAGAAATGTATATGTTATTTAAGCATAGGGAAATTAGTGGAGTTGGGAGTGGGACCCTCTGAGGAAGGAGAGTAAAGGAAGAGAATAGAGAGCAGTGTTAACTTTGGCACCAAATTTTGATTTAGTTTTAGTTATAGTCTTTTGACTAAAATTCTATTTTAGTTTTAGTCCCATTTTAGTCATCTGCAATTGTTTTAGTTTTAGTCGTATTGTTTTTATAAATTTTGTCTTGATAAACGAGCGATGTCTTGATATACAAGTAGCATCACGTCAAAACAGGGTATAAAAGAGAAGAGAGGCACCTCTAAGTGTAGCAATATGGTTACATGTAATGAAGGTAGAACATTTAGCAGCTCACATGGTTGATGATTAAAAGAGGCACATCTAAGTATGCAGGCATCCGGGGCAAAGCTGTCAACATAGACCATCCTCCGCACCACCATCGACGTCATCCCTTCCACGCTGCGCTCCACGAGTGCTTCAAGCCACACTTTCAAATTGCTTTACAGGAGGGTAGTCTTCCCGGTCACGATTGCAGACTGACAGAGGTGAGAGCCGGCGGTGCGGAGGATGGTCTATGTGGACAGCTTTACCCGGAATGCCTGCATACGTAGATGTGCCTGTTTTAATCATCAACCATGTGAGCTGCTAAATGTAGATTTATTAAATGTAACCATATTGCTATGCTTAGAGGCGGATTTCTTCTCTGTAGCTCTTACTGGATTTTGTCTAATCCCCTTGTGGAGGCTGCCATTTGTGGATGGACATTTTATGGTTACACAACCTATTACATTGCTATAATCTTTTTATATGGACTATAAACTGAAAGACTTATGAAAAAATGGTTGTGGAACGAATCATCTGAGTTTACATTATTTCTTAAGGGGAAATTTGCTTTGATATACAAGTGCTTTGGATTACAAGCATGTTTCGGAAAGTGTTATGCTCGCAATCCAAGGTTTTACTGTATCATGTTATTATTTATGATATTAAGTTTTGAACAAGCTCACAGATACAGATTTAGCCACTCTGGATGATCTGAGGAAGCCTGTAATGCTGCACATTGCTCTGGATGGTGGTCTGAGGTGAGGCCTGTAATCCACAGTGCTCTGGGATGGTGGTCTGACTCTGAAAGGCCTGTAATGCTGCACAGTGCTCTGGACAGTGGTATGAGAGGCCTGTAATGCTGCACAGTGCTCTGGTTGGTCCTCTGAGCTGAGGCCTGTAATCCACAGTGCTCTGAGATGGTGGCCTGACTCTGAAAGGCCCGTGATGCTGCACAGTGCTGGATGGTGGTCTCAGGTCTTAGGGATGGCCTGTAATGCACACACAGTGCTCTGGATGGACGGTGGTCTGAGGGGAGGCCTCAGGACTGTAATTGTAATGTACACACTCATAGTGGGTACTCTCTGCTCTGGATGGCCGTCATTGTGACTTGTGAGTCAGTATTGGGACTCTCATCGGGACCTGTTGCACAGTACTGCTCTGGTCTCTGGATGGTTGTCTGAGGCCTGTAATTCTGGCTGCACACAGTCGCTTGCTTGCTGGGAGTGGAAGCAGGCGAAGCCCCATGGAAACCAGAAGTTAGTTCACGAGGGTATACGTCCCTGTCTCACATTTTCATTTTGTTTTAGTTAGTTAATGAAAATGGAATTGATTTTCGTCATAGTTTTTATAAGCGGACGAAAATGTGGTGTACTTTTACATCTAGTTTTCGTAACTGTAAAAATGCCACTGATGAAAATTTTGAGGAAAACGTTATCGTTGCCGAAATTAACCCTGATAGAGAGTGGTCAGGAGAGAGGAAAAAAAGGGGGATATAGGGGAGGCACAGATAGGCAGGGAGTCGGACACAGTGTTAATCTCCCTGTGTGGAGTTGGAGGTTAGGAGAGCCTGATATCTCTCAGAGAAAATAAATGGAGTCCAATAGAACCATGTTTTCCTAAAGCAGGCTTCTGGTTTATGTAAGGAGACTGTGAGGTCCTCCATATGCCAAATATCGTTCACCCTGCTGATTCATTGTCCAACTTTGGGTGGAGTTGGAGATTTCCACTGTGCTGAGACACACGCCCTGGGACTGGTGATCTTTACGCTTGGACAATGAGCTAAGATGTAGCAAGCAAGCAGCTGGATCCTGTTGAATCCAGCCAGACCATTGAATTTCTGTATCAAGGCACAAAACCTTGCCAAAAGATGCGGATCAGTGGACAAGACCAAAAAATGTGGAAGAGCGTGCCCCTGGATTCATCACATTTCCAGCAATTGGGGTCAACGTCAGGGTGAAACGGATCAGGAACTCTGTACCATCTAGTGAGCCGTTTATAACCAGATTTTTGCAATCTCAATGAAATTCAAGAATTGTGCATAAAGAACAAGATAAATTCCCTCTGTTCAGAGGTCAAGGTTGTGTTCAAGTCATTCTCCCATTCAGTTATGAAGGATGCGGTGTAATTATCCTGAGGGGAAAACAGTGTAGAATATGCGGTGGAGAGGACATGTCGGATAGGACGAGAGTTGTCACAGCTTTTTTTCGAGAACTAGTAGAACTAGAGAGAAGGACAGGCTAGGGTATAATAGAAAGAAGGTAGTGCCAGAGTTGAGTTTCTTGCCAGATCAGCAAAGTCAATGATAATATAGATTGGATCTCCGAAAAAGATCCACCATGGCTTCGGAAATCTCTTACCCTAAATTTTTTCACCCCAAGGAATGCGTGGAATCTGGGGTCCGACATTCCTGAAGGGAAATCTGGCTTTCCTATTACTGGCAACATGGGAGAGTTGGATGAGGAGTTCATTGCACTAGGACTGGCCCAAAGGGACACTTTATATTTAGTGTCTATAATGAGAAAAGCCCTTGACCGACTGTCAGGGCTGGACTCAGCCCTTCCTTCTCTGAGCTGGCCACACAGCTGTGGGCTACATGCCAGCTCCCATCTCTCTCCACAGTTACCCAGCTGTTGTTGATTCTGCTCGTCAGTCCTGCTTACTTAAAGTCATCCAGCTCACTTAATCTCTGCCTTCGCCTTTGTCAACATCACAGAGACTTTCTCCTGCGTTCCTGTTGAAAACTTGCTTGGCTGACGTTCCTTCTGGCTCCTGATCCTGCTTGTTGTACTACTACATTTATCTCTGGCTCTCTGACATTTGTTTGGCTGACTACCTGATCCGGTTACTGAACTCTGGCTTGTTTTGACTGCGCTTACTCTGTTTACCTTATTATTATTATTATTATTAAACAAGTGTGATTTAACTATACTTCTGTCTAGGTCTGATTCATGGTTCCTGATACTGACGACGGACAAGAGGAATGTAACCATGGGAGAGTCCATAGGGGATGGAAGACCTGGCTTGTTCTAAGGAGACCCATAGCTTAGTTGTCACATGGTTGCACCAGTCCAGAACCCTATTGAGGTGAGCAGCCTGATAGTAGTAAAACCCATTGGTGAAGCCCAGTTCTTTAAGTAGGTTTGGAATTGATGTTTCCAGGCAGGTCACAAAGGAAAGGAAATCGTCTGAATATGCGGCAACTTTGTGGATTGTCTTGTTGACCTGTATATTATTAATGTCATGGTTCATCCTGATTTGTCTTTATAGGGGCTCGATGGTCAATATGAAAATAAGGGGATGGAGGGGGAAGACTTGGCGTGTAGCATTGGCCAGAGTAAAAAGAAAGTACCCCTGTCGGTCTTAGTGGGACTGGTGTAGGGTGTTTATACATTTCATCATATTGGCCCTGATACCAATGTATCAAAGCATACTTTTTATAAACCTGAATTAACATGGTTTTTAAGACTGCACTGGGCTATAAATATCTCCTTAGACCTGTTCTGGTGCCAAAAAATTACCCTCATCCATATCAATTTTTTTTTCACAGAAAATAAGACAGCAAAAAATGTAAAATTTCTAAATCTGAGCATCAATATACAAATACAATTTTAATGCATAAAAAAAGGAAGAAACTAAACACAATTTCAAAGAACACCAAATAAACTAAACTACCTTTAAAACCACACCTTCTAAATAGATAATGAAGAGACAATCTATGTTTTAAAGCAAATTTGCAATTGGATGAGTGAAACAGAGAGATTTTGCTTCAGTGAAACTATGCCACTGGTGAAACTGATAAATTTGTGTCGAAATCCATTTTTCTGAAATAACTCTGACTATCCCTTTTTATTAGCCCACGCTTATAATCTGCTGTATGTGCAAGTTAAAGCCAGAATCTGACTGCAAAGAGCATCAACATCAACTAGCACCGCCTAGTCTTTGTCTTTACACATGCACCAAGCACACTGGCACTGTTCTCTATGGCCAGTACAGCTTGGCACAGACACCGCAATGCAGTAGGAGCACTAAGCTAGTGAACACTGTGCTGGCCTTTGGCCATGTTACTTCTAAGTTCTATTGAGGTGCACTATTCCACTCATTGCAGGAGATAGGCTTGGGTAAAGGCACAATACTCATTCTATATATAATCCACCTGTTCTTTAATTAAATACAATTTTCTGGTACGTTAAAAATGTATAATGTGTCATAATCTTCGTTCAAGTGTCTTTGTAAAGTCTAATTATCAAACTGAGGCCAGAGAGGCGGACACACCTCCTCACCTTGGCTTTGAATTTAATTTTCACTGCGGAGAAGACAGACAAGCCTACTCATTGTGGAGAGAAAATATTCTATAGCTCCAGCGTTCTTTGTAAAAGGAAGTAATGGATTTGCCAGCAGTTTAAGGGATTTTGCCTAGCAATTAACAGCAACAAGTAGATACCTGAAAGGAAATAAAGGCTTGGAAAAAAAAAAAAAAAAGAAGCTTGCTAGAAGTGCCACGCAGTACTTGTCAGCCATCTGTCGCCCTGTGCAAGGGCTGACAAGGGTCTATAAGTGTCCTGTTGTGCTGATCAAAGAGGTAAACTTCATTGTAAGTTTTTTTTTTTTTTTTTAAGAAAATAGGAATCCAGAACGTTCTGCCACATCCCCTTAGATAGAGGATTCAATCACAAAAATGTAAGAATTCCAAGAATAAGATATTTAGTTACATAGTTACTAAGGTTGAATAAGGACACCAGTCCATCCTGAGTGAGTGTCTACAATTGTCCCTATCCCTGTACTTTGTGTCTCATTAAGATGCTCCTCTATTATATCATTATTTATTTAAGGTACCATATAGCACCGTCAATTTACGCAGAGCTCCACACATACATCGCACACTCACATCAATCCCTACCCTCAAGGAGTCCCCAACTCACATTCATATACTAGGGCCAATTTTGGACAGAAGCCAACTAACCTACCAGCATGTCTTTGGAGTGTTGGAGGAAACCCACACAGGCACAGGGAGAACATGCAAACTCCAGGCAGGTAGTGTCGTGGTTGGGATTTGAACCAGCGACCCTTTTTACTGCTTGGTGAGAGTGCTACCCACTACACTACTGTGCGGCCAATATATATATCTGCTTAGCATACTATTAGGATACGTGAACTTCTCTTGTTTTTTTTTCTTATTGAAAGTAGAACTCCAAAAAGGAAAAAACTGTTATGCCCCGTACACACGGTCGGACTTTGTTCGGACATTCCGACAACAAAATCCTAGGATTTTTTCCGACGGATGTTGGCTCAAACTTGTCTTGCATACACACGGTCACACAAAGTTGTCGGAAAATCCGATCGTTCTAAACGCGGTGACGTAAAACACGTACGTTGGGACTATAAATGGGGAAGTGGCCAATAGCTTTCATCTCTTTATTTATTCTGAGCATGCGTGGCACTTTGTCCGTCGGATTTGTGTACACACGATCGGAATTTCCGACAACGGATTTTGTTGTCGGAAAATTTTATCTCCTGCTGTCCAACTTTGTGTGTCGGAAAATCCGATGGAAAATGTCCGATGGAGCCCACACACGGTCGGAATTTCCGACAACACGCTCCGATCGGACATTTTCCATCGGAAAATCCGACCGTGTGTACGGGGCAGTATGGATGAAAAAATAGGTTATGTATCCTGAATTGGCCCTTCTCATCTGCCCCCCACCTCCTCACTCTTTCACCATTACATTTAGTATCTTTTTTATTTTTGGAAATACCTTTTTTTTTAACAGTGGCCCCCCACTTACACATTCTTTACTTAGGAAATGATGACTCATAACTCACCTGCAGCCTCCTAGGATATCAATGTCATAAATGCAGGAGGCTGTTCTAAAGTATTGCATTGTTTGAAGCCTTCAACCTATTCAAGACTTACTGGAATTACTGAGCATGCACCAGATCAAGGGCGTGTTGTCAGAGGGCGGCTGTGCAAATGAGGAAGAGATGACCAGCTCTTCATTATGGGTGTCTTAAGATGGCTCTAAGGATTGGAGAAAAGGACAATGAGGATGCAGGCTTCTTGAACCCATTGGGAAAGAGAGCCCTGACTGTTGGGGGCATAACCAGGGCGGAGATGGTGACTAGGGGTCACGGTGGATTGGTGGGGGGACGGAGTGGGGTTGGGCCTGAGCTCACTTAGGTGGTTGCCCCAGGGGATTCTGGGCCTTTTTGGTGAAGAAGATCGGTAAGAGCTGAACCCCACCCTGTCCCTCCAACCATGGATACCGAGCTCCTTCTGGCCAGGGTCCGAGAGATGGCTCTTCAGGGTCAGGCAGGGTGGCTTTTCTCCCTCCTGACCCCTGGGGATTCCTCTCCTATTCCTACACCTGATCCCCCTCAGGATCCCCCCCCCAGGGTTAGAAGGCGAACTCGTCCGCCTTCCCGCCTCAGCCCCAGCCCCTCTAGGGCCTCCTACTGCTCTCCTCCACATTTTTCCTCTCCCTCTCCCCCCCCTCCTGCACCTGTCTCCCCCCTGCCTGCCCCGACGGGGAAGGCCCCTTCCTCTGTCAACCCCCGTAGTTCGCCGGCGCGTCGGAGGTCCCCTGTGCGGGCTAAGGCCTCTACTCGGGCCTCCTCGCGCTGTCCCCGCTCACGCAGCCCCCGCGCCAGTGTTCGCCCCCCCCCTCTCCCCCCTGCTAATACAGGAGGCGGCCGGGCTGGAGCCGCAGCGCTCCCCGGCCCCCCCCTTCCTTCCCAATGTGGTGTCAGCATACCTCCGGCCGCGGATGGCGGGGGGGTGCTGAGCGGCGGATCCGTTTTCTCCTCCGCCGGGCGTCCCTCCGGGACGAGGGGGAGGAGGAGGCGGGTCGGGCGGCCGGCCGCTGCTGCGTCCTCTGCAGCTGTCCTCGGCGCTGGTGATGTTCGCTCCGCCGGAGACTTGGAGCGGGACCGGCGCCATCTGGTGGACGCAACGCTCCCTGCGCCTGACTGGGCGGGAGATTTGAATCTCCACACGCCACAGCTGGATACTAGGCACATTGGGCAGCGCAGCAGTGTGGTGTGTGGAGATGTACATGATTGGCCACAGCACCGTCCCCCTGCGCCCGCCTGGGCGGGCATGGGATCACTAGTGCAGGATCTATCCTGTGGAGTTCCTTCTGTGCCCGGCAGGGCAGGGGACAGGTTTCTTCCCTCCACGTCCCAGGTTGCGGGGATTGGCGGAAGGCACATTTCCCCTGCGCCCGACAGGGCGGGCAATGTGCAGTTTACCCCTCCCCCGCTGATACCCCGTGCACACCGGCAGCCTTCTGCGCCCCGCAGGGCGGAGGCCAGCCGGGTGCGTTTGACCTCCACCCCAGCGGTGGGGCAACCGCTTCCCTACGCCCCCGTCCGGGCTGGCGGTCCTGATGGGATGCCTGCACCGGTTGCCCAACATCATCCCCCTGCGCCCGCCAGGGCGGGGGATCTCAGCTCCAGACCCGGGCTGGCGGCAGCATCCGCCCCGGGTCAAACAAGAGGAGCAGACAGGTGTACCTGCCGTTGCTCAGCCTCTGTCCATGGTCAGTCGGATTCGACCGGGTCCGTGGTTGGACCCCCGCCCTTGGACCTTTCCTTGAATCGGGACAGCCCAGCAGATTACGCGGCCCGCCTACGCTTACAGCCCTCCGGGATCGCCTTGGAGCCGGATTCGCTGCCGGGCCCGGTGGCCGATCGTCCATCACCCGCGATGCCTCCTCGTCCAAGTGAGTATGACTGTGAGTTAATTTGGGGTAGAGCTGCTGATGCTTCCGTATCGGGCCCGGATGACCGCATAGCGTCGGTTGTGAAATCAGTTCTCTCTAGTATGGGTGTCTCGGGATCTCCCAACCCTACCTCCACTTATGGGGGTGCGTTATGGGCAGTGTCGCCGACGGGTACCCACTTGGCGGACGAAACAAAAGAAAAGATGTGGCGTCGCGAATTTGTCGACTTTCTTACCCTCGTTCCGCCGGATAGGGAGACGATCGACAAATCTCGACGGGTTGACGTATCGGCGCAGGGTGACAAAACCAAACAGCTTCCTAGAACGTTCGGGAACTGGCTGCAGGGGTTTTGTGCCTATGCGAGTACTATGTGAGTACTCTGTGAGCGGTTCCCGGAGCTGGCCACTTCGTTATTTTGCTATTTAGACCTTATTTGGGGTGCATACAAGGTCTATGGGGGTCAGTGCTGGTTCCATTATGACACTCAATTTCGGCAGAAAATGGCGGCACGTCGGGAATTTCGTTTTGATTGTCAGGACGGTAGCCTGTGGTTGCTGCTTATGTGCCCTCACAGGCCTTCGTCCTTTCAGTCCGCGGTCGGCGCCCCTCAATCCGGAGCGTCGGCCGCTCCAAAGAAGGGTATCTGCTGGCTTTTCAACGAAAGCCACTGCAAGTGGTACTCCGCCTGTCGTTTCAGGCATGAGTGCTCCAGTTGTGGAGGGGCTCACCCCGCCAGCAAGTGTTTTCGAAAGGGAAAACAGTCGTTTTCCAGACCCGGAGCCAAGACCGACATTCTTAAGCCGGAGGACGCCGGTGAACGTCATAAAGATGCTTCCTTGGCTAGACCGGTACCCCCTTCGTAGAGAGGCCCTGATTCTGCGGGACGGTCTGGACCGCGGTTTCTGGATCCCCTTTACCCCATTGGACGCCCCGACCATGTCTCACAACTTAAAATCGGCGGAAGAATTTGAGTCCGTCGTGGCCGAGAAGCTCTGGAGGGAATTGGAACTGGGAAGAATGGCAGGCCCATTTGATCTCCCTCCTTTCCACAACATGAGGGTATCCCCTCTCGGCGTGGTCCCGAAAAAGGCGGAGGGAAAGTTTCGCCTCATTCATCACCTTTCCTACCCTTCTGGCTCCTCGGTGAACGATGGCATTGACAAGGAGGAATCCAGAGTGCACTATGCGTCCTTTGACAGGGCGCTTCAGCTGGTCAGGGCAGCGGGACAGTCTGCCCTTCTGGCAAAAGCGGACATTGAGTCCGCATTTCGCCTCCTCCCGGTCCATCCGGACTGTTTCCACCTCCTGGGTTGCTACTTTCAGGGTAGCTATTTTTTCGACATGTGCCTCCCTATGGGTTGTGCCATCTCGTGTTATTTTTTTGAGCTATTTAGTAGCTTCCTTGACTGGGTGGTCACCCAGGAGGCAGGTATTCAGTCCATTCTGCATTATCTTGATGACTTTCTTTTTGTGGGTCCAGCGGGCAGTGGGCGGTGTCTGCGGCTGCTCAATGTTTTTCAGGATACATGCCGGCTTTTCGCCGTCCCGTTGTCCGCTGACAAGACGGAGGGTCCCGCCACAGTCCTGTCTTTTTTAGGTATTGAGATAGACACGGTGGCGATGGTTTTTAGGCTGCCTAGTGACAAGTTGTCCAGGCTCCTCTCGTTGGTCCGCTTGGCGAAAGGGGCGAAGAAATTACAGCTGAAACAGCTACAGTCGTTGCTGGGTCATCTGGTTTTCGCCTGTAGGGTCATCTGGATGGGGAGGGCTTTCTGTAGGCGACTGTCATGGGCCACGAAGGGCATAACTGCCCCTCACCACTATGTCAGGATCACCAAGCCTATGAGGGATGACTTGGGGTTATGGCTATCATTTTTGCAGACTTACAATGGACAGTCGTGCTGGTTGCGGGAGGAAGTACCGAACTCACAGCTGGAGCTATATGCCGATGCTGCAGGCTCCTGTGGGTTCGGCGCTTTCTTTCAAGGGGAATGGGCTGCTGAACGGTGGCCGGCCTCATGGGCCCACATGGATTTGCTGCGCAACCTCACCCTGCTGGAGCTGTTTCCAATTATTGTTGCTGTTGAGCTCTGGGGTGAAAGGTTGCGCAATCACCAGGTGGTTTTCTGGTCGGATAACATGAGTGTGGTGCAGGTGGTGAATAAACAGTCAGCCAGTTCTCCTCCGGTCGTTTCGTTGCTACGGTTTTTAGTTTTAAAATGTTTACGTTTCAATATCTGCGTTAGGGCTAGGCATGTGCCGGGTACCTCTAATGATATTGCCGATGCTCTTTCTCGTCAACAGTTTTGCCGTTTTCGAACACTGGCTCCGATGGCTTCTTTGGAGGGCCTCCCCTGTCCGGCCCACTTATGGAACCTCGTTTCCGGCGTTTGACTGAGCTCCTCCGGTCGTCGCTTTCCTCGCAGACGTGGGCGGCGTACTGCCGGGTTTGGCATGAATGGGTCCAGGCGTCGGGCGGTGAGTTTAACATTTATTCTCCGGATGACCGTCGTTTAACCTTATTTGCCTATTTATTATTTCTATCGGAAAAAGGCGTTTCCGGGTCGACGGTCTCTTCTGCGTTGTCGGCCCTATCATTTTGGTTCCAGCTCTTAGGGTGGGAGGATGTAACGAAAGCTTTTCTTGTCCGGCGGGTTATCCGGGGTTGGAAGCGGGTTACGCACCTCCCGGATACCAGACGCCCTATATCTGTTCAGATTCTTTTGGGCATCTTGTCTCTTCTTCCTAATGTATGTTCATCGGAATATGAGACTCTCCTTTTCAGGGTAGCTTTTTCTTGGGCTTTCTTTGGTGCCTTTCGTATTGGCGAATTGGTGTCTAAGTCAAAATTGATTCCGGGGGGTATCCTATGGGAGGACGTGGCGTTGTCGCACCAAAGTGCCACCATTTTCTTGCGTTCATCCAAGACTGATTGTTTTGGCAAGGGCCGCCGGGTAGTCTTGCATTATTGCGGCGGCCCCTTTTGTCCGGTGTCCCTGGCCCTCTCTTTCGTGCCTTCGCGCCCCCTGTCCCCTACATTTTTTGTCCATGCTGATGCAACTTCTCTCAGCCGTTTTCAATTTTTGCGCGTTTTTCGTCGTTGTCTGGAGATTTTGGGTTTTCCTGCAAAGGAATTTTCCACCCACTCTTTTCGCATTGGCGCAGCGACCGCCGCGTCGGGTTTGGGTTTCTCTGATACGGAACTTCAGCGTTTAGGTAGATGGGAGTCTTCTCGTTTTTCGCTGTATGTCCGACCACATCTGTTGTGTTGATTTCCAGGTTCCTTTCCGGCACAGATTTGGATCCTCGGGGATTCTTTCGTATACTGGGCCGCTCGCCGGGCGGAGATCCGAACTTACGGCAGGAACTTGGGATTCTCCTACGATGTGGCGAGGATACGATGGATCGGGTTGCGTGGGTTACGTTGGACTCAGGTTCTTCAGGAGTGTCAGCAACTTCGTGCCCACGTTTCTGGTCCCATCATCCTGGTCATACATGCGGGGGGGAATGACGTTGGATATATGCGATCCGTGGACATCATATCTGCTGTAAAAAGTGACATTGCCCAATGTTGTGCTTTCTTTAATAACCTGACAGTTGTTTGGTCGGAAATCGTACCCCGCTCAGTATGGGCGCGTGATGTCCCTGGCCCCCTTCTAGAACATTTTCGTAGGAAGGTCAATGCCCAAGTGGCTAAGTTTGTGCGCCAGATAGGGGGTTTAGTGGTACGCCACAGGGACCTGGAGGGCGATAATCGCGATTTGTTGCGGAGGGATGGAGTTCATCTGAATGACATCGGGCTGGATATTTTTAACCTGGGTCTCCAGAGGGGCGTGGAACAGGCGCTGGCTGCGGTGGGGCGCCAGTCAGTAGCTTACTGACAGGCTGGTGGCGGTTTTTGGTGACCTTGCCAGCAAAACACGGCGGTAAGAGGTACACCCTTCAAGCTAATTGGGAGATAGACGGCAGTCCGGCACTTATGGTAAGGACAGGCCCCTCAGTTATCTCCCTTTCCACCAGTCGGAACTGAGTGCTCACAGTGCTACTGTGACTGGCACTGTGGAATGTTAAATGTATGTTTAAGTTGTTAAGAGTTGAATTTAATAAAAGCTGTGGCCTTGCCCTTTCCAACATGAATGGTGGTAAGTGGTCTTTATTGATGGGAAGAAGGGGTAAGGTCTAAGTTGGATGGATCATGGTGTGGACCTGGGTTTATTGCACCTCAACAGTCATGCAGGCTTCTTGAACCCATTGGGAAAGAGAGCCCTGACTGTTGGGGGCATAACCAGGGCGGAGATGGTGACTAGGGGTCACGGTGGATTGGTGGGGGGACGGAGTGGGGTTGGGCCTGAGCTCACTTAGGTGGTTGCCCCAGGGGATTCTGGGCCTTTTTGGTGAAGAAGATCGGTAAGAGCTGCCCACCCTCCCGCCCTTTATATGGTTGGTACGTCACAGCTTGCTGCGGTTTTTGGTGACCTTGCCAGCAAAACACGGCGGTAAGAGGTACGCCCTTCAAGCTAATTGGGAGATAGACGGCAGTCCGGCACTTATGGTAAGGACAGGCCCCTCAGTTATCTCCCTTTCCACCAGTCGGAACTGAGTGCTCACAGTGCTACTGTGACTGGCACTGTGGAATGTTAAATGTATGTTTAAGTTGTTAAGAGTTGAATTTAATAAAAGCTGTGGCCTTGCCCTTTCCAACATGAATGGTGGTAAGTGGTCTTTATTGATGGGAAGAAGGGGTAAGGTCTAAGTTGGATGGATCATGGTGTGGACCTGGGTTTATTGCACCTCAACAGTCATGTGGTTATCTTTATCCTTCTTAAAGGAGCATCACATATAGAAAGGAAAATTGGATGAAGTTTCTCTTTAACTTGGGTCTTTCTCTTCTGGCTGTTTCTCTAGTGCATATAATGGGAAAACATGGCTGCAGAATTTTTTGTCCAAGGGTCACCTCTTTGGGCTTCTGGACCCATTCTAGAACTAAGTGTGGATGGCTCAGTACACCTAATTTAAGAGGGGTGTAGATTGAGTGAACTTAAGCGATTCGGGACCTCATCCCTTGTATTGAAAGTCAAAGGAAGGGGGTTTTTCTTAGGGATTATAAAGGTACCACATATGAACAAGCTCGCTGGACAACAGGCGTGACCATTGTATATCTGTATCCATTGCAAGTGGACAACTTTGCTCTGGATGCACACTCTCTTTTTGTAAATTTGATTTACTGGCGCCTCTGTACTCATACCTTTTCCTAAGCAGAGTTATTTTTTTTTAATCTTTGATACAGCCTGGCCCTTGTACACCCCCTGTGGACGCACGGAACCCCCCTGTCACGTTTTCTGGACCTGCCCAGGTGTGTGTGCCCCACCAGGCTCCCTTTGAGCCTTTGTTCACACTAGTGACCATACAATCCACTGAGGAAGCCAATGTTGGCAAAACATGTAGGGACGTGATATGCATCAGTGACCATCTTATATCAATTGGATACTATGGCCAGTACCAGTAAAAAAAACTATGCTGTTTCTTTTATGCACCCTACCTTCTTGTAATGTATCTTTGCAATACAATTTATACTTCACAGAGCTAATACACCAGCATAAATATCCTTATTTTTCAAAAAATGACAGTTGTTTTCAGCTGAGCTCGATGAGGTTTTAGAATGATATTTACTTGGCTGAAAAAAGAGAGCCTTTCCCTTGTGTTCAACATTTGTGAATTAAAGCCTGGTATCATTTAACATTTAATCATCTTGTCACTGAGAACACAAACTAATGTTTGCTATATGTTAGAAGTGATTGGAAAGCTCTTACCTTACCTATGATGGGAATATCTACTTTGATTTTGGGGGTCCTCAAACATAAAAATCTCAATAAAAACTTTTAAAAAGAAAATTTTAGTAGGTGATGAGGGAAATCTATAAAAAAATGCTGTTTTTTCAGTTTCCTAGCACTTGATTGGGTATTCTTTGCAAAGTGAAACTTTACCTCATTTACTAAGCTTTGGAGCAGTTAACTGCACTTGCAGAGTGCACAGTCTACCTTTAGTGAATCATGTCCATAGAGTTAGCGGTCCATCAACAAGCCCAATAAAAAGCGATGGTTGTCTGGACCAGAGTTGGCCAGCGACTTTGAAGAACATTCATCCATAATTCAACAGATAAAACAAGAAATATATGATAGGAAAGAAATTACAATTAGTAGCCTCCCTGGCGGTTTTCCCGAGTGTGGCTCGGGGTTAAAAATCAGGACCATTAGCGGTAACCCCGAGCCACACTCGAGATTACATCGCAGGATCCTGGTGTGGCTTTACTTACCTTGTCCCCGGGATCCTGCGATGTCCCCCGCAATTTCCGTGGGCTCTGTCCTTGTCCGAAGCCTCTCTTTGCCAGGCTCCGTTCCCTGCGAGCTTCGCGACGCACGGGGGCGGAGCCTGGCGGCAATTTAAAAAAAATGTCAAAATCATAACACATACAGTACTGTAATCTTACAGATTACAGTACTGTATGAAATGATTTCACATCCCTTTTGTCCCCAGTGCTTTGGCCCATGCCCTGCATGCAGTTTTATATTATATAGACTGTTCTTTCTGCCTGGAAACTGGAGATTGTCCATAGCAACCAAAAAGTGTCCCTTTACGTCAAAAGTGGCTTTAGACCAGCTAGAAAACAGCGATAGTAAATTAGAACACTTGCAGAATTGACACTTGCAGTCGTCTGGACCAGAAGACGACTTTTTTAGTTGAAACATGTCGGGTGGACCCCTCACGACTACCGCTATACGATTGATACGCTAATTTTATCTGCAAAAAATGTGAGTCTGTTTTTTACTGTTATTTTTTATTAAATCTAAGTTTAAACGTTATTATACTATGTGAGTGTTTTCATCCCTCACATGCAACACGAATCTTTCGCTTGGCTTATGGTGGTACATCTACTAATGAGGAAGTCGTGCTAATCAATTCCCCCCCCCCCCCTCGTTTTGTGTGGTGATGACATCTGACCGGATAACACATCTAGACCTGTTGGTCATTAAGCCTTTTTGACCTGTATGGCATATGCTATTTCAGGCCACTACTTCCGGTAAGCCTCCATATTTTCTGGTGAAGGTCCTGGCACTGTCTTCAAACTTCCGTGCACCTCTGGTTTTTCATGGTCCATTTTACCTACCAGGCTACCGGGTCTAAAGTTTTCTGCACATACAAGAAAACACCTGCTCATCATTGCTTATGCACTGTTATCACAGACTTTTTCTTTGGTGTTATGGACTTTATATTTGAAATTGTTTTTGATGTTTATTTGAATTGAACACATATATGTACTATCATTTTGCCTACCAGTCACTGTCACATGTGTTCACGTGGCATTCTTTTGGTTCACATTATAATGTTTTGATGTCACTTAATGCCTAGTCTTTTATATTGCATACACTTAACAAATAGCGCCACACTTTTGAATTTTCTGTTGTTATTTTTGTCCCTGAGTCTACGGGTGTGTTGGCTGCTTTTTTAGTTTGCTTTTAGCGCAGCGCTGTACCATACTTTAAAAATATTTTTTCGCTGATTGCCACCATAACTAGTATAAAATAAACAAATAAAAATTCTGGTATATAAACCATAGTTTGTAGAGGTTATAACTTTTATGCAAATTGATCAATAATAACTTATTGGATTTTTTTTTTACCAAAGACATGTAGTAGAATACATTTTGGTCTAACTTTATGAAGAATGTTTTTTTATTGATATGTTTTATAGCAGAAAGTAAAAAATATTGTTATTTTTTTCAAAATTTTCTTTAATGGTTTATTTTATAAAAAATGAAAATCCCAGTGGTGATCAAATACCACCAAAAGAAAGCTCTGTTTGTGTGAAAAAAATTATATAAATTTAGTTTGGGTACAGCTTTGAGCTTGTGAGAAAAATCCTGGACAGCCGCACTCAAAATGATAATCGCTTTTATTAATTAAATCCACAAAAATACATGCCACAGCAAGAAGTACAGGGAAACTGACGCGTTTCACACTACAGTTAGTGCTTAATCAGCTTTGCATGACCGCACAATTACCAGTTAAAGTAGCACAGTGCTGAAAACCAAAAAATGGCCTGGTCATGAAGGGGGTAAAACCTTCTGGAGCTGAGGTGGTTAAAGGAAATGGTATAGATCAACTAAATAAGTTATAAATTATTTCACCAGCTAATAAAGACAATCACTTAGCCTTGGAAATAGTAAAAGTACGCAGAGGACACGTTTACTATTATTCCAAGTCACACTTCGCTGGCACAGTGGACAAGTTACTGCCTCCGGGATCCATCTTGTGATAAAGCTGGTGTAAAAGTGGTGGGAGTACAGTAGTCTTCTAGTTTCATCTTTCATCTTCCAGCTCCTCCAAACAGATGCTGCATGTAAGAAGCTCTTCTCTCTGTTGGTCACTGAGAGAGGGTCTCTGGACGCTTTTGGGTTCTGAGTAGTTCACCAGCCCCGCACTTACCCCATCCAGGTAGCAGGCAGCTTCCCCTTGCGTCTCCTCCTCAGCAGCTTCCCCCCTGCTTCTGCTCCCGGCTGGCCAGTACGATTGTTTCTCCTCTCGGCCAATCGGGTCTTTCCTGATTGGCCGGGAAGCAGGAAGACAGTGGGAAATATTAATTCGCTATTGTCACACAAGTGGGTGGGTTTTTGAAGCCATAGTTTTTTAAACCAATTAGAGCCTCGGGCTCTAATCATGTGCTTAAAAAGAAGGGGGCCGGGCGCATGGATTACGGGGGCAGTGCCCCTGCGCCCCTAATGGAGCAGCCGCCACTGCCTCTGGATAGAGTCAGGGTTCTGACCTCTCCTAGATCTATGGTGATGTTGATGTTCATGCTCTCTGAATGGCATTGAAGCTCTGTATGCTCTCATATTAATTATAGAAGAATCTTGTCCTGCAATAACAATGATACAGTGGTGTTAGTAAATGGGAGTTGCTTCTCTCCTGACCAATGCTAAATGAAAATGCTAAATGTTATTTCTTTCAGTATTTTTTTGCTAGAAAATTACTTAGAATCCCCAAACATTATATATTTTTAAAGCAGAGGCCCTAAAGAATAAAATGGTGGGTGTTTCATTTTTTTATGTCAGACAGCATTTGTGCAGCTGTTTTCAGACACACATAAAAAAAAAAATACACTTTCATGAATTTTAATGCACAAAAAAACAATATAACACCCAATTGTTTTGTAAAATATAAAAGATGATGTTATGCCGAGTAAATAGATACCCAACATGGAACAGCAACAAACTATGTAAATTAAATTATACATAGGCAACAGTTTAAAAGCCTTTACAAGTTACCACTTTAGATTTACACAGGAGGTTTGGTGTTAGAAGTATTCCTCTCAATGTGACATTCGCGGTGATAGCTCTGTGTGGTGTGATCGCTGTTTACATACCAATGTGGGACTTACGCATGCTTTTGCCTTTGCACGGGAGGATGGGGGCGCTTGTATTTATTTATTTATTTATCTATTTATTTTTTTACACTATACCTTTAGTATTTTTTTGATCACTTTTATTGTGATGCAAAAGGTAGTGACAGGTACTCTTTACTAAGACATCTGGGGTCTATTAGACCCCAGATGTTTCCTCTGTCTTAAAATCCTTGGATCATACCAAGATGGCTATGATCCAATGCTTTTTACAAACCGCTAATGGTTTGTTTGCAACCGATGAAACAAGAAGTGACTAAATACTTGTTTCTTCTGGTTTCTTAGACCATCGAGATAATCGGGGCCATTCTGGTCCCCAATTAGCTCTATGGTCAGCTGGCGGAACTTTCTGGTGCAATCCCAAGTTCCCTGGTTGGGCGGAAGAGCCCTGGAAGGCAGTGGAAGGTGGCTTGTAAAAGCAATACAGAAGCTATCTGGTTGCTAGGATTGCTTTTACAAGAAAGAGCTCAATCAGCTCTAAAAAACAATACTGGATGATGCCTGCAGCTGCCACTGAAAGTGGGCAAGTGGTTAAATCTAATTTGTTTTCACAAGTTTAAAGTCATGGCAATGAACTTGGGACCACGTTATCAGCAGCAGTAGAGACAGCAAAAAGTGTATTATTATCTTACCTGGCAACCCATGTACAGTTGGCTGTCTATCAGTAAAGTGAAGGGAAAACGATAGTTGTTCAGATCAGAATCAGGAAGGGGCCTGGATGGTCATGTATCCATAATGTAGTACAAAAAACACATGCTGTATGTGAAAGAAGAGAAATTACATTTGTTAAGGGTATTTCTGAAGGAAATGTATTTCAAGTGGAGTTCCACCCAAAACTGGAACTTACGCTTATCTGCTTCCTCCCCACCTCCAGTGCCACATCTGACACCTTTCATGGGGGAGGGGGAAACGGGTACCTGTTTTTGACAGGTACCCTCACCCACGTCCTAGAGACTGCGCCAGGGCCTCGAAAGTTTTGCCCCCCTCCTCCTTCCTCTGCCGCTAGGCCAGTAAGAAAGCGCAGTGCTCTTCACACATGCGCAGTAGGGAACTGGCTGTGAAGCCAAAAATCAGCTGGGGTGCAGACATCATGGTCTCCCTGGACAGGTAAGTGTCCATATATTAAAAGTCAGCCGCTACAGTATTTGTAGCGGCTGACTTTTATTTTTTTTCCCCCAGGCGGAACTCGTCTTTAATCAACAAAACAAGCTCTCAATAACTTCTCCACTTACTTAAAACAATCAACTTTACTAGGCAATAGTAAAATTGGAAGAAAAGAGTGACAGATGTATTACACATATTTAATAATTCCAAGTGAACCTTACCTGGCAGATTGGACAGGTTCTCTTCGATGGCAGCTCTCTCTCTCGATGCACCTGTTGTGAAGTGTGTGGGAGCAGGGTAGTGTGGTTGCTTCCGCTCCTCATTTGAGTTCATGTAAGCAGATCTTGCATGTAGGATGCTCCTCCCTCTGCCAATCACTGGCAGGGGGTCACTGGACGTTCCCTGGTTCTGGGTTGTTCTGGTTGACCGGAGAGCGACTTCTTTCCCTCTGGGTGGAATCTGTGTTCTGATGTCTCCTAGTCCTCCGGGGCAGCTGATGTTCAGGGTTTCTGCCCCACAGCAGAGCTCTGGATCATGACTTGCAATAATTATTAAAAAGAGTGACGCTGAGTAAACGGGAGTTCCTTCTCTCCTGACCAATGCTAAATGCAAATTCTAAATGTTATTTCTTTAAATTTCAGACGTATGAAATCACAGTGGTGATCTTCAGGATTTTCCTTGACAGCTGTATAGACAGGCAGAATGTTCCCCTTGTGCACTCTACATAATTCCATAATACAGGCCACACGTATGGCAGTGTCTTAGAGTTCTGATTTCCATGACAAATACAATCACCGCCCAAGTATGTACTCATATACTTATTCTTATATATATATATGGGAGAATGATTGTTAAAACCTAAATGTGCCAGACATTTCTAGAAAACTGCCATGTGTATGGACAGCATTCGAGGTAGTGACTCCACTGATGAACATTATGGAATGACAAACCAAAAGTTTTTCTAGTTTTGTTTTGTCTATGAAGCAGGGAAAGCTTAAACCTCTTTTAGGTTTTACTGCTGCCTGGGAAGCCAATGGGGGCATTTCCAATATAAAATGCTGTCATAGGCTTTTATCAAGAGAGCCCAACTATGCCTGCCCATTCTGCCCAACTACACCATTCATAGAAGTTGTAGCAGGGACGTGTGGTGAGGTCAGTGGCTGGTGAGGCACTGGCTAGTATCAGAGCCAGATACACACAGGTTACATACACCGCGAACATTAGAGTGAGAGCAATAATTCTAGCACTAGACCTCCGCTGTAACTCTAAACATGTAACCTGTAAAAAAATGTATAGCGTCGTCCATGGAGATTTTTAAGTACTGAAGTTTGGCGCCATTCCACAAGTGTGCGCAATTTTAAAGCGTGACATGTTAGGCATCCGTTTACTCAGTGTAACATCATCTTTCATAGTATACTAAAAATCGGGCTAACTTTAGTGTTTTTTTTTTTATTCATGAAACAGTTTCTTTCCAAAAATAAACGCTTTTGAAAAATTGCTGCGCAAATACTGTGTAACATAAAAAGTTGCAACGACCACCATTTTATTCCCTAGGGTTCCTGCTAAAACAATATATATATATAATGTTTGGGGGTTCTGACCAGTGGTGGGGTAGGACTTTGGCTACTTACCCTACTGTGACCCCAGGTCGCCGAGCTTTGACCCTCGAAGCTCAATTGTTTTTTGCTTTTGTTTTGTTTTCATTTTTTTTTATGTTCATGGCTCTGCCTCACCTGCCTCCCCTGACTGCACGTCCCTGAGTTGTATTACAGCTTCTGTGAATGGTGGAGTTGGGCAGAAAGTGTGGGCATAGTCGGGCTCTCTTGATAAGAGTCTGTGACACCCTTTAGTTGTGTTAACCCCCACCACGCTGTAAGATTGCAACTGTGGGAGCAGGACAGAGGAAGACTACTACTAACTATCAGAGGAATTAGCACATGCGACATATACAGACTGTAAGTTATGTCTTTTGTGCTGCTTTTACCTGTTTTCGATTTTTGGCTGCACTAAGTCTTTAAAGTGGTTGTAAACCTGAAATATGAACAAAGCATATCCATTTATAGTGTATGTTTGTCTCAATTAAGAGCACTAAGCTTAATTTCTGTCTGCTGCTTCATTCCTCTGCTATCAGCATGAGTCACTCCTGACAAGTTTTCCTGACACCGAGAGAAAAATGGTGACAGGGGAGGGACCTCCAGCAGATTAGTTTCATAGTAGGTAAGGTTGAATAAAGACAATGTTCCATCCAGTTCAACCTGTGTGAGTGCACATGTGTCAGTGTCTTAAATTATTTCCCATATCCCTGTATGTTGTGCTCTTTAAGATGCACCTCCAAGAGTCTCTTAAAAATATCCATACTCCCTGCAGCCACCACCAATTGTGGAAGAGAGTTCCACATCCTTATTGCCCTGACAGTGAAAAAAAAACCCTGCACAGTTTAAGGTTAAACCACTTCTCCTCCAAGCTCATTGTGTGTCCCCACGTCCTTTTACACTCCTTGAGACTGAAAAGTTTTTTTCCTATGCTGGGATCATTATTGAGATATTTGTAAATTGCTATCATGTCCCCTCTCAAGTGTCATTTCTCCAGCGAGAATAGATTTAGTGTTTGCAGTTGTTCCTCGTAATTGAGGTCCTTCCGTCCCCTTATTATTTTTGTTGCCCTTCTTTGGACTCTCTCCAGCTCCAGCACATCCCTTCTGAGGACTGACTGATTGACAGCCTTAGATCCATTCCTGTGTGCTGTGAGAAAGGGGATGATGTGTCTCTTTCCTCCAATCAGCTCTCGAAGCCCTCCTCACTGAGCTCTGCAGAGTGTAATTTCATTTCTCTACCCTCTTTTTTTCTGAGCTCTCAGACAAGCTTTAAAAAAATTCAGCACGACGGATGTAGAGAAAAGAGGACTGCAGAATTGATAGTTACAACTTATGCTGGAAAATGTGTTTTATCTCTTTGTATCACCTGATGCCAATCACTTCAGTGGATATATGTGAGGATTTACAACCACCTTAAGGTACTGCAGAGAATTTAGCAATGAAAAATTGCCCAGCAGCAGGCCAGTTTCAATCAGGGATAATAGGCCTAACTAATGTATACCTAACTTTTACGGTATCTAAGGAGATAGGGATGTGCGATGAATGTGAGTGATAAAATGTCAGGTGGTTTAGGTGCACACTGTTCTGTTTTTTTTTTTTTTTCCTTTTAAATGATGCAGTGGCATGCTGCGAACAAAAGGCAGCACCAAAAAAAGATGGTCAGTAGCAAGTGAATGCTCCAATTTGAAAAAAGAAATCTTCCAGGCAAATCTGTACATAAATTGTCCAGGACTGAAGAATTTTCCTTAAACTCATAATAACGGTGAACACAAACCACATCCCTGATTACTAAGAGTCTATTCACCCTACAGGTCAGAGAAAATGAAGCATAATGTGTTTGAAAGGATAATATGATTTTTTTGTGATGCCAGCATCAGTTGCATTCAGGGGTCAGGGAGTACAAAATCTCATCAACAATATGAGGCCAAATTCCAACTCAATGAGGTTTTTATACAAGGACAACTTTATAAATAATAAACAATGTTACGGGCTCTTTCTGTGTGTTTGTTGTACAAAATACACATTCCATTCCTTATTGTGGAAACAAGTGGGTTTTTATATCTGTAGTAAAATCATCATCTATTTGTGTTATTTGTCTGATGTGATGAATAAAATCAGAAGTACCTAGTCTTAAAGGGACTGCCACATAGATTTTTGAAACTGTGCCCCATATCCCTATTGAGATTTCTTGGTCTCATGTCGTTATAGAAATCGCTGAGCCAATTACATTATCTAAGCTAAGGAGAAACACAGTTCGGTCAAATCTATAGAAACCTAAAAAGAATTTTGCCAATGGGACTTTGGCTGCACCAAATAAAGCTGATGACAAATTTCTCAACAAGTTCAAAATGTATTCTATATTAACCACTTCAGCTCTGGAAGATTTACCCTTCTTCATTTTTTGCGATACGGCACTGCATTACTTTAACTGCCGATTGCGCAGTTGTGTGGCGCTTTACTCAAATAAAATTGATGTCCTTTTTTCCCACAAATAGAGCTTTCTTTTTGGCGGTATTTGATCACCTCTGCAGTTTTTATTGTTTGTGCTGTAAACAAAAAAGACTGACAATTTTGAAAAGAAAAAGTTTTTTACTTTCTGCAATAAAAGGCATACATCCAATAAATTTTTTTCAAAAAAAATCTAAATTCTTTATAAATTTAGGCCAAAATGTATTCTGCTACATATTTTTGGTAAAATAAATCCCAATAAGCGTATTTTGATTGGTTTGCGGAAAAAGTTATAGCGTCTACAAACTATGGGATAGATTTGTCCTAGTAATGGCAGCGATCAGCGACTTTTAACAGGACTGCAATGTTGCGGTGGACAAATCGGACTCTAACTGCCACTTTTGACACTTTTTGGTGACCAGTGACACTAATACAGTGATCAGTGCTAAAAATATGCACTGTCACTGTACTAATGACACTGGCTGGGAAGGGGTTAACATCAAGGGAGATCAAAGGGTTAACTGTGTGACTAACTTGTGCTTTGCAGGCACACAGGATCAATGCCTTACCTACTGACAGAACAGCAATCTGCCTTGTTTACAAAGGCAGATCACCACTCTGGCTCTGTAACAAATGATCAGCAGGTTCCGGCGGACATCGAGTTTTCTGTACCAACAGAACAGCTCCCGCTTATTCCATGGGTGTCCCCATGTTCCCAATAATTAGTGTTTCCTCCACCAGGTGACACCAGATAAATGAGCCTCTTACCGGATCTTGTGGAACATCATATAATATGGTAAAATGTGCATGTTAAATTCCTTAGGATGAGAAGACTCCAAATACGAGGTATGTGTCCAGTCAGGGTTGATCTATCTCTGTTTCTGACGGGAAAACCGGAGATGAAGCGAAGACACTAGGGGGAGTGCGACAGAGACAGAGATGGATCAACCATGATGGTTCACAGGATTCGGTAAGAGGCTCATTTATCTGGTGTCACCTGGTGGTGGAACCACTGAATATTGGGAACGTGGGGACACTCATAGAATAATTGGATTATGCATTGATTGCTCCTTTCTAAACTTTGTTCTTCAACACATTTTTTTCTTTATTCCCTCACTGATGGTTTTTTTATGGACTGAACTTCTTTCACAAATTAGTTTGATATCACTTTATGCTTGGTATGAAATACGTTTGGTGTTATTATAACAACACATAATATTTTTTTTTAACAAATATTGATTCATTCACCTGTTTATTGATTTAGTGCTGGTTCTATATATGATTATATCTAAAGGAATGCAAACCCTGTAGCTTTCCTCATTAAAACACTGCAAGTGCATCATCTGACTAATAATGAAAAAGTCACCCCCATTCAGATCCTTCACTCTACACACAACAAACAGCTTTTTATTCAGAGGAGAAACAGGTAGGAATCTGTAACAAATTTTAGTAAAATCCCTGCAATGTACATTGATCATCCATAGGGCAATGTTTATTTTAACAATGAAAGTAGAGTTACTCTTTAAACTCTTGCCACCCAGACTTGTCTCTGCCATTTGTGAAATTCTCAGATTTGTTCAAATCTGGACCGCCGGTTTCAGTCCCGAGCTGGTGGGACCCAGTAAGGCAGCAAGTGCAGGTAATAGCAATCCAGTGGCTTCTCTGGATTGAGTTTACATTTTTCAGCATCGCCAGCTAAAAAAAACAATACTGGGGTCATGACTGCAGCCATGGCCCTGGTATAACCTCTTCAATCAGAGGATGTACGTGTACATCCTTTTGGGGAAGTGGTTAAACCCCAAAACAAAAGTATAATATATTGCCGCTAACCAGTAATTAGATGTGGTGGCTTCATTTGTTCTATTTTTACATTTTTTTTCTCTTTACCTGGTAATCCTACGAATAACTCACTTGCTGTCCATGGGTGGCTATGCTCACTCCCCCCACTATATTCATGGAAGAAGCCATGCTTGTCACCCAGGCTGGCCTTTGAACATGTTTGTCTTTGTTCACCTTCAATACATAGATGATGGGGGATTAGTAGTTTGCAGAAGAAAAGTTACATTGTTTTTGCTTCTAGTTCAGCTCACAGAAAGTGACAAGGACACTCTATTTCTGGCAAGATCAACAGATATTTTCTGTACTTGCTGAAAATTTTCTTAGCCTGCAATAAGAAAACTAATGCAACAACCACATTTTAGAACTGGTAAGCTGCAACATATTAGATTTTTCTACTTGGGTTAATTATCTTTTAAGAAAAGAACATTTTTGGCTAGGGATTGTGTGAGTAAAGAACATTTTGGAAAGCTGTATGGATGTTGCAAACAGTTGTTCTCCACCTAACCAGGGCATTAGGACATACAAACCATTACTGGACTTAAAAGCCCATCATTACATGTAATTTTTATGGGTCTTCTGAGTGATTAATGCAAATTCTTTGTCTGGGTTCTTGCAAGTTGGAGCATGGAGAAGAGAGCTCCTTAATCTGATCATAAAAACAGGTTTATTCCCAGAATCCTCAGACCCTGGCAGTGTGTGGTCTGCAAAGCGTTCATAAACCAGACATAGCCCTTTATGGAGTCTGGATGAACTTTAAAGAGTTCCAATGGGTGGATCAGATGTTGACGAGTAACTTTGGAAGAATGGTGTGCGGTGCGAGGTCAGCTACGGCTAAAAACATTAAGATATATAGGGGTTTTATATCAAGGCTTATGCCAGATAAGATAAAAAGAAGTGCAAAATGATGAGGCCTATTTTATGTAGAAAATATACATAAAAATCAAGGCATTCTTTATATCATATAAAATTGCTGACATGACCCTTAAGTAAACACCTTTATGCTTTATGACCTAGCATTCAATTATTTCTTGAATTTTCTTCATAAAAGAAAATATATTTATATTTGGTTCTATAAATTATCTGTAGAATGTATTATGAGAAGAACCAGTTACCTTTTTTTCTTCCTCTTAGGGAATTTTTTTATTTTTAAATATATATACTATTGACTTTCACGGGCATTTAAATCCTACTACTGATGTAATGGTGAAATAGCAGATTGTGATCTCTATGCTGACTATATATATATATATATATATATATATATATATATATATATATATATATATATATATATATATATATATGTGGTCAGCATATAGATCACAATCTGCTATTTCACCATTACATCAGTAGGATTTAAATGCCCGTGAAAGTCAATAGTGTATTTATTACCATATTAAAGGGGACCTAGCATCAGATATACATGTTTTTTTTTAATTTTAAGAACATGCAATTCGGATGTGTAACACATTCAGAGGTCGCAGTGCTCCCCCTGACAATAACTTCATCTGGGTTTGCTCCAAAAGAATGGCTCCACTTTTATTTGGGCATCATCCAGGGTCAGCATCTATTTTCTGAAATGAGATGCTGGACCAGAGATGACACACGCATGTAAATCCTAGCAGCTGTAAAGTTCCTTGCCAGATCAGTCCCCTATGACAAAGAAAAAGACTGAGCCTTGAATCTTGGACTGATCACCAGAACACAATTGGTAGAGATAGAATCCTGTTTGAAGTTCCTTCAGGGCCCAGCTACCCAACTTATCCTCACTGGAATTACTTTTTACAGGGAGATTAATTTCCTTGATCCCACTAGCAGTTCCATTTTGAAGGCTCCCAGGTCTTGGTATTATTAGAAATGTACTGGCAAGCACAACATTTCTGTGACTATACGGTTCATTTCCTCTAGATGGCGCATCTGTGCTTACTTGTTCATTTATTTCCCCCATCATGCATTATTACATGCTAGCTTCCTGTTTTTTCTTCTTGCTGAACTAAAAGGAGAACAGTGCTGTTCTCTTAAGGTTTAAAGTGTTTTTTTGTGTGTAAAGTAAGCCATCATGATACAAACCTCTCTCTTAGCTCACAGCAGGCAAAAGTGGTATGTAGATTTATTTCTGTTAAGTTCTGAGTTTTCAAGAGTTGTGTCTTTTAAATGAAATTCACTGTATGTCTGATGATTTGTCCTGTATATTTGTTCTCTTTATTCAGTTCTACGGTGTTGATGTAAGTGTCAGTGTAAGAACTTGAAATGTACATTAAACATCAGTGATACAAGAACCCCAGTCTTCTCATTGTGACTAAGGGCGGCATAGTAGAACACTTTTCTCGCATCTGAAGGCCTAAGTAGAACACTTATGTGCGTCTGTGAAGGCCATGAAACTGTGAAGCTGTACGCAGAAATCGACTAGCAATGTAGAACACTTCACTGCATCTGTGAAGGCCAAAGAACACTTTGCTGCGTCTGCGAAGACAAAGTAGAACACTTCACTGCATCTGTGAAGGCCAAAGAAGAACACTTCGCTGAATCTGTGAAGGAAAAGTAGTACACTTTGCTGCATCTGTGAAGGTCATTAAACAGTGAAGCTGCACGCAGAAATCAGCTAGCAAGAAAAGCCATATGTTTGATAAGGGAAGTACAACATTGGAAACAATTGCAATTAATTGACTGAGGCAGATAAGTAGCAAGTAAAGGCTGAACAAGCAAGCACCTTTAATATGGAAAAGTTTAACATGTCAGACACAAGTGAAAATACAGTGCTGTCCAATAGAGAAGTCTGTCCTACAGACCCTATTGAGCAAGATGTTGTCAATACAGCGCAAGCCAACCCAACACAGCAAGCAGAAATAGCAGCACAAATGCAACAGCCCGAGGTGAGCTCAGATAATGCACAGCTCCCAGACATTAGAAGAAGTCAGCGCACACGCACACGCACACGCACACTCACCGAAAAAGGTAAAGCATTGCAAGATGTTAGATTAAATTCTCTAATAAAGGATTTCAAACAGAAATATAGAAGATGGAAATATCATATCAATGGTTTGAAAAGAGCCCTTAAGAAAAGTGATAATGCAGAATTGATTATTGAAGTTGTGAGCACAATCAATGCCACTCAGTCAGAGGTTGACCAATTTTATGGTGAAATAAGAAGCATCACAAGCCCTGGACCTGAAATTCTGAGAAAAAATGACATTTGTCTTGCAATCACTAATATTGCAAACAAAAGGGTTCAACACTTTCTCAACGAAGGTCCAGAAGACATAACCTGGCCTGATTCAGAGTCAATGTTTGAAACTACTGTGTCCAGCATCATATCAGCCACCTCCAGTAAGTTAAGATCTGTTTTCAAGATGTCCAGTCAGTCTTCTCACGAGTCATTGCACAAAAAACAAGAAGCAGCAGCTGAAGTAGCAGCTGCACCAGAGGTGATTAAAATAATGAAGACACAACATCAATAAGAAAAAGAAATTAGAAAACTTGAGGCAGAGGATGTGAGGTTAACAGCAGAGAGAGACGCCCAAGAAAGGGAAATAGAAGCAGAGAATGCAAGAAAAAGAGCACAATTTATTTCAGAGAGCACTGATAGAAAATGAAGTAGGAAAAGAATAAAGAGTTGGAACATTTGAAGGAACTAAAAAGGCACAATGCAGCACAAGCAAGGCTACAAGTGTATGCTGGAAGCATCAAAACTAAGGATGAAGAACAATGTTCTACTCCTTTTCCTCAACGAACACAGGAAGGTCATATTTCTCAACCAAATGCTCCTTCTACACTTTCTCAGGCAGTCCTGCTCACTAAAGTCACAGCTCCATTAAACCAACCCCTTGTTACCCCTCAATGGATTCCATTCACCCAAGGCCCTGTCCCTCAGTCAGCTATATTTACTACCTCCCATAAAGCTTCTAATGACCTTGTGAAAGCACCCTCTGAAGTATAATGACTGGAAGATGTTTTTCCAGATATTAATTGACCGCAAGAACTCGCCAACCCCAGAAAAGCTTTTCTTTTTACGCAAGTATGTAAGTGGCCCAGCAAAAAGAGCCATTGAAGGACACTTCTTGGTTGGAACAGAAACCGCTAATCGAGCTGTCTAGGACATACTTTATGACAGATTTGGTAATCCGTTTGTAGTAGGAAAATCCTATTGTGACAAAATACAAGCATGGCATAAGATTGCCACCAAGGACAGTAAAGATCTCCGTGAGTTTGTAGATTTCCTAAGCAGCGCTGAGTCAGCCATGCCTTATGTTCAAGGTTTACAAGCTCTAAATGACTGTGTTAAAAATCAAAGGATAGCAGCCAAGCTACCAGAGTGGTTGAGTTCACATTAAAACAGAGCTGTCACAAAGTTCCAAGATGAATACAGAGCATTCCCTGATTTCAGGTACTTTTTCGAATTCCTCAACAAAGAAGCTAGAATTGCATGTAACCCAATTACCTCGCTGCAAGCAATAAAGCCAAGAGAACTAGAAAGATCTAAGCAAACAGATCAAGACTATTTTAAACCACAACGCAATCAAAGTTCAAGTGCCGAAACCTTTACTACTAGTTCTAGTGAAAGGACTAGCATCATGTGTGACTTTTGTATGGGGCATGGCCACACTTTTCATAAGTGTCGCAAACTTATGGAAAGATTAGTGGAAGAAAGAGCGAAGTTTGTACAGTCAAAGAATTTGTGCTTTGGCTGCCTTAAAATTGGTCACAACTCCAAAAATTGCACCTCCAGAAGTGTGTGTGATAAATGTAAAAGGCGTCACCCAACATCAATCCAGAGCAGACCAAGGCCAATCATGGACCTGCAAAAAAGAACAGCTGATTCACAGAAGACACAAGAATCCATGCAAGTGACTTCCAACAGCGTTGTCTAAGAAAGAAGTAACACTCATACCTCACCAGTCATTCCAGTATATGTCTCAACAATAACTGAACCAAGGAAAGAAATTCTAGTGTACGCTTTGCTTGACACCCAGAGTGACATGACTTTCATCCTAAAAGATACAGCTGAAATGCTTGATCTTAAAAAAGAGCCAGTCAAACTCAAGATTTCTACCATAACTTCAAAAACAAATGTTGTGTCCAGCCAGAAATTGATTGGTCTACAAGTAAGGGGCATCAAGTCTGAAATAAAAATTTAACTTCCAATAACTTATACCAGAGACTACTTACCTGCCAATAGATCCCATATATCCACATGTGACACCGCAAGGAACTGGCCCCATCTAGAACACCTAGCAGATGAAATGTTTCCTGAACTTGACTATGAAGTAGGGTTGTTAATAGGCTATAACTGTCCTCAAGCCTTACTGCCCAGAGAGGTTCTCAGTGGTAACGAAGACCAGCCATTTGCACTAGAGATCTGTGTTGGGATGGAGCATCATTGGATACCATAACTCTGACAATGGCTACGAAGATTAAATTGGTGTGATCCATAAGATTATCATGAAGCAAGTTTTACCTGCTGTAAAACCATCTCTAAAATTGAAATCTGAAGTTTACTTTTTGTGTAGGAACAAAGTGAAGGAAATGATCACTCCAGCAGATATACTGAAGGTTTTTCAGTCAGATTTTAGTGAAAGGATTAGGGAAGAAGTTTTATGTCACAAAGGGACCTACAGTTTTTGGCAACATTAAAAGAAAGAATTCAGCAAAGGCAAGATGGACACTATGAGATGCCATTGCCTTTTAAAGACAAGAGACCAGAATTTCCAAATAACAAATCTTGTACAGAACATAGACTCAGATGTCTAGAGAAAAGTCTGAAGAAAGATGAGCAATACTACAAGGACTACATGGCTTTCATGAAGGACATAATAGTAAGAGGCGATGCTGAAAAGTTTCCAGAGACGAAGATAAGCATTGAACCAGCATGGTATATCCCTCATCATGGGGTTTACCACCTTCAGAAACCAGGCAAGATCCCCGTTATCTTTGATTGCTCTGCTAGATTTCAGAATACTTCCCTGAATGGACATCTAATGATTGGACCTGACCTTACAAATACCCTTGTTTGTGTCATGTCATTTTCGTAAAGGCAAAGTGGCCATCATGTGTGATGTGGAGCGTATGTTTCATCAGTTTCATGTTGCTCCAAGGGATAGAGACTACCTTCGGTTCCTGTGGTGGGAAGAAGGCAACATGGAATCCCCACTATCAGTGTATCACATGAAAGTTCACCTGTTTGGAGCTGCTTCCTTGCCTGCATGTGCAAACTTCAGGCTCAAGCACCTTGCCGCACAAGGTAAAGGCAAGTTTAATCAAGCTACAGTGAAGTTTATACAATGCAATTTTTATGCTGACGATGGTCTAACAAGTGTAGACACAGAGGCAGATGCTATCCAACTTGTGAAGGAAGCTAGGGATCTCTGCAATACCGGGAAACTTCGCTTGCACAAATTCGTCACCAACAGCAAGAAGGTGAAGGCTGCAATCCAAAGGAAGAATGTGCTGAAGCACCCCATATTGACAGAAAAACACAGAATTGTTGACATTTTTGCAGATTTATTAAAAAAAAACTGAAATATCACATGCTCCTAAGTATTCAGACTCTTTGCCTCAGTATTTAGTAAAAGCACCCTTTTGATCTAATACAGCCATGAGTCTTTTTGGGAAAGATGCAACAAGTTTTTCACACCTGGATTTGGGGATCCTCTGCCATTCCTCCTTGCAGATCCTCTCCAGTTCTGTCAGGTTGGATGGTAAACGTTGGTGGACAGCCATTTTTAGGTCTCTCCAGAGATGCTCAATTGGGTTTATGTCAGAGCTCTAGCTGGGCCATTCAAGAACAGTCACAGAGTTGTTGTGAAGCCACTCCTTTGTTATTTTAGCTATGTTCTATGTGATATTTCAGTTTTTCTTTTTTAATAAATCTGCAAAAATGTCAACAATTCTGTGTTTTTCTGTCAATATGGGGTGCTGTGTGTACATTAATGAGGAAAAAATGAACTTAAATGATTTTAGCAAATGGCTGCAATATAACAAAGAGAGAAAAATTTAAGGGGGACTGAATACTTTCCGCCCCCACTGTATGTTGCTTCAGAACATAACCCAACTGACCACGCCTCTTGTCGAACTGGTTCACTGGGCCAAGTTTCCTATGGCAAAGTGAATTCTCTGAAGAAGAACAAGACATTAAGGTGGGAGAGATTGATGATGGAGACCCGGAACTCATAGTGATACAGATTCATATTGATGACCTTGGTTCCATTTAGAATCACACGTTGCGTGATGGTGGGAGTGTACTGGCAAGCACAAAATTTCTGTTACTATGCAGTTCATTTCCTCTAGATGGCGCATCTGTGCTTACTTGTTCATATATTTTCCCCATCATGCATTATTACATGCTAGCTTCCTGTTTTTTCTTTTTAATTAACTAAAAGGAGAACAGTGCTGTTCTCTCAAGGTTTAAAGTGGGTTTTTTTTGTGTGTGTAAAGTAAGCCATCTACTAAGAATCTTCAAGATACAAACCCCTCTCTTAGCTCACAAGCAGGCAAAAGTGGTATGTAGATTTATTTGTGTCTAGTTCGGAATTTCAAAAGTTGTGCGTTTTAAATGTAATTCACTGTATTTCTGATGATTTGTCCTGCATATTTGTCCTCTTTATTCAATACTACGGTGTTGTTGTAAGTGTCGATGTAAGAACTTGATATGTACATTAAACAGCAGTGATACAAGAACCTCACCTTCTCATTGTGACTAAAGGCGGCCTTTAACTTTCTGTTTCCATTGCATAATACCCCTATCATTAAAAATAGACCGAGCCCAGAATCCGAGATTGTGGATTGATGGCAAGAGCACAATTGGTAAAGATATAATCCTGTTTTAGGTAATTTCAGGGCCCGGGTACCCAACTTATGCTTATTGTAATTACATAACATGGAGATCCATTTCCAAGAAGTTGATCCCACTAACAGTTCCATGTGGGAGGCTTCCAGATCTTGGTGTCATCAGAGTTTTTGGAATGGCACCTTGTACCCACTGCAGAGTTCTATCTTCACCAATGCTTCCTCAACCTACTGCAGTGCCCAGAAACAAGAGACATCCCTAAAACTGAATGCTCTACTCAGTCCATGCTGAATTAAAATGCTGTATGTTATCCTCCTGACAAAGCATAAATCACCAGCACACCTTGAATCTTCAAAATACCATCCAAAATTTATTAAAGCGATCACATCGCAGCAGTAAATTGCAATGTTTTGGAGCCATGCAGGACCCCTTCATCAGGCCTGATGAAGAGGTCCTGTATGGCCCCAAAACATTGCAATTTACTTATATGATGAGATCGATTTAATACATTTTGCATGCTATTTTGAAGATCCATGGTCTGCCGGTAATATATGCTTTGACTTAAATTGTTACGTTTCCAGCTGGAAGTTGCTACAGCACCCACTTACTTAAAGCCATACTTCTAATGGTCATCCTTCTGACAGGTCTGACAGGTACTCTTTGCATAGGCAAACTGGAGTCAATCTGAGCTGGCTCTTAGGGGTGATAATTAAAGGGGTTGTAAAGTTAAAAAGTTTTTTAGCCAATATGTGTTCTCTGTGCTATATACATAGTGAATATAGTTGTTATTTCTGCTTAAAATATTTAGTTACCTGTTAAATAATTATGCTATTTCTCCACTTCCTTGTTCCCTCTCTTGATTCCCTCCTCAACTTCCGGGTTTTGGAGCGCGTTCACTAAAGCTACGTCACTGCATCAAAGGAACTACAATTCCCTTGAGGCTTAGAAACATTGCGCATTCGCAGTGCCGCTTTTTCGCCGTGTCACATAACGAGAATGAGCCTAGTTCTCGTTTCAATATCTGGCTATATATTGTTATATATATTGTTGAAAACAACGTTTTCTAGTTGCTGCTGTCCTTTTAATCAAACTCTGCAGGCGAGTCGACGCTCCTGTGTCCAACTCTCAATGCAGCAAATAAGGGGGCGGGGTTAAGGCAGGGCTGTGCAGCTTAGATGGTCATTCAGTATAATAATAAGGCATGGGAGGCGGAGCTACTGCATCTTAGACACGCCCATGGATCCCCTGCCTCCAGTGCCTGTACACAGCGTCTCCCCGCAGGGATGTAGTCCCAAGGACTAACCCCCAGACAGAACGGCTCAGGTAATGGGGGCAAGCTGACAGAGGAGGAACAGGAAGTGAGAAATTCAGACAAAGAAAAAATACATTTAAAAAGGGAAATCATGGAAAAGGTAAGTGAACCAAGAACGCATTAGCTTAAAGGAACCTAATTAGAAAGTAAAAAACGAACCTTTACAACCCCTTTAAGGTGTCTAACCAAGATAATTGGAGTGCTCTGTGACTCTCAGGACAGCATTCTTTTACTATCTACAAAAACCTCTATTTGAGATTTTTAAGGCAATGAAAGCAAAAATAGGTAAAAAGTTTTTTATTTTAAATATAAGTATATATAAATACGTGAAACAAAAATTGATAAATAGAATTTCATCATTACAAAAACATAACACGGTATTAAAAAGTACAATGCATATTGAGAAAAAAAAGAGTGGCAGAACGTGATACCTCATACTACAAGATACAATCACCACACTTCCAGGAAGTGGTGTCAAGTAGCAGAATTCTTTTACTTGTCCCCGAGGATGTCACAGTAGATGGCCCCACTGAGCATCTGCAAGAGACTCTTGGCAGCTTCACAAAGTAGTAGCAGTTTCATGGAACAAAAAAGACAATAAGTAAACTAATTGCAGACTTTAGTGCGTGGCTATTAAGAAATTACCCATAAAAGCTTGAGCAATGTAAGTGTGCCTTTTATGTTTTATAGCATGACTTATGGCTTTGGTTCCAGTTAATTACAATACAATTGTTCAGGGAAAAGGGGCATTAACTACTGTAAATGGGGAGGTTTTAGAGACCTGGATTTGCTTCAGTCATCTGGAACGTATCTTGTTGTGTGAGTATATTGTCTTGTCACCCCTGCGGGCTATAAAGCTTAATTTAGCTAAACTACAAGAAAGTCAGCATAACAAACAGACAATTACTCTGTCACCCTCTTTTGTAGAATGTTGAGCTTTGGTTTTATTGTAATTTGAGCAGGTATAGTGTTTTCTTACTATCTATGACTGGAGCTGAAAGACAAGTTCTAGTTTATGGGAAAAGTTATACAGGATGGCTTGAACTAGTTTGAACTGGAGATACATAATCTTGTAGGTGTCTGAGGTCAGGTCAGTGCGATCAAATGAATTACATCCAGTCATTTACCTGGTGTTGATTCCTGACATTCTGGAATGTTAAATGTAAAGGTAACCGTAGGAGGGTGACGTGATCATTCATTAATTACCAATCAAAGGTTAACACAACTTCCTCTAAGCAATACACGTACAGAAAGGACATGGACTGTTGGTCATCTACACACAAATCAGTAATTTCGTTGGCTGTTAAAGTCCAATTTAAGTTTTAATTTTAGCACATATGAGCAGGAAAATTGTCTTCTGTGTGTTTATTGCTTTTATTTTGTGTTTAACTCCCAGTGGTAGCATGGAGAGATGGAGAGATAGAGAGATGGAGAGATGGACCTCTGCTTTTTGTATGAGAACAATGGTCTCTCTGCAATGGTCTGACAGGTTCACTTGTAAGCAAGGTTGTGTTAATGCTGATTTAAAAGGTTAACCGCTGGCCCAGGCTGGGGGAAAGAGTTAAGTTATGTGTTCTCAGTTCCCAGGCTTTTGGTCCCAGCCAGCCCACCTGTGGTGTAAAAGGGGGGAAGGCTGAGATCCAGGATTTCCCGACCTTATCCCACTATTGGCTCAGCTCGTAGTAATGGGAGGACATCCAAGCAATAGAGAATGCCAGCATGGACAAATCACCTCACAGAGGTATGCCTGGGCAGCCAAACATTATGGATTGGACTTGTTCATATTGGACTGTAATGGTAAATAGTAGGTGAGGTTGAAAAAAGACACAAGTCCATCAAGTCCAACCTATGTGTGTGATTATATGTCAGTATTACATTGTATATCCCTGTATGTTGCAGTCGTTCAGGTGCTTTTCTAATAGTTTCTTGAAACTATTGATGCCCCCCGCTGAGACCACTGCCTGTGGAAGGGAATTCCACATCCTTGCCGCTCTTACAGTAAAGAACCCTCTACGTAGTTTAAGGTTAAACCTCTTTTCTTCTAATTTTAATGAGTGCCACGAGTCTTGTTAAACTCCCTTCCGCGAAAAAGTTTTATCCCTATTGCGGGGTCACCAGTACAGTATTTGTAAATTGAAATCATATCCCCTCTCAAGCATCTCTTCTCCAGAGAGAATAAGTTTAGTGCTCGCAACCTTTCTTCATAACTAATATCCTCCAGACCCTTTATTAGCTTTGTTGCCCTTCTTTGTACTCGCTCCATTTCCACTACATCCTTCCTAAAGACTGGTGCCCAGAACTGGACAGCATACTCTTAGTGCGGCTGGACCGGAGTCTTGTAGAGCGGGAGAATTATCGTTTTATCTCTGGAATTAATCCCATTTTTAATGCGTGCCAATATTCTGTTTGCTTTGTTAGCAGCAGCTTGGCATTGTATGCCATTGCTGAGCCTATCATCTACTAGGACCCCCAGATCCTTTTCCATCCTAGATTCCCCCAGAGGTTCTCCCCCCAGTGTATAGATTGCATTCATATTTTTGCCACCCAAATGCATTATTTTACATTTTTCTACATTGAACCTCATTTGCCATGTAGTTGCCCACCCCATTAATTTGTTCAGATCTTTTTGCAAGGTTTCCACATCCTGCGGAGAAGTTATTGCCCTGCTTAGCTTAGTATTGTCCGCAATGTTGGTCTCTTTAGCATAGGCGTGCGCACAGGGTGTGCCAGGTGTGCCCAGGCACACCCTAATCACTCTGTGCAGAACAGATTCCCCCTACTGACCTGACTCCCCCCACCCCAGCGCTGCCAGCTTCCCTCTTCTCCTATCCCCCCAGCTGTTCCTGCAGAATGTTTTAGGGTGAGTGCGTGAAGGGCCAGTAAATATTAAATTTACCGACCCATCCCTTTCAGAATGAACATCGTAAGTGATTGGAAGTGTGTGTTTGAGCTTTGGGGTGCACACCCTAATTCCATAGGCTGCGCACACCTATGCTCTTTAGTAAAGTTACATTAACTTTTCCAAGCCTGGTATGAAGTTATTTAAAGGGGTGCATGTGGGTTCTGGCGTATCTAAAGAACCTTGGTCTGTAAGAGGTATGAAACTCAGCTACTACCAAAGAGTTAACTCAGCAAGACAAGGAGAAGCAATGCAGTTGCTAAGTGTAACCAAGTTTTGGACACAAAGCAACCAGTCGTTAGGTGCGGTACCTGGTAAGGTTACAGGTCCTCTGGTAGTGAGGGGGCCATTGTCTGGCTCCCTCCGTAGCGGTCGGTTTCTAGTAACAAGCAGAACCAAACCCGCGTTGAAGAGATCCATGGTCTGGTTACATACGTATGGGAAAAGAAGGAGTTAATATCAAACACACATGAGGTCCATGCTTGTGCTTGGTGAGACCCCGTTCTGTTACTGGGAGTGAGATAACAGAGGAACGCCTGACTGGTGGTATGGGCGCAGGCTCAGCACATCACTCCTAATGCAACATCTACCAAGTTACAGTGTGTAGTGACAGCACTTTTCAGAAGAACTTCACATTTTTTACTGCACACAGTAGAAGCTCATCTCTAAGTTGGGGAACTGCCTTAATGTTAGATTCTTCATATGACTGCAGTCTCCGTCTGATCTCGGGCATTGATGAACGCACTTCGCATGAAAAGTACCCACTAGTGCAGGGCGAGTAAGCCCGGCTCACACACTGCTCAGTCAGTCAGAGCTAAAGCTTTGGTTTTAACTAAGTTCAAGCTCCCTGCTGATAGGAGAGCTCTAGTTCTGCAGTGCTCTTTGCTGTGCTTTTTGTGTTTTTACCGTGATATTTTGCATTTTTTATGCTTTTTTGGGGGGGTTTTTTAGGAAAATTTGTTGTTGGGCAGATTTAAAAACGCAGAAAAAATGCAATTTGTTGCAAAATCACAGTAAAAACACACTTCATGCTTTTCTGCAGCTTCTCCATTGAAGTCTATTGAACCAAAAAAGCAGCGTTTTGCGTTTAAAAATGTCCCTGACCCTTTCCAAAAATGCAGAGGTACAAAACTACATTGATGTGAACATGTTCCATAGCGACCCATGTTAAAAATAATGTCCCGTGTTTCTGCAAAAAACAAAAAGCATGAAAAAAAAACGCATTGGTGTGAATGGAGCCTAAAAGAACCAGGTCATCCCCACCTTTTAAAATGCTTGTAAAGCTTTATTAAAATAAACATGTTACTTACCTGCTCTGTGCAGTGGTTTTGCACAGAGTGGCGCTGATCCTCCTCTTCTCAGGCCCCACGCCGGTGCTCCTGGCTCCTCTCTCCTGTTGGGTGCCCCTACAGCAAGCAGCTTGCTTTGAGGGCACCCGAGCCGAGCCCCTGCTCTGTGTGTCCATTCAGACATGGAGTCGCTGTTCAGCCCCGCCCCTACCGTCTCCTGTTTGGGTCACTGGCTGTGATTGACTGCAGCGGGAGCCAATCAAGAGTGCGAGCCCCTGGAGAGGCAAGGCTCAGGTAAGTATTAGGGGGGCTGCTGCACACAGAAGGTTGCATGCATGAATGCATGAAGGTAAAAAGCTTCTGCCTTTACAACCACTTTAACCACTTGCCGCCCGCCCACCGTCAAATGACGGCTGGTCGGTACGGCTCTTGTTCTGGGTGGACGTCTTATGACAGCTTCCCAGAAAGACCACTCTTGCCGTACAGTCCATTTAACATGGTTTTTTATGTTACACAATCACATCTATGCGTTTTTCAGCTGGTATGTTCTTGGAAAGGTTCAGGGACTTTTTTTTTCCACAGCAGATTGTGTTTTGCGTTTAATAGACTTCAATGGACCTGCACTAAAAACTTTTAAAAAGTGTTTGATGCGTTCTTACATGCAATTTGCGTTTTTTTTCTCTATAACTGGTTGTTAAGGAGTGAGTTTGAAAACCGGCCACCACAAATTCAACCGGTGCATGTTGGGCCGCCGACATCACCGGAGGTCGGTGCCACCAGGCGACGTTGCTGGGTGACCCCGCCCCTTAGCTAGTAACCACTTACAGACCGGAAGATTTTGCCCCTTAATGACCAGGCCATTTTTTGCGGTACAGCACTACGTCACTTTAACTGACAATTACGCAGTCATGCGACACTGTACCCAAACAAAATTGACATCCCATTTTTTCCACAAATAGAGCTTTCTTTTGGTGGTATTTGATCACCTCTGAAGTTTTTATTTTTTGCGCTATAAACAAAAAAAACGACAATGAAAAAAAAATATATATTTTTTACTTTTTGCTATAATAAATATCCCCAAAAAACATAAAATATTGCTTCATTAGTTTAGGCCAATATGTATTCTTCTACATATTTTTGGTAAAAAAAAATTCGCAATAAGCGTATATTGATTGGTTTGCGCAAAAGTTATAGCGTCTACAAAATAGAGGATAGATTTATGGCATTTTTATTATTATTATTTTTTTTTTTTTTTACTAGTAATGGCGGCAATCTTCTATTTTTAGCGGGACTGCAACATTGTGGTGAACAGATCGGACATGTTTTGACACTTTTTTGGGACCTTTGACATTTATACAGCGATCAGTGCTATAAAAATACAAATGTCACTGGCAGGGAAGGGGTTAACACTAGGGGGCGATCAAGGGGTTAAATGTGTTACCTGGGAGGTGTTTCTAACCGTGCGGAGATGGGACTGACTGGAGAAGGAGAGAGATCGCTGTTCCTAATCACTAGGAACAGTAGATCTCTCTCTCCTCCCCTGTCAGAACAGGGATCTGTCTATTTACATTGACAGATTCCCGTTCTGGCTCTCTTTCCCGCGATCGCGGCTGCTTGCCACACGCATTGGTCCCCCCCCCAGCAGTAGGCGCGCCTGCCTTCTATGGCTCTTTAAGGAGTTGATGTACACCTACGGCGATTTGCGGGAACTAGCCAACCTTCTGCAGTATAATGACGGTGGCTGGTCGGCAAGTGGTTTTATAACTGTGAGACGGCGGCGCAGGAAAATGGTGGGAGCCTTCGGCGTGAGCGGAGCTTTTTTTTTTACGGGTCCGTTGGTGCGTCGGACATCGTGATTGATGACAGATCTACACCGGGGGACATCGTTTCTTTTTTTTTTTTTTTTTTAGGACTTGTCAAAAACTTGTGTTGTGGATTTACTCACTTTTTACACTTTTTTAGTGAATGGGTAAGGGTGCTATGTACCCCATACTCATTCACATAGGGGGGACCCTGGGATCTGGGGGCCCCCTTGTTAAAGGGTACTTCCAGGTTCTGATAAGCCCCCCGCAGACCCCCACAACCACCGGCCAGGGTTGTGTGGAAGAGGGCCTTGTCCCCATCAGCATGGAGACAGGGTGCTAACTCAAAGCAGACCCCCATGTTGAGGGTATGGTTCAGGAGGGGGGGGATTAACTTGTCCCCTTCCTTTCCTGACCTGCCAGGCTGCATGCTCAGACAAGAGCCTGGTATGGACTGGGGCAAGGCCCATGGCGCTTTTTTCCCTTTTTTTTTTTTGCTAGCAATTCTTTTTTTTCATTCAGCTGTCAGTGGGGAAACCTGCTGACAGCTGATGAATCATCAGTTGTTAGAGACGCTCCTTAACAACCAGCTATTCACAGTTTGGTAAAGAGGAAAAAAAACAGAAAATGCATGAAAACTGCATGCAAAAACACACAGGTTTAAAAACGCAAAACGCACCGGAAAGTGCTCCTGAAAACCACATCAACCACATAGATGTGAACCTAGGGTAAATCAGCCCAAGTTCCTCTGCAAGAAAGTCTAAACTCCTTGTGCCTTCTGAGCAAATTCCTTCTCGCACCTACTGCCTAGTACATGGACTTCCAGGAACGCACTCTCATTCTCGCACTGATTTCAAACTTCAGCTGAAATCTTCTGCATAGTGAGTGAATATATCCACAAGCATTGAATGAGTACACCTTCATTCAGCCACTCAAGGGATTTTATATAGATCAATAAGCTTAGAGGGAACAAGGGGGGTAATCATTTATGTTATATTCCCAGTATATCCTGCACACATCCTTGCAGACTGTTCATTCTGAGTTTGTCTCTCCAAAGAGCAAAACACTTCAGTAACATACAATATTTCTGTGCAGTTCAAATATTTTCTATTTCTATATTGATATGCTCTTTATTCACTCCTTACATTACACAGATACTCCTTTTTCAGATAATGTCTAAGGCTTAAATAGTATATTCAACCTCTTGCAACCCCACTTAGCAATATTTTATAAAAAACAAAACTCTATGTGAACAAAATGGAGCTAGCTGCCAAGAAATGTGTTGTAAATCTACATTTGTTGCAAATGTTTAATTAGCATAGTGTGCATTTGGCTGGAAAATGAAGAAAAACCTCCCCAACAAAACTATAATTCTACCATTGAGAAGCATTTTAATAAATCCATCAAAGTCTACAGACTATGCATTCATCTGAAATTTATGAGCGAAGGGGAAGCCTGCAAGTAGAGAGATGGACCAAAATCAAGGTTAGGTTTTTTTCCCCCCTGTAAAATATGCTTTGAAGTTTTATAAAAAGTGGAAGTTCGCTGTCATTAAATCAGTCCGGAGCTGCAGTTTGCTTTAAGGCAAAGAAACAAAAAAAATAATAACAGTGAAATAATTTGATCTAATTTATTACCACTCGCTATAAGTGTTTGACAAGGAACACTTGAATGAACCTTCCCAACAGGAAGTCATCCCTCATTGCTTGTCTTTTGTAATTCCAGTTTGTTTTTCACTAACGAGGCACCCAGAAGTAGCAGGGCAGGGTCAGTAATTGTGCCTCCCTATGTGCTTTTAAAGCTTAGATCTCACTGTTTATATCCACCAAGGTTTAGACAGGTCTGGCTCTAGGTGTGCGGTCCTATTTAACCCCAGGAGGCTCTAAGAGCCTCATATGGTAGAGCTGGGAAGAATTTAGGATAGATGGTTTCAAGAGAGGTGATTGTAGGCGTATTAGTGTACTTGTGAGAGAAACAATTGAGTACTGCCCTTGATATTTTTTTTTTTTATTTGCACGGACATACAATTTACTGCAAATAAAAAAAGTATCAAGGACAGTACTCAATTGTTTCTATGGTTTCAAGAGCAAATCTGAGCACAATCTATGAATTGTAGAGCTTAAGCACGTAGCGTTGCCCCAGTGTTGGTTTACTGCACCTGCACAATGCATGGAAACTGTCTATAGCAGGTTTTCTCACCCTTTTTACCCCAGAGGAACCTTGAAAATATTTTTTCAGGTCCAGGGGGAACTAGTTATACCTACAGTTTGCATTTCATAGTGATCACCAAATCAGTGTTTCTCAACCAAGGTCTCTTCTGGGTTGCCACGGAATACCGCAAGTGCGGGACTAAAGGGGTTGTAAAGGTAAAAAAATTTTCACCTTAATGCATTATATGCATTAAGGTGAAAAAACTTTTGACAATATCGCCGCCCCCAGCCCCCCCGTTTTACTTACCTGACACCTCGAATCTCCGCTTCCCGTCATCTCTATTGCAGCTCAGCCTGGTCGCTGATTGGCTGCAGTGGATGGATTGAAAGCAGCGCAGCCATTGGCTCGCGCTGCTGTCAATCACATCCGATGACGCGGCGCGCCGGGGGGCGGGACCGAGTGATACAGTGAGCGGCTATAGCCGCCGGCTGTATCACGGGAGCGTGCCCGCAATAACTAACCACCATGTGAGGGAACTCGCATTAAGGTGGTTAGTTCTTGTGGGGAGGAGCTGAAACAGCCGCCGAGGGACCCCAGAAGACCAGGTTCGGGGCCACTCTGTGCAGAACGAGCTGCACAGTGAAGGTAAGTATGACATGTTAGTTATTTAAAAAAAAAAATAAAATTACCTTTACAACCCCTTAAGTTTGCCCAGGATGGGGGGGTCTCTCTCGCATGTATAGGGGGCTTCTAATGTGAATAGAGGACTCTGATGTGATGGGAGAACCTCTGATCTGATGGGGGCTTTTGAGCTTAATGAAGTTAATTTCATCAAGGCAGTTGTGTGCGTCATCCCAGGCTCAGCTTTCGCATTGATTAGTAACATAAATTTTTTTACATTTTAGACTGGTACGCCTCAGGATTTTACATAGTTTTAAAGTATGCCACAACTGAAAAAAGGTTGAGAAACACTGCACTAAAATTGCCCACACATGAACAGACTAAAGTCCATTTGAAAGTCCATTGGTTTGAACATGATGACGTACGAAGGGGCTAGAATAAGGAAGTTCATAGCCAGTAGCCAATAGCTGCCCTTGCGTCCTTTATTGTTCGTCGCACTAGCATACAGACGAACAGATTTTTCGACCGGACTCGAGTCCCTTGGAAAGATTTGAAACATATTCAAAAATCTAAAGTCCGTCTGATTTTCGACAGAAAAGGTCCGATGAAGCCCACACACGAATCCCAGCCCACTGGTTCCGTCGGACCAGTCCGGTCGTGTGTACACGACTTTAGATATGCACATGTAGTCAGATGAAGGAAAACTTCAAACAAGCTCAATAGCTCTGGTGAGATGGCTCCTACGCAGCAAGGCTTCCCTCAGGGGGCACCCAACAGTAGCTCAAACAATAGAAATTCAGAAAGGAGCGCCAGACCAAAACCGGATGAAAGAGTTAAATCTTTTTAATTGTTGGTCAAAAAAAGTAAGAATGTTGGCTATTTTCTATGTTGTTTTATTTTTTAACAACAAATTAAAATTATCTTGGACTCTTTCTTTCAGTTTTGGTCTGGCATTGGTGGTTGGTGGTGTAGGTAGGAGGTCAATTTGCCATTGCTCACTGCTCAAGGAACTACTAGCAACCTCAGGAGGGACCTTAGGGTTTCAAAAAAAACCCTGGTTTAAGGCTGGTTTCACACAGGCGGTCGATCGGGTCCGCCTGTTAGTTTCTCAGGTGGACCTGATCGGACCAGCCATTGTTCTCTATGAAGCGGCAGATATCAGCAGCATCCGATCCTGTCCACCAAAAACAGATGGGGGATCCATTCCCCATCCATCCAGTGGATTGGATGACAGTCGAATGGAAATGGACAAGCGGTCTGTTTCCATCTGACCCCCCTATAGAGAACAGCGGAGCTGTGTTTGTGTCTGCTCTGCATAGCGGAGCGGACACAGACCTGTCATCTGCCTGCTCAGCGGGGATTAGTGCAAAGATCCCTTGCTGAGCAGGCGGATGTGCTTTATGTAGTCTGCCCTGTGTGAAAAAATGCAGTGTTTAGATACATAAAACAGATGGTTTTGTATGCAATTAAGCGCACCACTATAGTAATCAATGAGCCCAATGCACACAGAGCTAATTCAGGTGGACAGATAAATGTTGCACTTAGATGCCTACAGCAGATAGTTTTGAATGCATCTAAGCACAGCACTATAATAATCATTGAAACCATACACACAAGCTGCCTCTACATACAAAAATGTTCGCTGTGTTTAGTCGCACAGAAAAAAAGTAGGACACAGCTGCAGAATTTACGCATGTACACTATATTATCAAAAGTATTGGGACACCTGCCTTTACACGCACATGAACTTTAATGGCATCCCAGTCTTCGTTTGTGGGGTTCAATATTAAGTTGGCCCACCCTTTACAGCTATAACAGCTTCAACTCTTCTGGGAAGGCTGTCCACAAGGTTTAGGAGGGTGTCTATGGGAATGTTTGTTCATTTTCCAAAAGCTCATTTGTGAGATCAGGCACTGATGTGGTGTTCTATTTGGTTGAGGTCAGGACTCTGTGCAGGCCAGTCAAGTTCCTCCATCCTAAACTCACTTATCCATGTCTTTATGGACCTTGCTTTGTGCACTGGTCCAAATCATTTGGTGGAGGGGGGATTATGGTGTGGGTTTTTTTTTTCAGGGGTTCGGCTTGGCCCCTTTAGTTCCAGTGAAGGAAACTCTTAAGGCGTCAGCATACCAAGACATTTTGGACAATTTCATGCTCCCCTTCCTGTTCCAACATGACTGTGCACCAAAGAACAAACAAGGTTCATAAAGACATGGATGAGCGAGTTTGGGGTGGAGGAACTTGACTGGCCTGCACAGAGTCCTGACCAGTGGCGGCCTGTCCATTAGGGGCGCAGAGGCTGCCACCCCCCCATCCATGCATCCGGCCCCCTAATCTACATGCAGGGAGCTGGATGCATGGATTCCAGTGGGGGTGTTTTTTTTTTTGAAGCACATGATTAGAGGCAGAAGTCTAATAGTCGTCAAAAAAGGGAGGGCTCGGGGCACAGAGCCCTGAGCCCACCCAGTTGTGTGAGAATAGCGAATTAATATTCGCTATTCTCGCACTGATTCTCCTCCTAGTCAATCAGGAAGAGGGTTTTGAGACCCCTTTCCTGATTGGCTGAAAAAAGAAGCAATCTGTTTGGCCAAGGGGGAGGAGGGAGGAGACAGATGGCCGGGGTAGAAGCAGGGGAAGACCGACTCACCAGCCACCACACTCGGGGGCTGTTTCCCGCATTCCCCGCATTCACGTCCATCTCCCAAGGGGGGCGAGGGAAGCCTCATCCCCCACCAAGAGGGGTGGCTTTGGTTTGCTACCCCCTGAATTATCGAGCACCAGCCACCACCTGACCTCAACCTGATAGAACACCTTTGGGATGAATTAGAGAGGAGACTGCGAGCCAGGCCTTCTCGTCCACATCTGTGTCTGACCTCACAAATGCGCTTCTGGAAGAATGGTCAAACATTCCTATAGACACACTCCTAAACCTTGTGGACAGCCTTCCCAGAAGAGTTGAAGCTGTTATAGCTGCAAAGGGTGGGCCAACTCAATATTGGACCCTTCTGGATAAAACTGGGATGTCATTAAAGTTCACAAGTGTGTAAAGGCAGGCGTCCCAATACTTTTGGTAATGTAGTGTAGATCTGCAGATTTTACCTATTTACGTAAATAAATGCATATATACGTGCATAAATGCGTATAAACTTTAATAGAAATAAATGTAGCGCTAATGATAATAACAATAAACCAGTCAGAGGTGATATCCACTGAAACAAAAACGTGAGTGTGACCAATATAGCACAATAAATCAATAAAGTTCAATGGTGCCCAAATAGGTAGCAATGGAATGGTAGTCCCATAATGGAAAATTTGTGGAATGAGTCTGTATGTCATTAGTTATACGATCTCGAATAGGAAACAGATGAAATACGCTTACCAGAGAAGGTGGATTCGGATGCCAGTGACACCGAATCAAACAGGCTCAGAGATCCCAGATGAAAGTGGTTGATCCAAGAGACCCCGGATCTCAAGGGGAATCTTCTCTCCGTTGTCCCAATCGCGACTGCCAGTAAGGCCGAAGGGGAGTCCCAGCCACAGGGAAGTCTCAGATGTATAGGTGGTTCCCAAAAAGATATATGAAAGCGCCAATGGTGCAGATCAAATTATGTATTTATTGAATGACACCAATAATCAACAAACAGTTTAAAATAGCGTGATCACGTAAAAAGATAAAATCAAGTGTAGGGAAGAGTGTAGCTCGTCCGACGCGTTTCGTCCAATAGGACTTCAACTGGGGCATCAAAAACAAATCATTCCACAAATTTTCCATTATGGGACTACCATTCCATTGCTACCTATTTGGGCACCATTGAACATTATTGATTTATTGTGCTATATTGGTCACACTCACGTTTTTGTTTCAGTGGATATCACCTCTGACTGGTTTATTGTTATTATCATTAGCGCTACATTTATTTCTATTACATGTTTAAAAATATTGGTCATATTTGTATGTAGCTGCTTTTTTGCCACTTATTGGGTTAGTTGTCATATAACTAAATGTTAAAAGTGTAGCGCTAAAGTGAAAAAAACTATGTGAAGGGGTTTAAGACAGGGGGAGGTCAATTCACATTTAAAGTGGCAAGTAACCCCATCCAATCCCAAACCTGAAAAATATATATACTAATTAGTGAAGTGAATATAGGTGTAAAATCCAATACCACAACCTATATAGACAAGTAAAAATGCTCTTTCTTTTTAGGAAAGGCACAAACAGTCATGAAAACAAATATATAGTGAAATATATCAACAAATTATTAACTCAAATGTCCACACTTTTTAGTAGTGAAAAAATATATAAGTGGTGTCAAAAGTGTCCACAATACTGGTGGGGGGGTATAACTCCCAGGTAAACCATAAAAACGTAATAAATTAGTCCATATGATGCATAGTGTAGTTGAACCAAATTGAATCCAAGGCAGGTAACATCACAGTAAAAAATCCAAATCAGAGTAAAGGGTAGAGTACTCTTACCGACTTCGGTGGACTCACAGGCCGTTGGCGGTGAGTCAAATGGGCTTGTACTGTCTTAAGATGGATGACAGTGTAAGGATGGTTTGTACGCCGGAAGATTTCCTCCTCAGATGGGGGGCCAGGAACCTGCCCGGAAGGTCTGCACGATCACCGTCTTGGTCGGCATGCATGGACCATATATAAAGAAAAGACAAGGAGCCTCCACATGGTGTAAATCCAAAAATTATTTTTCAATTGGCATTTATTAGATCACTCAAGATCATCAAACAATCCATAAAAGGCTAAAAGTAGTAGAATCGATTCAAATAATAAAAATAGAAATAGAAAAAATAAGCGTGGTGTGGGTGGCTGGGTACAGCAAGGAGACCCTTGCTGTACCCAGCCACCCACACCACGCTTATTTTTTCTAACGGATTTAGTTGTCGGAAAATTTTATATCCTGCTCTCAAACTTTGTGTGTCGGAAAATCCGATGGAAAATGTGTGATGGAGCCTACACACGGTCGGAATTTCCGACAACAAGGTCCTATCACACATTTTCCGTCGGAAAATCCGACCGTGTGTACGGGGCATAACAATGCACAAATTAAACATAGCTAATGGAAGGGTAAGAGGCCACAAAATATATGTATAGAGCTGGATGGTAGATAACCGCAGCAAAAGAAGAGCAATCTTCTATAAAGCCCTATGGTCAAACAAGAAAAAGAAGAGCTGTAGAGGGGCATTTAAAGTTTAAATTTGTTGAAACAAAGGGGGCTTTTTCATACTCACATCCAGCATGGGTTTACAGCATGGACTCCACTAGCTGAATGTGGGAAGGGAGGGAGCTCTATATATATATGGTGATGCAAGTCTGTTTGATTGCCCCCAGCTGAAGCCATTAGCAATGATCTCCCTTGGTGCTCAATCACCTGCCTGCCGCCTCCGAGAAGCATGGATGGCTGCTGCTGCTGACATCATGCACTCCAAGCAGCACAGCCAAAATAGATGGTAACCATGCATGCGGAACTCGGCGAAGACACAAAGGGGACACCAGCAGCACAGACGTGTGCTCAAAAACCGCCCGCGAGAGGGATCAAGCAGGCAGAAAGGCAAGTAGGGGGAGAGCTCGTCCATTGGAAAGACACAAACCCCCCACATCCGCGCTGGGGACCCAAGACCCCAGATGAGCCACCACTGAGCAGCCGCACCAAATGAGCCATAAACCTGAGATCACATAGCCACTAACAATATCAAGTCTTGCAAGATTTACTGGATATTATTCAAAAAATTCACAATTAGAAAATCTTAAAACTGGGACAAAAGATATTTGAGAATAAAGGTGACACAAGCAAAAAAAAATACATTGTCTTTGGCTTCTTTGAAGTATGTTAGATTGCTTCCACTTCCTTGTCCCCCCGATGAAGACTTTATATAAGTTGAAACGCATTGGGTTAACTTGGTGGATATTATTTTATTTTAATAATTTCATGTATCCCTGCAGTATATGTATATTGTAGGAATGGTATGAGATAAGGACATGAAGTGTCTAGACCAGCCAATTTTAAATCTATTGTTCAATAAAAGTTTTTTTTACTTTTTATACACCAATTTGTAATTGTGTGACTTCTATTGCTGCAACAAAGTCCCATTGGAGATATCTTTTGTCTAGTGTATTAGGGGTGGAGCAATTCTATTCTATACTTCAGAGTTTCTTTGGTCCCAGTGGTGTTCTGTGTAAAGCTCCTCTATGCAACAGTTAGCATGCATTATCCATACAGTGCACTGCTAGGTGCCTTAATTGGTGTCTATAGTTGCCTGCTTTAAAACTGCACTTTGAAAACCACATGGTAGCTTAACTAAGGCTAAACACACACAGGCCTATAGGAACGAAGAACTGGATTCCTGTAGCAAGAATCATAGGTGTATGCAAACAGCTGTAGCTGGGAAGCCTGTTAGTAACAGATTGTCAACCCTGGGTGCAGAAAGATTGCATCCAGGCCTGATCATCTGTCCCTAATCATAGGTAATCCCTTCTTGTGTGATTACGTGTATGTATAGCCTAAACATTTTGTTTGGTTCTGAATAAACTAGGGAATGAGTGAACCCTCTGTCAAGTCTCTTTTGTTTCTGTCTGAAAGGAAATCTGCCCAACAGAAAAAAAAACTGGCAGGGGTTTTAATACTTACAGTGAGGGAAAAAAGTATTTGATCCCCAGCTGATTTTGTGCGTTTGTCCACTGACAAAGAAATGATCAGTCTATAATTTTAATGGTAGGTTTATTTTAACAGTGAGAGACAGATTAACAACAAAAATATCCAGAAAAACACATTTCAAAAAAGTTACACATTTATTGGCATTTTAATGAGTGAAATAAGTACAGTATTTGATCCCCTATCAATCAGCAAGATTTCTGGCTCCCAGGTGTCTTTTATACAGGTAACAAGCTGAGATTAGGAGCACTTGTTACCTGTATAAAAGACACCTGTGCACAGAAACAATCAATAAATCAATCAGATTCCAATCTCTCCATCATGGCCAAGACCAAAGAGCTGTCCAAGGATGTCAGGGACAAAATTGCAGACCTACACAAGGCTGGAATGGGCTACAAGACCATCACCAAGCAGCTTGGTGAGAGGTTATTCGCAAATGGAAGAAACACAAAATAACTGTCAATCTCCCTGGTTCTGGGGCTCCATGCAAGATCTCACCTTGTGGAGTTCCAATGATCATGAGAACAGTGAGGAATCAGCCCAGAACTACTCGGGAGAATCTTGTCAATGATCTCAAGGCAGCTGGGACCACAGTCACCAAAAAAAAAAAAACAATTGGTTACACAGTCCGTGAAGGACTGAAATCCTGCTCAAGAAAGCACATGTACAGGCCCGTCTGAAGTTTGCTAATAAACATTTGAATGATTCAGAGAAGAACTGGGTGAAAGTGTTGTGGTCAGATGAGACCAAAATTGAGCTGTTTGGCACCAACTCAACATACCGTGGAGGAGGAATGATGCCTATGACCGCAAGAACATCATCAAACATGGAGGTGGAAATTTTATGCTTTGGTGGTGTTTTTCTGCTAAGGGGACAGGCCAACTTCACTGCATCAAATGGACGATGGACGGAACAATGTACCATCAAATCATTGGTGAGAACCTCCTTCCATCAGCCAGGGCATTGAAAATGGATCGTGGATGGGAATTCCAGCATGAAAATGAATCAAAACACACGGCCAAGGCAACAAAAGAGTGGCTCAAGAAGAAGCACATTAAGGTCTGGAGTGGCCTAGCCAGTCTCCAGCTCTTATCCCATAGAACATATGTGGAGGGAGCTGAAAGTTTGAGTTACCAAACGTCAGCCCTGAAACCTGTGTTAGAAGCAGAAAAAATGGGCAAGTTTAATGATTTGAGTGACTTTGACAAGAACCAAATTGTAATGACAGATGACTGGGTCAGAGGAACTCCAAAACTGCAGCTCTTGTGGGATGCTTTCAGTCTGCAGTGGCCAGAACGATCAGGGCCCAACAAAAGTGGTCCAAGAAAGAAAAACCGGTGACAGCATTGTGGGCGGCCAAGGCTCATTGATGTACATGGGGATTGAAGGCTGGTCTGTGTAGCCGGATCCAATAGAAGAGCTACTGTAGCTCAAACTGCTAAAAAAGTTAATGCTGGTTCCAATAGAAAGGCGTCAGAACACACAGTGCATCACAAATTGTTGTGTATGGCACTGCAAATCGCTCAGGGTGCTCATGCTGACCCATAGCGACAGCAAAAATCACCTACAATGAGCATGTGAGGTACAGAATTGCAGAAAGATTCGTTGGTGGAGTTGAGAACAATTGGAAAGGATAACTGAGAGGTCAAGATAACCGATTCCAAGAACACTAGTTTATGTGGACCTAAATGATACACCAAACGTGGCAGATTGGTGTATTAGAACTTCAAGAATAAAAAAAATGGCAATAATGAATTTTTGTGTGTAAATGAAGTGTACCTTTTAAATATGTTGCATGTCTTTATCTATAAAAGCATTTTCCCATGTCAAGCATAGCATAAAAAGTCAAATAACGAAAAAAAGGGGGGGAGGGAGTGCGCTTCTTTCACTAGACTGGCAGTGATAGGCAGCTGAAGCGGCTGTTCAAATGGTAATAATGCTCTATACAATGTTCATATCCTTTGTCTTTCTTACATCAAATCAGTGAATGCAGATGGCTGTACTATGCTATTAAGACTGAATTATAAATGAAGACACATTTTTTCTTGGAATTTGATTTCACTGCATAGGTACTATAGGCCATCACATTGACCCAAAATCACAAAGGAACAAGATCTAAAATGTATCTTAATAATAAGTGTAGAGAAGTTTGTGTGAAGTATAAGCAGGTCACTACAGTATAGATCAGTTTTGGGTGTATGCTTGAGGGGTGGATATATTCCTTGACTTATACTCTCCACCTGTTCCTTACTTTTCCTACACCAGTTTTATGCCAAACAGTGGTCTCAGTCTTGCTCTAAACCAGGGATATGCAATTAGCGGACCTCCAGCTGTTTCAAAACTACAAGTCCCATCATGCCTCTGCCTCTGGGTGTCATGGTTGTGGCTGTCAGAGTCTTGCTATTCCTCATGGGACTTGTAGTTCTGCAACAGCTGGAGGTCCGCTAATTGCATATCCCTTCTCTAAACCTACAAAAACTTAATTGAATTGATCATTACCTTTAGTCTTAACTAAAGGAACAGTCACAGATACGTGTGCATGTTACAACGCGCATTGTAACACACAGCTTTCAAGAAAATAATATCTGTTGGTCCTGCCATAGTACTTATTTAGGCACTTCCTGTTACTGGGGTGACATCACTGCCCCATCTCTCAACCTGCTTTGTTGCAGTTTCAACATGCGTTATATGCAGGCATAGTCCACTATTGTCACCGTGTACCTGCTTGGAGACATGTTATGCAGTGCACGCAGCCAGGCACTGATCCCTGAAGGAGCTGCAGGATTTTACGGACCCTCCTAGTCTTTCTACTGGTGATCTGCTTGCCCTTTGGCTGCACTCAGACACTCACCTACCTTTTGACAGACAGACTTCCACCCTTTCCAAACTTCTTCCGCTAAATTTATCGGGTCATTTGTCCAAGGGAAAGAAGGTTAGGGATACAGGATAGCCAAAACCCGCAGCAAAAATATCCCTCCTCTTAGTAGTATTTTCTAGTACCTTTATTCCTCTGCCACAGACTGATGTACAACTCTATAGGGTCGAGTGCCAAATCTGGTGCAGCTACAGGCTAATGTAGAAATCTGTAGACCCATATGGGTGGCTACCTTTAAGTATCTTCAGCTTTTGCCACAGAACAAGTCAGGGATCCTCAGACCTTATACCTTTAAGCTCCGATGAACACCTATCTGATTAGAACTCAGCTTTAGCCTTCTTCCCAGGCAGCAGACCTCTCATCCTCTCCAGGCAAAGGCCTTTCCACAGCTACATTCTCTTCAAACAAAGCTGGGATCCTTTCCTTGCCTCTTCTCCTGGCTGGGACTTAGAAGGCAAAGACAAGGATCCTTCACACTGACATCTTCTCCAAGAAAAGTTGGGAGGCATCATCTCTAGGCGAAGCCTGGAAAAGAAGGACCTTTCTAGAATAAATATTTATAACCCCTTGCATTGCATCCTCTAACTTATAGGAGAACAATCCCCAGAATCAAGCATAAGCAAACAACCTCCTGGGCATAGGAGAAATCCAATGAACACAGATAACAATAACAATCAGCATTCAGGCTTGTATGTTCATGCATGTAATCAGGAAGTGGCTGCAATGAGCTGCAGAAGCAAATGCTTATGTGATTGAGATTGCTGTACTAACGTTGGATTGTTAGTACAATGGCTCCGATCTGAGCTGTCTTTTTTTCTTTCAACCCACTGGGCTGAATGAGAAAAAAAAACTGATATTGGTAGGCTTTACTGTACAGTACTATCAATTTGGGGCAGTAAGGGGGGTGGAGAGCAGCAAGGTGAGTACAGTAAAAGGGACCTAGGAAGGCAGCACCAGAATGAGCATTCCAGTCCATCATTTTCTGCTAGGTCCATACAGCTATGCCACTGAGTTTGCTGATTGTTGTGTCCATCTGGCAATTTACTAAAATGTACTTTTCTTCTCTAGGGTCAATTGGTGAGGGGGTCCACCTCTCTCCAGCAGTGGGTGGTTTTTGAATGATGCAGGGAGCCGCACTGACATAATTATGTCCTCTGTAGCGTTGTACTGTGTATTTAGGCCGCCATAATGGTGTGTGTCCAGTTTGTGGATCTATGACACCTTGGGCTCACAAGAAGTGGGTTGAATGACACTGGGAGTTGTTCAACACAGAAGGCCATTGCCGGCACAAGGACAGAGCAGAGCTTCTATAAGGACAGCGCTGGAGAGAAAGTATTACAGAAAAAGCTGAATTTTTTATTTTATCCCATGCTGGACAAATGATTTTCAATTTGTTTTTTTTTTAACTGGAGTTTTTATGCACAACTGAATGCTGACTAGACCAGGACAAGTATGGGTGCCTGTTTTTTGCATTTGCCATTTACAGCTGAATAAATATATTTAGACCATCTGTTTAATACTGAAATCTAGACAGGTCGTAGATGATGCAATGTTCTGTCCTACCACTGCAGGTAATAGGAAATAAAATTGCTTGATTCCCCATTAACATAAATTAGTGTTAATGGGGGAATCCCTCCTGCACCGATATTGTGTTCTGTTGGCGGGGGGGGCATGGGGGAGCTCTGCCAGCCAGCAAGACACAATGATTACTGCTAGCAGCTATTGCTGCTGACAGTAATTGCATGTACAAAATCTGACAGGTTGGTTGTACCAAAGTCGATCAACTTACTCTGTCATTTCCCCTTCCCACCCCCCCAGCCCCCCATTTCTGTCATCCTGCATGATGTTCCTTGAACAGGACGATAGAGCTGTAAATGTTTTTTTTATAGGATACTATGAACTTATCATTAATAGCTTATAACCATATTTGCTTGTTCTTACATTAAAAAAAAAAACTTTATTTTTATTTTTCTAAATATCTTTTTTTCACATATTTTTTCACATATCTTTCACATCACACACATTATACATTTTTCTAATAATCTTTTTTCATATTTTTAGCATATAGTGTTTCTTTATTCACAATGCATTTTTTATTTATTCATTCCTTGGTTCATTTCTTTTCATTATTATGGAGTTTTGTTCGACTTTCTGTTGTCATTATTCTTTATCAATTGTTATTATTTTTCACATTATTTTCTCAGTACATTCGTGTGGATTTCTCACTTTTTATTTCTTCTTTTTCATCATTCTATTTTTCGTTCCTTGTATTTTTATCACACATTCTTTTTTATTTTTCCTTCTTCACTTTTTTTCTATTTTCAGTTCTGAACTTCATTTTCCCATGTCCCATCACAATACCACATCACCTCAATCATCCACACATTCATTCTTTCATCTTCACGGCCAGTGATGCATAAATTATTTTGTCCTGTCTTTATGACGAAGCCTCGATGGGCGGGGTGAAATGCGTCGCCTTCTGGAGCAGATCAAGCTGAGGCCGCCACATATACCCACTAATACAGATTAGACTGGGAGAGCGGCGATATTCTTTTGAAAGATACACACAAGTGGATGGTGATATTTCACACCAGCACCCCATTCCAGGGACCAGAAGAACAATGCATACCTCTTTTTTTCTTTGAGCGGCACTACAAGTAACAAGGGGGTTGCAGCCTGCTCATACATTATTATTATTATTATTATAATACAGGATTTATATAGCGCCGTCAGTTTACGCAGCACTTTACAACATTAGGGCTGACATTACAATACAATCCGATACAGGGGTAATCAGAGGGCCCTGCTCGTTAGAGCTTACAATCTAGGAGGGAGGGTCAAGTTATACAAAAGGGTAATAGCTGTGGGGGATGAGCTAATGGAGAAAATAGTGCAGTTGTTAGATGGAGGCAGGATAGGCTTCTCTGAAGAGGAAAGTTTTCAGGGATCGCCTAAAAGTGGATAAATTTGGAGACAGTCTGACAGATTGGGGTAGCGAATTCCAGAGGATGGGCGAGGCTCGGGAGAAGTCCTGGAGGCGGATATGGGAGGAGGTGATGAGGGAGCAAGAGAGCAAGAGGTCTTGGGAGGAACAAAGAGGGCAATTAGGAACCATACATGATTCAAATCTCGGCCAGGTCCTGCTTTACTGGCCGAGATTTGGTCCATCTATGGCTGGCTTAACACAATTAATATTTTAAAGATCCAAAATGCCGCCAAGACTCAGCTATTCTTAAGCACAGCAAGTTGACTGAAAATCTTTATATGGATAGCACAGTGTGCGAATGCACTTAAACAGGTCAGCCACACCTTTCGATTGTTTAGAGCATTTTACACTGGCTAGAGCTGCAGTTCCGTTCATGCTGACTGGCAGTCGGCTAACAATTATCTTTTCAATATTTTACAGTGTAATTAGTAGGGACCAAACACCTAATTCTACGCTGCTCTCCATTTACGAGTCCACATACTCTTGGTACAGCGTGCTAATCACACCTGTTTCACAAGATAATTACATATTTCTTGCTTATTACATTGTGCACGTAGGCCTTTCAGAGATTGCACATTTATATAAAAAAATTGATTTCAAATTGACAGCAATTTTGTAGTGCAATTACAGTGTTTATGCAAAAAAGACATTCGTTTAATTAGAATACTTTAATTTGGTTACTTTAAATGGCTCAGCCTGAATCCTCTTTCGATATTATGTTCAATTAGTGTTTTTTTGTAAGTAGTGTTGTAAAGATGAAAGCTAGTGGTAACCATGTATAAAATTCATGCTATTAATAGAGGTTTTTCTAAACGAGCAATAGTAGTAGAAATTGTTTGTGTTTAGAATGACCTATAAGTAATTTCAGATACTCCAGATTTAAACAATGTGTTAATTTATCTTTGATTTTAAATGTAGTTTGATATATATTTGTACTAACTTCCTATATTTTTTTACTTTCTAACAGACTTTTATTATAAGCATTTTGCAGGAATTAGTGTCAGCATTTACATAACATAAAATCAAATTTAATTTATTTTTGCATAATGCAAATTGAAAATAGTTCAGCCTAATGCCGCGTACAGACGATCGGACATTCCGACAACAAAATCCTGGATTTATTTCCGACGGATGTTGGCTCAAACTTGTCTTGCTTACACACGGTCGCACAAATGTTGTCGGAAATGTCAAACGTCAGGAACGCGGTGACGTGCAACACGTACGACGAGCCGAGAAAAATGAAGTTCAATAGCCAGTGCGGCTCTTCTGCTTGATTCCGAGCAAGCGTGGAATTTTGTGCGTTGGAATTGTGTACACATGATCGGAATTTACGACAACAGATTTTGTTGTCGGAAAATTTGAGAACCAGCTTTCAAATTTTGTTTGTCAGAAATTCCGACAAAAAATGTCCGATGGAGCCTACACATGGTCAGAATTTCCGACAACAAGCTCGCAGCGAACATTTGTTGACGGAAATTCCGACTGTGTGTTAGCAAAGGGCAACAGAGGCAGTTCTTCTTTTAAACTTTAATTCCCACTTTGCAGTTTTAAAAGGGAATTATAGCAAATTTTAGTGTCTACATATTTTGAGATCTTCTTGTTAGACATGTTCAGAACGGAAACATTTGTTTAGTTTCGGATAGGTTTGTTATGTTTACTAATTTTGTTTTGTTGATTCGTTTAGTTTTGTTTAGTTTATTAATTTTCAAATGAATTCCACATTTTCTGAACGATTTAAATTCGGATCAGTCAAAAAATTATCGATCAATTTGAATTCTGTGTGAGAAATAGTTGGTCGTTAAGGAGCAAGCCGTGGCCACCGCGTCCCTAAGAACCAATGACTTATCTGCTGTCACTGGGCTTCCCCGCTGAGAGTTGAAATGTAAACAAAAGAATGGCAGCAATATATAAAAAAAAAAAACGAGCATGCAGCTCAGCAGGCCGGGGGGGGGGGGGGGCATATCAGACCACTTACCAGGAACCATACCTGGCCACATGCCCCTATATCCTGCCCCCCCACTATGTAAATGAGTATGGGATATGTAAGACGTAGTGTAAAAAGTGAATAAAGACACAACTTGAGTTTTTGACAATACCTTTATTTAAAAAATCCATGGCCTGCTCCTTGACAACCAGCTATTCTTCAGATTTAATTCTAATCTTCGATCATTTTTTGACCAATCCTAATTCGAATCATTCTGAAAATTTGGAATTCATCAGAAAATGAATAAACTAAATGAAATCAAATGAATTTCAACGAAATTCATTATTATTAAATCCAAATCTCCGAAATACTTAAAATGTGTCCGTATTCACATTTGGACCAAAACATCGACTTCATGTCAAGTTAACCTGAAAGAGGTTATTTAATATACTATATTTTTTATAGTTCTTATTTGTAGAACTAAACATTCTATATTCTGAGCTTTTTTTGGGCAATTTGCACCTTGGATTACTAGACAAGTCCTCTAGAAATTGCAGTGCAGTGTTTCAGTTGACCTAAGCCTACTAAAAAACTGACAGGAACAATGAAGTGCAATCATTGTGATGCATTAGATTTAAATATATAAATATACACATAACAGAGTTTTAGCTTTTAATGAATTTGTGGCTATTATTTTCATAGAAAGCAATGTTTATTTACAACGACATAAAATCATTTTAAATATTGAAATCATAGACTAATTGAAAGTCTAATTGCTCAGTATGCAAACATTTACCTTATGTAAAATGAAATGTCAGAGGTGTATTATAAACTGGGATAGAAAATTGTATTAGGTATTAAATCAAAAACACTAAAGGTCATTCCTATATAAGCTCAGGCAATGCATTAATTACTAGATTTAAAATAAAAAATACAGATAAAACAACAGTCCAATACGTAAAAGAAAAAAAATGAGAAAAGAGAATAACTATTCTTAAAACAAACACGTCTGAACTATTCATTGAAGGAAAATGGAGTGAGAGAGAGGTATCGGAAATGACAAATAAACAAAGAAGAGGAAGGAATGCAGGAGGTCTAGCATTTCAACCAATTTATCATCATTTGCCCCGAATAGACCACCAAAAACGGAAATATTATATCAGGGAGCATTTGTTATGGGTTATCCCTTCTATATGATCCTTTATGATGATCCAGAAGGAATTGCACAGTATTATCTTCTAAATGATTATATATATGTATGTATTTTACAAGGTAACTATAGCAGTCCTCTTCTTTCGTTTTCCATCAAAAGTAGCAAAAGTTACAAAATGACAAACCTAACAATAAACTGGAAACAGTTTCGGGTCTAGTTTCTTGACCCTTCTTCAAATATATTGTCTAGTATTCACCACCTTCTGTCAATTATCCTAAATATGAGCTAACCATAACTGACATTTGCTACTTTTGATGGAAAAATAAAGAAGCGGAGCTCTGCAGTTACCTTGTGCATTTCTACATATGAAAGGAACTATGGACGAGTTCCAGCTGACAGCACCAATAAATGAGAGAATAGAGTGCAGTAGGCCTTGCAATGACCTATATATATGTATTGCAAAACTTCTCTTTCACGCACTTCCCTGGTCCATACTTCTTACTTTTCCAGAACTCATCTTTTGCCTCCATTTTACATGTTATCACATAGTCACCAAATCTCTAAATCTATATACCCTACCCTGCGCAGTGTAACCCTCCTAAGATACTAAGCTACTTGTAATGTCCCGCTGATGCTCAGGAATGGGGTGCTGGCGTGAAATATCACCATCCGATAGTGTATAGTATGCTTAGAAAAATCACTGGCCTTGCAGTCCAATCTATGTTGTTAACCTGTGTGAGATGGCCTCAGCCTTACCCCACACCACAAGCGTACCCTCTGACATATTTTGCCCCACCCACCAGGGCTTAGTCATAGAGGGCATTTCCTATGGCTGATCCGTATTTATGGAGGTGCCTTGCCATCTAGAAAAGTTTGGACTATTTGTAGGAATGAATAAATTGCTAAAGCTGTGCAGCACTGGGCAGGGCCTAGCAGCAAAGAACCCCAGCATGGGGATGAGGGTAAGTAGTTTAGTTTGCAAGCTACATTAAGGAGAGTGAATTTATACTTAATAGACAACTTCACTAAAAGAAGGGGTGATACTTTGTTTCCCAGTTAAAAGTTCCCTCTTATGTCTGCCCAATTTTAGACTCCATTTTACAATCCACAAGTAAGCCAGATGACAGCTTACAGCTCTTTTGTAATCAAAAACCTATGTTCAGAGAAAGAAAAGTGAACCTGTGCTTTGCACACTAAAGTACAGTGGGGAAAATAATTATTTGATCCCCTGCAGATTTTGTAAGTTTGTCCACTTACAAAGAAAAAAAGGGTCTATAATTTTTATCATAGGTGTATTTTAAATGATAGAGACAGAATATCAAACAAAACCCCAGAAAAAAAACACAACACAAATGTTATAAATTCAGTTGCAGTTCAGTGAGTAAAATAAGTATTTGATCCCCAAGCAAACATGACTTCGTACTTGGTGCAGAAACCCTTGTTGGCAAGCGCAGAGGTAAGATGTTTCTTGTAGTTAGTGACCAGGTTGGCACACATCTCAGGAGAGATTTTGGTCCTCTCTTCTTTATACATCTTCTCTAAATCCGTAGCCTCCCTTACGGTATTCCCGAGTGTGGCTCGGGGTTAAATTTCAGCACCATTAGCGGTTACCCCGAGCCACACTCGGGATTACATCTCAGGATCTTGGTGCAGTGTTACTTACCTTGTCCCCAGGATCCTGCGATGTCCCCCCCGCTGTGTCTGCGGGCTCTGTCCTCCTCTGAAGCCTGTCTGTGCCGGGCTCTGTACCCTGCGAGCGTCACGACGCACGGGGCGGAGCCTGGAGGCAAATTCAAATAAATGTAAAATTCATAACACATACAGTACTGTCCTCTTACAGAGGACAGTACTGTATGAAATCATTTCACATCCCTTTTGTCCCCAGTGCTTTGGCCCATGCCCTGCATGCAGTTTTATATTATATATACTGTTCTTTCTGCCTGGAAACTTGAGATTGTCCATAGCAACCAAAAAGTGTTCCTTTACGTCAAAAGTGGCTTTAGACCAGCTAGAAAACAACGATAGTAAATTAGAACACTTGCAGATTTGGGCGATAGTGAATCGTGGGGAAATGTATTTTATTATTATTATATTATTTTTTTTTTAATTATTTATATTTATTTATTATATTATAATTTATGATTTTGTGTTTAAAACTTCATCATACCCGAGATGTCTACTAGACTCTTGTTTGGACAGATTTAAGTGTGTTATTGTTAAGAATTACAGACCTACAATATAAAACGCCAAATTTCCATGCAAAATAATTGTACCACTTTCAGCACCTAAAATCCGAAATAATCATACCGCCAGGGAGGTTAAAGTTTCTTGGCTGTTGTATGGCAACTCGAAGTTTCAGCTCCCTCCATACATTTTCTATAGGATTAAGATCTGGAGGCTGGCTAGGCCACTCCATGAACTTAATGTGCTTCTTCTTGAGCCACTCCTTTGTTGCCTTGGTGGTATATTTTGGTTCATTGTCATGCTGGAAGACTCATCCACGCCCCATCTTCAGTGTACTGACTGAGGGAAGAAGGTTCCCATCCAAGATTTTACAATACATGGATCTGTCCATTGGCCCCTCAATGCGGCAAAGTCGGCCTGTACCTTTAGCAGAAACACAGCCCCATTCCAGCCTTGTGCAGGTCTACAATTGTGCAAGTCCTTGACAGCTCTTTGGTCTTGCCCATGATGGTGAGGTTTGAGTATAAGAAAGAGATTCTGTAGACAGGTGTCTTTTATACGCATAACGAGTTGTCATTAGGAGCACCTTCTTAAATTTACAGGACTAATCTGTGTACCACATGAGCACTTACTGTAGACAGTCTGTGGAAGCCAGAATTATTGTTGCTTGGTAGGGGATCAAATACTTATTTTACTCACTGAACTGCAACTTTATATTATCATTTGTATCATATGTTTTTTCTGGATTTTTGGTTCATATTCTGTCTCTATCATTTAAAGTACACCTATGATAACAATTATATACCCTTCATTTCTTTGTAAGTGGGCAAACTTACAAAATCTGCAAGGAATCAAATAATTATGTTCCCCACTGTATTTATATATTCAGAACAAACAGCAAAATCACTTTAAAATGAGTCCTCACTCAATGTATCTATGCACATTGTGAAGAATTAATTTTCAAACTTCACAACACGTGAAGCACCGAAGTCTCAGTTTTTTTCTATGCAGCACTCTAATATAAATAGCCTGCCAGCACGCCCATATAAATAACCAGCATGTGTTTTTAAGCTGTTTAGAAACTGACTAAAACTTAGAGGCTATGTCATGATTTTTGACTGAATAACTTCACAGTACAAGCAGCTAGAGAGGTTAGTGAGGGCTTGTTTTAAAGCTTTTTTTTACTGGAAGTCAAGGCCCATTGCCTTGTTGCCACATATATGCAAAATGGTGGCGTTAAGGGGTTAATAGTTATATGTTCACAGTCTGGGCACAGGGCCAAGTCAGATGGGAAATTTTGTAGCAGAGATTATTTGTGAGTTGTAGCAGTGATTTAATCACTAGACTTGCTGGTGATTTGTCAATAAGAAGCGATTTGTCACTGCTCCAAGCTAAAGTAGTGCTAAAGCATTTGTTAGGTGTGCTCTGCTGCAAATCACGCCCCTACAGAGATTTGTAGCTAAGCCATAGAGGTGAATGAAGAGCAATTGTCACTGACATAAAACACTCCTCAAGGTTTCATGTACACTAGCCTACACTGGCAGCTCCTAAACTTGAGTTTGGCATTTTTTTGCCAAAACTCCTAAACTCAAGTCCATAAAAGCCTATGTGTTAATGTGATTGGCCGAAGCCGGAATGATGTCACTCCTGCGTATGCGCGATCACGGCACAGCTACTGAAGAAACGGCACCAGCAGCCCGTTTCTTCAGTGCACGTGTGCCAATGGCGTTGGCAGCAGCGCATATACTAAATATATCTTTTAAACTGTGCAAGTTTAGGAGATATTCAAGGTACCTACACGTAAGCCTTGTTATAGGCCTACCTGTAGGTAAAAGTGGTGTAACAGGGTTTACAACTGCTTTACCTTAATTTCTATTACCCTGTTTCCCCGAAAATAAGTCCTAGCGTGATTGTCGGTGATGGCTGCAATATAAGCCCTACCCCCCAAATAAGCCTTGTAGGTCTTCTTTTCAGGGTAGGGTTTATTTTCGGGGAAACAGGGTAGGGCTTATTTGGGGGGTAGGGCTTATATTGCAGCCATCACCGACAATCACGCTAGGTCTTATTTTCGGGGAAACAGGGTAGGCCTTCAGAGCTCTTCTGGGGCTGTTGGACTTCTGGTCCCCAACAGTTGTTGGTGAGGACCCTAACTGTTGTATCTTCATGTCCTTGACTGCTTACTGATAACTCTGTAATAAAATGGAAGAGCACTACAAAGAAAGAAAAAAATATTTTCTATTTAACTTCCATACTATCCTGGAAACGTAAAGGACACAATTCGATTGGTAGCTATGAACAACAATAGTTGATCTCTTTTAGGGACCATTTACACGTATGCCTGATGCATCTTTGTGCATTGTAGTACATGTGCCTGTTCATTTTCTATGAGCCCTCAACAAGTGTCTACGCACCAAAAAATGCATCTGCCCTTTATTTCCCTATTCACTACAAGACAATGGGGGTTATTTACTAAAGGAAAATCCACTTTGCACTGCAAGTGCACTTGGAAGTGCAGTCGCTGTAAATCCGAGGGGGACATGCAAGGAAAATTAAAAAAAAAGCATTTTAGCTTGCATATGATTGGATGATAAAATCAGCAGAGCTTCCACTCATTTCAGATCCACCCCTTAGATTTAGAGTGACTGCACTTCCAAGTGCACTTTCAGTGCAAAGTGTATTTGCCTTTCGTAAATAACCCCAATATCTGTGTTTCCAGATTATGCCTTGTGGGTTGAGAGTCAAATGTGTTGTTTATTGCATGCATGAATGTTGGGGGCCTATTAGAAATAAATGGATGCACCTCAAAAACACAGACACAATGCATGTGTCCAATGCAGGTCAACATGCATTACTGTCAATATATCTTTGCACCCCATACTATGTTTGACCTATTTAACATCACTTATTGAAATTATATTTTCATTTTCATATTTCACTTTTACATTTCATATACCCGAGAATTGATACTGATACTGTTTCATGTTCAGACTTGTACATTATATGGTTTGATTGTGAAAACTTGACCATCATACCTAGCTAATGGCCCAAAGTCTCCAAATGCCTGATTTCAGATGTTTCCAATGAAAAGTATTGTCTTATACAGGGTGATTTAGCATGCAGCGAATCACAATGTAGGAAACAGAAATAACTATTAGACCAGATAACATTATTCTTTCTAAATGCCTTTTATTGAAGCACAATGCAAGTCACAAAATACTGCAATATGTTGGAGCCACGCAGGGCTCCTTTATCAAGGCAATGTGACATACACATGCTCACAGGTGTGAAGCTTGCCTTAGACTTTCCATCATAAAGAGCTGTGTTTCCCTTAAAGTATGTCTTTCTGTATCCTCAAAAGACCTCTCCAATAAAAAAATGACATATCACTTATTCTGAAGTACTTAACATGAGCTTTAAAACATGAAACTTAACAATGCATGTTTTTATATAAACAACCTAAAACATCCTGTCATCTTTCCTGTTGATACTTACTGCAGATATTGAAAGACCTGTTCTACCTGAACAGACATGTCTACCATAAAAAAATAAAAAAAAGTTGGTATGACAGCACAGTGTATGTTTCTTGACATGGGAGTTCTGTTCACCAGATAAAATCAAAAAAGCACTTGAACTGAATGGTCGGTGAAATTTTGGGATTTTACGGCAGAGCTGAAGATGAAAGAAGCTGTTTTTACTATGTTCAGCTAAATGGTTTTCCTGCTGGCCAACATTCCACACCTAGGGGAGGTGAACATGACACAATTACCTAAATACTTCATCTGTTCGGGAAATCTTTTGTCACTTCAATCGTTTTCTTGCTACTTACATGACATGACAAATATGATGGGGGGGGGTCTTGTAGTCTTATGCCGCGTACACACGGTCGGACTTTTCATCTACAAAAGTCCGACAGCCTGTCCGACAGACTTTCGGAGGACTTTCGGCGGACTTGCGGCGGACTTGCGGCAGACTTTCTAACGAACAGACTTGCCTACACACGACCACACAAAAGTCCGACGGATTCGTACGTGATGACGTACACCGGACTAAAATAAGGAAGTTGATAGCCAGTAGCCAATAGCTGCCCTAGCGTGGGTTTTTGTCCGTAGGACTAGCATACAGACGAGCGGACTTCGGGGTCCGTCGTAGTTACGACGTAAAGATTTGAAGCATGTTTCAAATCTAAAGTACGTCGGATTTGAGTCTAAAAAAGTACGTTGAAAGTCCGGAGAAGCCCACACACGATCGGATTACCAGCCAGCTTTAGTCCGTCAGCGTCCGTTGGACTTTTGTAGCTGAAAAGTCCGACCGTGTGTACGCGGCATTACATTCTACAACTGTTTTAGAAATCTTGAGTAAGGCTTTCCAATTGTGTTTTTTTTAGCTTTAGAGTTTTAGAGGCAATCTGTTAATAGCTGTTCTGTATATAGGCCGACAATCAAACTGACCAAAATCCAGTGTTCAGATAACTACATCCATGAGTGTAATTGTACAGTATAAGATATGGTGCCTGTAGTACCGTGTGAAGGGTATATTGAATGGGCTTACTTGCCATGGCACGGTCAACATGCAAATGAGGGAACTTTTCTGCAGAAAGAGCATGCTGGAGGGTTGATATACTGAAGGCTAATTGGCTGTTCACAGGAATTTTTCCTTAGCTTAGCAAATGTACACAATACCACCTTCTAAATCTGAAGAAGAATCGCTTTACGAAACGCTTCAGTTTAGGTCCTGATGTTCCCTCCAGAGAGTCCAGAATGATCAAGCCATAGAAAGATAGATTATACAGATGCATCATAGACAACTGAGTATCCTGATACACCTAGTATACTAAATTGTGTTTATGTAGTAGTGTAATAAACAACACTGTTTTTGTATACATTTTTTATTGGTTTTTAAACTGCTTGTAAGAAAGACAGACATAATAGCCTTTTAAATATATACAGTGGAACCTCGGATTACGAGCATAATCCGTTCCAGGAATATGCTCGTAATCCAATGTACTCGCATATCAAAGCGAGTTTTCCCATTGAAGTCAATGGAAACAAAAATAATTTGTTCCGCATTGACTTCAATGGGATGCAATACCGCATTGCGGCCAGAGGCGGGGGGCGCTGGAGAGCCTCGGAAATGGCCGAAAATCCCAGAGGACACTTCGGCTGACCTCGGCAAACCTCGGAAAGACTCCGTTCACGAGCCTTTCTGAGGTTTGCCGAGGTCAGCTGAACTGTCCTTGGGCCTTTCCATGCATTTCCGAACGGCGCCGATCGGTGACTTTCGGCTCTGCTCGGCTCCGGCGCCCCCCACCTCAGGCCAAAAGCGGTACTGCACACCACTTTTGGCCTGAATCCTGCTCGTTTTACGAGAAAACACTCGCAAACAGAGTTAGCAAGCAAAAATATTGTTTTTTTCCTTGCATGTGATTGTGTATTCTTTGCAAAGTGAATTTTCACCGCATTCACTAAGTGAATGGAAAATTCCCTTGCCAAGTGATCAGCCTTAGTAAATCAACCTTTTCGCATTATCGGTATAGAGACTTAAAGTGTTACTAAACCCAGGACCCTGCAGTCACTATATCTGGTCTCCCACAGTACGCAGAACATGGAAATGCAATTATTTTAGTAAATATAAACTGCTAAATACCTTTTCTCTTCAGCAGTATATAGAAGTCTTGTGACTTCTATCAGTGTCTGGCTGAGCACTGGTTAAAGTTTGTAGGAGCAGCTATTATTCTCCATTGACTGTCCTATGAGGCTGCAGGACCCCTGACCCTCTGTCTGGACAGTGCTGATTGGCCCTGTGCTGATCACATGCACTCTCCCAAGAAAAAAAAAAGCTCTCTGGCAATGCGCACCAAACTGAACATGTGCAGAATGCCCCCAAGGCTCTGTACTATCAGCAGATGGATTGGGAACTGTGGGAGTATTAGACAGTATCAAACAGCGTTTTTTATACAATGCGCATGCTTAACCCCTTAAGTTAGATAGTGAGCAAGCATTCTTTACTGCATATACAGACTGATTTTACTGTTGTGGGTTTAGTAACAAAGTAATTGTATTGTATACAAAGCCCCCAATTCTTCACTCCCTACCCAAAAAAGGATCAAGGCACTGAAGTCATTATAATCAGTCCTTACCCATACTGCATTGCTCTGGCCGGTGCAGTCTAGCTCAGTCTTGTGATTAGAAACTGAGCCAGAGACCCCTGCTGTACTGTATATGTGCAGCATCTGCCGAATAGAAATGAATTGAGGTACAGTCTACCATGGTGGTAGCTGGAAGAGGACATTCCTTTCATGAAGAAGCTAATCTTCTGGGTGTAACTATTTGATGTAGCCTCGGTAAAATCACTATAGGGTCCTCTGGCTCTGAAACCTGCACCCAATTTAAAGCAGTGTTCCAGCCACAATTTAATTTTTTTTTTAAAGTCAGCAGCTACAAACACTGATCTGACAGGTTTGGCTGCTGTGGTTCCTCCTGCTGACCCCTAGTCAGTGCAGAACACAACAGTGACATAAGGGTCATTGGGAGGAACCACAGCAGCCAATAGGGCCTCTTGTTCTTTCACACACCCGGAAGGGTGCAATTGGATCAGTGCTGGTAGTTCGGCTCCATAGTTGCTGGACCTGCCGACACTGAAGACACGATGGTGGCACTCAGCTTGCATTTTACCGGCGATAGGTCGGTCACCTGTCAGGACAAACAACTCAAATTAGGTATTTGGCTGGCAAAACAATTAGCTAAGATGTTAAAAAAAATCAAAGAAATTCATGAGGCCATTGATATATGGTTGGCCTGACACGGAAAGACAGGTTCAACGTGTTCTGGAAAAGTTAGAAAAGAAACACCTATTATTCTCATGTTTAACTATTGGAAATTGTCTGCAGGTCATTCTCTGTATACACAACAAGGTGCTGTTTACCCCACAACAAGGTTAGGATGGTTCAATCAGATCCAGTCCAGCTGAAAACTGGTACAACTTTACACTATGAAAACAACAAAACATTCAGTGGCAATAAATACTTTCATTGGTTGTGTTTGTGAGACAACGTAAAAAAATCAATTTCGTGTTGTGGAAACAGGTGGGTGAATAATTGCAAACTTTAGCTCTAACCTGGTAACTATTCGCCATGGCGTTTTATTGACTGTAAATAAAGATTGGTTTTCAATGGGACTTTTATTTTTTATTTTTTTTTATTAATTGTCAGGATTCAAGAACTTAGAAAAGAAGTACAGCTCAAGACAATTTTTTTTTTTTAGTTTTGGATGCAGTCGGGAAAATTTTAGAGCCTCTGTCAGTTTTTTATTCCGGTCTGCGTCCCTGCTGGGGAGATTTTCCTTTACTTTCTGTCCTGTGTTCACAAGAACAGGAAATGTTGTGAAATCTCTCCAATAGAGAGAGACACAGGCAGTATCACTTTTGTTGCTGCATTTGTCTTTCTGTCAAAGTGACACCCGTTCTTTTCATTTTCTGTTCCTGGGTGTCACACAGCTCATTTGAAATCTGTGCTGTATATCTTTTGTCTTTCTCCGCTTAATTAATCACTCACGAATACATGAAGGCCCCTTAAAGCTGAATTCCAGGATTTCAGCTCCTTTGTAAAAGAAATGGAGGCACACTATGAGTTAAGTCTAGCGAGGTGCATGACACCTCCTGGGCTTAGCTCTATTATTTGTATTCAACAGCTTTATACTACTCTCAGAAGACAGCTATCGCTGTAGTTCTGGGAGAGAGAGACACTGATCCTTCTGAGCTCTGCATCTTTAACAGGAGAGTCGCTGCAGCTGCTATGCTTGCCCCTCCCCTCCTTCCCAATCACAGAAGCCTTGGTATTATGTGAACAAAATACCAAGGCTTCTGTGAATGGACGGCAGAGGGGAGGGCCTGGCATAGCTGCTCTGTGTGCTTCTCTCCTCTCAGATCCCCGGAGATGGCTGCAGCTTCTTGGAATTGACTCAGTGTGCCTTTAGTTTTTACAAAGTGGCTGAATTCCTGCAATTCAGCTTAAAAGAAATGAAATACACATGTGCCTTGCAAAGCAGCGGATACAAAAAACCCGTACTCTGTGCAGAGATAAGAGTCAGCTTATATATAGGCAGTGGCGGCTGGTGCTCAATAATTTGGGGGAGGCGGCAAACAAACCTGCCCCCTCACTCGCACTAACGCCACTGGTTAGTCCTAAGACTCCCTGGCCAATCGGGTCTCAGGAGCCGGTTCCTGATTGTCCGGGAGCAGAATATTAATTATTATGTATATTATAATAATATTATAAATATTATAATAATATTATAAATATTATTTCGCTATTGTCACACAACTGGGTGGGCTCAGGGCGCTGTGCTCTGTACCCCGTGCCCACCCTTTTTTGAAGCCAATTGGGGCCTCAGCTCTAATCACGTGCTTCAAAAAAAAAAAAAAACATTGAAATCCAGGAGTCCGGCGCCCTGCAAGATTAGGGGCCAGGTGCATGGATTAGGGGAACGGCACCCCTGCGCCCCTTATGGACAGGCCGCCACTGTATATAAGAATTTATCATCGGGGACTCCCAGTTTATGGACTCTTGTACACCAACTGGGGTTGTGAACTTGAGGACATGCACACAAAGATAATACACTCCTTTACAGTACAATACCCTCAGCGTATGTTTTATTTCATTACAAATTAGAGATTTTTTTTCTACATTTTCTTTTACTAATTTTAAGCAGTGTGTGATCCATGTCGATGTATAAATAAGATAGAAATGGATAGCCCAATAAGAGATAAAAAACAGCTTTTGCTGCAATATTCACCTTCAATCCAGAGCTTCTGTCCACAGTACTTCTTCTGCCACTAGATGTCCTGGTGGCCAGCATCATTACTTTCTCTGAGCCCAGGTCATCCTGGACCTGCTGCAGCCTGTGACTGGACAGTGAAAAAAGAAGCAGCCTAGTGATGAGTTCATCTCTCTGTCACCCTGCATTCTCCTCCTATCAGCATACTTCTTGTCAGTACATGAGTCGACTGGCAATGGCTCTTTGTACTGCTTTTTCCTCTCACACTGCAGTTCTACTGCACAGGGACATCAGGTGGTTGCTACCGCATTCACATACTTACACTGCTTGCATTTAAAAATACATTTAGAGCCGGTTCACACAGGGGCGACTTGTCAGGCGACCTAGCCGCCTGACAAGTCGCCTCCCGTTCTGTACAATGGAACCGTTCTAACAGGAGCGACGTAAGTCGCTCCGACTTAGAAAAAGGTCCCTGTACAACTTTGGGGGCGACTTGCATAGACTTCTATACAGAAGTCGTTTCGCAAGTCGCTGCAGAAGTCGTTTGCCGGTCGCCTCGCTGAGGCGACCTGCAAGTCGTGCCGCCCCTGTGTGAACCGGGGCTTACGGGTCTATTTATACTGTTGTAGCACGCAATCCAATGTACTAAAACACATGCATACACCAGTGTGCCGCACTAAACAAGACAAAATCAAACTATCATGATTACTCAATTATATACATTTCAAATCCACTGTGATATAATAACCATATACAAAAAAAGTGAAATAATTTAAACAAAATATTGCAATATTATAGTCCATATTATCAGATGTGAAAGTCCCATATACTAAGGGATCACAAGAATTAATCAGTGCTAAATATCAATCATTGTGACAAAAAAGTGAACTTCCTTCAACCAAAAAAATGACAGAAATCTTAACGTGTATGTGCTCCAATTCCATCAACACCCAAGGCAACAGACAGATTCTCTTCCTCGAAAAAGTCAAATTGACGTAACGTGTAGGGTGGAGCATTTCCAGGCACACTTATACCAGCTTGAGGTTTCCCTTCTCTGCAAATCTGCCCAATATATGATGGATTTGAATTGTACATAATTGAGTAATCATATTAGTTTGATTTTGTATTGTTTAGTGCGGCACACTGGTGTACATATTATATATAGAAGGTTAAATATGTGCTGTAGCTGTTTTTTATATATTTTTTTTATTGCACAAATTGTTGGTGAGTGCAAAGGATTTTTTCTATACAAAAACACATGTGTTTTGGTTTCCCATAATAAAGATAGTGTTTGAGCTCAACTCAGAACTGAAGTTTTTACAAATATGACATGACCGATTTTTCAGCGTTTTTTTAGTGCATCGGCCCAGGTTTTGCTGCATTGGCAACAAATATTAACAAGCTTTGGTCCACGGCTGTTAACTCTATCCACTCCAAATCCTAAATACAAAAACAAATAGAAGACACGCATTAACAAGCATCAAAAGGCATGCTAACCACTTGTGGACTGCCCCATTGTAAAAATACAAGGAGGGAGGCCGCTCTCCGTATTTGTATGTGATCCGGCTTTTCCGAGTAGGAGCATGCGCCTGCCGCCGGATCTGTGCTGTCATTCGGTCTTCCTTGATATCTTCTTGCTCTTTTGCTGAGTCTTCTCCGCTGTCTTCTCCCTCTGTTCTTCTTCCGATGTTGACTCAACGCTCTCTCCCACTCTAATGCTGGGTGTGCGTTGAGCCACTACTTATATTGGCATGGGGCAGGGTCACCGGAGGCCCACCCCTTATGATGTCACCACCCCATCATGCCCCTGGTGGTGATGTCATAAGGGGCGGGGCCTCAGGATTACATCACCCCATGAACTCGCCCCATGCCAATATAAGTATTGGCACACTGCGCACCCAGCATTAGAGAGGGAGAGAGCGTCGAGTCAACATCGGAAGAAGAACAGAGGCAGAAGACAGCGGAGAAGACCCAGCAAAAGGGCGAGAAGACAGCAGAGAAGACAGCGGTGAAGACCCAGTAGAAGACAGCGGACAGAGGGAGAAGAACCGGAGAAGGCTAGAAGACATCAGAGGAGAAGAATCGGCAGAGGCAGAAGACGTCAGCGGAGGAGGCAGAAGAGCTGGAGTGGGAAGAAGCTCAAAAGAGACAACGGAGCTGCTTAATAAATTACTTTAAAAACGTGTAATGTGTTTTATTTTTGACACTTTTTTTTTGATGAATGGGTAGGGGTACAATGAATCTGGGGGCCCCTTGTTAAAGTGGGGTTCCAGATTCCGATAAGCTCCCTGCCCGCAGACCCCGGCAACCAAGGGCCATGGTTTTCGGGAAGAGGCCCTTGTCCTCATCAACATGGGGACAAGGTGCTTTGGGGTGGGGGGGCGGAGAACCCCCTGCCCCAAAGCACCCACCCCCCCATTATGAGGGCATGCGGCCAGGTACAGTTCAGGAGGGGGGTGGGGGCGCTCGCTCATCCCCACCCCTTTTCTGACCTGCTGGGCTGTGTGCTTGGATAAGGGTTTGGATTTTGGGGGGACTACCATGCCGTTTTTTTGGCTCTGATGATCTTGAAGGGGAACTCCACGCCAAATAAAAAAAAAACACGGCATGGGTTCCCCCTCTAAGAGCATACCAGGCCCTTTGGTCTGGTATGGATTTTAAGGGGAATCCCCCACGCCGAAAAAAAATGGCGTGGGAGTCCCCCCCCAAAAAAAAATCCAGTCCCTTATCCGAGCACGCAGCCCAGCAGGTCAGGAAAGGTGGTGGGGACAAGCGAGTGCCCCCCCCTCTTGTCCCGTAAGAGGCTGCATGTCCTCAACATGAGGGGGTGGGTGCTTTGGGGGCCATGTTCAGCTGCACCAATGTCTATTCAAGTCGCCAAAATTAGTACAGGAACTACTTTTGGGAATTGGTGCGGTGCCGCAAAGTCGGCGTCACACCGATTCGGACTGTGACATGTCAAATCCCATGCCAAATCGGCCCAACGTGAGCATGGGCTTAGGCCCGATTCACACTTGTGCAATGGCAGACATTGCATGTGATTCACACCGCAAATGCGATGTCTGCGTGATGCAAATTCACCCATAGAAATTGTATGGCTGAAATTGCATCGCATTTGCACCAAAATGGTGCAGGACCCTTTTTTGCACGGCACTGGAATCGGATTGCATGGGTGTTTACACCCATGCAATCTGATTCCTGCACCATTTCACAGTTCGCACTGCGATCTGCGAACCAATCTGGGGGTGTCACTAACTTTACATTGACACCCCCAGCAGTTTGCAGATTTCAGTGTGAACCACTGTGTGATTCAGGTGCGATGCAGAACTGGCACTGAATCGAAGGGTTTCCTGCAACGCACCAGTGTGAACAGAGCCTTATTGTCAAAGCTTAACTCAACAAGCTGAAGTTAAGCTGGCCATACACGATTAGAAAATCGTTCGAAAAAGCTTTCGGGACGCTCGATTGTTTCGACTTTCAAAAACGTTAGTGGGTTACTTGTTTCTCGAAACACTAATTTTTATGCCACAAAAACAAACCAACATGTCAGATTTTTTGCATCAAAATGAACGATTTTTAAAACATTAGTAGTGGAATCGATCAAAAACAGTTCAAACAAATCTACAGCACATGTTGATTTAAACTGTAACCCCGGATCGTGCAATCACTTGATAACAAATCTACTGTTTATGTTGTTATGGATCGATAATATGTCCATAATTGAGTGACAATTGATACAACGATGGTGTTATTGCATGCACGTTCAACAGATTGTTTTTATCCTGACTGTTTTTGTTGAACGATTTTCTAACCATGTATCACCAGCATTAGAAGCTGATTGGTTACCATGTATAGCTGCACCAGATTTTACACTCTCCAGTTTTAATGAATCAACCTCACAGAACGCTTTAAGAAATCATAATCACTGTATACTGGCAACTTTGTAAGTAAAGGCTCGATCACACTACCCTATTTCCCCGAAAATAAGACCTAGCGTGATTGTCGCTTATGGCTGCAATATAAGCCCTACCCCCCAAATAAGCCCTACCCTGTTTCCCCAAAAATAAGCCCTACCCTGAAAATAAGACCTACAAGGACTTTAACTAGGGCTTATTTGGCGGGTAGGGTTTTTATTGCAGCCATCACCGACAATCACGCTAGGTCTTATTTTAGGGGAAACAGGGTAGCAGTGCTCTCTGAAGAGTGACCTGCAATCAAGTCGTTCTTCAGTGAACTTTTGGCAGGCGGTGAGGAGGCATTGTATCGCCTCCCCCTGTCTGCTTTAACCTCTTGTTTGCCGTACTAGTGCTCTGTAACTGCATGCATTGCACATGGCTGCGGGGTGCTTGCAGAGTGGCCCAAGTCACTTGAATGGGTAGTATTTGGTAGGCATTACACCTGCCAATAGCAACAGTAGGTACAACTCCCACCACAGCAGCGGCATGTGTACAACCCCAGTCGCTGTCCCTGCAGCTAAAGAGGGTTGTGGTTGGGAGGTGTTAAAAGCACGGCTCAGCTGCAGGGTTTTATCACCCCCCCACCTTTTGTGTGAACGAGCCCTTAAAGGTGAATTTTTCTGGAGATAGGCCCAACTCATTGACAGAAGGATTCAGATATTTAGTTGGTAGCAGACAGGTTAGGATTTATTTTTTGTAAAGACGCATTGTCAGAATGCAAAAAATGTTACCTATGTCCATTTATTGCTGGAAACAACATTGAAAGCCGGTACAAATTTATACCACAAACAAAACATTCTATGCCAACAAATATTTTCATTGGTTGTGTTGGGGAAACAAAATAACTGTTTTGTGTTGTGAAAGTAGATCGGTGATTAATATAAACCTGACATTCATTGAGGTGTGTAAGCTTTGGGCTCCAACCCAGAAAACTGCTATGCAAACACTCGTCTTAAAGGGACTTTCATTTTTTTATCATTGGGAATAGAGAAGGACTCCTCTTTTCTTCAGCAAAGGAGTTTACAGAAAAGGCGAATAGTTTAACTACTTCAGCCCCGGAAGGTTTTACCCCCTTAATGACCAGGCCATTTTTTGCGATACGGCACTGTGTCGCTTTAACTGACAATTGCGCGGTCGTGCGACGTTGTACCCAAACAAAATTGATGTCCTTTTTTTTCCCACAAATAGAGCTTTCTTTTGGTGGTATTTGATCACCTCTGCGGTTTTTATTTTTTGCGCTATAAACAAAAATTATGACAATGTTGTAAAAAAAAACAAAAAAAAACAATATTTTTTACTTTTTGCTATAATAAATATCCAAAACAAATGTAAAAAAAACATTTCTTCATCCTTTTAGGCCAATATGTATTCTTCTACATATTATACAGCGATCAGTGTTATAAAAATTCACTGATTACTGTATAAATGACACTGGCAGGGAAGGGGCTAACACTAGGGGGCAATGAAGGGGTTAAGTGTTCCCTAGGAAGGTGTTTCTAACTGTGGGGGGAGTGCACTGACAGAGTAGAGAGAGATCGCTTTTCCTGATAATTAGGAACAGACGATCCCTTGACAGAAAGGGGATCTGCTTTGTTTACATTGGCAGATCAACGTTCTGGCTCTTTGTGGAATGATCATGGATGGCCGGCAGACATCACGGCCGCCGGAACATGCATCGGCTCCGGCGCCACACCACGGTGATTCGCACAATAGAGCCGCCCTGCCGCAATATAACTGCGGCGGCTGGTTGGCAAGTGGTAAAGAGCAACTCAAGCTAAACACATTTTTGGGTGGAGTTAGAAGCGTTGTGTCCAATGAAATTCGTCCAATGGGGAAGCAGACGCCAGCAAAAACACTTTTTGTTTATTGGGTAAGGGTTAAACATCTGTCAGTTTTTTGGGGTCTTTTTCTGCATGTGTATTCCTGCCATGGTGACTAAGGATGAGCTCAGGGGTGTTTGGATCCTAGTCTGAGCGATCCCTCCAGGAAACTGTCACTGTAATAGGCTAATCATTGGTGGCTGGGGTATTCCCCACCCTGCAGGTGCATGCACAGGGGCAGAACAAACACCACTTTAGATTTCATATATATACTGAATATATATATATATATATATATATATATATATATATATATATATATATATATTTATTTTTTTTAGGTACGCAATAAAACATAATACAGTAGAATGGCATGTCAACAAGTTATGAAAACATCCATTAGTAGAACCATGCAAAATGCATACAGACAAAAGTACAAACTACTCCAGCAAAGAGATGTAACAATAATAGAACCTCATTGAAACGCACTAAAGTCCAAGGGCCAACACAACCTTAGAGCAACCACACTGCATTGTGGCAGAAGACTTGTAGGAGGACAATGGTAACATGTCTTTACTATTGAGGTGGTACAACTAGCAAATACATCACTACTAGGAGGCAGGGGCGTTACCAAGACCCCCTATAGTAAGGGATAGCCTTTCCTAGACCCAGAGCAGCAGTACCTCAAAGTCAGAGTATACCTGGTAGTTTTTCCAATAAAAGTGGAGTGGAAAAGTAAACACCATGTGTGTCTAAAGAGAGAGCAAAAGAAAGAAAAAAGGGAGGGGGGGTAAGGGAGGGTAGGGGTACAATGGGATAGACGGCACAAGGAATCAAGCCCCAAGATGAGCGATCTGAGTCAAGAATAGGCTAAATATTCATCAGAAAAGTGAAACATGTCCCAATACAGCCATCGTATATTATGTTCTTCAGTCCTGTCCTTGACTGCAGCCATCAGGCTGGATGTCGTTCATCCTGGCAAACCAATGCGACACAGTGGGTGGGGGTTGTTGTTTCCACATACTGGGGATACATGCCCTAGCGGGAATCAGGAGATGCTTCAGCAACGACTTGCAATATCTCTTACTGGACATAGGAGTCAACTTAAGGAGCACTGCAGCTGGATTGTCAAAAAGAAAAAAGTCTGTAAATTTGTGTATAATCCCAAGGACCTGTTGCCAAAAGGGTCAGATCTTAGGGCAGTCTCAGAAGATGTGAAGCAGTGTGCCAGGCTGAGTGTTATAGGAAGTCTCCCGGTATCTGCTACAAAGCGACCTTTTATGAGCAAAAATAAAATATGATTCTTTTGATATTCCAAGAAGGATACTGTAAGAGGAAGAGAGAGATTTTCGCATGGGTCCTTCCCCTAGGCAGAGATCCTCAAATGGAATAGGTGATCTGTGGAAACAGGTATAATCTGGAAGGGACCGGAGAAAATTAGAGTTGCGAGAGCTTCCAGCGGCCCAAAACTGAGGTGGTGAGAGGCCAAACAAGGCTGAAGGGCGAATCCATCCAGCCAGACCAAAGAAGGTGGAGGCTCTCACTAACTTTTGGTTGGGTTGAAGTTGGAAAGCTCTATCAGTAAAACCTGGAGCAAAGTCTGGGTCGGCGTCAGAGGAGAGGGGAATCTGGAGGTTGTGGCCAACTTGTAGTACTTACGAATTTGGGATAAGGTGGGTCCAATCAATGGGTGTGGGGAAGAGACTTGACTAGGTTGAGCCCCTGTCCATGGGAGGCCGGGTAAGGGACTCCTGCTCCAAGGAAACCCACAGTTTGTGAGAAGAGTGTCTGCACCAACCGATCACTCTAGCCATGTGGGTTGCCATACAATATAAGACAGGAACTGGAAGGCCAACCCCTCCATTGAGCTTGGATCATCACAGAAGCGATCTTTGAAGTCGGGAGGGTTTGCCTTGCCAAACGTATTAAAGGAAGGCAGCACAAAGCTTTAAAAAAAAACACCTGTGGTATCATGACTGGTAATACCTGCAGAAGATACAGGAGGCGCGGCATAACATTCATCTTCAGGACATTGAATCTGCCGAACCAGGAAATAGCCAGAGTTTTCCATCTCTCTAGGTCTGCAGAGAAAGTAGCCAGTAAAGGCTAGAAGTTGTATTGGAAAACGAGTTGAAGATTGGAAGGAATTTTGGTCCCCAGGTATTGGATAGCTTGAGGGGCCCATCGGAAAGGGAAATTACTACTAAGGTGAGCAAGGCACCTGAGCGCAAGTCTATTACAGCCAATGTATCTATGTACATTGCAGCATTTAGGTTTTTATGTTATAGTTAGGGGGCATAGAAAAAAAAGTCCCCCAAACCTGCAATTGGAGACAAGTTTACTGGCATAATGTACGCACATACATACATAAACGCATTCCACTGGCTAGGATACAGTAAGGGAAAAAAGTATTTGATCCCCTGCTGATTTTGTACGTTTGCCCACTGACAAAGAAATGATTAGTCATTTCTTAGTCACGATTATCATTTTAATGGCAGGTTTATCTTAACAGTGAGAGACAGAATAACAACAAAAAAATCCAGAAAAACACATTTCAAAAAAGTTATAAATTCATTTGCATTTTAATGAGTGAAATAAGTATTTGACCCCTTCGCAAAACATGACTTAGTACTTGGTGGCAAAACCCTTGCTGGCAATCACAGAGGTCAGATGTTTCCTGTAGTTGGCCACCAGGTTTGCACACAACTCAGGAGGGATTTTGTCCCACTCCTCTTTGCAGATCCTCTTCAAGTGGTTTTGAGGCTGACGTTTGGTAACTCGAACTTTTAGCTCCCTCCACATATTTTTTATGGGATAAAGGTCTGGAGACTGGCTAGGCCACTCCAGGACCTTAATGTGCTTCTTCTTGAGCCACTCCTTTGTTGCCTTGGCCATGTGTCAATGTTTTGGTTCATTGTCATGCTGGAATACCCATCCACAACTCATTTTCAATGTCCTGGTTGAGGGAAGGAGGTTCTCGTCCAAGATTTTACAGTACATGGCTCCGTCCATTGTTTCTTTGATGTGGTGAAGTTGTCCTGTCCCCTTAGCAGAAAACATAATGTTTCCACCTCCATGTTTGATGGTGGGGATGGTGTTCTTGGGGTCATAGGCAGCATTCCTCCTCTTCCAAACATAGTGAGTTGAGGCCAAAGAGCTCGATTTTGGTCTCATCTGGCCAGTTCTCCTCTGAATCATTCAGATGTTCATTAGCAAACTTCAGACGGGCCTTTACGTGTGCTTTCTTGAGCAGAGGGACCTTGGGGGCGCTGCAGCATTTCAGTCCTTCTATGGCCCTAGCTGCCTTGAGATCATTGATAAGATTCTCCCGTGTAGAGTTCTGGGCTGATTCCTCACCGTTCTCATGATCATTGAAACTCCTCGAGGTGAGATCTTGCATGGAGCCCCAAACCGAGAGAGATTGACAGTTATTTTGTGTTTCTTTCATTTGCGAATAATCGCACCAACTGTTGTTACCCTCTCACCAAGCTGCTTGGCGATGGTCTTGTAGCCCATTTCAGCCTTGTGTAGCTCTACAATCTTGTCCCTGACATCCTTGGACAACTCTTTGGTCTTGGTCATAGTGGAGAGTTTGGAATCTGATTGATTGCTTCTGTGTCTTTTATACAAGTAACAAGCTGAGATTAGGAGCACTTCCTTCAAGAGAGTGCTCCTAATCTCAGCTCGTTACCTGTGTAGAAGACATCTGAAAGTCAGAAATCTTGCTGATTGATAGGGGGTGAAATACCCTTTTCACTCATTAAATGCAAATCAATCTATAACTGTTTTGAAATGCTTTTTTCTGGATATTTTTGATGGTATTCTGTCTCTCACTGTTAAAATAAACCTACCATAAAAATAATAGACTGTTCATTTCTTTGTCAGTGGGCAAACCTACAAAATCAGCAAGGGATCAAATACTTTTTTCTCTCACTGTAAATTAATATTCTAACAATGAGTTTACCCACATACACTTGGTAACGCTTATAAATGCATGTCATTTTGTGCCCTTGACAGAAAGATCCAGCATAGATTGGAGTAATTTAATACTCTGTGTGCATTAACCACTTGAGCTCTGGAAAATTTTACCTCCTACAAAACCAGGCCATTTTTTGCAGTTCAGCACTGCACTACTTTAACTGGTAATTGCACGGTCACTCAACACTGTACGCAAAGAAAATTTATATAATGGTTCTTACACAAATAGAGTTTTCTTTTGGTGGTATTTGATCACCACTGGGTTTTTTTATTTTTTGCGATATAAACATAAAATAATACCCACAATTTTTTAAAAAACATTTTTTTTTTACTTTCTGCTATAAAACATCTGTGACGGACCGCCTGGCACCCCACCTGGGTGATAATACAAGATACAGCTTCCTCCACTCTGAAACCAGGAACCAGGTATTATAGCTGAGACTTGCACCCAAGAAGTAGATGACACTAGCTTAGGTGGAACTGACTTTATTGTAAACTCACACAGAATATATTTCACACAAAATCATATAAGAGCTTGATCACGTTATCTTAAACAATGCAAACTTTAAACAGTAAAATCATCAGTACATTTAACAGTGCATCTAATGAACAGCTAACATAAACAGTAAGCTAATCAACAGCTAGAAACTAACAGCTATTAGTGATCTAATTAAGAGTAAGCTATTTCGCAACTAGTCACCTAGACAAGTCTAGGTGACTCAGGTCAGTGCCCACCCAGACAGTTCGGCACCGGGTCCTCAGAAAGAAGACCCAGGGCTGTCCAAATATCATTAACCAGCTTTCACCTTGTAAACCGTCCACTAAACAAGTCATCATAAGACAAAACTCATACAATGCTCCAGCAGTCTGAAAAAGTGGAATTAATTTGTCTTCATAGATTTCTTGAAGGAAATTGTTGATAAATATTCCTGTCCCAAATGGAGGAGTTTCTCCACTTCAGTCTGCAGGAGGGCCACCACATTTCCTCTGACTATTAACCTGTACAAGATTAATATTACACCTTTCCATCCACTCCAGAAGGGAAGCTTTATTGTCTTTATTCAGAGAATTAATCCAAACCTCGCTCTCAGAGTTCATCACATTGATCACAAATGATCTGCTCTCTCCATGGGATCAGAGGCTGATCTGAGCTTTTGTTCCATGCTCTGACCAGGAGAAGCAGACAAAATCCCCAGTCTCCTCCATGGGTCATAATCAGTGTGTCAGAGTCTAGCCCCTTGTCCCCTCCAAAAGCCTCTGTCCTGGGTTGAGTTTGTCACAATATCCAATAACAAAAAAAAAAAAAAATCAAGTTTCATCATAATTTTGGCCAAAATGTATTCTTCTACATGTCGTTGGTAAAATAAAAATCCCAATAAGTGTACAATGATTAGTATGCGTGAAAGTTATAAAGTTATATCATTGTAGTTATATATTGGAGTTTTTTATTAATTATTTTTTTTTATAAGTGGTTTACTGTGTGCTGCTTTTATTAAGGGATGTGTGGGTTTTTATCATCTGCTTTGCAGGGAAACAAAACCCGGCACATCGCCACTGCCAGGACAGAGCTCTGTGTTGATTACCTATACAGAGCTCTCTCCTGTCACTCGCTCTGCCAATCAGCGGGTCCTAGCCATAAATCATTGGCTGGGACCTGCTGATCGGTTTGTGCTGCAACAAATCACAGCACAGCAGGGCCAGTGTACTCGTGCACCCCCTACCTGGAAGAGCCAGATCACATGTCAGATACATGATCCAGCGCAGGGCGGCCACCCTTCAGCAGTATATCTGCTTGGAGTGATCCGCAACTTGTTAAGCCTAAAGACTAAACTTACATTGGTTCAGCTTGGCTTGATGTAGGTATCAGTATCTGATATCTAAGGGGCATTTGGGGTACTGAAAATGACTGTAGTAGTCCACACTTGGGGCTGATTCACAACACAATTTCTGCATTACAGTACGTGTTTAAATATGCATTTACGCATGTTTTTAATGCGTTTTCAATGCCTTCCAGTATGTTTTTTTCCTGTTCCTTTATTTTGACACCTGAAAAATCTCATGACAATGCTCTGCTTCATTTTTGGTTTGTTTACATGCATTCCGGTGGGTTTACATGCATTTTGCTGCAAACTAGATGCATTCCATACAGAAAAAATGCAGCATGTTTTGCTTTTGTTGACTGCACTGGTGTGAGCCAGGGTCATTGGAATACATGGAAAACACTGTCCATGTGTTTTTGATGCAGATTAAAAAGCACTGGACTGCATCTGATGTGAATCAGCCCTAAATACATTGATAGCCATAATTTATTTATTTCAGATCCATATATAGTGTGGGAGGAAACCCACGCAGGCACAGGGAGAACACGCAAACTCCAGGCAGATGGTGTAGTGGTCGGGATTTGAACCAGCGACCCTTTCTGCTGCTAGGTAAAAGTTCTAACCACTACACCACTGTCCTGCCCAATAATCTTACAGATGTTGTTCCAGCAGCCTTACTCAGCACCCCCCCCCCCCCCATTCAGAAAACTCCCTGTATTTTTTTTTTGTTTGAATACAAAGTGATTTATGATTGAACAAGGTAGAGAGGAGTGAAAGATCTCCACTTTGACCAATCAGAGAATTCTTGTATCAAATACCAAAAAGCATGCCTATATTCATCATCTTTTTATAATACTGATTATTTCCATATAATATATTTTTCAATTTCCTTCTCAGTCCAATACAAGATTAGTCAAGTTATTTCATGTTTACTTGTCAAGGTCCTGGCAAGTCTATTGCTATGTCACACAGAACACAGATATGGACACAGAGAGACGGGATGAAGGATGTCAGTGCCCTGGCCCACACACTAACTCTGCAAACTTGTCAGCAATTGTATTTATTGTGCTTAAAGTGTATTTCCATTTTCAGGAAAACACCTACCGTACCTTAGATTTGTTACATGTTCCTATTCACATAGCATGTGAATATAAAATATATTTAAAAATGGCAGCTTACCATTTTCAGATGGTCTTTTCTGCACACTCATCACTGTAAAATCCTACTAATACTCATTGTTTATAAAGGGGGCTGGGGAGTTGTGTTTGCCATAATTACCCCTGTCTGTTACTGTGCTGGCAGATCACATTACCAGTCGTTAAAGTGGTATTAAAGTGATTGTAAAGGTTCATTTGTTTTCTTTAAATAACAAACATGTTATACTTACCTCCTCTGTGCAGGGTTTTTGCACAGAGAGGCCCCAATCCTCCTTTTCTGAGGTCCCCCGGCGGCGCTCCTGGCTCCTCCTCTTCTCGAGAGCCCCCAGGAAGAGCAGCTTTTCATGGGGGCACTCATGTGGGCATGCTGCCAAGTCCTGCTGCTGTGTCTATTGACACAGACAGCAGTACTCGGCCCTTCCCCCTTGCTCCCGTGTCACTGGATTTGTTTGACAGCAGGGGGAGCCAATGGCTCCCCCTGCTATCAATCTGTCCAATGAGGACCTAATGAGGACCTAAGACAGCGACTGGAGCTGCTGGGCTCGTTCTTGTCGCTGGAACGATCAGGTTCAGCAAAGAAAAAGGGGGGCTCTGGGGGGCAGCTGTAGCACAGAAGGTTTCTCACCTTAATGCATAGAATGCATTAAAAAAAACATGTCATACTTACCTGCTCTGTGCAATGGTTTTGCACAGAGCAACCCTGATCCACCTCTTCTGAGTTCTCCAGCTTGTGCTACTGGCTCTCCCTCTGAGTGCCCCCATAGCAAAACACTCGTGAGGACACACTCCCAAGCCATGTTCTATCTGTCCATTGACACACACAGCATTGCTAAGATCCGCCCCCGCTCACTCCTCACTGGTTGTGATTGACGGCAGCAGGAGCCATTGGCTCCCACTGCTGCCTCAATCCCCAGTGAGGAGAGAGAGAGAGTGGAGAGAGCTACTGATCTTGTGCACATCACTGGTAAGTATAGGGGGGGCCTGGGGGGAGATGCACACAGAAGGTTTTTTACCCTAATGCAGAGAATGCACTAGGGTTAAAAACATTCTGCCTTTGGAACCACTTTAAACCAAGTGAAAATACAGGAAAAAAAATGAAATAAATGCAGCCACCACATTAGAGAATTGACTGGCTGCAATATTTTACATTTTTCTTTTTAGGGGTAATACCACTTTAGAAGCTGGATTTCTCCATTGTATGTTAATGAGAATTGGATTCAGCCAATCCCCTGATCTTTCTACTGGGACAGATCACAGTGAATTTCCTGAGAAATTCTTGCAGTCAGCCATGACACCAGAAAAGGTAAGAAATATATATAGGATTTTTAATGTTTAGTTATGCTGTGTGAATAGGAACATATAAACACATAGTGGAGTTTTCCCAAATTTGACTTCAAAAGTTGAAAGACACCTTAACCATAAAAACCTTTACCATAAAAACTGCCTATGCAGATAAGGGAAGTCTGTAGATCAAAACAAACTGTGCAGCTTTTACTAAAGTTGAAAAATGCCTTTGCTATAGGTGTACACCATTTACGTACCTCATGAAGCCTGACTGGAATACTCCCTGGATGTTGCTAGGATGTTGCTAAGTGAAGCCTAGTCATTACTGCTCACCTCTATCATCACAGGAGTTAGCTCAAAAAGCACTCAGAGCTACTACATCTCGGGAGAGAAACAGCATGTGAGGAGGTTTGAATCAGAGAAAGATCTAACTATTGTGATGGTGAAGATCAGGGCCGTCTTTAATATTGATTGGACCCTGGGCAAAAATTTTCTTGCCCCCCCCTCCATGCAGTTTTGCTCTCCACCTGCTCTAAGACATACAATAAATAGCAGCTAGACTCAAAATCTGTTTACTGAATCAGATCAGGCAGCGATTGCAATTAGTTGCCAGAGGTTTCAGTGTATAATTACTGCTCACTGACTGGTTGCTAGAGGTTACAGCACACATTATGTCTCACTGATTAGTTGCTAGAGATTACAGCACAGGATTTCTACTTGTTGATTGGTTGCTATAGATTACTGTACATCAATACTGCTCACTGATTGGTTGCTAGAGGTTACTGTACATCATTACTGCCTACTGATTGTGTAAGAGAACTGTCAGGATGCGCCCGGCACGCACACGTGCGCATGCACGCATTCACAGGCATCAGCAGATTTCCTTGCGCAGGAACACACATCTGACCACAATTGGCACCTGACAGCCTATTTAAGGGTTGCTCTGATTTCTGTCAGGTGCTGCTTGATCTTCAGCTGTGTCCTGAGATTCTGAAACCCTGTTGTTTGTCTTGACTTCCTGTTGCTGAAACCCTGGCCTTCCTGACCCTGTTTCTGGACTCTGATTACTGGTTCATGATCCTGGCTTCCTGTTTGACCTTGCTCCTGTTTATACCTTGGTACCTCGCTGCCCGCCCGTTACTGAACCCGGCTTACCTGTTGACCTCGCTTCTGTCTCCTGTTTGGCTCCACGCTGTTTCCGAGTACCTGTGCTGGCCGTCCATCCCCTCAGCTGTGCTGGTTCCAGCTCTTCACCAGAAACCCTGCCTGCACTTCCCAGTCTGCAACACTTCTGGCAAGTCCTGCACACAGCATTCACAGGCACTCGTGTTCCTCCTGATCCTTGCCACCATCTGTTCCATCTCCAGTGGGGCTTGGATTGGAGATACAAGAGAGGCTGACCTCGTCATTTCAGACTCCTACCAGGTACGTGACAGTATCAAGCAGCCACAAATGGAGTCTGAAATGACGAGGTCAGCCTCTCTTGTATCTCCAATCCAAGCCCGGCTTGTTCCATGAGGTTGCTTCTGCTCCTGAACCCAGGGTGCCTATGCCTGAGCGATTCTCCGGAAATCGCAAGAAGTTTCGCACATTCCGGAATTCCTGTGAACTATATTTCTCCCTGTTACCCCGGACCTTCACGTCTGAAAACATCAAGGTGGGGTTTATCATTACATTACTATTGGATGAACCACTTTCCTGGGCTCATCATCTCCGGGAACAACATGACCCTGTCCTGACAACCACGGATTCTTTCTTCTCAGCCATGGCTCAGCTTTATGCAGACCCCTTCTACCAGCAGACTGCCGAATTCATGCTTGGCAAATTACAGCAAGGTCCAAGGCCTGCTGAGGAATATGTAACTGATTTCCGTGTATGGAGTGCAGATACCCAATGGAATCATTCCGCACTTCGCCACCAGTTTCGACTAGGACTGTCTGACACCTTAAAGGATGAGCTTGCCAGAGTGGGAGTTCCAGCATCCCTGGAAGACCTGATCGATCTAACCATTCAGATCGATCGGCGATTACGTGAAAGGCAATCCGAAAGGTCCAAAGGAACCCTTTCTGTGGCTTCAAGGTCTGACATTCCTGCATCCTCATGCGTTGCATCCCCCAGAAGGAGGGAACTGCATAAGACTCCTCATAGAAGTTTTCGAAGACCACCCCTTTCTCCTGATGAACGCCTTCATCGATTACAGGACAATCTGTGTCTCTATTGCGGGGAGGCAGGTCACTTTATACAGACTTGCCCCGCAAAGACCCGCAGGTCTTTCTCCCGTCAGCCTCACATGATGCATCTCTCAGGGAGGTACCAGTCTCATGTCTCTCTTTCCATTGTGCTCCAGTTTTCTGAAAAGACTGTTCCTGTACTTGCAATCATAGACTCTGGGGCCTGTAGTTGTTTTATGGACTCTGCATTTGCTTCTCTCCACCAGCTGCCTGTATGTGCCAAGAAGCAGGAATTCCATGTTCATCTGGCTGACGGTTCCGGCATTAAATCAGGCCCAGTTACCCAAGAGACTTTACCTATTTCCTGCCGTACTTCTTCCGGCCACCATGAATTCCTCCGTTTGGATATCATAGCTTCACCCATGTTCCCGGTCATCCTTGGCATTCCATGGTTGAAGGCACATAATCCTCACATTAACTGGCTTACCGGAGACATCTCCTTTTCCTCTGACTACTGCCAAATTCACTGCCTACCTGAAAAGACTTTCAATACCACACCCCTCCTGGGTATCCTCCCTGACCATGAAACCTCTAATCTGGTCCCTGCTGCCTACCACGAGTATCTGGATGTATTTAACAAGAAAGGAGCAGACACTCTTCCTCCCCATAGAACATATGATTGTCCTATTGAACTTTTACCAGGGGCCGAGATCCCATTTGGGCGAATTTATCCTCTCTCTGAGCCTGAACTAGAAGCCCTGCGGATTTATATAGATGAAAGCCTTGAAAAACAGTTCATCCGGCCCTCCACTTCACCAGCAGGGGCCGGTATTTTCTTTGTGGAAAAGAAAGACCATACCCTTAGGCCCTGTGTGGACTATCGTGACCTTAACAGGGTCACTGTTAAAAACCGGTACCCTCTGCCTCTGATCCCTGAACTTTTTCAAAGGCTGCGTGGGGCACGAGTGTTCTCCAAATTGGATCTGAGAGGTGCTTATAATCTTGTCAGAATCAGGGAGGGAGATGAATGGAAGACGGCCTTCCGAACACGCTTCGGGCATTTTGAATATCAAGTCATGCCATTCGGACTCTGCAACGCCCCTGCCACATTCCAACATCTGGTTAATGACGTTTTTCGGGACTTCCTTGATTTATTCGTCATCGTGTATCTGGATGACATCCTTATATTCTCTGAAACTTTAGAATCCCATAGGACTCATGTAAAAAAAGTACTGGGTCGGCTGAGGGAACACCGCCTTTACGCAAAGGCTGAGAAATGTGACTTTGAAAGACCAACCATACATTTCCTGGGACTTGTCATCTCTGCTGACGGTATCTCCATGGACCCACAGAAAGTCACTTCCGTCCTGGAATGGCCTGCCCCTGTTGACAGGAAAGCTGTTCAGAGATTTGTGGGATTCGCCAACTTTTACAGAAAATTTATCAAGAACTTTTCTGGCATCATCACTCCCATCACTCAGTTAACAAAGCAGCATGTTCCTTTCCGATGGACCCCTGAAGCTCAAACAGCTTTTGAACAGTTAAAAACTTTATTCACGTCAGCTCCTATCTTGAAACATCCTGATCCATCCTTAGCCTACGTTTTGGAGGTGGATGCCTCTGAGAGTGCACTGGGCGCTATTTTGTCTCAACGCCAAGGTCCCAAATCTTTGCTCCATCCTGTGGCCTTTTTCTCTAAGAAATTAAATCCTTCTGAAAGGAACTATGATGTTGGAGACCGAGAATTGCTGGCTATCAAGGCTGCGCTTGAAGAATGGCGCTACCTCCTGGAAGGAGCAGCTCACCCCATCCTCATATTCACGGACCATAAAAATCTTGAATACTTGAGGACGGCTAGACGACTAAGACCCCGGCAGGCAAGGTGGGCACTTTTCTTCTCTCGTTTTATGTTCCATATAACTTATCGTCCTGGCTCAAAGAATGGTAAACCGGATGCCTTGTCCCGCATGTTCAGCGACCCAGTGGTATCCTCAGAACCTAAAACTATTCTACCAGCCAAAAATTTTTTGCTTCTTCAGGCGGATTTGATGTCTCAGATAAAAGCAGATGTGATAAACCAACCACCTTCCAAAGATCTGGCTCTTCAATTGAGGGATGGTCTGTACTTTCATAAGAAGCAAATCTTTATCCCTGAGCAATTCAGAGTTTCTGTCCTGAGGCGATGTCATGACCACCCATTAGCGGGCCACTTTGGAATTCGCAAAACGGCCGATCTGATCTCTCGTACATTCTGGTGGCCAGACTTGATGCAAGACTGCAAAAGATATGTTAATTCTTGTGTGACATGCCTTCGGAATAAGACGGACAGAGCCAAAACTTGGGGCCTACTTGAGCCACTCCCTGTACCTGAGAAACCATGGAGCATGATCTCCATGGATTTCATTGTGGAACTCCCCCCATCTGAAAACTTCACCACCGTGTTTGTTGTGGTGGATCGCCTGACCAAGATGGCCCATTTTGTACCCTTACAAGGAACTCCTTCGGCCACAGAGACTGCCTCAGCTTTCATCAAGGAGATTGTAAGATTACATGGTGTCCCTGATAGCATCATCTCTGATCGTGGGGTGCAGTTTACGTCTAGATTTTGGAGGGCATTATGCCAAGCACTGAACATTGAACTCCGCCTCTCCACAGCCTACCATCCACAAACTAATGGACAAACTGAAAGAACCAATCAAACCCTTGAACAGTACTTACGGTGTTTTTCCTCTTTTGCACAAGATGACTGGCTATCACTTCTCCCACTGGCAGAATTTTCATACAATAATTCCATCCACTCTGCAACCAAGCAATCACCCTTTTTTGCCAATTATGGGTACCACCCCTCTTTCTTACCTGAGCTGGCCATTGAATCATCTGTACCTGCTGTACAAAACAGATTAAACTTCCTCAGTACTAATAACCAATTACTGCAAGATACAATCTCCAAGACTCAAGTAAGCAATAAAAAGTTCTTCGACAAGAAGAAGAGAGGTAATCTGAACCTTAAACCTGGAGACAAGGTCTGGCTTTCCACAACAAACTTGAAACTGAGCTGTCCTTCAAGAAAACTTGGCCCAAAATTTTTGGGACCCTTCCCAGTCAAGAGGAAAATTAATGCAGTGGCATTCGAGTTGGTGTTACCCAAGAATCTAAAGATCCACCCTGTATTCCATGTCTCTTTGTTGAAACCAGCTGTACCAAATCCATTTCCAGATCGGGTTTCTGAAATTCCTCCTCCGCTGCTCATCGAAGGGAATGAGGAATTTGAGGTGGAAGCCGTGTTGGACTGTAGAAGAAGGCATAACCAAACACAGTTCCTCATTAAATGGAAAGGCTATGGGTCGGAAGAAAATTCCTGGGAACCAGCTTCAGATGTGCATGCTCCCAAACTAGTGCAAGCCTTTTTTTAACGCCACCCAGAGAAAAGACACTTGAAGGGCATCCGGAGGCTGCCCTTAAGGGGGGGGCAATGTAAGAGAGCTGTCAGGATGCGCCCGGCACGCACACGTGCGCATGCACGCATTCACAGGCATCAGCAGATTTCCTTGCGCAGGAACACACATCTGACCACAATTGGCACCTGACAGCCTATTTAAGGGTTGCTCTGATTTCTGTCAGGTGCTGCTTGATCTTCAGCTGTGTCCTGAGATTCTGAAACCCTGTTGTTTGTCTTGACTTCCTGTTGCTGAAACCCTGGCCTTCCTGACCCTGTTTCTGGACTCTGATTACTGGTTCATGATCCTGGCTTCCTGTTTGACCTTGCTCCTGTTTATACCTTGGTACCTCGCTGCCCGCCCGTTACTGAACCCGGCTTACCTGTTGACCTCGCTTCTGTCTCCTGTTTGGCTCCACGCTGTTTCCGAGTACCTGTGCTGGCCGTCCATCCCCTCAGCTGTGCTGGTTCCAGCTCTTCACCAGAAACCCTGCCTGCACTTCCCAGTCTGCAACACTTCTGGCAAGTCCTGCACACAGCATTCACAGGCACTCGTGTTCCTCCTGATCCTTGCCACCATCTGTTCCATCTCCAGTGGGGCTTGGATTGGAGATACAAGAGAGGCTGACCTCGTCATTTCAGACTCCTACCAGGTACGTGACAGTTTGGTTGCTAGAAGTTACAGCACATCATCTCCTCACTGCCTGCACACCATGGACTGGGGAGGTGAGGGGATCCATTAATAGACAGAAAACTCCTAGGGATCCTAGCACTCCTGGAATCAGTGGCAGTTCTGGGGAGAGGGGAGGGTGTGATCAATGGAAATGCTGATTTTTTTTTACCAACTACCAATATAAAGAGGAGTTTCAACACTGGCCACCAATGTAATGGGGTTTTACACTGACCACTAAAGTAACAGAAGCATTCACAGTAACCACCAATGTAAGGAGGGGTTTACACTGACCACTAATGTAAGGGGGACCTTCACACTGGTCACTAGTGTGAATGAAAGAATTTTGCACCAAGCACCAATGTAATGAGAAGATTTACACTGACCACCAATGTAACTGAGACATTTAGCCTGCATTCACATTTGTGTGTGTTGGGAACGAATGCAAAATCGCTTTCCTGACACCACACAAACGTGCTGCCCTTTAGCAGATACAAAGCAGTGCCATCAATTGTTAATGACACCCTCACACATCTGCTGACCTGTGCCTTGGCACCGTGTGATTTTGAAAAAGGGTTTGGGCTTTTCTTCGGCATTTGTAGTGCATAGAGCAGCACATTGAAATGAATAGGCTGCCCTACACGTGACCTACATCTTTATCCAGCTTGTCAGCACACCTTTGCATCCTAAAACCCCTGCTAACCTCTGCACCCCAAACCTCCCCCATCCTCTCCACTCCAACCCTCCACCCTTTTAACTCTACTTGTCTTCTCTGCTCATCTTTGCACCCACTTTCCTTACCACCATACATCCCATCCTTGCTCACCTGTGCACCCAAACTGTAGTTCCTTCTCTGCCTACCTCTGCACACCCCACACTACCCCCCCCCCCCCCCACCACCACTAATTTGCAGAACAGGCTGATGGAAGGCTTAATGACCACAGTTGTAGGCATGACTTTCAAGCATGCCCCTTTATCTCCCCAGTGGGCAGCATTCAGTATAGGTGATGGTGGATTTGACTTCAGGGGGGCATAATATACATATGAATACTGCCTCTATTTACATATGAATGCTGCCAGTCTGCCGCTATTTACATATCAATGCCATATTTACATGTAAACACAGAATCTGCAGGTCAATCATCTGTACACAGCAATAGGGCAGAGCTGGGCAGTATTAGTAACAGAACTTCACACTGTCATATCAGGACACAGCACGCGACTAAAACCTCAAGGGAGGAGGGAATTTAAACTGGGATAGTTGGCAAGTATGAGTCAGCTTCTTTGGGCCCCACAACAATGACAGGGCCCAGGGCAGCTGCCCCTTTTGCCCTGCCTTAAAGACGGCCCTGGTGGAGGTGAGCAGTAATGACTAGTTAGTTATAACACAAAGTGTATAACTGACTAGCATAACAAGCATAGTTTAGGAAATTGGAGAAGCATTAAACAGTGCCCATTTTTCTGAGCCTTCAGTTAAAGTGGTTGTAAACCCATTGCAACCACTTTAACCTACAGGTAAGCCTAGATTAAGGCTTACGTGTAGGTGCAAGAAATATCTCCCAAACCTAAAAGGTTTAGGAGATATTTGCAGAAATAGCGGCACCGATGTCTACGCGCATGCGCTGTAGACATCGGGCGCAGGCGCACTGAGCGTGCAATTTCTAACGGCGATCATGCCGTTAGTGGCGGCACCAGCGCGCATGCGCAGGAGTGACGTCATCACGGCTCTGGCCAGTCACAGTGCCGGAGCCGCGATACCCGGAAGTCACTCCGGGATAGATGGCGGCATCAGAGGAGGCAAACAAGGGCTGATGCGGGGGCTTCGATCTCAGGTAAGTAATTCATAATGAGCTAGTATGCTATGCATACTAGCTCATTATGTCTTTGTCTTGCAGGGTGTATTTTTTTTTCAGAGGCTTTACTTGGCCTAACATTTGTATCCAATGCCAATGATTTTTCCCATTCCCTATACCCGTTGAATAAAAAAGATGCCCAGGATGCTGGTAGTGGAAGTTTTCTTACTAGGTCCTCCTGCGCTCATTAGTGCTGGTGGTGGTGGTGACAACCATGTACACTATATTACCAAAAGTATTGGGACGCCTGCCTTTACATGCACATGAACTTTAATGGCACCCAGCCCACTCCCCCCCAAAAAAATGCATTCCAAATTTGGCAGAGGAGTTGGGCTGAGGAAAAAGAGCAGAACTTCCCCTTTTGGGAAATCAGTTCAATGCACAAAATGTACAAATTGCCCTCAATACATTATACCACCGCACTGTATGAAGCTGTAACTTGACCTTTATTTCGATCCATTATGTACATTATATAATAATTATTAACTGGAGATTAGATTTTGTACTGGTTTTGACAGATATTGAAAAATGCATTGATTTTCCCATATCCCAGAGTGCTATAAGAAAATTGCTTCTGCTTTGTCCGTAATTATGCATTATCATCTGTGGAATCAGAACATAATCTATTTAATTAGACAATTAGAGGAATCTTTTGAGAAACGCTACAGGATAAACATTATCTGGTAGCTGCAAAGCATCAGCCATAATTTAGTGATATGAACACTTTGAAGAGACTCAGAATCAACAGATTTTCCCTTCTAATGAATGTGAGGTTTGCAGTGAAAAGGAGCTGCTACTTGTCAGATACTTGTAAGTACTTACAAAATTATGATTAAAACATTCATTGAAATCTATACAGAAAATCTACTAAGGGGATTTCTGAGCCACCCACAAGGAATTGTTATCAGTTGATTTGAAAAGTATAAAGCTTAGGGCTTTAATGGCCATTCCAGGGTACTCAACACACTTGGTCGCTGTGAGTAGAATTAGTACTGCAGGTATTAGTTCCCTTCTCTTTATTATCACAGGATATACCTTAAAGTGAACCTGTTCCCCAACTATGCACATATTTACATACTTTAAAAACTAGTAAAGGTACTTAAAAAAAAGCCCTCATTAACCTAGCTATATGCATTGTGGGAAAATTCATCTTCAAAGTTTACAAGAGAGGCTCAAAAATCTTAGCAAAAATATTATCAAGATTTCTATTGCAATTCATTGCATCTAATCTTGGCAGGCTGTCATGTAAACTCATGGGTGCTTTTAAGCAAGTTTTCTGTGATCTTTGGGAATTAATTACTTCACATTACAAGCATCTAGAGATGTCAGTGATGGTTTATTTATTTTTGCTGCTTGTTAGGAATATGCAAAAAAAAAATATGAATATGCATAGTCTGGGCACAGCTGTGCTTCAGAAAATAATTGTATTTGTTTAAATTTCAATCATACTAAGGTAGACGTGGACCCTTGCTTAACCACTTCAGCCCCGGCTGACCAGAGCACTTTTTACAATTTGGCACTGCGCCACTTTAACTGGTAATTGCGCAGTCATGCAATGCTGTATCCAAACTAAATTTGCGTCCTTTTTTTCTCACAAATAGAGCTTTCTTTTGGTGCCATTTGATCACCTCTGTGGTTTTTATTGTTTGCGCTATACACAAAAAAAAAACGACAATTTTGAAAAAAAAAACAATGCTTTTTACTTTTTGCTATAATAAATATCCCCAAAAATGTTTTTAAAAAACAAATTTCTTCATCAGTTTAGGCCAATATATATTCTTCTACATATTTTTGGTAAAAAAAAAAAAAAATTGCAATAAGCGTATATTGATTGGTTTGTGCAAAGGTTATAGCATCTACAAACTAAGGGAAAGATTTATGGCATTTTTATGGCATTTTTTTTTTACTAGTAATGGCGGTGATCTGCGATTTTTAGCAGTATTGCGACATTGCGGCGGACAGATCGGACACTTTTGACACATTTTTGGGACCATTGACATTTATACAGCGATCAGAGCTATAAAAATGCACTGATTACTGTGTAAATGACACTGGTAGGGAAGGGGTTAACACTAGGGGGCGATCACGGGGTTAAATGTGTGTTCCCGCACTGTGTTCTAACTGTATGGGGATAGGACTGAATAGGAGAGGAGACATTTCGCTGTTCCTACTTACTAGAACAAACAACATGTCTCCTCTCCTCTGATAGCACAGGGATTTGTGTGTTTACACACACAAATCCCCGTGTTGGCGCTCATGCACGCTCATCGGGTACCCCGGCGGCTTTTAAAGGAAACCCTGTATATATACGGGGTTTTGTGCAGCGCTGCCATTGTGCCGCAGTAAATGTACGCGAGCCGGTCGGGAACCGGTTAATAACATTATATTTTGATAAAGTACTATGTATCATAAACAACTGTCAATAACATAATTGCTTTCAACTTTTTTTGCACCTCAGTGCTGCTGTTTACCTGCAGTCACTTCCTGTCCATATGTATGCACTCTAACGATGGCCTCATGACGTTTCTGAGGACAAAAATGCTACCTCTTTTTGAGGTAGCTCTCAAGTGCACAATGGCCCCTGACACATCCCTTAGAGTAATGTCTCAAGGTTTGTAAAAGACAGCGCCAAAGTATGATAGACAGTCAAGAAAATTATTTTTCGTTACAGTTAGGCTTCATGTGCACATAGCCTACTATGACCGCCGGCTGCAGGAAAACATTCCTATCCTGAATGCGCTTCTACCAGGTTCAGGAGAAGGAGGTTCAACCTCCCCTAACCGCAGCAGCTCCTAAACAATCCTAAAAGCCTATCTGTACATGGACACATTGGCTTTTATGGAGCTGAGTTTAGGACTTTGGCAAAAAAATGGCAAAAACTCCTAAACTCAAGTTTAGGAACTGTAGTGTACATGAAGCCTAAGGCAACAACAGGACATTAGGAGGGCAGACAGTACAGTTACAATACAATTTAATATAGGAGGAATCAGAGGGCCCTGCTTATTAGAGTTTACAATCTAAAAGGGAGGGTCAAGTGATACAAAAAGTAATAATTGGGTGGAGGCAGTAGGCAGTGGAGGTAATAATTTAGTTGAGTAATTTGGATAGTCTTCTCTGAAGAGAGAGGTTTTCAGGGATCACCTAAAAGTAGAGTAGGAGATCCTCGGACAGCTTGGGGAAGGGAATTCCATAAGATGGAAGAGGCTCAGGAAAAGACCTGGAGGAGCATGGGAGGAGGTGACAAGGGAGCGAGAAAGCAGGAAGTCTTGAGAGGTATTTTGGGCCTGGGAAGAGGTGTTTCCGAGGGCCAAATTGTGGATGGCTTTGTAAGGTATTGTTAGTATTTTGAATTTCATTTGTTGGGGGAGAGGAAGCCAATGGAGGGATTGGCTAAGAGGAGAGGCAGACACTGAACGGTTGGTAAGATGGATGTGACTGGCAGCAGCATTCATGATGGACTGAAGAGGGGATAACCAATGTAAAAGGTTTCCAATGAGGAGGGAATTGGTGGAGTTAATGTGAGAGATAACCATGGTGTGAATTAGAAGCTTCATTGTCATTGGTTAGGAAGGGATGTATTTTGAAGATGTTGCGCAGTTTGAGGTGGCGAGATTTGGACAGTGGTTGGTTGTGGTAATGACAATGCTTTTGGTAGTGGGACTGTCATATGGTTGGCTATCTACTTGATATACAATGCAACAGTTTAATGAAGTAGGAAGGGCAAGCAGAGTCTTTGACAGCCAGCCCGACATTTATATAAGCACTGCAGACCAACTGGTGGAGCAGCCCCAAGAAAAATGTGCTAATAGGCAGTATGCTCCAGGCAAACATATGTTTAGTCAAATGTTCCCTTTGGCTAAGAGTAATAATGAAATCATAGGAACAGAGGTCCTGTTTTCAAAATTGTTCTATTTTTGTTTTCTTTACAGTCTTTCACCGCAGCGAATTCATGCAAGACCATTCTGGCAGCCAGCTGTTTGATACTGTGTTCCCATGAACGTCTCGAACGACAGAGGTCATAATCATTCTGAAAATTCTGCTATGAAATGAATATAAAACATGACAAACTTTTATCAAGTGCTGAAAGAAGTTAAAGATAATAATTGTGTTTCCGTCATAGGCTAGTTCATAATATTTAGCCTTTTTCACTTTGAAAGTTGAAGCAGATTTAAACACTTGCAGTGGTGTATGTGTCAGACGCAAACATATAGTGGAAAGCTCTTGAGCTGCTATTGGAACAAGTAAACACATATAATGCATTCAACGGATTTTATAAACCCCTACAGGCATGGAAAGACATTAAACACAAGTGGCAGGGAAAACCATAATGCTCTGATCTGAATAAAAGGGGAGAATAAGGGAAAAAAAACTGACATTGCTCTGCTTGTTTGTATGTTCTTCCTCTAAGCATAATCTACAAATTAAAAGTAGGGACAATACTGGGTTATTCTAACAGGATGAATAGAGTATATGTAAAGCCAATCATCAAAAACTCATATAAGCTTTAACATGTAAATGCAATTTCTCTTTCAATCCTTTTTAATATGTTTTCAAAGAGCAGAGGAGTACAAAACACAACTTGTATATATATTAATTGACAGTCATATAAAAAAAAAAACAGGTCGTAATATCAAAACAGAAGGGGAGGGTACAGATCCCCTAACTATACTACACCAATCAGTTGTATACAGCATATCAGGGGAGATAATACTATAACCTCGAAGGCTTAATATGTCAAACTGGTAGAGATAAAAAACAAAAACAAAACGGAAATAGCAATATGGAAAATTGTACAAAAAAGCAAAGAAGCGGTAAACAAAGAAGAAGAAAGAAGAAGGCATGCCGTCCAGGGATCCAATGCTGCCAATCCACCTCTAGTTGTCCACCTCCTGCAAATAAGTGAGCAAGGGGTTCCAAACTTGATCAAATGTTTATCCTGTAAAACGCTCTCAATTTTTTCATTGAGCATAATCCAGGTTAAGTTACACTTTAATAAAGCCAAATCGACCACAGGACTTTTCCAGGAGGTGGCGAAGGCGATCCTAGCCGCCAAGAACATAAAATAAATCAATGTTTGTGTGTATCTTGGGATTTTCTCCACTGGCTCATTTAATATTGCAATCCGAGTGTCTTTGGTAATGTTAACCAAGGTCACAGAATGAATTAAAGAGTGGACATGTATCCATAATCTTCTAACCTTAGGACAGGTCCACCATATATGCAAAACTCTTCCTGCCTGTCCACATCCCTGGAAATAAGAGGATGAGAAGCCCCAATACATTTTTGAAAGTCGCACTGGAACCAAACGAAAATGTAATTTCTAAAGTCATTTAGAATCTTTCTAAATTTGTAGCTTTCATTAAAATAATACCCGGTGGTCCTTGTAAAGGCACTTCCTGTTTTAGGGTCACAACGTTCTGTCTCTTCCTCCAAACGGAGCTCCTGCTTTTGTCATTTTATAACCCAGACTTCTATTGGGGACAGCAAGTGGTCATCTCAACACACTTCATGCAGGCACGGTGCACTGTTGTTAATATCAGAAAACCCACCCAGAGAAATGACATGCAGCCACCACTGAAGTTCATGTACATAGAAAGTAGCTGCAAAGAGGCTGGAGGAGGTCAGCAGCACATAAATGCAAGGGCTGGACAAAAAGTGAAAACTATTTTATTAGCAGATAAATAACAATTTGTTATACTGCACTTTCAGTTAGGGTTTACATCAAAATTCAGATCAGATCAGGAATTTACTATATGTCAGTGGCCAGTCTGTTGCCTCTACAGTCAAATTTCAGGGTAAGAATCATTCGCATGGCTGAGAGTGGTTGTTATCACAAAATAAGGCCGGTTCTGGAGTGCATAAACATGCATACTCAACTGACGTATTTGTGTCTGCTTATTCCATCTGTAACATGGCTATAGAAGGAGTGATGATATCACAAATGTGCTTTTGATTCAGTGTTCAGCAGCATGGACAAATGTTCACAATTTGGAATATGAAGGAGCAGATGATCAGGTAAGTGTAAACCTACCGTACCTGTCTTCGTAGACATAAACAAAGAGTCCACCCTTGCAGTGCAGGCACAGCCCCACTGCAAGGGAAGTCTTTTTGTTTCCCTGGAGTCCAGCTTTAACAACTCACTGCTAATGAATCCCTATTAGGATCTTAGGCTTGTGGCTGCAAATAAAGTTATTTAATCAAGCCATCAAAAGAATCCTCCAGGCCTGGCGACTGCAAATCCAGCAGAGGTCATCCCATAATGGGGGCAACACACTAAAGTCATAGGGAGATGAGAGTTATTGCCTCTGATAGTTCACACTATGAGCTGCATGTGGATGCAAAATTATGTGTTCTAGCTAGGGATGAGCCGAACACCCCCCGGTTCGGTTCGCACCAGAACCCGCGAACGGACCGCAAGTTCGCACGAACGTTAGAACCCCATTGACGTCTATGGGACTCGAACGTTCGAAATCAAAAGTGCTCATTTTAAAGGCTAATTTGCATGGTATTGTCCTAAAAAGGGTTTGGGGACCCGGGTCCTACCCCAGGGGACATGTATCAATGCAAAAAAAACTTTTAAAAACGGCCGTTTTTTCGGGAGCAGTGATTTTAATGATGCTTAAAGTAAAAAAAAAAAAGTGAAATATTCCTTTAAATATCGTACCTGGGGGGTGTCTATAGTATGCCTGTAAAGTGACGCGTGTTTCCCATGTTTAGAACAGTCCCTGCACCAAATGTCATTTTTAAAGGAAAAAATCTCATTTAAAACTGCTTGCGGGTTTAATGTCATGTCGGGTCATGGCAATATGGATGAAAATCAGTGAGACAAACGGCATGGGTACCCCCCAGTCCATTACCAGGCCCTTTGGGTCTTGTATGGATATTAAGGGGAACCCCGCACCCAAATTAAAATAAGGAAAGGTCCCTATATACTCTGAACAGCAGTATACAGGCGGTGCAAACAAGACAGGGACTGTAGGTTTGTTGTTAAGTAGAATCTGTTTGTAATTTTGAACATTTTTAATGTGTTTAGCTCCAGCCAAAAAATCTTTTCTAAGCTTTTTGGAAAACATAGGGAAGGGTTATCACCCCTGTGACATTTGTTTTGCGTCTTTCCTCCTCTTCAGAAGATTTCACCTCACTTTTTTGTCCCAATGAAAAATGTTTTTTGAAAATTTGGGTTTTTTTGTGGAACAAGGATTGGAAAGCATCAGTGGAAAGGAAAAATTGTTTTCCCATATTAACTCTTACAGGAGAGAATTTCCCTTCCTTAGGGGTAGATTTCATCTCACTTCCTGTTGTCTCCTTCCGTTTGCAAGTAGGAGTCGTTTGTAAGTTAGATGTTTGAAAGTAGGGTCCTGCCCTATATACTCAGCAGAAATTTGGGCCTTAGGTGTTGCTGTGGCCAAAACACTGTAAGCCCTCACAGGGCCCTGCTGTGAAATATTAGATCAAGAATTGTAATTACATGCCCCTGTTGAACAGGAGCTGAAAAATTAGGCCTTAGGCACTGGTGCTGGTGCCACAACACTGCAACCCCTCACAGACACTCTAGTTGGAACGCAGGAACGAGCCCTGCTGCAAAGTATTGCATCAAAAATTGTAATTACACGCCCCTGTTAGACAGGGGCAGAAAAATTGGGTCTTAGGCACTGGTGCTGGTGCCACAACACTGCAACCCCTCACAGACACTCTAGTTGAAACGCAGGAACAAGCCCTGCTGCAAAGTATTGCATCAAAAATTGTAATTACACGCCCCTGTTAGACAGGGGCTGAAAAATTGGGTCTTAGGCACTGGTGCTGGTGCCACAACACTGCAACCCCTCACAGACACTCTAGTTGGAATGCAGGAACGAGCCCTGCTGCAAAGTATTACATCAAAAATTGTAATTACACGCCCCTGTTAAACAGGGGCTGAAAAATTGTGCCTTAGGCACTGGTGGTGGCGCCCAGAACCAAAAATGTTCTTACAAGCTATCAGCGTGATGATTGAGGAGGAAGAGGATAATTACTCAGGGATAGTCACTCAGCATCAGCATAGGCAGTCTTTGAAGGGATCTGAGATTTCAAAAAAAATTATTCGGTTACATCTGCATCAGGTGCTTGGTAGCTGGTGGTGATCCAAGACTGATTCATTTTTATGAAGGTCAGCCGATCGACCGAGTCGGTGGACAGACGCACCCTGTGATCGGTTACCACGCCTCCAGCAGCACTGAATGTGCGTTCCGAAAGAACGCTGGATGCAGGACAGGCCAGTAGCTCAATTGCATACTGTGCAAGCTCTGGCCAGTGATCCATCCTCAAGACCCAGTAACCCAGAGGATTTTCGGTGGGAAAGGTGTCCAAGTCTGATCTTGCCCCTAGGTATTCCTGCACCATGTAAAACAGACGCTGGCGATGGTTGCTGGAACCGATCATACCTTGGGGCTGCGGACCAAAAAATTGTCTGAACGCATCGGTCAGACGGCCACCTTCTCCACCGCTCCTTCTTTGACTGACCGAAGCCTCAGCAACACGTTGTCCAGAAACAGGAGTTTGTAACCTCCCAGTCTCTGGGAACGCGTTGCACAGACCTTTCTGCAAGGCCTCCCGAAGATGTTTCATCCTCTGCTCCCTCTGCGATGGCAAGATAAGGTCCGCAACCTTACCCTTGTAACGTGGATCAAGGAGGGTTGCCAGCCAGTATTGGTCCTTCTCCTTGATACCACGAATACGAGGATCCTTACGCAGGCTTTGCAGGATCAGGGAGGCCATGCAGCGTAGGTTTGCTGAGGCATTCGGTCCGGAGTCCTCTGGGTCACTAAGGACAACAACGTCCGCAGCCACCTCCTCCCAGCCACGTACAAGTCCATGTGTTCCTTGGGACTGATCCCTTAAAGACTGCTGATGCTGAGTGCCAGGCTCCACCTCCATACTGACACAATCTTCCTCCTCCTCCTCCTCCTCCTCCTCGTCCTCTTCCTGTGTGATCGGCGGGCACGCAGGAACACTGTCTGGATAAAGGGGGCCTTGAGAGCTAAGGAAGTCCTCCTCTTCCTGCCTCTGTTCTGCCTCAAGTGCCCTGTCCATTATTCCACGCAGCGTGTGCTCCAACAGGTGGACAAGGGGGACAGTGTCACTGATGCATGCACTGTCAGTGCTCACCATCCTCGTGGCCTCCTCGAATGGTGACAGGACAGTGCATGCATCCCTGATCATGGCCCACTGGCGTGGGGAAAAAAAACCAAGGTCCCCTGACCCTGTCCTGGTGCCATAGTCGCACAGGTACTCATTGATGGCCCTCTGCTGCGTGTGCAGCCGCTGCAGCATGGCCAACGTCGAGTTCCACCTGGTGGGCATGTCACAGATTAGGCGGTTCTTGGGCAGGTTAAACTCCTTTTGGAGGTCCGTCAGCCGAGCACTGGCATTATATGACCGGCGGAAATGCACACAGACTTTCCTGGCCTGCCTCAGGACATCCTGTAAGCCCGGGTACCTGCCCAAGAACCGCTGCACCACCAAGTTAAGGACGTGAGCCAAACAGGGCACATGGGTCAGTTGTCCCTGTCGGAGGGCAGAGAGGAGGTTGGTGCCATTGTCGCAAACCACCATTCCTGCCTTAAGTTGGCGTGGCGTCAACCACCTCTGAACCTGCCCCTGCAGAGCTGACAGAACCTCTGCCCCAGTGTGGCTCCTGTCCCCCAAGCACACCAGCTCACGCACCGCATGGCATCTTTTGGCCTGCGTACTTGCGTAGCCCCTTGAACGCCTACGGAGCACCGCTGGTTCCGAGGAAGAGGCCATGGAGGAAGAAGAAGAGGAGGGGGTGGAGGAGAGAGGTGTGTCACAATCAGCATTTTGGAGGCGTGGTGGCGGAACAACCTCCAACACTACTGCACCTTGTCCTGCATCCTTCCCAGCTGCCAGCAGAGTCACCCAATGCGCCGTGAAACTTAAGTAACGTCCCTGTCCATGCCTGCTGGACCATGAGTCAGCGGTAATATGCACCTTACCGCTGACCGCCCTGTCCAGCGAGGCATGGACATTGCCTTCCACATGCCGGTAGAGAGCCGGAATCGCCTTCCGTGAGAAAAAGTGGCGTTTGGGTACCTGCCACTGAGGAACCGCACATTCCACAAACTCACGGAAGGGGGCAGAGTCTACCAACTGAAAAGGCAGCAGTTGAAGTGCTAGCAATTTTGCCAAGCTAGCATTCAACCGCTGGGCATGTGGATGGCTGGGAGCAAACTTCTTTCGGCGGTGCAGCAGCTGGGGCAGGGAAATTTGCCTGGTACAATCTGACGTCGGTGTACCAAAAGCAGATTGCCCATAAGTACTTGGCTGTGACACACCTAATTCTACACCTTCATTCCTCTCACTGCAGGTCGCAGAGAGGACTGAAGGTCTAGTGGGGTTGGAAATCTCAGCTGATGAGGAGCAAGGAGAGATCGTCTTTGTTCTTTGGTGTGGGTCTTTTAGATACGCTTGCCAACGAACTGCATGGCAGGTCAACATATGTCTGGTCAAGCATGTGGTACCCAAGCGGGAGATGTTTTGGCCACGCGAGATACGCTTGAGACATATATTGCAAATAGCAGCGGTGCGATCTGATGCACTCGTCTCAAAAAAGGCCCACACCAAAGAACTTTTTGAATAACGCGCAGAGACTGCAGCGCCCTGCACATGTGGAGCTTTGGGGTGTGATGCAGTCAATGTGCTGCCCTTAGGCTGGCCCCTGGAGGGCATCCTGCCTAGTTGGTGATGTGCCACCTCCTCCTCCTCCTCCTCCTCCTCCTCCTCCTCTCTCCTATCAGGCACCCACGTTGAGTCAGTGACCTCATCATCCCCTCCCTCCTCATCACTGGAGCAAACCTGGCAGTATGCTGCAGCAGGGGGAGCATGACTGCCAGATTGCTGTCCTTCTTGGGCACCCCCTCTGTCCGTGCTCATGTTACTGCCTTCATTGAGCTCAGTATCATCATCAGAGCCTTCCAAACGCTGGGCATCCTCCTGGAGCATGTACCCAACACTGTGGTCAAACAGTTCGAGGGAATCCTCATGAGGACATGGTGGAGCTAGGGAAGGAGTCACTGATGACATTGAGCTGAGGGAAGAGGCCGCTGCTTTGCCAGACAAAGCACCCTGGGCATGGGTGAGAGAGGATGAGGAGGATGAGGACGGCTTGGTCATCCACTCGACCAAGTCTTCCGCATGTTGCGGCTCAACACGGCCAGCTGCCGAAAAAAAGGTCAAGCGTGTCCCATGGCCACGTGCTGATGAGGATGCACCGTCTCCACGACCAGCACTAGACACAGAGCCTGCTTGCCCTCTCTTATTGGCTTGTGACTGTCTGCCTCTCCTTCTTGGCCTTCCAGACATACTAATGGCCTGTAGCTGCACTAAGCTGGGATAGAACACCTGTAATTTTCTTCAGGTAGCTTTATATACTGTAACCAGACAAGCCTGCCTGTCAGTAGGAAGATAACAGGAACGGATCTAGCTGAACACTGTGAGCAGGACGTACTGCACTAAATGTATATAGCAGGAACGGATCTAGCTGAACACTGTGAGCAGGACGCACTGCACTGAATGTAAATAGCAGGAACGGATCTAGCTGAACACTGTGAGCAGGACGCACTGCACTGAATGTAAACAGCAGGAACGGATGTAGCTAAACACTGTGAGCAGGACGCACTGCACTGAATGTAAATAGCAGGAACGGATCTAGCTGAACACTGTGAGCAGGACGCACTGCACTGAATGTAAACAGCAGGAACGGATGTAGCTAAACACTGTGAGCAGGACGCACTGCACTGAATGTAAATAGCAGGAACGGATCTAGCTGAACACTGTGAGCAGGACGCACTGCACTGAATGTAAATAGCAGGAACGGATCTAGCTGAACACTGTGAGCAGCACGCACTGCACTGAATGTAAATAGCAGGAACGGATCTAGCTGAACACTGTGAGCAGGACGCACTGCACTGAATGTAAATAGCAGGAACGGATCTAGCTGAACACTGTGAGCAGGACGCACTGCACTGAATGTAAATAGCAGGAACGGATCTAGCTGAACACTGTGAGCAGGACGCACTGCACTGAATGTAAATAACAGGAACGGATCTAGCTGAACACTGTGAGCAGGACACACTGTACTAAATGTAAATAGTCTAGCTGCCTGACCGTGGTACTAATAGGATCAAAAAGAACACCTGTAATTTTCTTCAGGTAGCTTTATATACTGTAACCAGACAAGCCTGCCTGTCAGTAGGAAGATAACAGGAACGGATCTAGCTGAACACTGTGAGCAGGACGTACTGCACTAAATGTATATAGCAGGAACGGATCTAGCTGAACACTGTGAGCAGGACGCACTGCACTGAATGTAAATAGCAGCAACGGATCTAGCTGAACACTGTGAGCAGGACGCACTGCACTGAATGTAAATAGCAGGAACGGATCTAGCTGAACACTGTGAGCAGGACGCACTGCACTGAATGTAAACAGCAGGAACGGATGTAGCTAAACACTGTGAGCAGGACGCACTGCACTGAATGTAAATAGCAGGAACGGATCTAGCTGAACACTGTGAGCAGGACGCACTGCACTGAATGTAAATAACAGGAACGGATCTAGCTGAACACTGTGAGCAGGACACACTGTACTAAATGTAAATAGTCTAGCTGCCTGACCGTGGTACTAATAGGATCAAAAAGAACACCTGTAATTTTCTTCAGGTAGCTTTATATACTGTAACCAGACAAGCCTGCCTGTCAGTAGGAAGATAACAGGAACGGATCTAGCTGAACACTGTGAGCAGGACGTACTGCACTAAATGTATATAGCAGGAACGGATCTAGCTGAACACTGTGAGCAGGACGCACTGCACTGAATGTAAATAGCAGGAACGGATCTAGCTGAACACTGTGAGCAGGACGCACTGCACTGAATGTAAATAGCAGGAACGGATCTAGCTGAACACTGTGAGCAGGACGCACTGCACTGAATGTAAACAGCAGGAACGGATGTAGCTAAACACTGTGAGCAGGACGCACTGCACTGAATGTAAATAGCAGGAACGGATCTAGCTGAACACTGTGAGCAGGACGCACTGCACTGAATGTAAATAGCAGGAACGGATCTAGCTGAACACTGTGAGCAGCACGCACTGCACTGAATGTAAATAGCAGGAACGGATCTAGCTGAACACTGTGAGCAGGACGCACTGCACTGAATGTAAATAGCAGGAACGGATCTAGCTGAACACTGTGAGCAGGACGCACTGCACTAAATGTAAATACCAGGAACGGATCTAGCTGAACACTGTGAGCAGGACGCACTGCACTGAATGTAAATAGCAGGAACGGATCTAGCTGAACACTGTGAGCAGGACGCACTGCACTGAATGTAAATAGCAGGAACGGATCTAGCTGAACACTGTGAGCAGCACGCACTGCACTGAATGTAAATAGCAGGAACGGATCTAGCTGAACACTGTGAGCAGGAAGCACTGTACTGAATGTAAATAGCAGGAACGGATCTAGCTGAACACTGTGAGCAGGACACACTGCACTGAATGTAAATAGTCTAGATAGAAGATAACAGGAACGGATCTAGCTAAACTGAATACAGTGTATATATATATATGCAACACCTGGGATGCATATATATACACAATACACTGTAAGTGCAGCTAACTGACTGACTGTTCTGCCTAATCTATCTAACTCAAATCAAATGACACTGTCTCTCTCTCTCTCTATCGCTAGCACACCGGAACACACACTACACAGGGCCGCCGTGCAGGCGGCCTTATATAGTGTGGGGTGTGTACTAAATCCCCTGAGCCATAATTGGCCAAAGCCACCCTGGCTTTGGCCAATTACAGCTCTCTCTACTGACGGCGCTGTGATTGGCCAAGCATGCGGGTCATAGTGCATGCTTGGCCAATCATCAGCCAGCAATGCACTGCGATGCCGCAGTGAATTATGGGCCGTGACGCGCCACACGAATTTGGCGCGAACGGCCCATATCGTTCGCAATTCGACGGACGGTCGAACAGCCGATGTTCGAGTCGAACATGGGTTCGACTCGAACACGAAGCTCATCCCTAGTTCTAGCCTTAAAGAACCATGTTGGGACCTTGCTTGCGGCAGCCATGTGGTATTTGGACTTGCTGCAATCGGCTGGTGTCAAAAAGCCTTATGCCCCGTACACACGGTCGGACTTTGTTCGGACATTCCGACAACAAAATCCTAGGATTTTTTCCGACGGATGTTGGCTCAAACTTGTCTTGCATACACACGGTCACACAAAGTTGTCGGAAAATCCAATCATTCTGAACGCGGTGACGTAAAACACGTACGTCGGGACTATAAACGGGGCAGTGGCCAATAGCTTTCATCTCTTTATTTATTCTGAGCATGCGTGGCACTTTGTCCGTCGGATTTGTGTACACACGATCAGAATTTCCGACAACGGATTTTGTTGTCGGAAAATTTTGTAGCATGCTCTCAAACTTTGTGTGTCGGAAAATCCGATGGAAAATGTGTGATGGAGCCCATACACGGTCGGAATTTCCGACAACAAGGTCCTATCACACATTTTCCGTCGGAAAATCAGACCGTGTGTACGGGGCATTACTCTGGCCCAACCATCAGAACCAGCTGGTAAAATCACCTACAGCCACTTCCAAGAAGCAAAAACCTACCCTACATGAGGTGAAGTACCACCTTCAGAGTCCAATTCACAATTTTCTGCTATATATTAACTGAAAATTAACATTCTTATTTGTCAGGAGCATGTTCAAAAACACAGCAGTTGCTGGATTTTCCAGGGAGCTCCTACCAACAGGATGAAACTATACCACCCAAAGAGTAAAGTTTATTGCAGATATTCTCCCTTTTATTTAATAGCAAGCTCAGATGTTTTTACTGCACTGTACCTTTCACCACACAAAGTGATCCAAGGCGTACCTATGTATGATTATAGGTCTCCACTAGAAAGGAGAGCAAATATGTAGAGATACATGGCACACTGCAGTGAAAACAGCTGAGGGTTGAATATCAGGCTAAGATATTGGATTTGGCTTTGTATGGTTTGCATTTGATGCAGTGAGGAGGAAGAATCTATCAGTTGCAAAGCATCATTCATGAATTTCAGCTTATGAATCTATGAATGATTCTACCCCTTATAAACAATTTTAACATTTGATATTCATCTGGAATAAAACCTGGACAATTATTTGTTGCTTCTAATTGAGCATCTTTTTTTGAAGTTCATCTGAGTGGTAATGGGAGAAAACGAGAAACACAAATTTACATATGAACATAATTTGGTGACATAGGGATCATAGCTTGATGGAAGGTCCTCTCAGGCTCTTTTGAGACATCCGTGGTGACTCCTCTCTCAGTTGTGGAGAGATGGGTTGGGTTTAGCCTCACTTTTTGACTTTAAGGAGTGTTGTCACAATACAAACCATCCCTAGATCTCTTAAAGGAAGCAATTTTGGAAATGTGTTGAGATGCTTGCCTGAAGGGTTTATTTCTGTTTAAAGGGGTTGTAAACCCTCTTGTTTTTTCACCTTAATGCATCCTATGCATTAAGGTGAAAAAACACCTGATTGTCACTGCCTCCCCCTCCCGTTTTACTTACCTGAGCCCCATCATCTTCATCCTCGGCGGGGACGCACTGTCCCTCTCTCCACGGGGCCCCAGCTCTTGACTGGATAGATTGATAGCAGTGCAGCCATTGGCTCCCGCTGCTGTCAAACAAATCCAATGACGCAGGAGCCGGGGGGCGGGGTGAAGTCCGGCATTCGTTTCTGTGGACGCAAATGCTGGACTCGAGAGCGCACCCGCAAGGTAACCCCCTCGGGAGAGCGCTTTCCCTAGGGGGTTAGCCACCAAGGGACCCCAGAAGAGGATGTTCTGGGCCACTCTGTGCAAAACGAGCTGCACAGTGGAGGTAAGTATAATATGTTTGTTTTTAAAAAAAATAAATAAAAAACGATCCTTTACAATCACTTTAAGGGCTAATACAGACTTTTATGTTACTGCACACATTTTTTTATTCAGTATTATAATTGGTGTTCTAGTAAGAAATCCCATTCATTTTGAATAGGTTGCCATTGCACCATACTGGACCTGCAGCATTTCTTTCACCATGACACATCGCAATAGACAGATGGGCCACATCTGTGTGTTGGGATGTGCTGTGTCTAGGTGCATACAAGTGCCATACAAAATTATTGGCACCACAGTGCACTGTATTTGACTTAATGCATTATGATAACATCTTGTAAGCCACTTGTTTTACAATGTTACCGAAGAGTGAAGATTTATTAGTAAAAGGTGTGTTTTTTATTCATTTTGAATGAGCTTTGCGATGCGCTCTAGTGCGGGTTCCCTGATGGCTACTGTAATAGTGATTTGAGGTGCCGTTAAAATTGTTACTGCAAAATGAATGGCACTTCAACGCACGACACCAACGATTGCATGTTACTACGCTCTGTTGAAAGGTTTCAATAAAGCCATTTAAAGCTTTGTACATTCTTGCGGTACACATTGCTATTCAGACTACTAATTGCAAGCTAAAATCTCGGTGAACTAGACCTTATTGTTCCTCCTCTGAACAGAACTAATGTATGATTTTATAGGCCAGGGATATGCCATTGTTGGATTTCTCGACACTCTGTACAGGATGTCTCCCGTTCTGTGCTTCTCCACCTTGAGATAAAACTTTCAGGGCTGTTGACTCCAGATATTTTAAAGTGTTGAAAGCACATTTAGATAAAAAAAACAAGATTGATGAATTCTGTGTGCAAAAGACCTTCACAGCTGATGAATCTGAACCACGTTGTTTACCTTTCCAATTGTAATTCAGTAATGAGCTAAACTTGATTGTATCTAGCAAAGAGCAGGAGAGATCACTTAGTACTAATGGGAAGTGACATTTTAAATATGTTCCGAATCGTGTTTTAAAAGTATTACAACCATATGTCCTATATACTGTATCAGAGCGATGGAAAACAGTCACTTTCATGTGTGCTGACGTGTCTGGCCACACAAAGTCAACTCGAATCCTGGTTCTATGGTGAGTGCAAGTGTGGAATCCGCTGCAACACAAAGAATGCTAATGTATCTCAATGTAAAGGACATGCAATGTAAGTGTATTACCTAATGCTTTTAGATTAGAAAGGACTTGACAGGAGTGGATATAGATAGCAGTCATATCTATATCTAATGCCGTGTACACACAAGCAGACTTTCGACGGACTGAACTTTGAAGGACTTTTTGACAGACTTTCAACAGAGTTCAGAGGCAACAGGCTTGCCTACACACAATCACACCAAAGTCCGACTGATTCGAACGTGATGACGTACAACCGGACTAGAATACGGAAGTTCATAGCCAGTAGCCAATAGCTGCCCTTGTGTCGTTGTTCGTCCGTCGGACTAGCATACAGAAAAAATCGATTTTTCGACCGGACTCGAGTCCGTCGGAAAGGTTTGAAACATGTTCTATTTCTAAGGTCCGTCTGATTTTTCAACAGCAAAGGTCCGATGAAGCCCACACACGATCGAATTGTCCGGCGGATTCGTTCCGTCGGACCTTTGCTGTCAAAAAGTCTGGTCGTGTGTACACGGCATAAGGCCCAAATTTAGTTTGCTTCTCTTTGGATAGAGTGAGGAATAGTTGCATCCCCTGCCAGGTTTTCTTGATGTGTTCCTTTGTGTAGAATTTCCTACACTTTCCATCTAAAGAAATAACAGAAAGATATTGGAGATTTCTACAAAGGAAGGGAAATCTTAACTTGGACAGTTGTCACATGTGCTCTCATTGGAAGATGTCTCCTCGGTTTATGTTCTATTGACAACTCTTTCAGGGTGGGTTCACACCATCACCGGATCCGTCTCACAGCAGGGGTCCGGTAACATCTTCCAGATTACCAGGTGTAAACATAGGGAAAAAAAGAATGCAGCCACTGCATCTAAGGATTGGTAAGGATTTAAAAACTCTCACAGTTTTTCACCTCCATGCATTTTATGCATGGAGGGGAAAAACCTCTTGTAGTGCACCAGCCCCTCAGAGCCCCCCCTTTTACTTACCTGAGCCTGATCGTTCGTGCGCCGGGGACGAGTACATCTGCTCCAGCCGGTGTCTCGGGTCCTGATTGAATAGATTGATAGCAGCGCAGCCATTGGCTCCGGCTGCTGTCAATCAAATCCAATGACGCAAGGGTCGGGGGCGGAGCCATGTCCTGCTGTCTGTGTCAATGGACGGATCAGCAGGATACGGGAGCGCGCCCGCACGAGTGACTGAGGGTGAGCGCTTTTCCCACGGGGCACTCGAGAAGAGGAGGAGCCAGGAGCACCACTGAAGGACCCCAGAAGAGGAGAATGGGGGCAACTCTGTGCAAAAGCAACTGCACAGAGGAGGTAAGTATGACATGTTTGGGGGTTTTTTTAATTAAAAAGGAACCTTTAGTTAAAGAGGTCGTATACCCTTTTGTTAATTTTTTACCTACAGGTAATCCTATAATAAGGTTTACCTGTAGGTAAAATTAATATCTCCTAAACCTGTATGCGCGGGAGTGACGTCATCGCGGCTTCCGGCCACTCACAGCTTGAGAGCCTGCGAACCTGGAAGACACGCCGGGAGTAACATGTCAGAACCCTCAGCGGTGACCGGCATCAGATGCCGAGGCCTCGTTCTAAGGTAAGTATTTCATAATGAGCTAATATCCAATGCATACTAGCTCATTATGCCTTTGCTTTACAGGTTGTTTTTTTTTTTTGTGCGGGTATACAACCGCTTTAAGGCTTCATGTACACAGGCGTTTGAAAACCTCTTCTGTTCGCTGGAACTTGACAGCTAGCAACCGATATTTAAAAACGTCTGTTTTGCCACTTCTACATGCTACATTTATGCGCATTTTTCAGTGTTCATGAGCGTTTGCGTTTGGAAGCGTTTTTTTTTACAGATAACAGATTTTACAGATTAGTAGATCCTCCCAAATGCCTACAATGTAGAAAAAAGTCTCTCTGTTTCTCTCGTCAGAAATGATTTCCCATTGAAAAGGCCTATAAACAAAAGCGCTTATAAACACAAGTTACCGTGCTTAGACGCATTTACACGCTGTTACAAGCATTTAGCGTTTCAAATGCTTCTAATCTACTGTCCTGCATACAATTTTCTGCTTTCAAAAAAAATGCTTCTAACCTCAACTGCTTCTAAACTACTGTACCATAAACGCCTGAGTGTACATGTACCCATAAGATAACATAGAGGAAAGTTCAGGGGCTGCTGAAAAAAATGCTCAAATGCTCCTAAATGTCCATTTACCAGCAGCAGTGTACATGAGGCCTAAGGCCAAACTCCAAGCCAACAGCTACAGTGTCTCACAAAAGTGAGTACACCCCTCACATTTTTGTAAATATTTTATTTTGTATCTTTTCATGTGACAACACTGAAGAAATGACACTTTGCTACAATGTAAAGTAGTGAGTGTACAGCTTGTATAACAGTGTCAATTTGCTGTCCCCTCAAAATAACTCAACACACAGCTATTAATGTCTAAACCGCTGGCCATTTTCCCAATTAGCCATTTTCCTTACCCGGTGTCATGTGACTCGTTAGTGTTACAAGGTCTCAGGTGTGAATGGGGAGCAAGTGTGTGGTAAATTTGGTGTTATCACTCTCACTCTCTCATATTGGTCACTGAAAGTTCAACATGACACCTCATGGCAAAGAACTCTCTGAGGATCGGAAAAAATAATTTTTGCTCTACATAAAGATGGCCTAGGCCAGGGATATGCAATTAGCGGACCTCCAGCTGTTGCAGAACTACAATTCCCATGAGGCATAGCATGACTCTGACAGCCACAAGCATGACACCCAGAGGCAACGGCATGATGGAACTTGTAGTTTTGCAACAGCTAGAGGTCCGCTAATTGCATATCCCTGGCCTAGGCTATAAGAAGATTGTCAAGACCCTGAAACTGAGCTGCAGGACGGTGGCCAAGACCATACAGAAGTTTAACAGGACAGGTTCCACTCAGAACAGGCCTCGCCATGGTCGACCAAAGAAGTTGAGTGCACGTGCTCAGCGTCATATGCAGAGGTTGTCTTTGGGAAATAGATGTATGAGTGCTGCCAGCATTGCTGCAGAGGTTGAAGGGATGGGGGGGTCAGCCTGTCAGTGCTCAGACCATACGCCGCACACTGCATCAAATTGGTCTACATGGCTGTCGTCCCAAAAGGAAGACTCTTCTAAAGATGATGTACAAGAAAGCCCGCAAATAAATTGCTGAAGACAAGCAGACTAAGGACATGGATTACTGGAACCATGTCCTGTGGTCTGATGAGACTAAGATAAATTTATTTGGTTCAGATGGTGTCAAGTGCCATCGGCTCCCGCTGCTGTCAATCAAATCCAGTGACTAGGGAGCCAGGGGGCGGGCCAAGTCCTGCTGTCTGTGTCAATAAGATGCAGCAGCAGGACTCGGGAGCGCGCCCAGACAAGTGCCCCCATGGAAAGTGGGTCTCTGTGGGGGCACTCGAGATCCCTGAAAACAAATTTCTTCAGGGAAGCCTATCATGCCTCCAACTAATCTTTTATCACTTCCATCAGCTCATCCCCCATAGTTACAACCTTTTGTACCACTTGCCCCACCCTATTAAATTGTAAGCTCTTATGAGCAGGGCCCTCGTAACCCTCTTGTATTTTGTTGTATTGTAACTGTACTCCCTTTTATATTGTAAAGCGCTGCTCAACCCGTTGGCGCTATATAAATACTTTATAATAATAATAATAATAAATTACTATATACCAATAAAAGATCTCAGCAGACTCAGAGACAATTTTTTTTTTATAAAATACATTTTAGACAATAAATTGTAATCTTTTCAGTTGATCAACTGCCTGAAACCGGTATCGCTGTCTCATTTCTAAACTGAAAAGAAGAAAAACCTTTCATGTCCATTCAGAAAATGAACATCCTTTCGTCACTCATGATCCTTAATAAATACAGTGTAAACGAATCTGAATAATCCTCCTGTGACCCGGAACGTAGCCTAATCAAAGCATAGTCATGCTGCCCCCTGATTATGTTGTTGGTTTAGGAAGAAGTTTTGTTACTTCCCCTACCAGCATCATTCTTTCCGAATTCTTTCTCTGGCCATTACTCATAGTTGTCAGTTGCCCTCCCCGTAGGTTGGGATGACACAATCTGTTGCTTTATTGGGACACATTCTGTTAAGAATCATTTAACCTGAACAAAAACCTGTTCTAGAACATCACATCATGGCTGTTTGGTAAAACAACAGAACAGCCACACGCGAGGTGGGGAGACTTTGGATGGTGAGAAAGTATGCCTTCTTCTACAGGATCTAAAGACTTTGCTATGTGTTCTCCACTGCAGTGACATGTTTGTGCTCCACTAGCGTGCTTTTCTCTGCATTGAGGTCTCAGGTTGTCAGATCAGCTTATTGGGAGTTCAGGACTTGACACTTCCAGAGAGGAACGTTATCTGACATCGGGGTACTCATAACATATCTGTTTTCATTACATCTATTACTCAAACGATTCAGTCATCCAACAACATCCTGTATGAATGCATAACTTCGGTTCTTTACACGTTGTCTTTTTGCTTGATCATATGATCTTTATTATGGAAAGCCTAAGCATTTTAAGGACAATTACTTTTTTTGAAAATATCTTTTGTGACGTGATTCTGTCAGACCTGAAATTACATCATAGTTTCGTAAAACATTTTTTAACAAAGTAAAGCGTGCTTATACTTTTTTCGTTCATGAGATCATCAATTATTCAGCAGGGAAAGGTCAACATTTTTGGTGTATTTTGTTTGAGCACCATATCACAAACCCATAGGAAGCCAATATTTTCTACCATTTCCCTGTGTCTGCAGCTTACAGTATTTGAGGAGGAAGCTGGACATGGATGTTAGTGCTATTCAGTTCCTTCCAGGGGTGCTATGTGGGTAGGGTTCGTATATTTTCCCTATATTTGCATGGGATCCAGTTGGGCCTTCAGCTGTCTTCTTCAACCCAAAAACATACTGGCGAGTTAAAGTATAACTAAAGACAAAACTTATTTATGTAGTTTTGGATAGAGTTGAGATGGAGTTGAGATAATTTGCAGGGATTTCCTCTCACTTCCTATCTGGCTATGGGGCAGGAAGTGAAGGGAAATCTCCACAATGGGACACAGATGGCAAAAAATCTGACAGGGGTTATAACCCTGTGTGCGGGGGGGGCGCCGGACACAGAGGTGCTATGGGAAGCATTACGTCATCGCAATCATGTGATTGCGGGCAAGCAAATCTATCAGCTGACGTTTAGACTGCCCATGGAGCGCAAAGCTCTGTGCTCTACGCACTCCCACTCTGGCATTATGTGTCCTGTGGTGGTTAGTGATTGGCGGGTCCGTAGGACTTTGGGTGGTGCTTTTATCAGACCCGCTAATCACTTCCGTTTTTTTGAGTGACTCATCTTGGATGGTCCGATGGAACACGAGACATAAACAGAGGAGTCAGCCGGGATCGGGGCACATCACTGAAGAAGCTGCTAGGAGGTAAGATTAAGCAGAGCACACTTGTATAGCTCCCAACTGTCCCTGATTTAGAGGGAATGTCCCTGATTTGGAACAAAGTCCCTCTGTCCCTCTGTTCTCCTCATTTGTCTCTCATTTTGGTCTGATCTATATAGTTGTATATAAAATTAACTATCTATCCTTCAAAAAGTGTTTCCCATCCAATTTCTAAATGACTGCCTTTGTAAATGTCAATAGCCAATATAAAGGAACAGTAGTGGTAAAAAATGCACTTCTGGGTTTAACTAATCTTTTTTTTTGTATAATTCTCCTTTAAGAGGGCGTGGCAGGGGGTGTGTCCTATGCCAACATAGGTTTGCTAATAGGTATCCCTCATTCCATCTCTAAAAGTTGGGAGGTATGCACTTGTGTTGTGCTCTTAGACCTGCAGTGTGATTGCAGCAGCTGCCTGAGTAGTGGATCTGGGGAGGAGGAGGGGGGAGTGCAGAGGCAGTGAAGGGTTGAGAAGCTTTTAGCGCATTTCCAAGACAGTACATCTGGATGGGGCTGCTAGTGTTAAATGTGTGGCAGGTAGGGGGAGGGGCAGCCAGGCATGCAGTGGGTAAAGTTATGCTAGTTGTTCGGGCTGTCCTGTCCTCTCACCCAGCTGCATTTACTCCCAGTCTGAGAGCAGAGATCAGAGCTTCTCCCTGGCAGGGGGGATCTGATCATACTGGATGGCATGGTGACATTGTGCTGGGAGGACAGGAGGTGACAGCAGGAGGGGAAGACGAGCTTCCTTCACTGTACACTGATCTGTGCTGTATCAGAACACTGACAGGCAGATCTACCATCTCCTGATCAATAAATATCTCCTTCCTCGCTGCATCCATCCACCCATCCATCCATCCATCCATCCATCCATCCATCCATCCACCCACCCACCTACCCATCCATCCACCCATCCATCCATCCATCCATCCACCCACCCACCCATCCATCCATCCACCCATCCATCCACCCATCCATTCATCCACCCATCCATCCACCCACCTATCCATCCACCCACCCATCCATCCATCCATCAACACATCCATCCACCCACCCATCCATCCACCCATCCATCCATCCATCCATCCATCCATCTATCCATCCATCCACCCACCCATCCATTCATCCACCCACTTACCTATCCATCCATCCATACACCCACCCATCCATCCATCCACCTATCCATCCACCCACCTATCCATAAATCCATCCATTCATCCACCCACCCACCCATCCATAAATCCATCCACCCACCTACTCACCTACCTGTCCATCCATCACTGCACACCCCTTCCCTCCTTCCTGCTGGTTGTGTATATCCTGGCTATCCCTCCTCTTTCCTATATGAAAGCAGTTTATTTCTTGGTATTGTCCTAAAGCTGACTATACTCTGTGCAATCCCCTCTTTCAGCAGACCATACACAATACAGTCTGTGCAATCTCCTATAGATCTTCCAACTACTATGTAGTGCAAGAGCCTGCCTTGGGGGGGCGCAAGTGAGGGGGCAAGGTCTGTTTCGCGCCCCCCCCCCCCCACTAAAATTTTGACCACTGCTCATCCCTCCAGGGGTTCAGGAGTGTTGGAAGCTGTGTTCATCCTCATTGATGTAGGAGTTGGAGGAAGAAGCCACAGCGTGGGACACAGACATCTGACACTCCCGGAAGTGTTGAATGCTGAAGACTTTGCTGGAGTCTGCAGCGCTGGAACAGAAGAAATTTAGGAGACATGGGTAAATATAACGGCTGTTGTATTACAAAGGACAGCTGCTTTCATTATTTTTTAAATGACTGACATGATTTAAGCCCAACTACATGAGTGACATTTACAGTATGTGCAGAGCACAAGGCAGAACAAACTGTCACTTTTCCATAATTTATAAAATGTTACCTCTTTTAACTACATCATTTACTTTGCTTTGTTCCCTCTACAAAGAACAATGTAACACAATCAAGTGAAAAGTACATGGAGTTCAGTGGAAACCTATCTCAGCGACATCGTATTTTATCACTGTGTAAAAGATGTTATTTAAAACACCCACGTTTGAAAGTTGAATTTACATGACAGTAGGAGGATCTGGAAAAGGAAATTAGTCCAGGGAACTGGAGTGAAATAACTAAAAACACCTAAAAGCCTCCGACATGGTCTGGCTATAACAATGAAACAAAATAGAAAAATATACACAAAGAAAACAGCCCACAGTATTATACAATATACTGCTTCTCTGACCTTGAGATAACACAGGGAATCTAATGCCTGTGTATAAATCCAATTTAAAGATAATCTACCTTACTTTTATGTGTGTTCTGCATATGAGTGGATGTGTGTTTGTGTGTGTTTTGTGTATTGGATGAACTTAAAAGCTAAGTTCACCTTATGCCGTGTACACACGACCGGACTTTCGACTGACTTTTGACAGGCTTTCGACGGACTTCCGACGAACTTCTGTCGAATCGGACTTGTCTACACACGATCACGAATCACGACAGATTCGAACGAGATGGCGTACGACCAGATTACAATAAGGAAGTTCATAGCCAGTAGCCAATAGCTGCCCTAGCGTCGGTTTTCATCCGTCGGACTAGCATACAGACAAAATGATTTTTCGACCGGACTTGAATCTGTCGGAAAGATTCGAAACATGTTTTAAATCTAAAGTCCGTCGGATTTCCGACCGAAAAGGTCCGCTGAAGGTCCGATTATGCCCACACACAGTCGGATTGTCCGACGAATACGTTCCGGTGGACCAGTCTGGTCGAAAAGTCCGGTCGTGTGTACACGGCATTAGGAACATGTTACATTATGTTATATGTTACACCTGTATTTAGGGTGGAATATGTAACATGTAACACGTTTCAGCACCTGCCTTCTCTCCCTCCGCTCCCCTGCTCCCTGTGACAGTGGGTGGGGGTTCCGCTCTCCGCACCCACTGTCACAATTTAAAAACAGCTGCAGAGTTCTGTGACTGAATGAACTACAAGTACCACAGCTGATCACAGCTCACGGTAATGGGTCAATCACAGCTGCCCTTTACCATGTGATCAGCTGATCACATGTAAACAGACTTGCTGGTCATTGGCAGTCCTTTCTTCCCATGCTGTGTCTGTGTGAGGAAAGGAGATCTATTAACTGACAAGACTGTCAGTACATTGTTTACACTGATAATCAGGGCACTGATCATCACTGCCCTGATTATCAGTGCAGCCCCATCAGTGCCACCTATCATACAGCCCAGAGCCTGCACTGACAGATCCCCCTCCTCCCTCGTACAGATGGGAAAGGAGAGAGTCGATTTCGTCCTTCTCCTCCCTCTCCTCCTGTGTGCACCTGGGGAAATGTGCAGACCAGCAGCTGAATGATCAGTCATTGGCTGACGGCACTGATTGGGAGCCGATCGGCAGACCTTTTTCAGTGATGCCCCATCGACAGAAGAGGGCCGAATGACCGGCTTCTGTCAGACCAGCTGTAGTACACAAGGGCCAAATGTCGGCCAGATTCTATTGAAACCTGACCAATGCCGCCCGTCATTTGGCCCGCGTGTAATAGGCTTAAATCTCATTGGCCCTTGGTATGTCCCTCCCTTGGCATCATGGTCCTTGGAGTGGGGAAGGCAATTAGGTTCTGTGCTTCCAAACAAGGCAGTCAGAGATGGTAGAAGTTACCATTCTGTTCTGAGATATCTATAGCCCTGTGTGGCCTGGGCAGAAGTCCTGATTGTTTTCTTTGCTGCAGTTAAGACACGCTTACAGGTCTTGTCCATCCTCCAGACTGTTACTGGAAAGCGGACCAATGAGCTCATCTCTGTCCCTCTGCTCTCTCATCCTATTAGCTTGTTAGTGCATGAGCACTGCTGCGCAGTTGATTGGCTCATTGTACTGTCTCTTCCTCTCCCAGTCTGAGCACTGCTTTACAGGGGCTGCAAAAGACTGATATGAGGTCCAAATTCAGGTAGTTGCACTGCTTGAAATAAAAAAGTAAAAAACAATTGTAAAGATCTTTGAATGACTACACACTTCTGCAACAGGGCATTTCCTGTTATTCTATTTTACAAGTTCCAGTTCCAGTTTAATAGAATTCACTGAAATTACATGAATGGGTCCCTTTAAAACACTAATAAAGTTGTGAAAACAGCTAAAGCCCTTGACATCTTCATTATTCGAACACATTCATACAGCTATGGGAATGGCTTATCTAATTCAGAATTGAAAGCAAGCAGCTGCTCCTAGCAGTTACAGTTAGGAAGTCATTAAACGTTACATGGATAGTTAACCAATTGAACACTTCCTGGCCATAATTAATTGCTTCCTTATTTCAGTGCATTATCCATTCTGATAAATTTAATTAGAAATCCCTAATACCAGAAGAGAGTGTACTGTTATCACTCTCATCTGAAATCTTGTGAGCTATACATTTGTGTTAAGAGATTCTTTCAGTAAACAATTCATGTATCTACACTGAATTATTTAATACTTGCTTTAGAAAAAGGTGTTTTAAAATCAGCATTAGGAACAACATAAACTCCCAGATTTAAAAAAGAACTTCAGTCACCTTAAAAAAGTAAAATATCCCCCCCCCCCCCCCCATTTAGTTTTAAAGCTGAAGTTATTTATTAATTTTTTTTTGCTAAAGCACCAGGGATATAAATGACTTCTAATGAAGTGTGTCCAATCGCCATCTGTTTGCTGTATATTTTAGAAATCTCAAAAGACCATGATTACAGTGGAGTTGCCAATCAATGACTGAATCTGATAGGTTGCACTGTTCGGCCATTCATTTTCTACCTAGCTCAGTCAAATTTTAAATCAACTTTTGTCAAGCCGGGTGGTGCTTTCAGGGCTTGAATTTTGTGCCACCTATGGCCAGCTTTGGAGTTATAGTAGGCTGGCATGGTGGAAGTGTATTGGTGATAACTATACCAAGTAGAGATCCCTTTCAAAAGCTTTTAAAATGTACCTACCTACCTTATCCATGTTACCCATGTTTCAGTTTCCAGCTATTGATTTCCTGTACATGCCAAATTAAATTAAAATTGATTTTAATTTACACCAAGGCACCTGACCACTGTTGGCGGTAATACCTACAATTCTCATCCTTCTTGCTGTTGTAGACTTACACTTTCACAATAGCCTATTAAATAGCTATCTATCTACATTCAGCTCACCCCATCAGTCTCCTCATGCATCACTAATTTACTAATATCAGTATGGATGTCACACCACTTCCTCAAACTCAATCTATCCAATAATGAGCTCATAATTTTTCCTCCCCCATACCCCCTCCCCTGACCTTGCTGTCGAGATCAGTGGCACAACTATCAGCCCCATCCCTGAATGCCAGGGTGCTAGGTGTAATCCTCTCCTTTCAGCCCCACATCCAATCCCTGTCCGAATCTTGCCCCCTTAAACTCTATACCATCACCATATTTTTCCCCTTCTTAACCAATAACACCAAAAGCTTCTAATTCACTCCTTGGTTATCTCTTGTCTTAATTATTGCAACTCGCCCCTCATTGGCTTAACTTTATGTAGGCCATCCTCCTTTCAGTCCATCTTGAATGTTGCTGCCAGACTCTTCTGACTTGCCAACTGTTCAGTGTCTACTACCCCTTTTTGCCAATCTCTCCATTGGCTTCTGCTGACACAACAAATACAATTCAAACTACTAACAACCTACAAAGCCATTCACAACTCTACCCCCAGATCACTAATCTTGTCTCAAATTACCAGCCAAACTGTTCTCTTCGGTCCTCCCAAGACCTCCTGCCTTCTAGTTCCCTCATCACCTCCTCACAAGCTTGCCTCTAAAGCTGTGTACACACGAACGGAATTTCCGACAGAAAAAGTCTGAAGGGAGCTTTTCATCGTATATTCCGATCGTGTGTATGCCCCATCTGACTTTTTACGTTGAAAATTCTGACGGACCTAGAAAGAGAACATGTTCTAAATTTTTCCGTCTGAACCAATTCCTATCGGGAAAACCGCTCGTCTGTATGCTGTTCCGTCATACCAAAAATGACGCATGCTCTGAAGCAAGTACGAGACGGAAGCTATTGGCTACTGGCTATTGAACTTCCTTTTTCTAGTCTTGTCATACGTGTTGTACATCACCGCGTTTTGGACGGTCGGACTTTGTTGTGAGAGTGTGTATGTAAGACAGCTTGAGCGGAATTCCGTTGGAGAAACCCTCAGAGTTTATTCCGACGGAAAAACCGCTTGTGTGTACACGGCATAAGACTTCTCCAGACTCCAGAGCCGTTCTTATCCTCTAGATCTACACACCCCAATCTGCCGGACTATCTTCTATCCGCTTTTAGGCAGTCCCTGAAAACCCATCTCTTTAGATAGGCTTAACCTGCTTCTAACTAATAAACTGAACTTTTACTATCTCCATAAGCTTAACCCCCACAGTTATTACCTTTTGTATAGTTTGACCCTCCCTCTTGGATCGTAAGCTGATTCCTCTTGTATTGAATTGTATTGTAACTGTACTGTCTGCCTCCATTTTGTCAAGCGCTGCACAAACTGTTGGTGCTATAGAAATCCTGTATAATAATAATATCATTAACTGATGTGCTAATTCTATATAAAATATGCATTCTATAATCAAAAACATGTCAATGTCATTTGAAGTCTAAGTTCTAGTGTTGCTGTTTTATGACGACTGAACATACTGTAAAAATGTATCTTACTGTCCAAAAATGTTGCGAATGCTCAAGAAAATAAATTCATTAGGAAGCTTAGGCAATGAAAACTACAGGTTCAATTGCAATTGGACTTTTTAATCATTAACTAACCACATCTTTCAAAGTTAGCCCTGTATAGTTAAAATTCCCCCAAATTATGAATTCAGTTCACTTCGAAAGATTCTGTGATAGAGAGATAGATTTGTGTGGATTCTGCACTATAGACCTATAATGCTTTAAGATTTTCTATGTCCCAAACGCTTTTCTAACAACCAGCTAGAGAGTTATTAATCAGAGAGTTGACGAATGACCAGGGCCATAGATATTTTTTTTCCTGGGGGGGTTCAGGTCTTTCAAACTTAAAGGCATCATTTACACTTTTATGTTGGGGGAGGTTAGGGTAAAAACATGTGACAGCAGAGTGGGGCCATGAGACTTTGCAATGCAGCACAGCAAAAATTATCCTTATTCAACTGAATAGAACGCAATGCATGCAGTTGTGGTGCGGTAGTGTACTCATTGGTACAGCGAGCTCCTCCTAAGCTCCCTAGCTTTTTTTTCCTTCAGCCCACTGGGTTGAACTAAAAAAAACTTACCGTGTGAACCAGGCTTTAGATCTCATTCATATGTTCTAAATGGCCATGGAATGGCAAATATACCATGAAAAACTACAGCCAGGATCCCAGATGTTCCAATTTTTCTCAGCTGCTCAGCCTGTTTACCTGAGTAATGGGCTGAAAAGAGCCACTGCTGTTAACATGTATCTGTACATCCAGTGGTCCCCATGTTTAAGCTCCAGGGGACAAAGCAAAACACATTGGGGTGTGGACTGGTGGGAACCCAGGCTGAGGTCTCTCCCATCTCTACTATATTACCATAGGACTCCGTGGATGTGCAGCACCAGGGATTTTTTTTCTCTCTTCCCTTCAGTGACTACAGGAGCTGGGATGAGCTCCATCCCTTGCTGGAACCAGAAGTGTATTTAGGTTTTGTGCTGCCCTAGGCCTGACTAAACTCATGCACCCCCTAATTTAAATATGACCCATCCCTTCCTGTCAAGGCCACACCCCTATTTAAGACCCACCCAGAAATTTTTGAGTAGGGACACCAGTTCTGAGGGCCTAGGGGGGGAATGGATTCCCTTAATTTGTATAGATTTCCTCTCACTTCCTGTTTGGCTATAGGGCAGGAAGTGAAGGGAAATCTGCAATGAGACAGGGGGAAAAAAAAAAAAAAACCGACAGGGGCTATAACCCTCCCTTATTCTATCCAAAATGAAGAAAAAAAAAAAAAAGTGTTCCCTATAGTTCTACTTTAAGCACAAATTTCTGAAATTTTATGGAGAGGACTAAGAAGATATAACCATGCCAGTGTTGCAGCAGAAAACAGAGCACAGTGAGGAAGGTTTGTGGTCCAGGATGATAGGACAGTCAAAATTAGAAGCGTCACCACCCCCCACAGTTGTGGAATGCCGGCTGCCTGCATACCGGAAGCAGTGCGGCCGATTAAAGGGGGCACTAGACTAATTTGCCTCTCAGCTCAGTCCACCCTATAAGACTGGCACTACAATAACAGTGTATCACAAGGCGGCGGAGACTCTTTCCGTGCTGCCCCCCTGCAAAGTGCTGCCCTAGGCCTGGGCCTTGTTGGCCTAGGCCAGGATACAGCATTGGCTGGAACTCCTGCAGCACATTCAGTATCATCTACATTACTCCCCACATTGATTGAGCCTGAGCGACACACCAACAAACCGTGGGTCACAGTGGTTACCTGCTGTTAGGGACAAATGTCTGACCCTGGATGCAGAAAGATTTTATCCAAGGGCAAAAATGTATCCCTACCTGCAGGTAACCACTGGATGTGCAGATACATGTGGATACATGTTTACAGTAGCAGACAACCTTGGCTCTTTTCAGCCCATCACTCAGGTGTACAGGCTGAGCAGAGATTGGAACATCAGATCCCGGGTGAGGGTATTTGCAGTATACTTGCTGCACCATGGTCATGTAGGATATATGAATGTAGGATATATGAATGAGACCCAAGACTGTATTTTAGCTAACCTTACTCTGCAAGTTAAGCAGGTGCAAGGGGCAACATATTGTGGTGGGCAGTAAATTCAGTGATTTATTTAAACCTTAAAAAAATGTGTCCTAAGAAATTTTATGAAATGTTTTAAGAGATGGAAAAATAAAAAATATTGTGCACTACCTACCACAGGATGCACCTGGTCAATATGGCTGGCTTTTATTTAGTCTTAAACTGTAGCAAACCCAGCTTTTGAACTTGTACCTACAAGTAAGCCTATAATAACACTTATCTGTAGGTATAATGAATATCTCCTAAACTTGTGGTGTTTAGGCGATATTCACATGGAAAGCAGCCGCTGATGTCACCAGTGCATGCGCTCTGAAGGGACGGCATATTGCTTGGTTGTACTTCTCCTGGGGAGGAGCGCAGTTCGTTCTGCACTTTTGTGACCCGTTTTTAGCCGTCAGCCAGCTATAGCCTGCTGTCAGGTGACTTCGCTCAGCAGGTCTAGGCTGTGGAAAGATCCTAACTTTAAAGTCACGATTCACTCAGATGCCTAGACCAGCAACTCGCTCAGCCTCTCAGTGAGCCACAGAGACTCTGAGCCAGCCACTTCTGCCCCCTCAACAGCCTGACATTCCAGTGAGCTTGGGGGGGGGGGAGGGCAGAGCCAGGGACTGACAGTCACCTATCTTTGCTCACTGAAGGCTCAGAACTGAGTAATCAGCGGTTTTTGATCGCTCTGTTGTTTGGATCCACCAAAGCAAAAATATCTCCCTTAGTCAATACCCTCTCCCCCAGCATCTCCCTTCATCCAATCAAACTCCCTCCCAGAAGCAAATCCCTGCCCTTAACCACCCCCTGTAAACTTCTCTACAAGAAACTTCCCCCCCTTCTCCGAAAGCAAACCCACCCCCCTTTCCTTAACCCCCACCAAAAGAAACTCCCCAGACTGGAATTCTTACTTCCTCCTTCCTAAAACGGAAAATTGATACCTCCCCACTTACCAGACCTCAGATTCAGCACGGGAAAAAGGAGTAGGAAAACTTCTGCATCCCCAGTCTCCCTTCGGCTGTGTCATATGATACCTCGAGGAGGAGTCTAGGAGTTCCCTCAACTGTGCACTGTCAATTGCCTGCATCTGAGACCTCGCAGTAATTTTGTGCTTTTCAGGGGGACCCCTTATTAAACTGAGGGGTTGGGGCACAATAGAAGGGGTGCTGGCTGCTGCACTCCGAAACTCTGATTGCTTTTTCTGTGCTGATGCTGATGCTAAACAGCAGGGACACTCTCTGGGCATTTTGCCAGGATGCCCGGGGGGGGGGAGGGGTTGAACACCCCTGACCTCCTCTTATCTATGCCCCTGTGAATGACTGAAGTCCAAACAGCTCACACCCAAGGTTATCCTAGATACCCTTCTGGGGTTGTGTGCCCTTTATAAGGCAAAAAAACCTGAAAAATGTATGACTATAACAACTTACAGCCCTTCGTTTCCAAGGCCAGACAGGTTTTGCAAATTTGCCCCAGGAAATGTCCCTGCTTTTCAAAACTGACCATTTTTACAACCCAATTTCTATTTTATGCATTAGAATCAGTATTACCCATTTATCATAAGCCTGAGGGCTTTGACACATTTATTGTTAAAGCAGCATAGGGATTTGTTCAGTTACAAGGGTTATTTGGTTAGCAATTCTGACTCCCAACAGGTCAAAAGAGTAACCATACTCATAGCAGACCATGTGACTTCTATGGCGGTACACAGGGTCCAGCATTGTTTTGCTACACAGTGATTCATGAATGCAGCAACAGTATTTTGCAAACAACTAAGATTATTGTATAAATGGTGTGGAGAACACTACAGAAATGCCTTGAAATCAAACATTATTAAGTATAACTAGAGAAATTGCCTAGTTTGAGCTCTACCTATTAGGCTCAATCATACATAGTTAGAGGCCCCCCGTTCAGTGGCTCAGAGAAAGTGTACTGAGCCAGTCCTGCATTTGTTGGGCCAAGTATCCCACTGCCCTGATATGAACATTGAAAGCAATGTTTGGACCTTGCCTGGCTTTTTATTCCCATTGCTTCCCTCTGCAGGAGTCAGGCCTTGTTTACATGGGGTATATCATTGCAAACTCTGTGCAAAGACCAAGTTCACCCGCATAAGGATACACAGGCGTTCCATGCATCCCCATGCAGGCAGTCTCATTAACCCCTTCACACCAACTGTACGTAAATATGTGGCCTCTCAGCTGGTGGGCCTTAGCGCCGAGCGTAGCACACTGCAGACATAGCTGTGCCAAGAGCGTGCGGCCTGTGTGCTCCCGGCACAGTTACCAGCAGCTAACGGAAAGCTCCTGATCGCTCCTTGTGATCGGCAGCTTTTCGATCATGTGACCGCCGGGACAGCCGGCAGTCACATGACCATAAACCCCTCTCTGCCTCCAAGCTTTAGAAACCCCTAAAGAGCTGGGAGACACCAGCTCAAAGGTGTTAATGTCTATTGAGATGCAGCTGCTGATCCCAATTTGCCATCCGTTTGTGTGCACAGTCCTGTGTGCATTCGGGGCTGTGCGCCAGCATCCGAATGGATGTCAAATTGGCAGCAGTGGCTGTGCCAATGCAGCGACTGTGCCCCAGAAGACATCAATGGGATTGCCTGCATGAGGATGCATAGAACACCTGTGCATCCCTGTGCGGGGAAACACGGCCCTCGCACGGGGTACGCAACGATATGCCCCGTGTAAATGAGGTCTACATACCTCTCAGTTAGACATTTTGTTTGTTGTAGTAAATGTTCTGGCTAAAATGTTCTAATAATTTGGAGGAAAATATCTTCGGCAACAACAACTTAATGTATCTTGTAATTTACAACAAATGTGGCAGCTGTTTTCTAAACTTAGTGACCGAGATATTATCAAGATCTGTTCAGCCGGTCTCTGCCATGATGTTCAAAGTTATTCAATTAAAGCTCGAGTCCTCAAGGAAAAACACAATATACTGCTTGAACTCAATTTCTGACTTTTTGTTCCTTTAGTGGCACAGCAGTCTGTTATTACAAAAAAAAAAAAGAGCTTCAGAGTAAAAAAGCTTGCTTCTTTCATGGCTGTATATTTTCCTGACATACTTGCATTTGATTGGAAATGAACTTTCTCAAACATGGTTGTAGTTTTGCTTTTCATTTCATCACTCCGATGATATGTATATATAGTCAGTGTACATTATTAGGGAAGGGTTACATAGAAAAAAAAGTCACAGTTCCCTGGGACCCCCAAAACCCAGGTGTAATATGCAAAACTCAATCTTCTCTGACAAAGTTGAGAACTGGCCTTCCCCTTTCCACAGCTCCCTATTGAAGACTGGCATTAAACAGAGTGCCAACCGTTTATTTTTTTTAAAGAAAGCTGAAAATTGCATATCAAAGCACCATAACATACAGGGATCCTAGGGCGTTAAAGACAGCACTTAAAACTATGTGCATTGCACATCCTACTTTACAAGCAAATAAAGATTGCTCTAAAGCAGAGCAACTGTCCAACGAATCTTCTGATCATGTGACCCTATGCTGGGGCACAGGTAATGTGTCCTATGTTGATGAGTCTCTTGTGGGAGGTGTAGCTGATAGTCCATCTTTTTGCAGCTTGGAGCCATCATGAAGCTCTCTGAGATGATGACACCTCCATGAGCTGCATGCAAGTGGTAACAGCTGTACAACAGGAGAGGAGTAAGATGACACACCAATGGTAATAGTGTAACAATATTAAAGGTTAGTAGCAACCAAACTAGAAAGCACAAAAATCATTATCACAAGTGACACAACTTACAATCAGTAGGATTGTTCAGGTACCTCCTCATTTAGTTGAAATTCTCCTCCATTGATGCCCCGCTCCCCCTTCCTACAATCTTCCAGTGCGGCAGGGGTTAATACAACTAAGGGGCTGTTACAGGCACTCATCAAGGGAACCTGGCTATGCCTGCCCTTTCCTCCCAGCTCCTCTATTCATAGAAGCCGTACTACAGCTTTCATGAATGATACAGGAGTTATGAATGGAGGATGGGTAGATGATTGATAGGTCTGCCCCCTCCATTCATTGTTCGTGTTTCATTAATAAAAGCTGTAGCATGGCTTCTATGAATGGAGAAGCTGAGGGCAAAGGGTGGGCACACCCTCCTGAATGTAAGTTGTCTCTTGTGCTTATTTTTCTGTTTTCTTTTCATTTAGGCTACACTTATGTTTTAATGTTTTAACAGTGTCATTTTGTGGGGCTTATCAGGTATATTCCATTTGAGATAAATAGATTTTTATTTTGTTATCCCCAGATTCCCCCGCTAAAGAATATGTATAATAAATCTTGAACCACACCCTATCCCTTTATTATAAACATATGTATGAGGATTCCAACATATAGAACCTCTGGCTTTTTGTTACCTACAGAAGCCGTGATGTATGATCAATGTCCATCTGCATTAGCTGTAAAATAACAAGTATTACCTTATGTCATTACTAATCGTTTTCTGTAGGAATGCTGCATAGATTATCCAGTTTCTCCCACATGCACTACACATGTCCACATTCAACACAAGCCAGAAGCCGCAAGTGAAGCATGCCTGACATTTTGTATCAGACAAAATTGACTTAAAAGTTGGAAAATAGGAAAGGTGGACACAACATACATTATATTGTCAAAAATATTGGGATGCCTGCCACATGATCTTTAATGGCATCCCAGTCTTAGTCCGTAGGGTTCAATATTGAGTTATCCCACCCTTTGCAGCTATACCAGCTTGAACTCTTCTGGGAAGGCTGTCCACAAGGTTTAGGAGTGTGTCTGTAGGAATGTTTGACTATTCTTCCAGAAGCGCATTTGTGAGGTCAGGCACGATTTGGTGGAGAGGGGATTATGGTGTGGGGTTGTTTTTCAGGGGTTGGGCTTAGCCCCTTAGTTCCACTGAAGGGAATTCTTAAGGTGTCAGCATACCAAGACATTTTGGACAATTTGGTCCCAACTTTGTGGGAACAGTTTGGGGATGTCCCCTTCCTGTTCCAACATGACTGCGCACCAGTGGACAAAGCAAGGTCCATAAAGACATGGATGAGCGAGTTTGGGGTGGAGGAACTTGACTGGCCCGCACAGAGTTCTGACATCAACCGGATAGAACACCTTTGAAATGAATTAGAGTGGAGACTGCGAGCCAGGTCTTCTCGTCCACATCAGTGCCTGACCTCACAAATGGTAGAATGGTCAAACATTCCCAAAGACACACTCCTAAACCTTGTGGACAGCCTTCCCAGAAGAGTTGAAGCTGTTATAGCTGCAAAGGGTGGGCCAACTCAATATTGAACCCTGCAGGCTAGGACTGGGATGCCATTAAAGTTCATGTGCGTGTAAAGGCAATCATCCCAATACTTTTGACAATATAGTGTATTTTCATAGAGAAATTTTAGTGTTCTTCAACACCTTTATGAATGCTTGATAACATCAGAGTACTGGGATAGAGTTGGAAGCACTGCCACTGATGTTCTGAGCAGCTGAAAATGTTGAGATAAAGCTAAAGACTAAAGGGCATGACCAACGTTAAAGCTAAGTAACCATTTCCACATGACTTTGTCCAGGTTTCTCTGTGCTGCTCTACCAACCTTGTCTTGAATGACATTAGTTTGATAAACACTGTGCATTATAGGCACCACCTATTTTTTTTTACCTTTTTACTTTTGTTGTTGCATCTTAGAGCTGCTGATGTTCTGCCACCTCTTTGCAGCCACCTTCTGTCGACATGCATAGACGCTAGTATTTTTCATGCATGGGTTTCCTGATGATGACAACAGCGGACCATTCCTGTGTAATGTGTGTTAAAATGGCCACATGTAGTCTCTATAAGAAGCACAGTGTGGCAACATAGAAACCCAATTGGGAGACAGAAGGGTTGATTTACTAAAACTGAAGAGTGCAAATTCTGATGTAGCTGTGCATGGTAGTCAATCAGCTTCTAATTTCAGCTTGTTCAATTAAAATGGTAGGAAACTGCATCGAAACCACATTGCATACTAGCACACTATGACATACTGTACTTACCTGAAAACTAAGCCCTCCAGTGGCGCGCTGTCACCGCTGAAGGCACTTCCATCTCCACCTGGTCTTTCTTCCAGGTTCGAAGGCTTTGGCAATATGAATGGTTGAGTCGGCAATGATGTCACTCCCGCGCATGCACGTGGGAGTCGCTGTTTATGGCATGGCTCTAAAGGAGTGGCAGGGGCATGCTGTTCCTTCAGAACGCATGCACCAGTGACGTCACTGGCTGCATCTAAAATAAATATTTCCTAGACGATGCACGTTTAGGAGATATTTAGCATGCCTATAGGTAAGCTTACCTATAAGTAAAAATCATACTTGGGAGTTTACTCCCACTTTAAGCTTTGAAAAAGAAAAACTGGAGGCTGATTGGTTTCTATGCAGAGCTGTACCAGATTTTGCAATCTCCAGTTTTAGTAAATCAACCCCAGAGAGTTGTCACCCTAGAACCAGAGGTTCCTGAACAAGGAGCTTCATGGCAGGACCATCAAGTATTATTTTAAATAAAGCTGCAGTTTGAAAATATTAAAAATGAGTTTTGAAATTACATTGCAATGCTAAATATTACACAAATTCGAAGTCAATGGGTATACCTATATTTGAATAATAAAAATATTTTTTAATATATAGGAAATTCAGATTTTTGGGACTTTTAGGATGGCAGTTTGAAAGCATAAAACAATATCATCTAAACTTTCAATCAATTTATTCACAGTATTTTAAAATTCCTTTTTTTAAATTATTATAAAATACATACACGTCAGCCTCCTCAAGGCTATTATGGTGCTCTATGTGACAAAAAGGCAAAACCATCATCTATTAAACAAATAGTTTTCCTTCACCTTTGCCTTAAATAACCCATACCCATGGACCATACACATTTTTCCTAAAGCAGACACTTTGGGGTAAATTTACTAAAACTGGTGCATTCAGAACCTGGTGCAGCTGTGCATGGTAGCCAATCAGCTTGTTCAATCAAGCTTTGTCAATAAAACCTGGAAGCTGATTGGTTTCTATGCAGAGTTGCACCAGATTTTGCACTTTCCAGTTCTAGTAAATAACCCCATTCGTTTCCACTGGTATCGCTATTATCTATGTTGGTCATGTGGTATCGTCCTGGTGATTACAACACATTTCGTGGATTTCCAGGGCCCACTTCATCAGGTATCTTTGAGGACTATATCACAAAAAGAATTGTGTAATTGAGAATTGAATTGAGCAATCAAGGGTCAGAGACCTCCACCTAACCAAACCATCCCCCTGAGAGGGGAGCAAATAAGTCGCACCCCACAATGATGACAAAATAATTGGGATCTCAACACTAAATTCACTCACAATGAGGAAACCCACAGAAATCAAGCCAATCTGTTGGTTAACCACATAATACAGTGGGGACGGAAAGTATTCAGACTCCCTGTTATATTGCAGCCATTTGCTAAAATCAGTTAAGTTCATTTTTTTTCCTCATTAATGTACACACAGCACCCCATACTGACAGAAAAACACAGAATTGTTGACATTTTTGCACATTTATTAAAAAAGAAAAACTGAAATACCACATGGTCCTAAGTATTCAGACCCTTTGCTAGGTATTTCGTAGAAGCACCCTTTTGATCTAATACAGCCACGAGTCTTTTTGGGAAAGATGCAACAAGTTTTTCACACCTGGATTTGGGGATCCTCTGCCATTCCTCCTTGCAGATCCTCTCCAGTTCTGTCAGGTTGGATGGTAAACGTTGGTGGACAGCCATTTTTAGGTCTCTCCAGAGAGGCTCAATTGGATTTAAGTCAGGGCTCTGGCTGGGCCATTCAAGAACAGTCACGGATTTGTTGTAAAGCCACCCCTTCCTTATTTTAGCTGTGTGCTTAGGGTCATTGTCTTGATGGAAGGTAAACCTTAGGCCCAGTCTGAGGTCCTGGAGAAGGTTTTCATCCAGGATATCCCTGTACTTGGCCACATTCATCTTTCCCTCGTCCTGTCCCTGCAGCTGAAAAACACCCCCACAGTATGAGGCTGCCACCACCATGCTTCACTGTTGGGACTGTATTGGACAGGTGATGAGCAGTGCCTGGTTTTCTCCACACATACCGCTTAGAATTAAGGCCAAAAAGTTCTATCTTGGTCTCATCAGACCAGAGAATCTTATTTCTCACCATCTTGGAGTCCTTCAGGTGTTTTTTTAGCAAACTCCATGTGGGCTTTCATGTGTCTTGCACTAAGGAGAGGCTTACGTCGGGCCACTCTGCCATACAGCCCCGACTGGTGGAGGGCTGCAGTGATAGTTGACTTTCTACAACTTTCTCACATCTCCCGACTGCATCTCTGGAGCTCAGCCACAGTGATCTTTGGGTTCTTCTTTATCTCTCTCACCAAAGCTCTTCTCCCCCGATAGCTCAGTTTGGTCGGACGGCCAGCTCTAGGAAGGGTTCTGGTCGTCCCAAACGTCTTCCATTTAAGGATTATGGAGGCCACTGTGCTCTTAGGAACCTTAAGTGCAGCAGAAATTGTTTTGTAACCTTGGCCAGATCTGTGCCTTGCCACAATTCTGTCTCTGAGCTCTTCAGGCAGTTCCTTTTGACCTCATGATTCTCATTTGCTCTGACATGCACTGTGAGCTGTAAGGTCTTATATAGACAGGTGTGTGGCTTTCCTAATCAAGTTCAATCAGTATAATCAAACACAGCTGGACTCAAATGAAGGTGTAGAACCATCTCAAGGATTATCAGAAGAAATGGACAGCACCTGAGTTAAATATATGAGTGTCACAGCAAAGGGTCTGAATACTTAGGACCTATGATATTTCAGTTTTTCTTTTTTAATAAATCTGCAAAAATGTCAACAATTCTGTGTTTTTCTGTCAATATGGGGTGCTGTGTGTACATTAATGAGGAAAAAAATGAACTTAAATTATTTTAGCAAATGGCTGCAATATAACAAAGAGTGGAGAATTTAAGGGGGGCTGAATACTCTCCTTCCCCACTGTAGTTATTGAGGATGCGTATATTATGTTTTTGATAATTATTAAAAAAAATTATTTTAAAGTACCGTGAATCAATTGAAACTTACGATGTTGTTTTACAATTTTAAACTGGCACTTTAAAAGTCCCAAAACGCAGAGAATTTGCTATATAGTTAGTTACTAGGGATGTAAAGCGATAAATTATTGGACCAGTTATTGTTGTGTAATTCTTTTTGGAATATGACAGGACATTCTGAGTTACCACTGAATGTTATTTTTGTACCTAGACAGCCTGAAAAGAAATCAGCTGGAATTAAGTTAAAATACACAAGTAAGTTATGCATAAAAAACTTTCTCACAACACAGGTATGGAATAACTTTACCATTGAGAGAACAAAAATGAAATGGAAAACTTAAGGTGTTACGCGTAATGACTGTTTTCATAGTAACAACACAGGAATGTATGGGTAACATGTATGCAATTAATCAAACCACTTGAGTTCCCTGTGGCATTCCATTTAATTCTTTAGAAAAGGAACACATAGGTGCTGGAAGAAGACACACACACAGAGCCCAGGTATCTATCTCTGACATTCATCCTATCAAAAGGGCCCACTGGTGTGGGAATTACTAGTCAAGGATTGCTGCCACAGTGCCCACATATTCTACACTACATTCACATAAAACAAAAACAGCGCCTTTACAAAAAAAGACAATGTTGAATAAAGTGGAAATGTGTTATGCCGCATACACACGGTTGGACTTTTCGTCTACAAAAGTCCGACAGCCTGTCCGACAGACTTTTGACGGACTTTTGGCGGACTTTTGGCGGACTTGCAGCAGACTTTCTTACGAACGGACTTGCCTACATACGAACACACAAAAGTCCGACGGATTCGTACGTGATGACGTACACTGGACTAAAATAAGGAAGTTGATAGCCAGTAGCCAATAGCTGCCCTAGTGTGGGTTTTTGCCCGTCGGACTAGCACACAGACGAGCGGATGTCTGGGTCCGGCGTAGTTACGACGTAAAGATTTGAAGCATGTTTCAAATCTAAAGTCCGTCAGATTTGCGGCTGGAAAAGTCCGCTGAAAGTCCGGGGAAGCCCACACACGATCGGATTGTCAGCCAGCTTTGGTCCGTCGGCGTCCGTCGGACTTTTGTAGGCGAAAAGTACGACCGTGTGTACGCGGCATTAGAATGCCTATCATTTTTTAGATGCTTTTTGTGTTGTGCTAGAGGCATTCCCTTTCACCTCAGAGATATCTCTCCACCTTAGAGACATCTCTCCAAAATGAAGAATACATTCCATCTTAGATAGTAGTCACTGGAAAAGGTGTTCCATTGGAAAATTTGTCTTCACTGTTCCAGTGACAACTGTAAAATTTAGTTCTTTTTCCCATCCCTTTTTGTCCTGGTGACAATGGTTACCAGGAGAAATAGAACGGCAAATCTCCCCAAGAGGAAAATAAATTGCTCTAATAATCTCACAGGAGATCTAACCCATTCACACGCTATCCAAAACCAAAAAAAAAATAGTTTAGGGTTTAACAATGAAAAAATGGTTATTGCAATTATTTTAAAAATTAAGCTGAACTGCATAGCTTTAACCAATGAAAATCCTGTTTTAAACTACATGTCATCATCATCCCAGTGCAGAGCAAAGCAAAACCAATACTTCTCCAAGCAGTCCTCTGCAGTCAGCCATCCAGAAAGTATATATACTACCTAAAAATGAACCCCCTTATTTGCTCACCCTTGGTCTAATGAATATTCTTTTGAATACATTTTGTTATGTCTGTTTGATAAGTGAAAAAGATACCTGTGTTCTCTGCTTGTGTTGACTGGTATTGGTTAGCATTGTTCCCAGTTCTCTTTGTGAACTATGGATGAGGACAGGGGGGGTGTTCTGTATTCCTAAAATACTTCCTGTGTTAGGGTAACAATGTTGGTACAGTACAGTACGTGGGCATGCTCACCCTAGAACAATAAGTGTATTACTGGCAGGATTACCAGGTGAAAGCAAAGAACGAAAAGTTAAACATAAGGACTGTAAATTCAATATATTACAGTTTTGTATTTAGGTTTGGATAAGTCTAGGAACATGCGTACCTGTTGGATCGTTTGCAGTAAGTTTCTGCATGATGATCGCTATCAGATCTAAGCAGTTTCAGCTAGACTTGGCAATGACCATTATGCCTATGGCTTTTTTCACCTAATAAGCAAGCCCACACCCAACTGCTCAAAATGTCTGTTAAGCGATACAGTATTAAAAATAAAACAAAGTAGTAATAACTGACAGACCGATGTGTTTAAACTGTCATCCATTTATTATTCATAGCTAACATGAAAAGAAAAGGATCGTCTCTAAATTCCCATCCTTCATCAGGAATGAAGCAGTTCAGCTGTTGCCTTAAAGTATTTGATACTTTAAAGCAGATACTATAGAGCACACGTGTATTCTACAATACTTTACAATTGGGGCCTTAGGCACACAAACAATATCTCAGTTTTGCAGCCAAGAAATCAGATGGAAAGGTGACCCTGTCCCAATGGTATACAAAGTAAAAGTAATTGGAGAAGTAACACGACCATCAAGTGCTTATTTTGTACATAGGCTTAGCTACAGTAGATTAAAGTGGTTGTAAACCCTCACATATACCCAGTGGAGTGACTGGCCTCAGACGATACACAAAGATGAAATACATCCTCCTATATAAGTTATACCCGTTTATCTGCTGTCTTCTCTTCTCTACATACATTCAAAGTGCTAAATTTACAATGCTTGTCTGAGAGTTCTGAAAAAAAGGCGGTGGAGAGCTGAAGTTACACTCCGGACAGCTCAGTGAGGAGAGCTCTGAGAGCTGATTGGAGGGAAGAGACACACCCCCTTGTACAAAGCACACAGGAACAGCTTAGGCTGTCAATCTGCTGGAGCCCCCTACCCTGTCTTTTTCTCTTGGTGTCAGGAAAACTTGTCAGAAGTGACTGATAGCAGAGGAAGAAAGCAGCAGACACACAGTACTCCTAATCCCTTCCCACCTCCCAGCCCTAAAAGATTTGCTAGATGTCAGGAGGCAGGCATTCAGGTCATGTGACTGAGGTGATTGGCTGTTACAGCGGTCACATGATCAGAAAGCTCCCGATCGCAGGTATGCATCAGGAGCTTTCCGGTCCCCGCCGGTTATGTGCTGGGAGCGCTCTTTCTCAGCACAGGGATGTGTTTGCATAGAGACACATACATACAGCCTCTCAGAGTTAAAGCCCACCCACAGAAAGGCCGCATATATGCATACGGCTGGCAGGAATAGGTTAAATGAGACAAGGACACACTATAGAGGGATATGCTTTGTTCATATTTCATGCCTGAAGTTTACAACCACTTTAAATGGAAATACAGGAATGTGCACTGTGCAAATGCTATCTGGGCATTGTAAAACCCTACAAAGATTGATCAATGCATTAACTTTAAAAACTGGGTTGTCTTAGAAAAAAATTGTTTAAGATCACGTATCCTTAAAAACAAAACTGCCCTGATTCTATACTGCTCATTCTCACTATTTGTGCTTGAAAATCTAACAAAGCACATTTAATCCACTTGAATAAACAACACAGGGAAGCACAGGACTAATTAGAAAATAGCTTATTGTCTCATGTCCATGCACTTTTCTTCTGTTGAAAAATGAGAAAATTAAACAAAAGTGGAAAAGGTGAGAAAAGGTGAGAAAAGGTGAGAAAAGGTGAGAAAAAGCCATAAACCAGGAGTATAAATGAAATGTGAGCAGGCTGAGGTATCAGTGCAATCCTGCAACTTTCTTGCTGGGCAACCTGGGAAAGAAATCATAGCGCACACTAAATTCAGCTGAAAAAGCTAAAGCCCAACTCCGGCCATTTTTTTCCCCCATGCAGTGGGGCTGTGTTCACACTGCATTATTTAATGGCTCGTTTTGTCTAGGGATGAACACAGGGCCTATACTCACTGGATCCTTCAATGGTCTGGAAAACAACGCTTCCCAAAATCCAGCGGCAGACTATTCCTGGAAAATTCCAGTCTATCTACTTGCTCTATGATGTCAGCTACACTCAATTGCTCAGGACAGTGAAATCGATAGAATATGTCTGCTCAATGATCATTCACATGCCCACTTATAGTGTCCACTGGAAACACGTGGGACAGGGTGACACTGCAAGAGGGCACTTGGCACTTGGCAAGGACAGAGTGTTATATTGCACTATAACAGGAAGTGTCTGAACAAGGCCTTCATGGCAGAATCAGATATTTTAACGAAAGCTGCAGATTTAAAAAAAAAAATTAAATTATTTGTAAAATATTAATAACTTGATATAAATGAATAAATGAGATTTGAGTGATTGGGTTTAGCATCTCAATGTGATGAAGTTTGTTGCCTATCTCTGTGTAGGCAGTACTGAATGCCAGCTTGATGTGGTGGAAGGAGTGGGCACAGGGGCAAATATCCAGTATATAAGAAGGGTGTGCAAATTAATATAGAATTCAGGAGCCTGTCTGTCTATTTCATGAACCAATTCCATTCACAAAAACCAGAGAAAACCTGAAACATTGGGCACCAGCTGTTATATTTAAGTAGCATTGGCTACCTGGCTCCTGGTATATAAGCATTTTAGGTGCTGGACTACAAATATGATTCTCTCCCATTGCTAGGAAAGGAGACAAAGTGCAATTACCGATTTCAGCATCATTTGAAACCATATAATGGTGTCTAATTTGAATGAAATTCTCTCATATCTGCAGTGAATAATACAAGGATAAAATGAAAGCATGTATAGGGTTAGATGCTCTTTGACGTTGGACTCATACTCACAATTGGCTTTCCTCAATCCTGGGTGGATGGTACTGATGACCAGGGTCTATGACAAGCCTTGTGCCTTTTCCTGCCCTAGGAGTTAAAAGGACAGAACCCCCTGTTATCTATGAAGACAGTGACAAATGATACATGTCATCATTGTAACTATTTAGATAGACACAGCAGGAGCAGATTGGGAAGCAGAGATAAGACTGGGATTATACAGAATCCAACATAAACCATGCTGCACCATAGGTCAGATATCTACATTACAGAGCTAGTCGGTTTGCTGGGAGGTCTTGTGTCCCCGAGGCTGACTTTTCAAAACTATTTTTTAGTTTGTGCAAAAGTGAATACCATAGACATGTAGGCAGGATTTGACTGCCCTTAGGCACTTGCTAGTGAATTCTTTAAAGTGATTGTAAAGGATCATTTTTAATTTTTTTTAAAATAACAAACATGTCATATTTACCTCCACTGTGCAGTTTGTTTTGCACAGAGTGGCCCTAAAAATCCTCTTCTGGGGTCTCTCGGCGGCTCTCACGGCTCCACCCCACATCAGATAACCCCCTAGGAGAAGCGCTCTCCCGAGGGGGTTACCTTGTGGACGCGCTCCTTAGTCCAGTATTTGCGTCCACGGATACAAATGCCGGACTCGGCCCCGCCCCCCGGCGCCCGCATCATTTGATTTGATCGACAGCAGCGGGAGCCAATGGCTGTGCTGCTATCAATCTATCCAATCAAAAGCCGGGACCGTGGAGAGAGGGACAGCGCGTCCCCGCCGAAGAGATGAGGGGGCTCAGGTAAGTAAAACGGGGGGCTGAGAGGCTGGTGACTGCCAGGTGTTTTTTCACCTTAATGCATAGGATGCGTTAAGGTGAAAAAACACGAGGGTTTACAACCCCTTTAAGTCTAATACCAACATTGTTTTTTTCATTTTGGATAGAATGGTAAAGAGATTAAAAGGAAAAAATCTGCTAGGGTTTTATTTATGTCTGTGACCCCACTTCTTAGATTTTCCTTCACTTCCTGCTCCTGTGTCACCCATACAAGAAGTAGAAGGTGTGGGCCTCACCAGGACAGGAAAGAACAGACAGCAATAAAAACATTATCAGAAATGTCAGTGTTTGTAAGTTTTTTTTTTAAATTATTACTAAAATAACAAACATGTTATATTAACCACTTCCATACCCGCCCATTATCATATGATGTCCGCAGATGGGATCTCCCATCCTGGGCGGGCGTCATATGATGTCCTCGGCTTTCCGGCGGTATAGGGGGCTGTCGTATCACCGAGGAGCTGATGTGCGTGTGATCGCTCGTTACAGAGCAGGAGCATGGATCTGTGTGTGTAAACACACAGATCCACGTCCTGTTAGGGGAGAGGAGACAGATCGTGTGTTCCTAGTATATAGGAACACCAATCGGTCTCCTCCCCAAGTCAGTCCCCTCCCCCCACAGTTAGAATTGCTCCCTAGGTAACACATTTAACCACTTGATTGCCCCCTAGTGTTAACCCCTTCCCTGCCAGTGACATTTCTACAGTAATCAGTAAATATTTATAGCACTGATCGCTGTATAAATGACAATGGTCCCAAAATAGTGTCAAAAGTGTCCGATATGTCCGCCGCAATGTCACAGTCACGATAAAAATCGCAGATCGCTGCCTTTAATAGTAAAAAAAAAAATAATAATAAAAATGCTATAAATCTATCGCCTATTTTGTAGGCGCTATAACTTTTGCACAAACCAGTCAATACAGGCTTATTTTTTTTTTTTTACCAAAAATATGTAGAAGAATACATATCGGCCTAAACTGAGGAAAAAATATAAAAAAAAAAAATTGGGATACTTATTATAGCAAAAAGTAAAAAATATTGTGTTTTTTTTTTTTCAAAATTGTCGCTCTTCTTTTTTTTAAAACGCAAAAAATAAAAACCGCAGAGGTGATCAAATACCACCAAAAGACAGCTCTATTTGTGGGGAAAAAATGATAAAAATCATTAATTTAGGTACAGTGTTGCATGACCGCGCAATTGTCATTCAAAATGTTACAGCGCTGAAAACTGAAAATTGGCCTGAGCAGGAAGGGGGTGAAAATGCCCTGTATTGAAGTGGTTAGCCTGCTCTGTGCAATAGTTTTGCACAGAGGGGCACTGAACCTCCTCTTCTGGGGTCCCCTGCTGGCGCTTTTGGCTCCTCCTCTTCTTTGTGTGCCTCCATAGCAAGTCGTTTGCTATGGGGGCAACCTGCGGACTCAATCCCAAGCCGCGCTGTGTGCGTCTATTGACACATACACAGCGCGGCTCAGCCCCACTCCCAACATTGCTCTCCAAATTTGATTGAAAGCAGCAAGAGCCAATGGCACCCACTGCTGCCTCTGTGACCAGAGAGAGAAGAGAAAGCCGCTGAAGACGGGCACAGCGCTGGATCGAAATAGGACTCAAGTGATTTTACAGGAAATGCATTAAGCTAAAAAATGTACAGGCTTTAGAACCACTTTAACGGTTTCTGACACTACTAAAAATGTGTTTATTTGTCTGTGCCCCTACTGCAGAGATTCCCATCACTTCCTATTCTGTCAGGAAATGAGGGGAGATCTCCCCAATAACTGAAAGCTAGAGTGACAGCACCTTGCATGGCAAAGAAAAATGAAAAAATGTAGGCAGCTAACTACTTATCTGGCAAATGTTATTTGACAATTGTTCATAACTGGTAATGAGTAGGGATGAGCCGAACACCCCCCTGTTCGGTTCGCACCAGAACATGCGAACAGGAAAAAAATTCGTTCGAACACGCGAACGCCGTTAAAGTCTATGGGACACGAACATGAATAATCAAAAGTGCTAATTTTAAAGGCTAATATGCAAGTTATTGTCATAAAAAGTGTTTGGGGACCCGGGTCCTCCCCCAGGGGACATGAATCAATGCAAAAAAAAGTTTTAAAAACGGCCGTTTTTTCAGGAGCAGTGATTTTAATAATGCTTAAAGTCAAACAATAAAAGTGTAATATCCCTTTAAATTTCATACCTGGGGGGTGTCTATAGTATGCCTGTAAAGGGGCGCATGTTTCCCGTGTTTAGAACAGTCTGACAGCAAAGTGACATTTTGAAGGAAAAAACACATTTAAAACTACCGCGGCTATTGCATTGCCGACAATACACATAGAAGTTCATTGATAAAAACGGCATGGGAATTCCCCACAGGGGAACCCCGAACCAAAATAAAAAAAAAAAAAATGATGTGGGAGTCCCCCTAAATTCCATACAAGGCCCTTCAGGTCTGGTATGGATATTAAGGGGAACCCCAGCCAAAATTTAAAAAAAAAATTGACGTGGGGTTCCCCCTAAATTCCATACCAGACCCTTCAGGTCTGGTATGGATTTTAAGGGGAACCCCGCGCCAAAAAAAAAAAAAAAAACGGCGTGGGGTCCCCCTAAAAATCCATACCAGACCCTTATCCGAGCACGCAACCTGGCAGGCCGCAGGAAAAGAGGGGGGGACGAGAGTGCGGCCCCCCCCCCCTCCTGAACCATACCAGGCCACATGCCCTCAACATTGGGAGGGTGCTTTGGGGTAGCCCCCCAAAACACCTTGTCCCCATGTTGATGAGGACAAGGGCCTCATCCTCACAACCGTGGCCGGTGGTTGTGAGGGTCTGCGGGCGGGGGGCTTATCGGAATCTGGAAGCCCCCTTTAACAAGGGGACCCCCAGATCCCGGCCCCCCCCCTGTGTGAAATGGTAAGGGGGTACTTACCCCTACCATTTCACTAAAAAACTGTCAAAAATGTTAAAAATGACAAGAGACAGTTTTTGACAATTCCTTTATTTAAATGCTTCTTCTTTCTTCTTTCTTCCTTCATCTTCTTCTTCTTCTGGTTCTTCTGGCTCTTCTGGTTCTTCCTCCGGCGTTCTCGTCCAGCATCTTCTCCGCGGCGTCTTCTATCTTCTTCTCCTCGGGCCGCTCCGCACCCATGGCATGGGGGGGAGGCTCCCGCTCTTCTCTTCATCTTCTCTTCATCTTCTTCTTCATCTTCTTCTTCTTCTTCTTCTTCCTTCTTCTCTTCTTCCTGTCTTCTCCGGGCCGCTCCGCAATCCATGCTGTGGCATGGAGGGAGGCTCCCGCTGTGTGACGGCGTCTCTTCGTCTGACGGTTCTTAAATAACGGGGGGCGGGGCCACCCGGTGACCCCGCCCCCCTCTGACGCACGGTGACATGACGGGACTTCCCTGTGGCATTCCCCGTGACGTCACAGGGAAGTCCCTCAAGTCACCGTGCGTCAGAGGGGGGCGGGGTCACCGGATGGCCCCGCCCCCCGTTATTTAAGAACCGTCAGACGAAGAGACGCCGTCACACAGCGGGAGCCTCCCTCCATGCCACAGCATGGATTGCGGAGCGGCCCGGAGAAGACAGGAAGAGAAGAAGGAAGAAGAAGAAGAAGAAGAAGAAGATGAAGAAGAAGATGAAGAAGAAGATGAAGAAGAGAAGAAGATGAAGAGAAGAGCGGGAGCCTCCCCTCATGCCATGGGTGCGGAGCGGCCCGAGGAGAAGAAGATAGAAGACGCCGCGGAGAAGATGCTGGACGAGAACGCCGGAGGAAGAACCAGAAGAGCCAGAAGAACCAGAAGAAGAAGAAGATGAAGGAAGAAAGAAGAAAGAAGAAGCATTTAAATAAAGGAATTGTCAAAAACTGTCTCTTGTCATTTTTAACATTTTTGACAGTTTTTTAGTGAAATGGTAGGGGTAAGTACCCCCTTACCATTTCACACAGGGGGGGGGGCCGGGATCTGGGGGTCCCCTTGTTAAAGGGGGCTTCCAGATTCCGATAAGCCCCCCGCCCGCAGACCCTCACAACCACCGGCCACGGTTGTGAGGATGAGGCCCTTGTCCTCATCAACATGGGGACAAGGTGTTTTGGGGGGCTACCCCAAAGCACCCTCCCAATGTTGAGGGCATGTGGCCTGGTACGGTTCAGGAGGGGGGGGGGGCCGCACTCTCGTCCCCCCCTCTTTTCCTGCGGCCTGCCAGGTTGCGTGCTCGGATAAGGGTCTGGTATGGATTTTTAGGGGGACCCCACGCCGTTTTTTTTTTTTTTTTGGCGCGGGGTTCCCCTTAAAATCCATACCAGACCTGAAGGGTCTGGTATGGAATTTAGGGGGAACCCCACGTCAATTTTTTTTTTAAATTTTGGCTGGGGTTCCCCTTAATATCCATACCAGACCTGAAGGGCCTTGTATGGAATTTAGGGGGACCCCCACATCATTTTTTTTTTTTTTATTTTGGTTCGGGGTTCCCCTGTGGGGAATTCCCATGCCGTTTTTATCAATGAACTTCTATGTGTATTGTCGGCAATGCAATAGCCGCGGGTAGTTTTAAATGAGTTTTTTCCTTCCAAATGTCATTTTGCTGTCAGACTGTTCTAAACACGGGAAACATGCGCCCCTTTACAGGCATACTATAGACACCCCCCAGGTACGAAATTTAAAGGGATATTACACTTTTATTGTTTGACTTTAAGCATTAATAAAATCACTGCTCCTGAAAAAACGTCCGTTTTTAAAACTTTTTTTTGCATTGATCCATGTCCCCTGGGGCAGGACCCGGGTCCCCAAACACTTTTTATGACAATAACTTGCATATAAGCCTTTAAAATTAGCACTTTTGATTTCTCCCATAGACTTTTAAAGGGTGTTCCGCGGCATTCGAATTTGCCGCGAACACCCCAAATTGTTCGCTGTTCGGCGAACTTGCGAACAGCCAATGTTCGAGTAGAACATGAGTTCGACTCGAACTCGAAGCTCATCCCTAGTAATGAGTCACTCATGTAACATTTTAAGTTGGAGGATTTAGTTGTGTGCTTTAAGCTGGCCAGACACAGACAGGTTGGGCTGCCCAACACTCTTTCCTCCCATCTGCAGACAGTCCAGTCTACAACAAAAATGATTAGGCTACCCTTCAGTTCCTCCATTCATGCTAACCATTATGGATGGATGAATCTCCTCTGCCCGATATTGTATTCAGGCAACTGTGACACCCATGGTTACCTAATTAGCCAAACAGTGACCGAATCAGATAGGAAGCAGTCACTGTAATGCCCCGTACACACGGTCGGATTTTTCGACGGAAAATGTGTGATAGGACCTTGTTGTTGGAAATTCCGACCGTGTGTAGGCTCCATCACACATTTTCCATTGGATTTTCCGACACACAAAGTTTGAGAGCAGGCTATAAAATTTTGCGACAACAAAATCCGTTGTTGGAATTTCCGATCGTGTGTACACAAATCCGACGCACAAAGTGCCACGCATGCTCAGAATAAATAAAGAGATGAAAGCTATTGGCTACTGCCCCGTTTATAGTCCCGACGTACGTGTTTTACATCACCGAGTTCAGAATGATCGGATTTTCCGACAACTTTGTGTGACCGCGTGTATGCAAGACAAGTTTGAGTCAACATCCGTCTGAAAAAATCCTAGGACTCTGGCTCTGACTGGGCCACCCAAGACTTGAATTTCTGCAAGAAGCAGCCAAAATTTGAGTTGTGTATGACTAGTAGTGATGAGCTAAGATTCAGTCTGAACCCAGCTGGGCCCAAACCTGTGGGAACCTGTCACATGATAGCAAGCCACCAGTCCAATCAGCTGCGGCCAGGAAATTCCCTGCCCTGCAGCCAAACAAAACAAAGTGGAGGGGATGCTGGGGACATCACCGACCTAATATGGCCAGCTCACATTACTAATCTCCTAAAAGACATATCATTCTGGATGTCACCCCACTTGCTCACACTCAATCTATCCCAAACTGAGCTCATAATATTTCCTCTCTCACGTGCCCCTTCCCCTGACTTCTCCGTCAAGATCAATGGTCTAACCATCAACCCGTCCCCCATGCCAGGGTGCTAGGTGTAGTCCTGGACTCTGAACCCTCCTTCAAGCCCCACATCCAATCACTGTCCAAAGCTTGCAACCTCAACCTCTGCAACATCTCCACAAATATGCCCCTTCCTAACCAATGACACCACAAAGCTTCTAATTCACTCTTTGGGCATCTCTCGCCTTGACTACTGCAACTCCCTCCTCATTGGATTTTCTTTACATACCGTAGGCTATCCCCTCTTCAGTCCATCATGAATGCTGCTGGCTGCTGCCAGACTCATCCACCTTACCAACTGTTCAGTGTCTGATCGTTCTCTTCGTTCCTCCCAAGACCTCCTGCGCTCTAGGTCCCTTGTCACCTCCTCCCATGCTCACCTCCAGGACTTCTCGAGCCTATATTTAGTCAATGACATTACCCAAATATGGCCATGTAGTCATATTAGGTCAATGATGTCACCAGCATCTCCGGCCCTGTGTTATTATGGGGCAGGGGAGTTCCTGGGATGTAGCTGATTTGCCTGTGGTTTTGACCTGAACCTGAGGTTATCACTAATGGTCTACTTTAAACACAGTAAAGTCTGAGAGGTTTCTGTTTTACCTCATTGGATTTTCTTTACATACTGTAGGCTATACCCTCTTCAGTCCGTCATGAATGCTGCTGGCTGCTGCCAGACTCATCCACCTTACCAACTGTTCAGTGTCTGATCGTTCTCTTCGTTCCTCCCAAGACCTCCTGCGCTCTAGGTCCCTTGTCACCTCCTCCCATGCTCACCTCCAGGACTTCTCGAGCCTCTCCCATCCTATGGAACTCCCTAGTCCAATCTGTCCGGCTCTCTCCTACTCTGTCTACATTTAAGCGATCCCTGAAAAACCGCTCTCTTCAAAGAAGCCTATCCCGCCTCCACCTAACAACTTTATTTACACTATCTCCATCAGCTCATTCCCACAGTTATTACCTTTTGACCCTCCCTTTTAGATTGTAAGCTCAAGACCCTCTGATTCCTCCTGCATTGAACTGTATTGTAACTGTACTGTCTTCCCTCATGTTGTAAAGCGCTGCACAAACTGTTGGCGCTATATAAATCCTGTATAATAATAATATTAATAATGGTGACATGGCCATATTTAGTCAATGACATTACCCAAATATGGCCATGTAGTCATATTAGGTCAATGATGTCACCAGCATCTCCGGCCCTGTGTTATTATGGGGCAGGGGAGTTCCTGGGATGTAGCTGATTTGCCTGTGGTTTTGACCTGAACCTGAGGTTATCACTAATGGTCTACTTTAAACACAGTAAAGTCTGAGAGGTTTCTGTTTTACCTTTATGAAAGGTATTTACTTCTCTGAAGCTACTATTTCCTTTATTCTGTATGGTTAAAAATTAAAAGAAATCTCCCTAAAAACTCCAAAAAAAAAATCTGTCAGTTTAGTCCTCTTTACCCTATAGATAATCGCAGTACAAACATTGTCCTAAGCAGCTGGCCACCTCTATTTCAAGGACAAGCAAAGTAACAAGATACTGAATTTGAGATAAGATTATACAAATTCAGCAATGTTTTTGTTCAGGACTAAAAAAAGAAAAAAGTGTAAAAATGCACTATGGCTACTTTGAAAGCTTTTTCTATAAGTTAATCACTTAAGCATATCAGCTGCACACATATACACAAATTGTGTACCATCATAAAGTTCTTTAATGTGAGCAGTATCTTCAAGCTATTCATTGTATCCGCGTCTTTTGTTCTTTCATGCAAAACAATGCAACAACGATTCGGACAAATCTTCAGAGCTGAAATTTTGCAAAAGTCTGCATAATGTGCAGAATATGCTCTGGGTCATATGTAAAATCGTTACTTTTTTTAAAATAAAAAAATGGATTTGATACAGTGTTGAACACAAGTATACATATTAATACAATACATAAAAAAAACTCTAAAGTGAACCTAAACTCCAGATAGAAAATAAAATCTCACAATTTTGTTAATGTATGTAGTTAAAATTATTTTAATTATTATGCATGATTTATATAGTGCCAACAGTTTACGCAGCGCTTTACAATATAAAAGGGAGACGATACAGTTATAATACAATAAAATACAAGTGGATTAGGAGGGCCCTGCTCAGAAGAGCTTATAATCTAATAGGGTGGGGCAGGTGGTACAAAAGGTTTTAACTGTGGGGAATGAGCTGATGGAAGTGGTAAAAGATTAGTTGGAGACGTGATAGGCTTTCCTAAAGAGATGAGTTTTCAGGGATCGCCTGAAGATAGCAATAGTAGGGGATAGCCGGACAGGTGGAGGCAGCAAATTCCAGAGGATGGGAGAGGCTCTGGAGAAATCCTGGAGACGAGCATGGGAGGAGGAGACGAGAGAGCTTGAGAGTAGGAGGCCTTGAGAAGAGCGGAGAGGACGATTTGGGTGATATTTGGAGACAAGATTGGTGATGTAGCTCGGGGCAGAGTTGTGAATGGCTTTGTATGTTGTGGTTAGTATTCTGAATTTAATTCGCTGGGTGATTGGGAGCCAGTGTAGGGATTGGAGGAGAGGGTTGTCAGACACTTAGCGGTTGGTAAGGTGTATAAGTCAGGCAGCAGCATTCATGATAGACTTTTTTAGGCTTTAATTTGTTCATAAACGACCTGGAGGATGGGATAAACAGTTCAATCTCTCTATTTGCAGACAATACTAAGCTAAGCAGGGCAATAACTTCTCTGTAGGATGTGCAAAAAGATCTGAACAAATTAATGGGGTGGGCAACTACATGGCAAATGAGGTTCAATGTAGAAAAATGTAAAATAATGCATTTGGGTGGCAAAAATATGAATGCAATCTATACACTGGGGGGAGAACCTCTGGGGGAATCTAGGATGGAAAAGGACCTGGGGGTCCTAGTAAATGATAGGCTCAGCAATGGCATGCAATGCCAAGCTGCTGCTAACAAAGCAAACAGAATACTGACATGCATTAAAAAGGGGATCAACTTCAGAGATAAACTACGTCAAGGGTTCTTTACTGTAAGAGTGGCAAGATGTGGAATTCCCTTCCACAGGCGGTGGTCTCAGTGGGGAGCATCGATAGCTTCAAGAAACTTTTAGATAAGCACCTGAATGACCGCAACATACAGGGATATACAATGTAATACTGACACATAATCACACAAAGGTTGGACTTGATGGACTTGTGTCTTTTTTCAACCTCACCTACTATGTAACTATGTAACTATGTGACTGAAGAGGGGATAGCCTATGGAGAGGCAGGCCAATGGGAAGGGAGTTGCAATAGTCAAGGCGAGAGATAACAAGGGAGTGAATGAGGAGCTTGATGATTTCATTTGTTAAAAAAGGGGCGAATTTTAGAGACGTTACGGAGGTGAATTCTACAAACTTTTGACAACGATTGGACTTGAGGCTGAAATGACAAGTCAGAGTCTAGGATTACACCTAGTACCCTGGCGTGAGGAGAGGGACTGATAGTTGCATTGTTGATTTTGATGGAAAAGTCATGGAGGGGTGCACGAGCGGGGGGGAATATTAATAGCTCAGCTTTAGAGAGATTTAGTTTAAGGAAGTGGTGCGACATCCATGCTGATATGTCAGTTAGTAGGTTAGTACTGCGAGAGGAGACTGAAGGAGTGAGGTGAGGAGTAGACAGATAGATTTGGGTGTCATTGGCGTATAATTGTTATTGGAAGCCATGGGCGGTTATTTAAGTGACCAAGGGAGGAGGTGTAGATAGAGAAGAGAAGGGGTCCAAGAACTGAGGTAAGAGCTAAGACGGTTGTAGACTAAGCGTTCTAGAAGTTTAGAGGTGAATGGGAGCAATGAGATGGGCCTTAAGTTGTTCAGGTTGGTGGTGTCCAGTGAGGGCTTTTTAAGTTTGGGAGTGATATGCGCATGTATACCTACCGTACATCAGGTTGACATAACCACTAGGACCCTTTTTGAGAACAGGTGCATACATGGGCCCAAGCAAAGGGGAGGAATCACAGAGTTTTATGCCCTGTTCAATAACCAGGATAACAAACCTTTGTACCAAACTGCATGGGAATCAGATCTAGGGGATACAATTAAGGAGGAGGTGTGGACAAAATGGCCGACCATGGTGCACAAGAGCATACTTAACACTTCCCAGGTGGAGGCCAATTATTAAGTGCTGTCGTGCTGGTACCTGGTCCTGACAAGGCTGGCGAAAATATACCCTGGTACCTCGCTCCTATGTTTTCGGTGGTGTGGACAAGAAGGTGATAGGTTTCATGTCTGGTGGAAGCCTGAAGGAGGCTTCTGGATCAGGATATTTAATTTGGTCTACTCAGTGACGGGATGGAAGATCCCCAGAGGCGCCAAAGCAGCGCTGTTTGCTGACCTGTCGGAAGAGATCCCCAGACATCTTCGAACACTTATATTTTTCATCTTTCTAGCAGCTAAAATAACCATAGCGCGAGAGTGGAAATCACCTGTCATTGATGTCACATTGGTGAAACATAAAATGTCCTGGATTATGATCAATGAAAAATTGACCAGCATTCGCAGAGATAAACAAGCTAGGTTTGAGTGAGTGTGGAACCCCTGGATTGCATATCTCCAAGCCCCCTAGACACTGGGCCACCTCGCGAGGGGAGGCCTGGGTTAAGGGGGCCTACTCTACTCTGATTTTCTTCTAATTTTCTCTTTTCTTTCCCCCTTTTCTTTTTTTTTTTTTCATTTCTTGCTTCCCTGTTATTGGTTCTGTCATACCGTATTGATAAATGTTTTGGTAGGATGCTGAGGGAGGGACCGTACAGCTTCCCCAATTGTACTATTTTTTTGGGATCGAGACCCCTTGGGTTGAGGTATCAGGATCCATTTCAGATGTTATATTTCACCATGTTCTGGAAATATGTGTTACCGACAACTTGCTGTAATGTCACTCGATAATTATTCCTATTTGTTGAGTTTTTGGGTGCCCAGTGGTAGATACCTATGGGCTTATAGCCTTAGAGAAATGGTCATGCTAACAAGTAGACATGGATTGCTAGACCTGAAACTTTTTGTAGTAGCTCTTCTGTACAGCCAGTCAAGGCCTCTGATCAGTTTGGTTAATGCATCCTCATTTTGATGATTACCTGATAATGTTCAAGTATAAGTTTTTGTATTGCCTAAAATTGTAATAAAAAATTATTCAAAAGAAAATACCTCCTGTACACTGAATAAAGGTGGTAAAAAGATCTGTGTAAATACCTTATTTCAATCCACATTCTGGTCATGTGATGCAGAAGCTCCAGTTCCCCTGTGTCATGGAGCGTTTGACAAAAGGGCTGAATTCCATGAGCTATGATGTCACTCACTAGGCTCTATTACCCATCTGTTGGCAGTGCTCCCTCCTCTCTTCTGTAGCAACCTCTCCATGTTAGCATGGGGAGGGGGATCAATAAAAGTAGGTAAAATCCAAGTATAATTAACCTTTAGGCCCCCCCTTAGACCAGGTTATTACAGTGCATGACTTCAACATATGGTAAGAGAGGCCACTCTGTGTTGCGTTGCATTGCAGTGCCAATCATTTACAATGACAGCCCAATGTACAAGTAGAATAGACTTCCTCTGCAGTGCAACATAAGGCACCTGCCTTACGTTGTGGTGTGCTGTGTTGAAAAACAGGTAGAGCAGAGGTAGAATATGTTTCCTTTTATTGTTGTTCATAGGCAGCCCATACTGGGTGAACTGGCTGCCTTAATGTAACAACCGTTAATCTACAAAATACTACGCATTACCGTGTATGCAGTAACACACCAATGAAATGTCATAAAGAGGGCCTTAATAAGATAGATAGATAGATAGATAGATAGATAGATAGATAGATAGATAGATAGATAGATAGATAGATAGATAGATAGATAGATAGATAGATAGATAGATAGATAGATAGATAGATAGATAGATAGATAGATAGATAGATAGAATAAATTAGCCTCAGGGTCCCAGATGGCCCTTATGCAGCTGCACAGTCTGCCCAAATGAAAGGTTAGCTTCTTCTCCACACACAGTGACATTCATCTTGTAAAATAAAAAATCGCACCACTACCAGTTTGATAACAATTAATGTTCTTTAACAAAACATATATTTCACATCAATAATTATACTAACAAAATGAATGTGTGTTGTAAACTGCCTCCAACATTGCTCCTGTTTCTTCTTGCTGAAGACAGCCATTTTGTTGAAGCTCAGAGCAGTCACTTCCTTATTGTAAACTCCCCCCCCAGTTTGTAAAACGATATGGTCACTTTCTGTAATTAAAACATATACAGTACATTTACAGCGTCTAATGTATGTCTTGACTTAAGCCTGGTGTGTGTATTACAATTTTAAGCACAATACAAAAACTTATTCTTGAACATTATCAGGTAATCATCAGAATGAGGATGCATTAACCAAACTGATCAGAGGCCTTGACTGGCTGTACAGAAGAGCTACTACAAAAAGTTTCAGGCCTAGCAATCTGGGTCTACTTGTTAGCATGACCATTTCTCTAAGGCTATAAGCCCATAGGTATCAACCACTAGGCACACAAAAATTCAACAAATAGGAATAATTATCGAGTGACATTACAGCAAGTTGTCGGTCACACATATTTCCAGAACATGGTGAAATATAACATTAGCATCTGAAATGCGTTTATTGTATGTCTTGACTTAAGCCTGGTACACACTACAGTTTCGCCCCGCGGGTTGCATGAAATAAACTGACAGCTCGAGTCGGGAGTCGCTGTACTAACCATGTGAGGTTAGTCCAGCGATCTCCCCCACTGAGCTGTTGTGTTCTGACAGGGGGACGGCACCCCCCGCCAGAACACACCGATCAGCGCTCTCTGTCATTGGCTGAGAGCGCTGATCAGGATTTGGACGGCTGCTGGTTTTCCAGCAAGCACGTCTGACAGAAGTCGCCCAAGCGACTAGCTTCTGTCAGACAGACATAAACACAGGCAGAATGTTGGCCGGTATATTTTGTAACGCAAATGTTTCCTGACATTCTGCCCATGTGTACAGGGCTTTAGCTAGAAAGGAAGGCTGACAGAAGCTTTACAGTGCTGAAGTTCACAGGCTGCCATGAGGGAGAAAGGAGAGAGAATCAGGGAGATAAGATAAGACACTATCCATGTAAGTTGAATTCTTTTGTGTCTCCCTGGCAGCAGAGTTTGTCCTGTCACCTCTCCTGCTTTTCTTTTCTCCCTCCCTTATCTGTGTTCCCTCGGCACAGTCTGTGGCATTCCTGGTGCTTTCTTCCCCCTTCAGCAACAGTAAATCTTAAAGCTGTCAGGAGATCGGCGTCTAGTGGCTCTGAATTTAGGCACAGTCCTGAGAATAGAGAGCAACTGAGCATGTGCAGAGAAGGGTGAGACTGTGCATTACTAGATTTTAAACAGTATAGGCACTTATTTTTAATGTTTTTTTTTATGCCTACAAAAGGGGCCAGCCTGAAGTGATCTATCAGGACCTCATCTTCAGACTAAAGTTCCACTTTAACCACAGTGCACAGAGTTAGTACTATTCAGCATAACACACTTCCGCCACAAACCCCATTGCGGTCAACACTCTATTACATTCAGTATTTCACATCACACATCACACATTACATCATACACTCATAGACCCAGCAGAGCCTGGCATAAATCACTGTTTCTTGAAAAGCTGTCTGTTGATCTAAAGTAAGTACAACAGAGGTATAGTTAGTATTTCCTCCTGGGTGATCTATGTACATTGCAGGGATTATAATTACCTTTGTTGCAGATTCCTACCTTTTGTTATTCTGAAGAAGTTCCTGTGTGTTTGTCTGTGCCCCTGTGCTGAGTGGGTCTAATGGGAGTGGTTTCATAATTATCAGTCAGCTGTGGCAGCTGCTGAGCACTGAGGAAAGCGAAGAGAACATGTTCTATATTTTTCCGATGGAACAAATTCCTATCGGGAAAACTGCTCGTCTGTATGCTGTTCCGACGTACCAAAAATGACGCATGCTCTGAAGCAAGTACAAGACGTTGTATGTGTTGTCCCCTCATACGTGTTGTATGTCACCGCGTTCTTGACGGTCGGAATTTGATTTGACCGTGTGTATGCAAGACAGCTTGAGCGGAATTCCGTCGGAAAAACCTTCAGAGTTTATTCCGACGGCAAAACCGGTCATGTGTACCGGGCATTAGTGTGCATGTTCACACTTGGCACTGGTATTTGCCCCAAACTGTCTTTTTTATCAAAAATGGACATGGATAGATTGCTGAGGGGTGCCTGATTTTCTCGTCACCTGCCATGCTTCATTAGCCTTCCTGTGTACGATCCAGGCTTGCCTTTCCTCTCTAGCTACTGTGACATCAGCCTGTGTTGTGGACTCTATATTCTGCTTTCTGATTTGGTACCTCGCTGCCCAACTGTGACCTGACCTTGGCCTGTATCTCACCTCTGTCTTATGTTCCTATACCTTGCTGTCCAGTTGTTGATTACCTTGGCCTGTCTCCTATGTATATTACCATTGCACATGTTCCTGGAAAGTAAGCGGGTGTTGCACCAACTGTCAGATGGAGAATGGAACCCTAAACCAAAGTGTATGTTGCCAGCACACCAAGGATCCATGAAATAAAGTCCAAGCATTTATTTGGTGATCACATTACAGTGTTAAGTGCAATGTTTTGAGGCCACGCAGGATTCCTTTGTTAGGCATATGATACAATTACATAAGCATTGCACATATCCTGCATATCACATGCCTGGCGAAAGGGTCTTTGGTACTGAAATGTTGTGCTTATCACTGTGATGTAATCACCAAATAAATGCTCAGATATCATTTCAAGAATTCTTGGTGTGCTGGTGACATATACTTTGGCCTGCATCCTGATGCTGTCACTGCCTCCTGAGTCAGTACTTCATTGCCCAGCTGTTGGCTTCTGTTCTGGTCCTTATCAGGTGGTCCACAATTGTCTGTGTCTCTCATCCAACAGCTGCCATTGCCCACAAAATCAGCCCTCATGCCACTCTTTGCATTTTCTGTCACCACCACCAGGGGTGTTGGATAAAAGGTGCAAGCCTCCTTTTTCAGCTCGAGCTCCACCAGGTATTTGACACAGAAGGGTTTTTGATCATGGAGCTGCAATAATCAGAGCCTTTTATAACTGCCTAGAGCCCAACTGTTGTTTTCCCCTGGGCTCTACCCCACTTCCACTGAACCCCTCCCCACAGTAAATTTTACTTCATCCAAACCAGGTTTTTAGGATGGAAGCCCTAAATCCAGGTGTCTTCCAGCTGGTCATGTTCTTCACCAGTGTCAGATGATTCTCGGACGATTTAGCAGGGACTGGCTGAGATTTGAACCATTTATGGGCAGGCTTTATACATCCAGCCTGTTGGATTTTACATGTTAATATTGCTAGTGGCTATTATAGTGCTTCCCCCGCTGGAAGAACACAATAGCTCCGTGGGAGGGATCCCCCTGTCAACACTGTGTTGATGGGGGAATCAAGAGATTTTTTTTCCTGCAACCACGGGGTCGCTTTTTCTAGGACCAGCTTAAGCCCAGGTGGCATGAAAACACACCACCAGGGAACGTGTTTATGACAGCCTGAGCTCACAGGATGTGGTTGAATGACAACGGGGATCATTCAGCCTGGAAATGGGGCATTGACAACTGGTGGAGAAGAACACAGAGGGCAGTGTTGGAGTGTGGACATATAACAGGTAAAATAGATCTAACAAATCTTATATCAAAGTTTTTGTTTTGTTTTTTGGACTGAAGTTTAATGTTATTCCTTAAAATAGTAAACTCTACATTGAACAATTCTTTGAAGCCTAGTACACACGGGCCAAATGTGGGGCGACATTGGCCGGTTCATTTGGCCCGTGTGTATGGCAGCCGGTCTGACTGGCTTCTGTCGGACATGCATGCTGAAATACCAGCTCCGGCTCCCGATCAGCGCTCTCAGCCAATGGCTGACCAGAGTGTTCTAGCAGGGGGGCCGTCATATTGTTAGTGCAGCGGCTCTGACCGGAGCTGTCAGTTTTTTTTTCCTTCAACCCACTGGGTTGAGCGAAAAAAAACAAGACAAATGGTGTATACTAGGCTTAAGATTTGCATTGTAAAATGACTACCATTCCCATTTTATTACCAAACTCAGTACTTGTGCTTTGATTGCACCTCCGAGATGCTAGCACAGTAATAATTAGGTGTGTAATTGACTGTTTTATTTAGTTTACACTGCTCTCAAATTAGTGTTTACGTAGATGTTACAAATAAATGGGATTGAGGTTTTTTTTTTAATTCTCTCTCACAGTAATAATGTTTATTTTCTCCCCAATTGTTCTCCTTACAAAGAACTGCTGGATGAGGTACAGGTATTTCCGAGTTAAAACATTGCCATTTAGCTCACTGCAACCATCAACATCTGGACTACTGTACTGAGCCTCAGGCAAACGCTACAGAAGCTAGTGAACAGGATACATTTAATCTTTTTAATAGAGTGATGCTCTGCCAAGATAAACTTCTCTGTATTTCTTTTTTCTCACAGTCAGGTGAAAGGAAATTTTCGTTCAGTAGTGAAAGCCCTAGACCCAGCATGTGGAAGTTCCAAGATGGTTTATGAAATGGTGTTGCCTGGTAGAACAAACATGCAATGATGGCGGGGCATTCCTTCCTCCAAATAGCATATCTGCAAACAAAGAGAGAGGTAATGAATCAAAGCTGTCGACTAGGCCTTGACTTGGTGGGGTATTTCCATTCATGCGTGTTGCGCCATTGAAGAGCCACCTCAAGTTTCCTTCTTTTGGGACTCTGAGATTGTTGGTGTTGAGAGAAAAACACGCCGGCTCACTCCTAAATGATTGATAAAGCTCTGTGAGGTAAATTGGAAGGTCACAAAATGGCTTCCTAATGACTTGTAATGATGTATTGGAATGTACTGGCACAGTAATCGCTAGTTAGTCTAATAATCCTTAAATGGCTTCTATAAGCTTAGAGGGCAATTATATCAAATGGTCTGTGCACATCTGAAAATAACCACATGCAATCATTCGTTAAAGAATATAAAGAATTATGCAAAAGCCAATTTGCATATAAAACAGTAGGTGGAATGAAAAGGAAAAAAAAACAGCCTGATGCTTCCTTTATTTAGATTTTCCACAGAAACATTATTTCGTATGCCATTATTTAAGGTGTGAAGGAGGCTTACCTTCTTCCTGCCCACCATCTGTAGATAAATGTCCTGCAGTACAATGCCCTGTGCTGAAGATATGTTTATAAGCGTCCACAATTAGAGCTATAGACAAAAGGGAACTCCTCCATGCCACATTCAAATTACTACATATAAAGATAATAGGAAACCTGCTATCAAAAAAAGCGGACCTTATCGGCACAACATGAGGCTATTGATTAAAAAGTATATATTTTATTCATCTAAAATGTAAAAATTAAGACATAAAATAAAGCAACACCCTCTAATATACATGGCAACTGATACCAACAGTACCCTAACCCAGAAATGGAAATTCCTTTCCGTATACCATTACACCAAAGTTCTTCATAAAAAAGTGAAGAGTATTGAAAGTTTGAATCAATGTTCATATTAATTCTATTCTGGGGAGCCAACACGTTTCGCGAGACTTGCTCGCTTTCTCGGGACTGGTTGTGTGGGTATTGCCGTGTAGAAGAGACAGTGAAAGGTATAGAAGAACCCAAATTCCTAGAATCACCATGTGCAGTTAAACGTGAGTCAGTCGCGTGCAGACCGTCGGTTAATGTTTGTCAGGAACCATGAATCAGACTGAGACAGAAGTACAGTTAAATCACACTTGTTTAAGAATAATAAAAAAAAGGTAAACAGAGTAAACATAGTCAGCCAGTGTTTATAAACTGGAACGGATAGTCAGACAAGCCAAAACGTCAGGAAGCCAGAAGGAATGTCAGCCAAGCAAGTCTTTAACAGGAACACAGGAGAGTGTCTCTAGAGATGTGACCAAGGCAAAGGCAGAGATCATCTGGACTGGATGGCTTAAGTAGGCAAGACCGACGAGCAGGATTATCAACAGGTGAGTCACTGTGGAGAGATAGGAGCTGGCAATTAGCCGACAGCTGAGCGTCCAGCTCAGAGAAGGAAGGGCTGGCCCCAGCCCTGACAATATTTCCTTATCACCACTGTTACGCGTATGGCCATCTTCACCTGTAGGTGGCCATTTCTGGGAGTGACGATTTTTCCACTGTGATCTGGAAACACCCTTATACCCCTGACATAGCCACTCATTGTCCGCCGTCCAGTCCATTTAGAACTAGCAGCCGATACCTGTGCTGGCCCCTAGTTCTGTTACAGTGCTTTATCCAACAGTGGCTGCCATTACAGGAATCGGGAATCACCAGCGATCAAGGGCTACGATAGATCACTTTGTTAGGCAGTCGGCAGGTTTTAGTTCTAACAGGAAAAGGCAGACTGAAAAAACAAAAAATACATTAAAAAAAAGTTTTTAAAAAAACATTGTATGCTGTTAAAGTAAATAATTGATCTTATTTTCAAAATGTTTGTCCGGTTTGTCAGCTTTTAACAAAAAAACAAATACACCCAGGACCTATATAAAACTGTCAGGAGTGTGTGCACTTCTGCTCCGTCATAACTGCTGGTGCCAGCATCCTGGTTTTGGCTGTGGCATTCTCCTTGTCTGTCTGCCCACCTGCAAGGTGATTGATTGTGGCCAGTCTCTGGGTGGAGACCAAACCTGGTATAAGGTAGCCAAGCTTGCAGTCTCATGCTTGTGATAGGTTGTGTAGTACCTTATCAAGATGCCAGTTTGTCTGCCTTAATAGATTTGATTTTCATGTGTATGACCTTGGATCGGATATCGGACTATTCTCTGAACTCTGCCTGTCTTTTACCCAGACTGTCTTTGAACCACTGCCAACTGCAAGTACCTGTTTGCTTTGCTCAATTCACGCCTGCCCTGGCATGGTAGCCAGGCACTATAGCATTGTGTATAAGTCCTGGGGGCAACCGAGTACTGGTAGGCCTGCTTGCTTTATGGGAAAGGGGACTGCTATTGGTGAAGAACACAGAAGCCAGCTACAGTGTCTAGCCACCTGCGTTAGGGGTAAGCGTGACAAAAACAGGGCAGCATATTAGATAAATATGTCCTTGAAAACATTTTTTAGATAGGTAAATGAGTCAGAGTTTTGGTCAGCTTGACCAATGCTACAAAATGTAACTATCAGTAAATAACCATACAGTCGCTAAATTTTAATATATTTCCTGTAGAAGCAAAAATTTCTAGTGTGATCGGTAGTATTTGCAAGTTGCTCTGGTGCTAAAGCATATTAAACTTTGCCAGTTCTCATCAAAATCCAATAATGGCAATAACTGAAAATGACAGGAAGACCCACCATGATCAGCATTACCAGCATTTGCAATAGTATTGCTACTTTTTTTAAGATTTAGGCCTTGTTTCCGCAGGTGTACATCTGTGCAAAGAGCTATGTTTGCCTGCACAGGGTGTACAGATATTTTATGCATCCGCATGCAGGCAGTCCCATTTATGTCTATTGGAACACAGCTATTTTTCCCAATTTGACATCCATGTGGGTGTGCGTGTCCGTGAACTGCATTCAGGGTAACGCACCTACACCAGCACAGATTGGTAGCAGCAGCTGTGTCTGCAGCTGCTAAATCCCAACAGACTTGAATGGGACTGCCTGCATATGGATGCACAGAACACTTGTGGATCCCCTGCAGACAAACAGGGCCCTTAACCCAGGGGTACGCTTGTGTGCACAAGGCCTAAGTTCAAATTTGGAAAATGTTGAGTCGAGCAGATGATTATTTAAAACCGTAGCCAATCAGATTTTAGCTGTCATTCCACTAGTGCATAATGAAAAATTCAGCCTAAAGCAGTTGTAAAGGCTTGAATGTTTCTTTTTTTTGTAAAATAACAAATATGTCATACTTATCTGCTCTGTGCAGTGGTATTACACAGAGCATCCCCAAACCTCCTCTACCGTGTCTACCACCATGGCAAATCAAGTGCTGTGGGGGCAAACATGTGGGCTCGCTCCAGCCGAGCCAGGCTGTGTGGATCTATAGACACACACACACAGTGCGGCTTGGTCCCGCCCCTCCTCACAGGATGTGATTGAAAGCAGCAGGAGCCAATGGCCAATGGCTCCCACCGCTGCCTCTGTGCGTGTGGGGAGAGGAACATAGACCAGCACTGCTGCAGACAGACACAGTGCTGGATAGAAATAGAAGGTGGGGGGGGGCGATACAGATAGTGGAAAAGTTTTTTTTTCTACACACCCTGGGTGTAGAGCTCTCTCGGGGGGTTACCCTGCGGGCATGCTCCCAAGTCCAGCATTTGCGTGCATGGACACAGAATGCTGGACTCGGCCCCGCCCCTGGCGCCCGTGTCATTGGATTTGATTGACAGCAGCGGGAGCCAATGGCTACACTGCTATCAATCTATCCAATCAAGGGTCGAGAACACAGGGTAGAGAGGTAGAACGCGTCTCTGCCGAGGGAAGGAACAGGCTCAGATGAGTAAAACGGGGGGCTGGGGGGGCCAGTCAGTGTCAGAAGATTTTTCACCTTAATGCAAAGGATGCATTAAGGTATAAAAACACGAGGGTTTACAACCCCTTTAATGCAGAAAATGCATTAGGTTAAAAAGTGTCTAGCTGTTAGGACCACTTTAAAGCCCAATTGCAGCCAATTGTTGAATTAAAAATCAATATAATGATCCCTTAATTCCACATTGAAGCGGCTAGCTTCAAGGACAAAAAGCAGGCAGATCAACCCTGATCACACATATATGATGTTTGTAATGCTGTACAGCCAATACATTTCAGGGCTATTACTGTGTTCCCTTCATCAGGGTTATAAATAAGAACCATATAGAATACCATATTAGACCATGTAAATATGTATATTGTATATCCATACTAAACTATCAAATACAATATAAAAATATAGAAAATATCAAGTAATATAGAAAATATCAAGTACAAAGTCCTTTCTTGTAATAAGAGAGGTATGGACTCCAGAGAGAGAGATATCATTTTCCCCCTGTACAAATCATTAGTAAGAATTCATCTGGAATATGCAGTTCAGTTTTGGGCACCAGTTCTCAAAAAGGATATCAGGGAACTGTAGAAAGTGCAGAGAAGGGCAATCAAACTGATGAGGCATGGAGGAGCTCAGCTATCAGGAAAGATTAGAGGAACATAATCTATTCCCTCTTGAGAAGAGGAGATTAAGGGGGATATGATCACCATGTATAAATACATAAGGGGTTCATTTTGTGAACTTGATGTTGAGTTATTCACTTTAAGGTCATCACAGAGGACACGGGGGTACTTACTTCTAGAGGAAAAAAGATTTCATCTCCAAATACGGAAAGGTTTCTTCACAGTAAGAGCTGTGAAAATGTGGAATAGACTTCCTCCAGAAGTGGTTCTGGCCAGCTCAGTAGATTTAAAAAAGGCCTGGATTATTTCCTTATTGTACAAAATATAACTGGGTACTAAAATTTATAGGTAAAGTTGATCCAGGGAAAATCTGATTGCCTTTTGGGGGATCATGAAGGAATTTTTTACCCCTGCTGCAGCAAATTGGAGCATGCTCTGCTGGGGTTTTTCGCCTGCCTCTGGATCAATTGTGGGTATAAGATTGTGTATATGGGATTGTATTTTTTTTTTTTTAATTGGTTGAACTAGATGGATTGTGTCTTTTTTCAACCTGACTAACTATTAACTATGTAAAATTAACTAAATAATATTTACAAGTAACAGTCATTGGAAATCTACTGTATACACATAGCCATAACAAGTAGTAATTATACATTAATACCAAATACATTCAATAATTTATAGCATTAAAAGCATGTGCATCTATGTACACGGTTACACAATGTCAGGGCTGGGCTCAGCCCTTCCTTCCCTGAGCTGGCCGCTCAGCTGTCGGCTAATTGCCAGCTCCTATCTCTCCACAGGTACTGTTGATGATATCCTGCTCGTCAGTCCCACCTACTTAAGCCGCCCTGTCCAGAGGAGCTCTGTCTTCACCTTGGTCATATCACAGAAACTATCTCCTGCAATTCTGTTCAAGACTTGCTTTGCTGACATCCCTTCTGGCTCCAGATCCTGCTTGCTGGTCCACTACATTGATCCCTGATTTCTGGTTTGGCTGACTATCCATTCCGGTTACTGAACTTTGGCTATGTTTTGACTACGTTTGTTCTTCTTACTTTTATTATTAAACAAGTGTGATTTAACTGTACTTCTGTCTCTGCCTGATTTCATGGTTTCTGACACACAAGAGCTGGTTTATATGCCAATGTGCTAAAAGTGATATGTAAGCTACTTGGTTTATTCCCTGTACTTGATGGCCCTTTTTACGCACCTATTTATATATTTACCTCTACTAGGTTATTATTTTTGCTTGTGTCCTTATTGAGGAGATTCTCCCTTACAGTCATGATATAAGACAGGAAAACAGACAAATAGAAAAACACATTTCAGTGGAAGAGTATTTTTATTGCTGCCTGTACCTTACTTTCCCAAAAATGGCAACTGCTTCCACCCTTCCTTGTACTGGTATCACAGGACAGAAGCGAGGAAAAATCTCCGTATTGGGATCACATATAGAAATAAAAATTCTGACATTTTAACTCCTACCCATTTTTTAAATTAGGTATTAGGCTAGCTATACACAGCTCAAATTTTGTCCAGTTCAGCAGGAATTCAGCTTGACAAAAGTTGAGAGAGCCGGGTGGAAAATTACCTGCTAAACAGTTGCATCCTATCAGCTGCATTGACTGATTGAGCATTTAGACAACCATGGGTGCTGCAGCTGTCACAATATAACAGCTGGCAGTGCAGATTCCTCCATACACATGTTTTTAGCATGGGTGGTGATATCTATTGATTTTCTTTTGTTCAGTTTGCAGGCTAAACTAAATAAATCTAAATGTGTGAGTCTAGCTTTAGGCTTCAAGACATAGTTAATTAGTAGGGCAAGCTCTGCTCTGCTTCCTGTGTGTCAGTGTTTACATTAACCGGATTGCTATCTGTTCTTCAATGCTCAGCTTGTCAAAGAACATCATCCGTCTTTTTTAATAGATAGCACAAAAAATCTTGTAATGTCATCTTTAAAGGAATAGGTCACGCAGAATACCTTTGCTCCTTTTATATATTTACTCAAATCAAGACAATTTGCAAATTCTGATTCCCTTCTATTTACTGACATAGTCATCTGTAGACACAGGGCTCGTATGGAGAAAAATGAAAGAAAGCACCCTTTGAGATGTGAATGCTTCCTACCTAGCTCACAGATGGCAGGAAAGTATCAGCAGAAAGAATTCTCATCTAAAGGGATACTTTCTTTTATGTAAAAGAATAGGAACCACAGGTTTTTAAAAGCACGATCATATTTAAAGTATAAAAAAAGTTTTGTTTTTAGTTAAGTTTTGGATGGAGTAGGGATTAGATCATGTCACCCTCTTTATTTGCCATGTTTACTATTATCATCAAAAGCAGAAAAAAATACTATATTTTGGGTTGCCCCCAGAGCAGTAAGAGAGGAGAAATCATCCAATAGGGATACTAGTTCTGGTGGTCTTATGACGACCAGGGATTCCCTCACTTTGGAGGGACTTTTGCTCACTGCCTGTTTTAGCTATGGGACAGGAAGTGAAAGGAAATCTCCCAAATGGGACACAGATGACAAAAAAATATCTGACATTAGTTATAACCCTCCCTTACTCTATCCAAAATAAAATAAAAAGTTTTTCATTTAGTTCCACTTTAATAGTTATCTCTAACATGTAATTCTTTATACAGCTTTTTGAAGAATAAGTGCAACATCAATACAACTTTCCTTTGAATTTCTTGCATTGAAGAAAGCCTGGGTTATCTATTATATTTTGCAAAAAAAAAAAAAAAAAGCAGAGGGTCACAATAGGCCAAGTCAAAAGTGTACTCGTTAGCACCCACAAGGCAGTGCTAGCAAGACAGGTAGACCTAACGTGCAACTCTTTTTGGCCAGGTACCTTTAAATAAAACCCTGCATCAGATTAAAACATATAAAATTGTACAGAAAACTGGAACAAAGCAATAAGTATTATTAACTTATTTTGCCTGAAACTTTTTATGGCCTATCTGTACATTTTTTGAAGGCTGGCAACTGTGACCAGAAGTCAGTTATGTCTAATATAAGATGGCTTAAAACCTATATGTATACTCAAACTTAAAATCAGAAGAATTAAAGTTCAAAATGAATCATATTTATATTGATAGCTGTTTGGTTAAGAAGTAGTTTAATAATAAAATTATTTTTGTTCAGATAGACTGGTTCTGACTGGTGAAAGATTTTTTTTTTTACTTGATGGTATGAATAAATAAAAAGTGACATAAGATTGTAATATCTTTCTGCAAGATATGCTAACTTTAAGCTAGTGATCAAGTAACCAAAGGCAAGGCAGTAGACAGGATTCGAGTTCACTTTGGCTAATCCACCATTTTAGTATAAACGATCAGACCAGGGACCCAGAATGTGACCAGGAAAAGAGGTAGCCTAGGGCAGCTTTTAACTCCTGGAAAAGGTATATGTTTCAAGTCCATTTCAAGTGCACATTCTTTGGATTTATGGTGAATTTCAGATTGCTCCTGGTTTCCCTTATTTTAAGGTGTAGTCAGTGAAGAAAGATATTTGAAAGATTATTCCATCAACGTATTATAACAGGAAGAAAAGAGAGACCACATCATGGCAGATAGGAATTTTACTTGGATTACTGTAAATATCCTTGGGGTAGTCTTCATATGGAATTTTCAACCCACATTGTTGCAGTACTTTGTTTACATTCAGAGCATACACCTAAAATTTGCTGTAAGATAGCTTTTCTTAAAGGCATTTTATGTCTATTACAGGTCATGTGAAAGTTGAAGTGCTCTGTGCATTATGGATTCCCAATGTGCTGCACCATAGGAGAGAAGCCACTGATGGGAACAAGCAGAAAAGGCACCATCATATAAGAAGAATCATGGACTGAGACCATCCCGTTCTAGGAGTAGGGATGCTCCCTGGCAAACTAAGAGAGAGTTCCTCTGTTTCTAAATACTGTGTCTTTTGTGAGCACCCTAAATGGGAAGGGTTGTGTACAGGTTTGAGAGGATGTCCCTTGGGAGAAGTAGGATAGAAGTGTTCCCCAAGAGACTGATTGAGCCGCCGAAAACATGGAGAGTGTGACATGTTGCTTGGATACCCCAATACACTAATGATTCGATAAAGAAAGTTGTCTCCGACGCTGAGATATCTGTAATGTTTATGCTCTTCTGGTTTAAAACCTCAATTTGCAAATGACCATGACTAGACATTCGTGTGTTATGGGCTATAAAGTGTATGGGTTGTGATGGGGAAATGGGTAGTTGGCTTGCTAATAAACTTCCACTGTTGCAAGCCAGAATGTGTGGGTCTCCCTTCTCTTGTGATAAACTGCATAACCTTGGCTTAGTTGCCTATGTGGCCTTAGGGGCACAGAATCCCTTTAGGGCAGTTGCTTTAAGCTACCACATTTGAAAACCCTTTTGCAAGTGGAACTTCCCGTAGTCAGCATTATAGCTGAGGAGAAGTGGGCCTTGAGTTAGAAAGAGTGGACGTTAGCTTCTTTTAAACCTGCAAGTGAGGGTGCATTATATGCACACATCGCAAGTTACATACAGCAGTTACATAGGTTGAAAAAGATACAAGTCCATCTAGTTCAACCCACAGTTGATCCAGACGAAGGCAATAAAAAAAACCCCAAAGCATAATAGAATTTGCTCCAGCTGGGGAAAAAATTCCTTCTTGACCCCCTAGGAAGCAATTGGACATTCCTTGGATCAACTTCCCCTGCTGTTATTTACCTATAAATATTAGTATCCAGTTACATTTTGTACATTAAGGAACGCATCCAGCTCTTTTTTTAAAACAATCTCCTGAGCTGGCCAGAACTAGTTCTTGAGGGAGTCAATTCTACATTTTCATAGCTCTTACTTGGAAGAAGCCTTTACATTGGGGCTTTGATAAAGCCCAATTTGTGTGCGAAACATGTAAGCCATTCCTGCCTTGCTTGTACATGTAGTACTCTTCATGTTCTTCATGTTTTTTTGCAAATAAAGGCATATGGATCTCAGTTTGGTGTGCAGCTATCCGGATTCTCTTGTCATAAGCCTTTACATAAAAAGAAAAATGAGAAGGAATTGGTAGGTGTGTATTAAAATGCCTGGTCTGTCTAATCCAATTGAAACAACAGAAAAAGACCCAGTGCTCAAGGTACGGTATAACCCCTCAGGATTTTAAAAGGCAGACCAGGGGATAAGGTAAAAAAATATAGTAGACTTTATTACATATAGACACACAGTAAAAATGCATAAAAACTTTGTTCCATTGCTATTGCAATTTTACTGTATGTCTATATGTAATAAAGTCTACTATATTTTTTTACCTTATTACCTGGTCTGCCTTTTAAAATCCTGAGGGGTTATACCGTGCCTTGAGCACTGGGTCTTTTTTGTTAAGTCTTTACATATGTACGTTTTTTTTCATCCAGTCATAAAGAGAGCCCCCTTGTCCTCTGTAATAACCTGAAAATGAATAACTCAATGAATAGTTCACTATATGGACCACTTATGTATTTATACATGGTGATCATATCCCTCCTTAAAGTGTTACTAAACCCACAACAGTAAAATCTGTCTGTATATGCAGCATAGCATGCTTGTTATACTCACTGTGGAACCATAGCGGTTAATCCTCCCCATTGTGTAAAAAGGCTGTTTGGTCCTGTCTTCTCTGATCCTCCCCTTCTTTCACTGTCCCCAATCCATCTGCTGATAGTACAGAGCCTTGGAGTCACTCTACACATGCTTAGTTTGGTGTGTATTGCTAGAGAGTTTTTTTTTTTTTTTTTCTTGGGAGGGTGCATGTGATCAGCACAGGGCCAGTCAGCACTGTCCAGACAGAAAGTCAGGAGTCATGCAGCCTCATAGGACAGTCAGAGGAGAATGAAAACTCCTCCTACAAAACTTTAACCAGTGCTTGACACTGATAGAAGTCACAAGACTGCTATATACGGCTGATGAGAAAAGGTACTAAAATAATTGCATTTCCATGTTCTGTGTACTGTGGGAGACCAGATACAGTGAATGCAGAGTCCTGTGTTTAGTAACACTTTATTCGCCTCCTCTCAAGAGAGAATAAATTCAGTTCAGTTAATCATCCTCATAGCTGAGCTCCTCCATGCCGCTTATCAGTTTAGTTGCCCATCTCTGCACTTTCTCCAGATCTCAAATATCCTTTTTGAGAACTGGTGCCAAAAACTGAACTGCATATTCCAGATGAGGTCTAATAATGATTTGTACAGGGGAAAAATAATATCTCTCTCTGCTGTCCATACCTCTCTAAATACAAGAAAGTACTTTGCCAGCTTTAGAAACTGCAATAGTAAGTCTGCTACACAAGGTAGTAAGTGTGTCTTTGATCCTCCATATTAAAGAAGATCATGTGGGAGTGGCTTTTTCTCATCGCCTGAAGGGAAGGGCTCCATTCGCCACCTCTCCACAGCACACAAAATGATGTTGTCTATTGCCCATCTGGAATAGTCGGTCTTCAAAACAAGGCTTGTAGCCAGTAGTGTATTTAGGTTTTGTGCTGCCCTAGGCCTGACTAAACTCGTGCACCCCCTAATTTAAATATGACCAACCCCTTCCTGTCAAGGCCACACCCATTGCTGTTTAAGACCCACCCTGAAATTTTCGAGTGGGGACACTAGTTCTGAGGGCCTGGGGGGGGCAATGGATTCCCTTAATTTGCATAGATTTCCTCTCACTTCCTGTTTGGCTATGGGGCAGGAAGTGAAGGGAAATCTCTGCAATGGGACAGGGATGGTAAAAAATAAACTGACAGGCTCTATAACCCTCCCTTATTCTATCCAAAATGAAAAAAAAAAGTGTTGCTCATAGTTCTACTTTAAGCACAAATTTCTGATAATTTTATGGAGAAGACTAAGAAGATATAACCATGCTAATGGTGCAGCAGAAAACATATAGCAGAAAACATATAGCACAGTGAGGAAGGTTTGTGGTCCAGGATGATAGGACAGTCAAAATTAAAAGCGCCCCCCCCCCACACCACAGTTGTGGAATGCCGGCCACCCACATACCGGAAGCAGTGAGGCCGCTTTATGGGGGGTGCTAGACTAATATGCCTCTCAGCCCAGTCCGCCCCATAAGACTGGCGCTACACTAATGCCCTGTACACACGGTTGGATTTTCTGACGGAAAATGTGTGATAGAACCTTGTTGTCAGAAATTCCGACCGTGTGTAGGCTTCATCACACATTTTCCATCGGAATTTCAAACACACAAAGTTTGAGAGCTTGCTATAAAATTTTCCGACAACAAAATCCGACGCACAAAGTGCCACGCATGCTCAGAATAAATTAAGAGACGAAAGCTATTGGCTACTGCCCCGTTTATAGTCCCAATGTACGTGTTTTCCGTCATCGTGTTCAGAACGATAGGATTTTCCGACAACTTTGTGTGACCGTGTGTATGCAAGACAAGTTTGAGCCAACATCTTTCAGAAAAAATCCATGGATTTTGTTGTTGGAATGTCCGATAAATGTCCGATCGTGTGTACAGGGCATAACAGTGTAGCGCAAGCCGGCGGGGACTCTTTCCGTGCTGCCCTCCTGCAAAGTGCCGGCCTAAGCCAGGATACAGCGTTGCATGTAGCAGTAAGTCTTTACCCCACAGCCTGCTATATGTCTCTCCTGCCAGAAAACTCTTTCCATTTTTTCCCACTTTTTTCATTTCTTTACAGGTTTAAAGAATATTTCTTGATTTAGGAAGCTATCGAAAGGTAAGAGGGGCATAGTGCCAATGGTTATAGTTTGGTCTATTCTTGTATTTCTGCATATTTTAATTCAACAAAGGCTGAACCAAAATAAAGAAGTAAAAATGCTAACGTGAACCATTCTTTTAGGCAGCGTACGCGTGGCTTGCCTCACTACCCGATAGCTGGAAAGGTCTGGGTGACAGGCCTTCTCAGTCTTCTTTATTACAATGCTTCCTTGTCTAATCATCATCATTAAAGCAGCATGAAGCATTTCCACCTTGGGTTATTTGTAAAACACTACCATATAATTACACAGAGGGCTAAAAAAAATACTATCAATCCGCTGCGACCTGAAGGAAATAATGATTGATAGTGATAAGGGCATTTCCTCCGAGATAATAAGTGGTTGTAGAACTTACAAGTCCTCTGGGATGCAGCTAACTTTTCCATTGATGGTCAGTAAAAGTTCCGACTACTGAGACACACAGAACAATACATAAACACAAAAAAAAATTCCAGCTATATTTTTACATTTAGATGAATTAAAAACAAAGAAATTTGAGTTATCCATACACTAGATTGCATTCATTTCAGAAAAGGTGAATGTTGGTCTACATAAATAAAATAAGTTATCATTTTGATACAAGGCAAGAGTGTACAAGAATTGCCAGTTTGTAAAATTTAAAGTGTATGTATAACCAAAACTTTTTGTTTAACCACTTGACCACCGGAGGGTTTTATGACCAGGCCATTTTTTGCTATTCAGCACTGTGCTACTGTTACTGGCAATTGCGCTGTCATGCAACACTGTACTCAAAGGAAATTGTTATATATTTTTTTCATACAAATAGAGCTTTCTTTTTGTGGTACTTGATCATCACTGGGGTTTTTTTTTTATATTTTGAGGTATAAACAAAAAAGGCCAAAAACTTTGAAAAGAACTTAATATTTTCTAATTTCTGTTATAAAACATATCCAATAAAAAGAGTTAAAAAAAATTAATTTCTTCATACAGTTAGGCCAAAATGTATTCTGCTACATGTCTTTGTTAAAAAAAAAAAAAGAAAAAAAAAATCTATAAGTGTATATTAATTGTTTTGTGTAAAAGTACCTACAAACTACGGTATATATACTGGAATTTATGTAGCTATGACGCTATAAGTAATGGCGGTGATTAGCGATTTATAGTGGGACTGTGATAGTGTGGTGGCCAATCTGGAGCTAGCTTATGCTGGCTGGGAGGTACACTAGCTGACATCAATAGTGACATGAATATGGTGATCAGTGCTAATAACACTGTACTAATGACACTGGATGGGAAGAGGTTAACCATCTGCTGACCATGCTATAGCCAAATGATCGCTACAGCGAGGTTGTCCAGTTCTGGGAGCGTATCATATGACGGCCTCCCAGAACCGCGCCCGCTGCGGCGCGCACTGGGTGCACTCTGTGAATGTTGTCACAGTGTGTGGAGAGGAGAGAGCTGATAACCAGCTAGTGTGAAAGGGGACATCTGCACTGATAATCAGGGCACTGATCATCAATGTCCTGATTATTATTAATATTATACAGGATTGATATAGAGAAGAGAGACAATACAGCAACAATATAATTCAACACAAGAGGGTTAGGAGGGCCCTGCTCCTGTGAGCTTACAATCTAATAGGGAGGGACTGGTAAAACAAAAGGTAGTACCTTTGAGGGATAAACTGATGAGGGAAGTAGAAGATTTGGTTGTTAGCTGAAGGCATTATAGGCCTCCCTGAAGAGATGAGTTTTCAGGGATCACCTAAAAGTGGACAGAGTAGAAGATAATCAGACAGATTGGGGTAGTGAGTTCAAGAGGATGGGAGTGGCTCTGGAGAAGTCCTGGAGACGAGCATGTGAGGAGGAGACAAGGGAGCTAGAGAGCAGGAGGTCTTGTGAGGAGCGGAGAGAACGGTTTGGTGATATCTGAAGATAAGATTGATGATGTGGCTTGGGGCAGAGTTGTAATTGGCTTTGTATGTTATTATTAGTGTTTTGAATTTTATTTGTTGGGCAATGGAAAGCCAGTGGGGCGATTAGCAGAGAGGGGTGGTAGACACTGAACAGTTGGTAGGGTGGATGGGTCTGGCAGCAGCATTTATGATAGATTGAAGAGGGGATAGTTTGCAGAGAGGTAGGCTAATGAGAAGGGATTCACTGGTTAAAAAGGGGCGTATTTTGGAGATGTTATGGAGGTGAAGTCTGCAAGGTTTAGACAGTTATTGGATTTGGGGCTAAAAGGACAGGTCAGAATCCAGGATTACACCTAGCACCCTGGAATGAGGGGAGGGACTAATGGTTGTATTATTGATCTTGATGGAGAAGTGAGGGGAGGGGGCCCAAGCCGGAGGAAAAATTATGAGCTCAGTTTTAGAAAGATTGAGTTTGAGGAAATGGTGTGACATCCATGCTGATATGTCAGTTAATATGTTACTAATGCGAGAGGAGACTGAAGGAGTGAGGTGAGGAGTAGAGAGATAGATTTTTGTGGCATCAGCATAGAGATGGTACCAGAAGCCATGGAAGTTTATTAATTGACAAAGGTAGAACGTGTAAATGGAGAAGAGGAGGACAGAATATTGTGGTACCCTTACAGAAAGAGGAAGTGGAGAGGTGGAAACAGAGTTATAGGTAGCACTGGAGGAGCGCTTTGAAAGGTAGGAGGAGAACCAGGAGAGAGCAGAGTCTTGAAGGCCAAGAGAGTGGAGTTTTTTTGAGGAGAAGGGGATGGTCAACAGTATCAAAGGCTGCAGAGAGGTATAGTAGTAAGCTTATGGAGGACTGGCCATTGGTTTTAGCAATTAGTAGATCATTAGTGAGTTTCAGTAGGGCAGTTTCAATGGAGTGTAGTAAGCGAGAGCCGGACTGTAAGGGGTCAAGAAGGTTGTTGTCAGTGAGGTAGGAGCTCAGACGGTTGTAGATTAAGCGTTCTAAAAGTTTCGATGCAAACAGGAGCAAGGAGATGGGTCTTAAGTTGTTCAGGCTGGTGGGGTCCAGTGAGGGCATTTTTTTTAGGTATGGGGGTAATCAGTGCATGTTTTAGAGGGGAGGGGAAGGTGCCAGTTGAAAGGGAGAGATTACCGATGTGAGTGAGGGAGCATAGGATAGAAGAGGGTGACCGTAGTAGTTGTGAGGGAACAGGATCAAGGGGAAAGGTGGTAAGGCGGGTTCCTGAGAAAACTTTGGCAACCTCTTGGGTAGTAGCAAGGTCAAAAGAAGAAAGTGTTGGGAGTGGTTTTGTACAGGGTATGTTAACTAGGATTGATGTCTGTGCAGTGCAGATGCCCCCACGAATTGCATCAATCTTGTTTTTGAAGTGATTGGCAATCTCATGAGCAGTGAGCGAGTTACTGGGTGGAGGTGGTGGTGGAGAAAGTAGAGGGGTAAAAGTAGAGAAGAGACAACGAGGACTAGAGGACAGGGTATTAATGAACATGACGAAGTAGGTTTGTTTGGCAGCATGGAGGGAGGAATTGTATTTTAAGAAGGCAGATTTATACAGTATGAGGTGAATGCATGCTGGGATTTTGTTTTACGCCACAATCACTCCAGTGTGCGGCTATGGCTCTTAAGATTTCTGGTGTTGTCGCTCTGCCAAGGTTGTAATGGTCGGGGCCTGGTACTTCGTGTAGTGAGAGGAGCAAGAGAATTCAGTGTGGATTATCAGTGCAGCCCCAACCGTGCCCATCAGTGCTGCCTATCTGAGCTGCATCACAGTGCCCATCAGTGTTACCAATCAGTGCCTCCTATCAATGTCCATCATTTCCGCCTATCAGTGCTGCCTATCAGTGCCCATCAGTGGTGCATATCAGTGCAGATTCATTAGGGCCTCCTCATCAGTACCCACCAGTGCTGCCTCATCAGTGCCCAATCAGTCCAACCTATCAGTGCCCATCAGTGCTGCCTCATCAGCGCACAGCAGTAAAGGAGAAAAATTAAATGCTCTTTTGAGTTGAATGACAGCCAGCGCCATTCAAACAACTTTCTCTGGGCGCAGGCTGTCATAGACATATCTCCCGGGGATCCCCATGTCAGCCGGGGCTCACAGTACAATACTGTAGAGATTGGCTCTGTAGAACTACAACAAACATCAAACTTCACTGGCATGTATTCTTCCAACTCTGTATTACCAACATGCAACAAATGGGCACACTTTTCCAATTCACTGCAAAAGAAAATGAACAAACGTACTCACACCTCAGGGGAATGCAGCTTTAAATGCCTAGTTTTCTCGGTAAACAACGTGCTTTCAGGATGTGCCAGACAGAACAATTTCTTGCAATTACTACAAACATAGAGAGCAGGCTGTGCATGCAAAAAGAATAAATGGCATGTGATAAAACACAAAGAATAGTAATAGATACTGTGTAATGTATGGATAAAACTTTTACGGTCTTCTTTCAGTTTTTAAATTCATTGTCAGACCCACCAACATGACCCAATCCATAAGGTACAAAGTACTCCTTCAACTTCTCCCAATTAACTTTTGCAAACAGTCTAACTGCCAGATAATTTACCTTCTCTTAATAAACTCTTCCAACAAAAACGTTTAACTGTCAGGTGATATAAAGCTCAAAGCAAGCAGCTAAATACATAGTTGAACTATATATACGTGTATATATATATATAGTGTCAGCCCCCATACTTCTTTCATGACAGCATTGGAGAAAAGTACAAAAGTGAGTACACCCCTAAGTGAAAGTGTCCAAATTGGGCCCAAAGTGTCAATATTTTGTGTGGCCACCATTATTTTCCAGCACTGCCCTAACCCTCTTGGGCATGGAGTTCACCAGAGCTTCACAGGTTACCACTGGAGTCCTCTTCCACTCCTCCATGATGACATTACGGAAGTGGTGGATGTTAGAGACCTTGTGCTCCTCCACTTTCCATTTGAGGATGCCCCACAGATGCTCAATAAGTTTTAGGCCTGGAGACATGCTTGGCCAGTCCATCACCTTTACCCACAGCTTCTTTAGCAAGGCAGTTGTTGTCTTGGAGTTGTGTTTAGAGTCATTATCATGTTTGAATACTAAATAAATAACAATAATTCCGCGCTTAGGAATATAGGAAAAAAAGGACTGCTGCCCCCCCTATAAATGAAAATCACCGAGGTGAGATCCAAAACATAAAGAGTTATTCTAAGCAGGGGAATTGGCGCTGTCCAACTATATGTGCATAGGTGATGGTTCTTACAAAATTAAAAAGCAATTTTATAAACATGTGTATAACAAATATTTATATCATGAAAATTATTATTGTGCATGTAAAAACGCTGAGATTTCTCGAGTGTGAATGGTCCACCTATTAAGTGTAATAGGAAAAAAAGTGCAGAGTGCTCCTAAAATACATGCAAAAATCCCATATTCAATAAATTAAATGTGTGTAGAGAATAATACCTATATCCTAAAAATGGCAGAGAAGCAGAGTCCAATATATAAACAATAATGATGGTCAACACAAACAACTATTTTAGGGAGAAAATGTGGAAAAATAAAAAATAAAAAATATTAAAAAGTGGAAACTAACAATAAAAAATATATGTAAAAAATATATGTAAACAAATCCCAGCCTGTGCGTATAAGAAATCACAATTAAGGCAATCAAAACAAGACAATTCATATGTGCATAAAAAACCAAACAGAAAAAATTATTGGTTATTAATGTGTAAAAAATATTGAAAATGTCCACAAAAAAGTCCTAAAGGTGTGTCCTTCTGGTGAAGGGGAAACGTAGTTACAGCCTTCAACTGTTAATATCCCGTCCTTCCCTACACCCCCACTCGTGTTTGCACTCACCGGACTGCCTAACCCCTGCAGGGGTAAAAGGCATATGCAGACAATCCTGCGATGGCGGAACCGGGAAGTGATCCTCCGTCCAGGGGTGCTTTATCCTGCTCCGGCGTAGTGTTATCCCCAATAACAGGCATCCATATGAAGTAGGAAAAGAAAACACTTCATAGCGTGAATCCGTAAAAAATTTTAAAGTTTTATTTTTGAAAATCCATTTCAGATATAATAAAAAGGTAATCCATAAAAAACTGGAGCTGCCAATGCTCCAACAATGCTCCGATAACCGGCTCACAGCTGTGGGACAGCGTGGTATGGCGTGCGTTCCATACTCACTTTTGTACTTTTCTCCAATGCTGTCATGAAAGAAGTATGGGGGCTGAATATATATATATATAAATATATATATATATATATATATATATATATATATATATATATATATATAGTTCAACTATGTATTTAGCTGCTTGCTTGGAGCTTTATATCACCTGACAGTTATGCCCCGTACACACGGTCGGACATTGATCGGACATTCCGACAACAAAATCCATGGATTTTTTCCAACGGATGTTGGCTCAAACTTGTCTTGCATACACGCGGTCACGCAAAGTTGTCGGAAAATCCGATCATTCTGAACGTGGTGACGTAAAACACGTATGTCGGGACTATAAACGGGGCAGTAGCCAATAGCTTTCGTCTCTTAATTTATTCTAAGCATGCGTGGCACTTTGTGCGTCGGATTTGTGTACACACGATCGGAATTTCCGACAACTGATTTTGTTGTCGGAAAATTATATAGCCTCCTCTCAAACTTTGTGTGTCGGAAATTCCGATGGAAAATGTGTGATGGAGCCCACACATGGTCGGATTTTCCAACAACAAGGTCCTATCACACATTTTCCATTGGAAAATCCGACCGTGTGTACGGGGCATTAAACGTTTTTGTTGGAAGAGTTTATCAAGAAAAGGTAAATTATCTGACAGTTAGACTGTTTGCAAAAGTTAATTGGGAGAAGTTGAAGGAGTACTTTGTACCTTATGGATTGGGCCGTGTAGGTGGGTCTGACAATAAATTTAAAAACTGAAAGAAGACCGTAAAAGTTTTATCCATACATTACACAGTATCTATTACTATTCTTTGTGTTTTTATCACATGCCATTTATTCTTTTTGCATGCACAGCCTACTCTCTATGTTTGTAGTAATTGCAAGAAATTGCTCTGTCTGGCACATCCTGAAAGCACGTTGTTTACCGAGAAAACTAGGCATTTAAAGCTGCATTCCCCTGAGGTGTGAGTACGTTTGTTCATTTTCCTTTGCAGTGAATTGGAAAAGTGTGCCCATTTGTTGCATGTTGGTAATACAGAGTTGGAAGAATACATACCAGTGATGTTTGATGTTTGTTGTAGTTCTACAGAGCCAATCTCTACAGTATTGTACTGTGAGCCCCGGCTGACATGGGGATCCCCGAGAGGTATGTCTATGACAGCCTGCGCCCATAGAAAGTTGTTTGAATGGCGCTGGCTGTCATTCAACTCAAAAGAGCATTAAATGTCCAGGCATGCCTCCAGGACTTCTCCACAGCCTCTCTCATCTTCTGAAACTCCCTTCCCCGATCTCACAGTGGGACTCAGACAAGTATAAATAACCAGATAACCAGATAGGAGTGTTAACCCAAACTGTATCGTAGCCACTTGCCTACTGGGCACTTATACACAAATAGAGCTTTCTTTTGGTGGTATTTAATCACCACTATTTTTTTTGCTAAACAAATAATGAAAAAAGACCAAACATTTTGGTCTTAGCTTCTGTTATAAAATTTTGCAAACAGGTAATTTTTCTCCTTCACTGATGTGCGCTGATGATGCAGCACTGATGGGCACTGATTGGGCACTAATGAGGCAGCACTGGTGGGCACTGATGAGACTGCACTGATATGCAGCACTGATGGGCACTGATAGGCAGCACTGATAGGCGGAAATGATGGACATTGATAGGAGGCACTGATTGGCAGCACTGATGGGCACTGAATTGCAGCACAGATAGGCAGCACTGATGGGCACTGTTGGGGCTGCACTGATAATCCACACTAGATTCTCTTGCTCCTCTCACTACACGAAGTATCAGGCCCCAACCATTACAACCTTGGCAGACCGACAACACCAGAAATCTTAAGAGCCATATCCACACACTGGAGTGATTGTGGCGTAAAAAAAATCCCAGCATGCATTCACCTCATATAAATCTGCCTTCTTAAAATACAATTCCTCCCTCCGTGCTGCCCATCAAACCTACTTTGTCATGTTCATTAATACCCTGTCCTCTAGTCCTCGTTGTCTCTTTTCTACTTTTTCCCCTCTACTTTCTCCACCACCATCTCCACCCAGTAACTCGCTCACTGCTCACGAGATTGCCGATCACTTCAAAAACAAGATTGATGCAATTTGTGGGGGCATCTGCACTGCACAGACATCTATCCTACTTAACATACCCTGTACAAAACCACCCCCAACACTTTCTTCTTTTGACCTTGCTACTACCCAAGAGGTTGCCAAAGTTTTCTCAGAAACCCACCTTACCACCTTTCTCCGTGATCCTGTTCCCTCACAACTACTAAAGTCACCCTCTTCTTCTATCCTATACTCCCTCACTCACATCGTCAATCTTTCCCTCTCAACAGGCACTTTCCCCTCCCCTCTAAAACATGCACTGATTATCCCTGTATTCAGCACCATCCACCTTTCCCTCAACTCTGACTAGTTCCCCAGTCCCGACTGCTGAAAATCATCCCCACAGCATGATGCTGCCACCACCATGTTTCACTGTGGGGATGGTGTTCTTTGGGTGTTGTGATGTGTTGGGTTTGCACCAGACATAGCGTTTTCTTTGATGGCCAAAAAGTTAAATTTTAGTCTCATCAGACCAGAGCACCTTCCTCCATACATTTTGGGAGTCTACCACATGCCTTTTCGCAAACTCAAAACGTGCCATTTTGTTTATTGCTAAAAGTAATGGCTTTCTTGTGGCCAATCTGCCATAAAGCCCAACTCTATGGAGCGTACGGCTAATTGTCGTCCTATGTACAGATACTCCAGTCTCTGCTGTGGAACTCTGCAGCTCCTCCAGGGTTACCTTAGGTCTCTGTGCTGCCTCTCTAAATAATGCCCTACTTGCCCGGTCTGTGAGTTTTGGTGTGCGGCCGTCTCTTGGCAGGTTTGCTGTTGTGCCATGTTCTTTCCATTTGATTATGATAGATTTGATGGTGCTCCTAGGGATCATCAAAGATTTGGATATTTTTTTTAAACCTAACCCTCACTTGTACTTCTCAACAACATTGTCCCTTACTTGTTTGGAGAGTTCCTTGGTCTTCATAGCAGTGTTTGGTTAGAGGTACCTCTTGCTTAAGTGTTGCAGCCTCTGGGGCCTTTCAAAAAGGTGTGTGTATGTAATGACAGATCATGTGACACTTAGATTGCACATAGGTGGACATCATTTCACTAATTATGTGACTTCTGAAGGTAATTGGTTGCACCAGAGCTTTTTATGGGCTTCATAACAACAAAATAGGTAAAAATCCAAGGGGGTGAATACTTTTGCAAGGCACTGTGCGTGTGTATATATATATATATATATATATATATATATATATATATAAGCTGTCTGCATGCCAAAGGATTAGTATTACATCTAATTACAGTTGATACAGTTGCCAGTCAGCAGAGTCAGGCTTGTGACCCTACTTTTCTCTAATGCTGTCATGAAAGAAGTATGGGTGCTACCAACTTCTGAGAATACTAGATGCCTGGCTGTGGCTGATTTCAGCATGTTTCTGTCACAACAAGCATGCTGTAAATATAATTTCAGAATTCCCTATCTCTATACAGCCAGAGAACTAGCATGTCTTATAAAAGGGTTCAGTAGTGGCAGATCCCATTCATCTCTCATGACAGTGCCAATTTAAAAAGGTTGTAAATCCTTACATATACCCAGTGAAGGGAATATTCTTAGGTGATACACAGAGGTTAGATAAATCCTCCTACATAAGTTGTACCTGTCTATCTGGAGCCCTCTCTTCTCTACATCTGTTCAATGTGCTGAACTTATAAGCTTGTCTGAGAGTTCTGAAAAAAGGGGGCAGATAGCTGGAGTTAACGTTTTACAGAGCTTAGTGAAGAGAGGTCTGAGAGCTGATTGGAGGGTAAAGACACCCCCCCCCCCTCCACACAGCACACAGGAACAGAGCTGAGGCTATCAATCTGCTGTAGGTCCCCTGTCACCATTTTTCTTTTGGTGTCAGAAAAACTTGTGAAAAGTGATTCATGCTGATAGCAGAGGAATGAAGCAGCAGAAAGAAATTACACTTTGTGCTCTTAATGTGTAAGGCACAAGGTTTTTTTTTAAAAAAGCCCTTCTGTGTGCAGCAGCCCCCCCTAATACCTACCTGAGCCCCCTCTCAATCCAGCGATGTCCACGAGAACCTTGGATCTCTGGGAACCCACACTCCTTAATGTCTTTTGGCAGCAGCCCTTGGCTCCTGCTGCTGTCAATCACAGCCAATGAGCCAATTAGGAGATGGAGGGGGTGGGGCCAAGCCGTAGCTCTGTGTGTGTGAAGGGATACACAGAGCCGCAGCTCAGAAGCATGTCTGCTTAGGTGCCCCCACAGCAAGCTGCAGGAGGAAGAGGTAAGGAGTGCCAGCGTGGGACCTGACAAAAGGAGGATCCGAGCTGCTCTGTGCAAAACCACTGCACAGAGCGGGTAAGAATAACATATTTGTTATTTTAATATGAAAATAAAATTAAAAAAACGAGGGTTTAGTAACACATTATTTGAGACAAGTACACACTATAGAGGGATATGCTTTGTTCATATTTCATGTCTGAGGTTTACAACCACTTTAAGCAATAAAGCGTGGTCGTCTGCCTGCCCCAAGCTTGTGATTGGACAGTAAGGACCCGTTCACACCATAATGTTAGACGACACACATGTACGTAATGCATTTTATGGTGTTGTGTTGAAAGGTGCATTTTACATCTATATTACATGCATTTTCTTCTTTTAATCTTCATGATTCCCTGTCTCCATTTTGAGGGTTGCGTCTGCGTTTGTTGGAAATATGGACTTGTAACTTCCTAAATGCTTTTAGTGTGCTTTCCATTGACTATAATGTAATGTGCTTTTTTTGACCAAAACACACAAAATATGCAGCAAGCAGGATTTTTTTATAAAATGTAATGCACTGTCCTCCAACACAATGCACTGGTGCAAAATGTTCCCTGGATAATTATGGGGAGTCGTTTTCATGCAATTTTAGTGCGCTGTGACCCTGCTGTTGTAGCATACAGTCATGGCCCAAATTGTTGGCACCCCAGAAATTTTTCCAGAAAATCAAGTATTTCTCACAGAATAGTATTGCAGTAACACATGTTTTGCTATACACATGTTTATTCCCTTTGTGTGTACTGGAACAAAACAAAAAAAGGAAAAAAAGCTAATTGGACATAATGTCACACAAAACTCTAAAAATGGGCTGGTCAAAATTCTTGGTACCCTTTCAAAATTGTGGATAAATAAGATTGTTTCAAGCATGTGATGCTCCTTTAAACTCACCTGGGGCAAGCAACAGGTGTGGGCAATATAAAAATCACACCTGAAAAAAGATAAAAAGGAGAGAAGTTCACTTATGCAGGCCATACATGGTCGAATTTCGAACAAATTTTCTTTTCAAAAGCAGAATGTTAATTTTTTTTTTGTGATCCGATGATGCCACCATTGATTTTTGAAATGCAGCCGACCAAGCCTTCAATTTTACCGCATGTTGCTACAGAAAAGAATTTTCGTGGCCTGGAATCTTCTTTTCTCTCCGTAAATTTTCTTTTCTTATTACATTTCTCGCACGATTCTCCCATCATTGATTAGAAAATTGTTTGTTTTTCTAAAAATTTCCAACATGTCCGATTCCTCAAATTTGATTGCCGCGCGAAAATCCGCCGCTGTTGCAGCCCACTAATGGTGCGAAATTCATACGATAATTCTTTCATAAGATTTTCGAAAGAAAATTCTTACGAAATTCGAACCGTGTATGGCCGGCATTAGTCTTTGCATTGTGTGTCTGTGTGTGCCACACTAAGCATGGGCTTAAGAGCCAAAATTGTGGAAAAATATCAACAATCTCAAGGTTACAAGTCCATCTCCAGAGATCTAGATTTGCCTTTGTCCACGGTGCATAACATTATCAAGAAGTTTGCAACCCATGGCACTGTAGCCAATCTCTCTGGGCGTGGACGGAAGAGAAAAATTGATGAAAGGTTGCAACGCAGGATAGTTCGGATGGTGGATAAGCTGCCCCAAACAAGTTCCAAAGAAATTCAAGCTGTCCTGCAGGCTCAGGGAGCATCAGTGTCAGCCCGAACTATCCATCGACATGTAAATGAAATGAAACGCAATGCAGGAGACCCAGGAGGACCCCACTGCTGACACAGACATAAAAAAGCAAGACTACAGTTTGCCAAAATGTACTTGAGTAAGCCAAAATCCTTCTGGGAAAACGTCTTGTGAACAGATGAGACCAAGATAGAGCTTTTTGGTAAAGCACATCATTCTACTGTTTACCGAAAGCAGAATGAGGCCTACAAAGAAAAGAACACAGCACCTACAGAGAAATATGGTGGAGGTTCAATGATGTTTTGGGGTTGTTTTGCTGCCTCTGGTACTGGATGCCTTGATTGTGTGCAAGGCATCATGAAATCTGAGGATTACTAAAGGATTTGGGGTCGCACTGTAGAGCCCAGTGTCAGAAAGCTGGGTTTGCGTCCGAGATCTTGGGTCTTCCAGCAGGACAATGACCCCAAACCTATGTCAAAAAGCACCCAGAAATGGATGGCAACAAAGCGCTGGAGAGTTCTCAAGTGGCCAACAATGAGTCCAGATCTAAATCCCATTGAACACCTGTGGAGAGATCTTAAAATTGCTGTTAGGAAAAGGCGCCTTTCCAATAAGAGAGACCTGGAGCAATTTGCAAAGGAAGAGTGGTACAAAATTCTATGTGAGAGGTGTAAGAAGCTTATTGATGGTTATAGGAAGCGACTGATTTCAGTTATTTTCTCCAAAGGGTGTGCAACCAAATATTAAGTTAAGGGTGCCAAGACCAGCCCATTTTTGGAAATTTTGTGTGACATTATGTCCAATTTGCTTTTTTTCCTCCCTTTTTTTTTCTGGGGTGCCAGCAATTTCAGCCATGACTGTATATAAAATGAAATGGTGTGCGTTGGTCCTAAGGAGGAGGAGCAGCAGGCTGAAAAGCTAACCATCTGCTTACTCTGCTCTCTCCTTATGTGAGCACATATGCATGCCGCACACCTGATTGGCTGCCTGCGCTGACCCTCCCTCTCCCAGTCTGAATACTGCTGTAAAGAGTATGATAAGAAAGGAGGCTGATTATATAGACAAGTTCAAGTATCTGTGTAATTGCAAACAAAAGTGCTTTAAATTTAAACAAAGTTTATTATAGAACTGCATTTATTGTTTTCTTTTCTATATATAGAATGTAAGCTCCAGGAGCAGGGGCCTCCTATCTCTTTTGTATTGGACTGTATTATAATTGTGCTGTCCCCCCTCTACATTGCAAAGCGCTGCGCACACTTTTGGTGCTATATAAATCCTGTATAAGAATAATAATAATAATATATATAAATATCTGAAGAGAGTTCAGCTTTAAGAGAATTTACCAGTTTACAGCCCTCACCACACTAAAGCTGGCCATACTTGGATCGAAATTCTGCCAGTTCAGCAGGGACCGGCTGAGATTCAATCCATCTATGCGCAGGCTCATTGTACCCAAGTCGATTTATTGACTGACTTCTGTACATCCAGCCTGTCAGATTTTTTATATGCGATTACTACCGGGAGCTATAGCCGCTAGCAGTAAGACCCCTTTCACACTGGGGCGCTTTGCAGGCGCTACAGCACTAAAAATAGCGCCTGCAAAGCGCCCTGAAAGATCGGCTGCTGTCTCTCCAATGTAAAAGCCCCGAGGACTTTCACACTGGAGCGGTGCGCTGACAGGACGCTAAAAAAGTCCTGCTAGCAGCATCTTTGGAGTGGTCAAGGAGCACCGCTCCTGCCCATTGAATTTAATGGGTCAGCATGGCTTTACCACCGGCATAGCGCTGCTGCAGCAGCGCTATGCGGTGATTTTAACCCTTTCTCGCCCGCTAGCGGGGGTAAAAGCGCCCCATTAGCGGCCGAATAACACCATGAAATTTACGGTAAAGCGCCACTAAAAATAGCAGCACTTTACCACCTACGCACCCACCACCCCAGTGTAAAAGGGGCCTAATCATGTTCTTCCAGCTAGGAAGGCTCCCAGTGCCCCCCCCTGCTGGTAGAACACAATAGTACTGAGGAATGCATACAGTGTTGATGGGGGAATCAAGTGATTTTTTTTCCTTTCACCCATGGTATAGCTAGAAAAATATCAGAAAAATGGATCTCATAGTAGCTTTTTGAAATTGAAAAAAAAAACAAAAAAGGCAGCTCCGGCTGCCATACTCCTCTACTTATCAGCACGGCCTTCCATAGTATTCACCTGCTCATCAATGCTGAGTCTCTCCTCTTCCCGGTTGACATGCAGCATCATTCAACCCTCTTCCTGTAAGCCCAGAGCATTATGGCTCTGCCCCCACCTGGGACTCACAGAAGAATGGAGTCACATCATTGTGTGGTGCAGCTATCTGCAGAATTCAGGATCGATGAAGAGGACACCTGACATTTCCAAACGAGACCAAAGTCGCGTGGAATGCCACTCTGATCCTGAGAAATCTTGTACTGAAGTCCATAAGGTAACGGACATTCCTGCAAGTGACAATTTCCTGGGTCCTCTCCATCTCTCACTTTTTTCTGCTGAGCTTCATGTCACTTCTGTGTTGGGTGGAGGTCAAAGGGAGAAAACAAACAGAACTTTGGCAGCATGGGCTGATTAAAAAGTGAATATTTACAGTCTTATTATGGGTATGCCTTGCTTCAGTCACTTTTTCATAGTGACAGGATTGCTTGAAAAGGTATGTAAACTACTACAGAGCTCGAATATTTGATACGGTTATGCACTTTCATAACCTGCAAGACTTACTAAAGGAATGGTGAAAATTAACCACTTGTGCAGATGAAATAAGCAAACTGGTATTTTCTTTTTCACTTGATTGGATAATTGGGAGTAAATATTCACACACTTTACTTATTTAGTAAATTGATCTCAATACAGAAGGTCAAGCAAGTGACAGGTGCCACCAACTGTCAAACTTTAGGTGATACTGACTCTTAGGGCCATGTCACAATGGCAATCCCATCACCGACAAGAACTCGCTAGTGGTTGGAAGGACACAGCAGTGAGTGACAACACTCTCTAATTTATATATAGTGCTCTCTTTCTGCTTGGAGCAAGGATGAAGCGACAGGTGCAACATGGGCCTAGGAGCTTGTTCACATGTGAGGTTCGGGGGTGGTAAAACCCAATGTGCACTGGTACAAATCATTCGGTGGAGGAGGGATTAGAGTGTGGGGTTGCTTTTCAGGGGTTGGGCTTGGCCCTTTAGTTCCAGTGAAGGGAAATCTTAAGGTGTCAGCATATAAAGACATTTTGGACAATTTCATGCTCCCAACTTTGTGGGAACAGTTTGGGGATGGCCCCTTCCTGCTCCAACATGACTATGGACCTTGCATTGTGCACTTGTGTGCAAAGACATGAATGAGCAAGTTTGGGGTGGAGGAACTTGACTGGCCTACACAAAGTCCTGACCTCAACTTGATAGAACACCTTTGGGGTGAATTAGAGTGGAGACTGTGAGCCAGATCTTCTTGTCCAACATCAGTGCCTGACCACACAAACGCGCTTCTGGAAGAATGGTCAAACATTCCCATAGACACACTCCTAAACCTTGTGGACAGCCTTCCCAGAAGAGTTGAAGCTGTTATAGCTGCAAAGGGTGGGCCAACTCCATATTGAACCCTACGGACTAAGACTGAGATACCAATAAAGTTCATGTGCATGTAAAGGCAGGTGTCCCAATACTTTTGGTAATATAGTATATTTTTATATATATAACAGCCTGCTATTTCAGCTCCAATATCAACTGCATCCCACATTAATAACAGCCTCTCCAGTTCTTTGAATATCTCTTTGCCACCTGTCAAATGCTTTCTGAAGGAAGTTTCAAAAGGGGTTTGCTCTTCAGAGACCAAAGCTCGTGTGCACAGGCCCTAAAACTGAAGCCAAACTGAAAGTAAGAAGAGGTAAACAAATGTGAAGATAATATTTCACTGGAACACAAGACTAATCATTATATAGCTGTCATGTTGATTAAAAAAAAAAACACCTTAAAACCCCAGAACCTATCACGCTCCGGGTGGTGATGTCACAAAGGTAGGGGATCTCCAGATGACATCACTGAATGGCTATGCCCCATGGCTATATAAGTAATTGCACAAACAGTGGGAGCCAGCATCGGGAGAAGACATCAGGAAGGAGAAGAACCGGATGCAGCAGAAGAATCGAAAGAAGAAGACAGCAGAGGGAGTAGAACCAGAGGAAGAAGACAGTGGAAAAAGATAGCGGAGGGAGAAAAACCGGAGGGAGAAGACATCAGCAGAGGAGGGGGAGGAACCCGGAAGGAGAAAACAGCAGAGGAGGAGGAAGAACCGGAGAGAGAAGACATCAGCGGAGGAGGGAGAAGAACTATTGAAAATAGACCGGAGGGAGAAGAGACGTTGGAGCTGCTTTAATAAAGGACTATGTCAAAAACGTGTATGTTTTTATTTATTTTTGATACCTTTTTGGTATGAATGAGTAGGGGTACAATGTACCTACCATTACTGATTCACATAGGGTGGGGGGCTGGGATCTGGGGACCCCCTTCTTAAAGGGGGCTTTCAGATTCTGATAAGCCCCCTGCCCGCAGACCCCCACAACCACTGCCAAGGGTTGTAAGGAAGAGGCCCCTGTCCCCATCAACATGGGGACAAGGTGCTTTGGGGTAGGGGGCACAGGAGGGTCCCCATGTTGAGGGCGTGTGGCCTGGTATGGTCCAGCTTGCTTGTCCCTCCTTTCCTGAGGCTGCATGCTCGAATAAGGGTCTGGTATGGATTTTTTGGGGGGCCCCACGCCATTTTTTTGGCATGGGGGTTCCCCTCAAAATCCATACCAGACAGAAGGGTCTGGTATGGTCTTGGGGGGGGGGACCCCCACACTGTTTTTTTTACTGATTTTGGCATGGGGCTCCCTTTCAAGATCCATACCAGACTCAAAGGGCCTGGTGTGTATCTTGGGGGGACCCCACGCAGTTTTTTTTCCTTATTTTGGCGTGAGGTTCCTCTTCAGGATCCTCACAAGTCACACCACAAGTCAGATCATCACAATCCGACTTGGATGCTACTTCTATTCAAATCAATGGGCTGAAAGTCAATCAGTTACGACAGCTCTCATAGGGAACCACTGATTTTGAATAGAGGCAAAGAAATGCTGCTAAAAGCTAGCACAGCGAAACGTGCATTAATGCCAATGCAAAAAGCTAATAAAAGCAAGTTTTTACAGCCGCTTTTTCCTGGCGTTGGTAGTGGCTTTGCAGCTTGTTTTTTCTAACGCACTGTGTGCATGAGGACTAAGCATGGGGTAGAGAATTATTCATTATGGTAACTGTTTATCTTTGAAAATAAAAGCGATAATTTGTCACTCACGAGCACTGAGAGGTCACATTAATATCTATTGAATTGTGAACATTACCATTTATTTTAACATTTTTTTGTATATATATATATAATCTTACAGATTACAGTACTGTATGAAATCATTTCACTTCCCTTCTGTCCCCAGTGCTTTGGCCCATGCCCTGCATGCAGTTTTATATTATATGTGCTGTTCTTTCTGCCTGGAAACTTGAGATTGTCCATAGCAACCAAAAAATGTCCCTTTACATCAAAAGTGGCTTTAGACCAGCTAGAAAACAGCGATAGTAAATTAGAACACTTGCAGAATTGATCGATAGTGAATCGTGGGGGAAATTTATTTTATTATTGTTATATTATTTATTTATTTTAATTATTTATATTTATTATATTATAATTTATGATTTTGTGTTTAAAACTTTATCATACCCGGGATATCTACTAGACTCTTGGTGGACAGATATAAGTGTGTTATTGCTAAGAATTACAGACCTACAATATAAAACACCAAATCTCTATGCAAAATAATTGTACTGCTTTGAGACGCAAAAATCCGAAATAATTATACCACCAGGGAGGTTAAGTAGACTGTCTATTGTTGTGACTTAGATGAAGATCAGATCACATTTCATGAGCAATTTGTTCAGAAATCCATATCATTCCAAAAGGGTTCACATACTTTTTATTGCAAATATAAAAACCCTTTTCCTGCATAGTCCTTTAGTTTCTTTATCTTTATGTGTTGCGGTGTGGTACCATATACTGTAAGTACATACATACTTGCTATTTTCCACGTTAACGAGTGTTGTGCTAATGCAGCCCGTTCCTTCTGAACAAGCTACCAATGGAGAAAATATCAGGCAGGAACTTCTTATTTATCATGTTACTGCAACACATGCGTGAAGCCAGGCAAACACACATAAGCATTGACAATAAAAGTGTAGCTGATAAAATTTACATCCTACTAATATACTAAAACTATCCATTCAGTAGTACAACAGACAGAACAAAAAAAAAAAAACTCCCCACAGCTGCATAGTGTGAATTGACATCCTAGGGTGGATGGATTTGGATAATCGTCCCAAAAAACACCAATTTCTGATTCAAAATGAGTCACTGGAGGGTTAGTAGCGCCGGCTACCCTTGATGGCTCTAGCAGGATTAGGTTCTTATTTCCAGGAAGTCCATATCCTTGCAGACAAATTGCTGCACCGACAACCACTAACAAATGATTCATCTGAAACAGATTAAGGCAGGAGAAAACTTTACAGGGATAAGATTAAATCCAATTTATAAGTAGACCTGGGATGCAATAAATTCATCCTCTGCGATCCTACAGCAATAACTTTATCAGGGTGACTTCTTTTATATAAAGATTGAACTAAACAATGACTATTGCAAACTTTTTCCAATGGAGACATTAGCTAACTAATCAGACAGATCAGGATTGTATATTCATAGGAATTTGTTTAATAGGCCAAGGACAAACTGTAAAAACTAAAGTGTGTGTGTGTGTGTGTGTGTGTATATATATATATATTTTTTTTTTTTCTTTATTTCCTTCTTCTTCTAAAAGCTTAGAAATGAAGAAACGGTGAAATCTGAATATTTGCCTGTAATTAAAGGAATTGCTTATGCTGTTTTTAAACATATTTTTATTTATCATGATCAGCCCTTGAAAAAATACACTTTTTGTCAGGTTAAAGCGGTAGTGAACTCAGGAATTAGAAGAATAAAGAAAGAAAAAAAAAACCTTCCCCCTGCCAGATAAGGACATAATAAGCGAGTAGCATTGCCTACTCGCCCATTATAAAATACTTAAACGAAGCCCTCCAGCAGTGCGGTGTCACCGCGGACAGGGCTCCTATCTTCACCCTGTCTTCCTTCCGGATACGCAGGCTTTGGCTTTTTGAATGGGCGAGCAGTGAAGACGTCACTCCCATGCATGCACACAGGAGTTATAGCCGCGGCACAGAACTCAGAAGGCATGGCCTGAGTATGTTGTCCCTTTAGAGCGCATAAACAATGAATATCTCCTAAACGGTGAACATTTAGGAGATACTCCTTGTACCTACAGGTAAGCTTTGTTATAAGCTTACCTGTAGGTACAAGTGTCCCAACGGTATTTGCTACCGCTTTAATATGAAATGCTGCTTATGAACTTTGCTCCTTTTTATTTTTTCGTCTCGTCTCTGTACCATGTGGTAAAAAAAAGCCTGTTGACGGAGATCAGTAGCTCAAGTAGAAAATGTAAACACATAATGCCGCGTACACACGGTCGGACTTCTCGTCTACAAAAGTCAGACGGATGCCGACTGGCTAAAGCTGGCTGACAATCCGATCGTGTGTGGGCTTCCCCGGACTTTCAGCGGACTTTTCCAGCCACAAATCTGACGGACTTTAGATTTGAATCATGCTTCAAATCTTTACGTCGTAACTACGCCGGACCCAGAAATCCACTCGTCTGTATGCTAGTTCGACCCACGCTAGGGCAGCTATTGGCTACTGGCTATCAACTTCCTTATTTTAGTCCAGTGAACGCCATCACGTACGAATCCGTCGGACTTTTGTGTGATCGTATGTAGGCAAGTCCGTTCGTTAGAAAGTCTGCCGCAAGTCCGCCAAAAGTCCGTCGAAAGTCTGTCGGACCGGCTGTCAGACTTTTGTAGCCGAAAAGTCCGACCGTGTGTACGCGGTATAAGTGAATGATGGAGGGCAGAAACTGACTGTATTGGTGCAGAAGAAATGGAACTGTGCGGAACTGCATCTGGTGTAAACTGGCCCAAGTGTGTTGCAGTGCATTTTTGGTGCATTTAGGTGCATTCAGGTGCGTTTTTGATTCGTTTTACAGCGTTCCAGTACAGAAAAAATGCAGCATGTTCTACTTTTTTTTCTGGAACTGGAACACACTGGAACTGCAAGCACTGGTGTGAACTATGCCTTTGAAAACCATATAACCTACTTTCCATACGTTTTTGATGCAAAAAAAAAAAAACGCACTGGACTGCATGTGGTGCATGTGTAAACTTCCTCTCTTTCAATTGCACCAATGTATTGTCACCCTCTCATATGCACTTCCGGTGAGTACACATCCATGCTGATGCTCATTGTCACCCCATTTGGAAACCCACCCTAAGCAATAACACATAACTGCCACTAAACCACTAGTCACTTGACAATGTCAGTAGTGACAAAACGCGTCAGTGCAGTCTGGGTGCATAGGGGAGGGGCGGAGCCTCTGAGACCTGCAGGAACTTGCTTTGGCAGACAAGCTGCATGAATAAGGGGGAGGCCGGATGGATCATTTTAATTGTCTTCCTGATTTGTCACATAGTGGTGAGCACTATAAATGTGAGTTGATGTGTCAATTTTTGTTTATATGGATTTTACATCATGTGCTGTTTGCTTCTCTGATTCCAGCTTTTACCAAAATGGAGGGGAACCTGCGAATCAAAAAGGTATTAAACCCAAAACCACAAGTGTATTATGTTGCAGCTTGCCAATCGTTAGATGTGATGGCTGCATTAGTTTTTTCTTTAATTTGGCTTTTTTTTCCTGGTGATCCGGCCAGTTACATGCCTCCTGTATTAGGCTAGGTTTCCACTATTGCGACCTGAAAGTCGCATGATTTTGCCGCATTTTTTTGCTGCGATTTTGATTTGACTTGAAACAAGGCCTGTGTATTCTTGAAGTCTATAGACCAAAATATGCATCAAAGTGGGACCAAAGTAGTGCAGGGACTGACTTGAAGTCGCACAGATATGAACGGCACTCTTTGGAAATCATGGGGTACGACTTATCATGTGACTTTGCAGTCCCAAGACGCATGACAAGTCACACTAGTGGTAAACCGAGGTTTAGTAAAACACACTCTGGAGGAATTAACACAGGAGACACATCAGACAGCAACATTATCAGTCTGGGGGGGGGGGGGGGGGGTAAATGTATTAGCAGATTTAGAACCACTAACAAAATTGAAGCCAAACTCCAGCTAATACTTTATAATCAGCTACAGCAGTTTTTTTCCTTTTGGGATAAAGCATGAATAAATAAAAGATGATCATTTTAGACACCCCTGACAGTGTTGTGGGGTTTATCTCATGTAAACTGACACATTCTGCTGGAGATCTTGTGAAAAAAAATAGACTTACTGGCCAGATCACCAGATGAAAATAGAAGAAAGAAAGCGTGAGGCTCCATGCACACCAGCATTTTTATAAACTCAATATATGCTGATAATAGCGGTCTAGTAGCTTTTAGAAGCGTTTAGAAGTGTTAGCGTTTTATTTGTTTTTTTATAGTACATGAAGAAAAAACAAAAATGCTTGAAAAAAGCTGCTAGGAGCATTTTAGTAGCTTTAATTGTTATTCTTTCTTCTGTCTGGAAAACGATTTTGAAAACTGTACAAAATTTTTCTGCCCCTAAACGCTAAAGTTCAAAAAACCCCGTACACATGATAGGATTTTCCGACAACAAAATCCATGATTTTTTTCCGACGGATGTTGGCCCAAACTTGTCTTGCATACACACGGTCACACAAATCTTGTCGGAATTTCCAAACGTCAAGAACGCGGTGATGTACAACACGTACGATGAGACGAGAAAAATTAATTTCAATAGTCAGTGCGGCTCTTCTGCTTGATTCCCAGCATGTGTGGAACTTTGTGCGTCAGAATTGTGTACACACGATCGGAATTTCCGACAACAGATTTTGTTGTCGGAAAATTTGAGATCCAGATCTCAAATTTTGTGTGACGGAAATTCCGATGGAAACTGTCCGATGGAGCCTACACACGGTCGGAATTTCCGACAACAAGCTCCCATCGAACATTTCCTGTCAGAAAATCCTATCGTGTGTAGGCGGCATTAGAGTGTAAAGTAGTGTGCATGGACACACTTTTTAGCTTCTAGGAGCAGAAAAAAATGCCAATAACAGCTTCTAGGAGCTTAAAAACACTAGTGTGCAAAGCCTGAAAAAGGAAACGAATGCAGCCATTACATCTAAGAATTGCTAGGCTGCAATAAATGTTTGCTTTTGGATTTAATACTGTTTTAGCCTAGGTTCACATTTTTGCAAACACAAGACGTCGTGATTCGCACCCGTACTGCGGGGCCGATCGCATGCGATATCTGTGCAATGCGAGTTCAGCCATCCAGTTGTATGGCTGAAATTGCATTGAAGGGGACTTCCCCCCCCACACTGAAATCGGATCCCATTGGTGTTCTCATCTATGTGATCCAATTCCTGTGTGAGTTCACAATTCACACTGCGATCTATGAACTGATCTGGGGGTGTCATTAACAATGTATTGACACCCGCAGCAGTTGGCAGAGGGCAGTGTGACCTGCCTGCGGGAGAGATGCGATGTGTGAACCGGCGCTGGAATCGCACTGGTTCCCGCATTGCACAAGTGTGAACCCAGGCTTGGGGTGGAACAATAGTCTTTTCCACTCGGATATATAAAGTGATGTTAACTTTTTGTAACTGAAAAAAAAAATGGTGAGTTTTCAGTTTTAGGTGGAGGGTGACACACAAGAATTCATGAGATAAAGCTACATCTGGGGACAGTTTACCTTATTGGACTGTAATATTCTTATTGGATTATAGCAATGGGGGTTATTTACTAAAGGCAAATCCACTTTTCACTAGATGTGCAAATTACAAGTGCAAAGAGCACTTGAAATTGCACTGAAAGTGCACTTGGAAGTGCAGTCGCTGTAGATCCGAGGGGAAGCTCTGAAATGAGGGGAAGCTCTGCTGATCTTATCATCCAATCATATGCAAGCTAAAATGCTGTTTTTTTTATTTTCCTTGCATGTCCCCCTCGGATCTACAGCGACTGCACTTCTAAGTGCTCTTTTAGTGTAATTTCAAGTGCACTTTGCACTTGTAGTGCAAAGTGGATTTGCCTTTAGTAAATAACCCCCAGTGTGTTGAATTCAGCTGGAATATTGAATATTAATAAATACATTATTCTACCATGCTTATGTTTTTATTACTCTAAACATGATGGTGCTGATGTGGTGTGCGAATATCTTACACTGTTAGATAACTACGGTAGTCAATTTCTGCAATATTAGTAAATGTATATATAATTGACTAATTATCACCATACAAGAATAGTAAAAGTGAAAGTGTAGGATGAATAATTTACACCCCATAAATCGATGCGAAAACTAGCTAAAGCTCACACACAGACTGCCAGCTATTTATCCTGTACATGTTTTATATATGAGTGTTTGTCATCCTTAATCTTATGAACCATCGTAATTAAAACATTACAATTGATGTAAACATTGCAACAAATGTGCCCTGCATAAGGCCTTGGAAAAGGGTGCCTATAATACGTTTTTTTTTTTTTTTTAAAGGAATATGTATGGATAAAAATGTATAAGCTTCCATTGTTGTGTGCAGGTTTCAGAGTTATCACTTTGTTCCTATCTTTATTACCTAAAGCCGCGTACATACGATCGGATTTTCCGTCAGGAAATGTTCGATGACAGGCTGTTGGCTGTAAATCTGACCGTGTGTATGCTCTATCGGACAATTGTTGTCAGATTGGGCGGCACAGTGGTGTAGTGGGTAGCACTCTCGCCTAGCAGTAAAAAGGGTCGCTGGTTCGAATCCCAACCTTGACATTATCTGCCTGGAGTTTGCATGTTCTCCCTGTGCCTGCGTGGGTTTCCGGGTGCTCCGGTTTCCTCCCACACTCCAAAGACATGCTGCTAGGTTAATTGGCTTCTGTCCAAAATTGGCCCTAGTATATGAATATGAGTTGGGGACCTTAGATTGTGGGCTCCCTGAGGGTAGGGATCAATGTGAGTGTGCGATGTATGTGTGAAGTGCTGTATAAACTGACAGCGGTATATGGGTACCTTAAATAAATAGGGATAATTGTAGACATGCACCCACACTCACTCAGGATGGACTGGTGTCTTTATTCAACCTTACCAACTATGTAACTATGAATTTTCCGCGGACAAATGTTGGATGGCAGGTTTTAAAATTGTCAGCGGACAAATGTGTGTTGTCGGATTTTCCGAGCGTGTCAAGTCACACAAGTCCGTCGGATAAAAGTCCAAAGTACAAACACGTATGCTCGGAAGCAGAAACGGTCGGTCTTGTAAACTAGCGCTCGTAATGGAGAATTAACATTCGTGGCGTGGCAAATTATGAAATCACGAAATGCAGCGCACAATTCTCTTCTTCTTTAATAGGATAACAATGAAGCTTCTTTGCTGGTGATACTGATGGAGTTATTGCAAACAAATTTTCAAAGGCTTTTTTTTTTTTCTAGTGATATCAAGAATAATATTATTATGGCTTTTTTTTTTTATTTGGGCAAGTTACCACAACACCATTATCCCGTAGTTTTTAAGAACAAAGATACAACTGTTGGTGCCCCTTGTCAATTTTACATTGTATTTTTTTTTTATGTAACTGTCTACTCCCAAACTGTCATTTGAAGTAAAACACATAGCCAAGTATTATTCTACACAATCTTTTTATTGTGCATTAAAAAAAGAAAACAAATAAAATTAGACACGCTATCTGCCAATAGAACTTAACCAAAAAGTACATTCTATGCATCCAAAAATATAGAAAATATACCAAATCAAATCATTATTCAACCAAAAAAATGTCAAAGCAATAACTCCAAGGCCAATAATAAATAACACGTTATCTCCTCCGATTCCCCAACATGGCTGGTTGACAAACGAACTGAAAAGCACGAAACGAAAAGCGCAAAATGAAAAGTGCAAATCAACACTCACCATCTTCTAATAACACGAAATTAGCATGAGGAGCCCAAAGGGTGGCGCTAAAGAGCTGAAAAACCATGTAGTATGTCACTACATTTGTGTTTGTTGGCCAACAATTGTGTGCGATTTGTATGCAAGACAGGTTTGGGCCAACGCCCTTCAGACAAAATTCCACAGTTTTGTTGGCCAACAATCCAATCGTGTGTACGAGGCTTAAAGCCTCGTACACACGATCGGATTTTCGGCAGGGGATTGTGTGATGACAGACTGTTGGCCTAAAATCCAACCATTAGTACGCTCCATCAGACAATTGTTGGCCAACTTTCGGCCAACAAATGATTGATGGCGGGCTTATAAATTTTCAGCGGACACCAGTCTGTTGTCAGATTTTCCTATTGTGTGTACACAAGTCCAAGTAAGACACAAGTAAGACATTAGCAGAAGGTGCCCAAAGGGTGGCGCTCAAGAGCTGAAATTCCTCGTATTATGTCACTACGTTCGTGTTTGTTGGCCGACAATTGTGTACCGTAAGTATGCAAGACAAGTTCCAGGCACATGCCCTTCGGACAAAAGTCTGACGCTCTGTTGGCCAACAATCGGATCGTGTATACGTTGGTTAAGGCCCCTTTCACATGGGGCGGATCCGCTGGATGGCCTCCACTATCTCAGCGGGGGATCTCTCCATTGATCCCTGCTGAGCAGGAGGATGACAGGTCTGTGTCTGCTCACTGTGCGGGACGGAACTGTCAGAGCCCCACTGTTCTCTATGGGAGATCAGATGAAAACGGACCGCCTGTCCATTTTCATCCCACCCAATCTGCTGAACAGATGGCGAACTTATCGGCATCCGTCTGTTTTGAGCGGATCATGTCGGATCGATTGGCAGGCGGGTGTCGACGGACACATCTCAGCTGTCATCCGCCTACCCATAGAAATCAATGGGTGGCCAGCTCGGATCCGCCTGAAAAACGGACATGCGGATCTGAGCGGGCCGATCGTGTGAAAGGGGCCTAACACACACGATGAGATCGAATGAATGATGGCCGGTTCACACTTGTGCGATGTCAGACATGTGATTTGTACCGCACTGCTGTGCAGATCACATGCGATGCAAATTCAGTCGTACAGATTGGTCTGAATGCGATGCGAATTCAGCCATACAAACTCGTGCAGCACCCTCTTTTTTTTTGTCCGCACCAGAATCGGATAGCGTGAGTGTTCACACTCATACGATCCGATTCCTGTCCGAATTTACAGTTCACACTGCAATATGCGAACTGATCTGGGGGTGTCATTAACTTTCTATTGACACCTGCAGCAGTTCGTATAGGGCAATGTGAACCGTCTGCGAGTTGAATGTAAGGCGGGAAAAGGCGCTGGAATGGGGGTTTTTTTGCATGCTAGTCTCCATATCAAAAATAAAGAGGTTACTAAAGTTATGAAAATTCTTGTACGACAGAATAAAAATTCGGCAGTGATGTAATGTATTGTATTTTTGGACGAAAACTGTGCTGATTAAATTAAAATCGGATGATCTGGTATCGTACAAGAAAAATGTTTGTGTTTGTCCCTTTGGATACTTTTGGACAAAAGCTGTGTACTAACGATCAGATTATCGTACGATCGATTTGAAAGCGGTATTTTTCATATGACTTTCTTATCGTTGGTACTAGTCTAGGTTGCGGGCTGCGCTTGATGTGTTTTTTAGGCATGTTTTGCGTTTTTAAACCCTCGTGTTTGATGCGTTTTTGCATGCAGTTTTCTTTTTCTTTTCCTAGTTAAACACACTGTAAACACACTGTATATAGCTGGTTGCTAAGGAGCGGGCCGGGAAGCCGACTGCCACATCTTAACAACCGTTGAGTCATCAGCTGTCAGCTGAATTAAAAAGAAAAAAATCTGCCGGCAAAACAAAATCGTGAAAAAACGGCATGGGGTCCCCCCAAAGCCATACAAGGCCAATTTTTTTTTTTCCAAATGGCATGGGGTCTACCCCAAAATCCATACCAGACTCTTATCCGAGCATGCAGCCTGGCAGATTAGGAAAGAGAGGGGACGAGCGAGCGCCCCCCCCCCCAACCATATAAGGCCACATGCCCTCAACATGGGGAGGTGCTATGGGGCAGGGGGAGCTGCGCCCCCCACCCCAAAGCACCTTGTCCCCATATTGATGGTGACAAGGGCCTCTTCCCCACAACCCTATCACCATAGTATATGCTGGTTGTATCAACTTGGGTACAATCAGCCTGCCCATAGATGATTCCAATCTCACCCAGTCACTGCTGAACTGGCCAAGATTTGAACTATCTATGGCTGGTTTAACACTCACCACATGTTACAATCTAACTGTACAATCCCATTTAGATCTACCTACAACTATGTAGTGCAAGGCCCTGTCGATTTGCATGCAAACCAATTTGATAGATGCTCATATTACATAGTTTTGGTTAGGCTCCATTTACAATTATGCGACTTTGGACACAAAGTTGCATGGCAAGTCGCAGCCCATGTCTTTCAATGGAAGCCATGCAAATCTATATGACTTAAAGTCGCAGTGACTTTAAAAAGGTTCAACACTTTGATGCGACTGCCGTAGAATGCAATGTAAACTTTCAAAAGTTGCATAAAAGTTGCATCCTAATCTTTATCAATGCGACAGTTGTGCAACAGTCAAAGCCAAAGTCAACAGCCAAGTCCTATCCAAGTCGCACCCAAAGTTGCAATGAAAATCGCACGCCTTTGGAGTCACACAAGTGTGAATGGAGCCTTAACCCTCGTACACACGATCAGATTGTTGGCCAACCGAGCGTCTGATTTTTGTCCAAAGGGTGTGTGCCTGGATCTTGTCTTGCATACTAATGGTACACAATTGTTGGCCAAAAAACACGAACGTAGTGACGTACTACGAGGAAGTTCAGCCCTTGAGTGCCACCCTTTGGGCCCCTTCTGCTAGTGTCGTGTTTGGTGAGCATTGATTCTGAGCATGCGTGTTTGTACTTTCGACTTGTGTACCGACCATCAGAAAATCTGACAACAGACCATTGTCCGCCGAAAATTTACTAGCATGTCATCCATCATTTGTTGGCAGAAAGTTGGACAACAATTGTCAAAAGGAGAGTACTAATGGACAGATTTGAGGCCAACAGTCTGTTAACAGACAATCCCCTGCTAACAATCTGATCGTGTGTACGAGGCTTAAAGCCTCGTACACACGATCGGATTTTCCGCAGACGAAACCTCTGACTTTTGTCCGAAAGTGTGTGCCTGGATTTTGTCTTGCATACAAACGGCAAGGAATTGTCTGCCAACAAACATGACGTACTACGTGGTTTTTCAGCTCTTCAGCGCCACCCTTTGGGCTCCTTCTGCTAATTTCGTGTTAGTAGAAGTTTGGTGAGTGTTGATTCGCGCTTTTCATTTCATGCTTTTCAGTTCGTTTCTGAACAGCCGTTCGTCAACCAGCCATGTTGCGAAATCCGAGGAGATAATGTGTCATCTATTGTTGGCCTTGGAGTTATTGCTTTGACCCAAGTCCAGTCCAGGAACAGGAGAAGGAGGATTTCTTGGACCAAAAATTGGTTGCTTTATTAATCGTGACCTATTATGTCATATGCCTTTGCTGCGGGAGCTCCAGGAGAATAATCCGGATGATTTTCGGAATTATCTCCGGATGACGGACCCCTGCTTTCACCAACTCTTAGCATTGTTGACCCCCTATATTAGGAAGCAGGACACATGCATTAGGCTTTTATTTTACTTTTTGGTTGAATAATAATGATTTAATTTGTTATATTTTCTATATTTTTGGATGCATAGAATGCACTTTTTGGTTAAGTTCTATTGGCAGATAGCATGTCTAATTTTATTTGTTTTCATTTCTTAATAAACAATAAAGTACGTGTGGTGAATAATACTTGGCTATGTGTTTTACTTCAAATGACAGTTTACAGTTAAAATACAATGTAAAATTGACAAGGGACACCAACATAGTTGTATCTTTGATCTTAAAAACTATAGGATAATGGTGTTGTGGTAATAATAATGGTTGCCCCCCCCCCCCCCCAAAAAAAAGCATAATAATATTATTCTTGATATCACTAGAAAAAAAAAAAGCCTTTGGAAATTCGTTTGCAAAACTCCATCAGTATCACCAGCAAAGCAGCTTCATTATTATCTCATTAAAGAAGAGAATTGTGCGCTGCATTTTGAGATTTCATAATTTGCCACGTCACAAATGTTAATTCTCCAGTACGAACCCTAGTTTACAAGACCGATCGCTCCTGGCTCGTCCTTATTTCTGAGCAAATCCGACAACAGACATTTGTCCGTGGAAAATTTAAAAACCTCCCATCCAACATTTGTCTGCGGAAAATCCGATGGAACGTACAAACGGTCTGATTTTCCACCAACAGCCTGTCATCACACATTTCCCATTGGAAAATCTGGTCATGTGTTTAGTCAAACGCTGATTATAAAAATATTGAATGGCCTGAGTGTAATATGTATCATGGCCCTTAGTTTAATTAAAAATCTGCTTTCATTATTTGACAAAACATCTAATTTTACTACAATTTAACCTAGATTTAACAGTTAGCACAACACTTTTTAATGTGTAACCAATTTTAATTAAAAATTTGGTATTAGGTAATAAGTGTGACAGCTGTAACACTGGGCCTCCCCATTATGTAAGGATGCACTGCTGTCAGGGGCCACAAGGTGGCTCCCTTTTAGAGGGAAATAGTCACCTTATAGCTTATTTATTTCCAGTGCCAAGACTGCCTGTGGAGTGTGGTCTGCAAGCCTCTCCAGGAACACAGCCTGTACCGAGCTTCCATCAGCCCACACACACCCAGGAGTAAAGGAATTAAAAGGAAAAAAAAAGTCAAGTAGGGGAAAGATTAAACCACTCTCTGGTAAAGTTTGCAAACAACTTTCAAAAACAAATATATATCCCCAAGCATCATCATAAGCGAATAATCAAATGAACACAGCTCTTTGCAAAAGTCAGCAAAATACAATTTGAGTGCATAATAAAATTAAAATGACCAGGACAGTAACATGTTATAAAAGCAATGTCTGAAAGCACACAGATTTATTATAGTAGAGAAAAAAAACATTGCAAAGCATGACTATACAGAAGTACACAAGACAAAGGGGGAGACTTACTTGGAGCACACCGAATCTGGTGCATGGTAACCAATCAGCTTTTAAGTTTAAGCTTAACCACCTCAATACAGGGCACTTACACCCCCTTCCTGCCCAGGCCATTTTTCAGCGCTGTCACACTTTGACAATTGCGCGGTCATGCTACACTGTAACCATGTGAAATTTTTATCATTCTCTTCACACAAATGGAGCTTTCTTTTGGTGGCATTTAATCACTCCTGGGTTTTTTATTTTTTCCTTTAAAAAAAAAAGACCAAAAAGTTTAAAAAAAATAAAGTTTTTCTTAGTTTCTGTTAGTAAATTTTGTAAATAAGTAATTTTTCTCCTTCACTAATGGGCGCTGATGAGGTGGCACTTATGGGCACTGATGAGGCGGCACTGATTAGGTCGCACCGATGAGGAGGCACAAATATTCTGCACTTATGGGCACTGATAGGCGGCACCGGGCACAGATAGGCGGCACTGATGGGCATTGATGGGCAGCAGTGATGAGCATTGATGGGCAGCAGTGATGGGCATCAGTGATGAGCATTGATGGGCAGCATTGATAGCCAGCACTAACTGGCATCACTAACGGCCACTGATTGCTGGCACTTGTGGGCACAGATTTCAGTGTGAGGCGAAGAGCGCTGAGTACCGGCATCTCCGTGTTTAAATGTGACCGGCTGTGATTGGCACAGCAGATCACATGGTTAAAGAGCCGCAACACGGCACGGCCACGATCGCTGCACACCCCGGGGGCACGTGAAAGCGGTCGTTCTGGGAGGCCATCATATAACGTCCAGCCAGAATGAGAGCCGCACCGCCCCGCCGTCATTTGACGGTGGGTGGGCGGCAAGTGGTTGTAGAGGCAGAAGGTTTTTTATCTTAATCATTCTATGCATTAAGTTAAAAAGCCTTCTGTGTGCAGCAGCTCCCCTAATACCTGATCACATCTACATCCAGCAATGTTGTAGGAGTGTCTCGGCTGTCCGGGACTCCCCTTCTCATTGGCTGGGACAGCAGCGTGGCGCCATTGGCTCTCGCTGCTGTGAAAGTCAGTCAGCCAATGAGGAGAGAGAGGGGACAGGGCCGGGCAGCAGCTCCGTGTCTGAATGGACACAGGGTGCTGCAGCTCAGCTCAAGTGCCCCCATAGCAAGCTACTTGCTGTGGGGGCACTCAACAGGAGAGAGGGGCCAGGAGCGCCAATGAGGGACCCGAGAAGAGGAGGATCTGGGCTGCTCTGTGCAAATCCACTGCACAGAGCGGCCCAGATCCCCCTCTTCTCGGGTCCCTCTTCGGCACTCCTGGCCCACCCCTCCTGTCGAGTGCCCCCCCAGCAAGCAGCTTGCTATGGGGGCACCCGAGCCGAGTAACAGCTCCCTGTGTCCATTCAGACATGGAGCCATGGCCTGGCCCCACCCCTTTCTCTTCTCATTGGCTGACTGACTGAGTGATAGCAGCGGGAGCCAATGGCGCTGCGCTGCTGTCTTGGCCAATGGGGAGGGGAGTCCAGGGCAGCCAACAACATCACTGGATCTAGAGGGGGCTCAGGTAAGTATTAGAGGGCTGACGGGGGCTGCTGCACACAGAAGGCTTTTTATCTTAATGCATAGAATGATTAAGATTAAAACCTTCTGCCTTTACAAAAAGCTGATTGGTTACTATGCACAGCTGCACCTAATTCTGTGTGCACCAGTTTTGCTACAACTTCCCTATTGTAACAGTTCCAATGCAACAATAACATAATGGCAATAGTTAATAATATAATCCTAACTTATAGGAAGGAGGAGCTTGCTTGCAACAGCTTCCAATCAGAGGGATGAAAAGTAAAACAAATGGTGAGGGGGGCCTTTATAACATTCGAACATAAAAGCTTGTATTTAAAGATGTAAATTGTTTTTTTCCTGAAGATGCCAATCATGGCGAAACGTACGTCGGAGAGGGGGGATTCGTCACTTAAGGGTCCTGTGAGATACCCATCTGCCTTAACCATTTAAAGCGAGGATTGAACCGCACGCTACTGCCGGAGGAGTTAGCCATATCTACACATGCTGTATACACCTAGAGCCCGGAATTAGGCACACGTACATATGAGTGCAACTTTTACTTATTGCTTTTATATCAATATATATACTACACTATGAGACTTTTCATATGTCTCCTGTGGAGTCCTTTTTATACATCCTGAGGGAGCGATGGAGTGGAGTGTTGTCAGCAGTGGAACCAATCTGGCTTTCCAAATGCGTTTTTTGACCATCCTGTAAAAAGGGGTCAAACACCTTTGTTGAGTTGCCACCTTTCCATTGAGCACCTGTGGTGAAAGAACTAGAAGTTATCCATATATAGGAGCAATTCGCTTGGTGTTGGGATTCATCACAAACAGACTTTATGTTTGCATTATATGTTATGTAGCACCAACTCTCGGTGGAGCTGCTGATTTAAGCGGGCTTGTTACCTTCACTCTCCTTCCCTCTGTTTCACCGGCACCGGGTCTAGGGTTCCATTGAGTTTACCTCCGGGAGCACCAACATTTGAGTATGTTTTCAATGCTTTATTGAACAATTAACGAAGGAAGTAGCAGGAAAGAGGCGGAAAGGGGACTGCAGGGAAGCTCAAATACCTTTCTGTAGGATTCTTTGCAAATGTCCTTTAGAATTAAACTTTGTAATCGGATGCGATCCCCTTGTGGGACACACTCTTTGCTCGCCTGGATAGGCCTCTCTCACTTGCCTAACAGCCAGTACGTAGCACGAACAAAAGTCTCTGCCACAGACTTGCTTAAGATGAATCCGTACAATCCTCTGCCACAGGATGTATGAGTGTTGCGGTGAACATCAGACACAGTACTTGAACCTTTAAGCCAACCTGGCAATACTATGCTGTAAAGTAACTTTGGGATACGTCCTCCAACCGAGTCACCAGGCCCCTCTCCAGACCAGCACTCCGCATGATCCTTCCATGACGGGTCCTCCCCTGGGATCTCCTCGGTTGTCCAGCTTCTTCTCTCTGGATAGACAGCTCAGGACCATTCCTCAGCTGCTGTGGTAGGCCCCAGGCAAGCTTCTGGGCCCACCCACGCGCCGCAGCGGCGTGGGCCTCCGGAACGGAGGACCACGAGGTAGCACTCTAACGCATACCTGTCGGCCAGGAGGGCCAGCAGGTGGCTGTAAAACGACCCTAAAACATGGCGTCTGTCCCATAAATATCCTCTCCCAGAATGCAACCCAGAGGACCACCTCCACCGTTTTGTCTCCGGGACAGAAGAGCATCCATACGCTTCGAAACGTTGCCTTTCCAACACTAGCCAGTGGTAACGACGACACCCACCGGCTCAGTATGGAAACACACGCAACGTCAGCCAAGCTGGAACAGAGGCAAATCTAACTTCTTTTAACAAGCAATTCACTAAATTTACCTACCAGATGGTAGATCACAAATCTACCAGCGTGACATTATTTTGAGTTATATGTAGGCTTGTGGATATTCATTAGACTTTCTATTGGATTTCATGGTTTACATATTTATTTTCAATTTGATTTCATGGTTTATATTTTTATGAGCACAGTAAACGCCAATGCTTTTACACTTGTTTTATCATTTTTAAAATTATAATAAGAAGACTTCTTTGTCATTGTATAAAAACATCAAAACTTCCATTTGCATTCCCTAAATGATGCATTAAACAAATTAACGTCGTTTCACAATACAACAACCTAAACACATTAAAGGAGAAGTATGGGAATGCAAAAATAGGTAGTACATGCTACCTTCATACCTGCATTGCATTTCTTTCTTTCCCCAGTCCTTTAGTTTTTGCAGAATAGTCTTTTGAAGATCCCAGAAGCAGCCTCTAATCAGGGTCGTCTTTAATATTGATTGGACCCTGGGCAAAAAATTTCTTGCCCCCCCATGCAATTTCACTCTCCACCTACTCTGAGACATACAATAAATATCAGCTAGACTTAAAATCAGTTTACTGTATCAGATGAGGCAGCAATTGCGGTTGGTTGCCAGTGGTTACAGCATATCATTACTGCTTACTGACTGGATGCTAGAGGTTACAGCACATCATCTCTTGACTGCAAAGGGGCATGATATACATATGAATGCCACCTTTATTTACATATCAATGCCGCCGGCCGCTGCTATTTACATATGAATTTTCCCTTTATTTACATATAAATGACGGTTATTTACATGTAAACACAGGGTCTGCAGGTGAGTCGACTGTACACAATAGGGCAGACCTGGGCAGCATTAGTAGCAGCACTTCACACTGAAATATCAGGACACAGCAAAGGACTAAAACTTCAAGGGAAAAGGGAATTCAAACTGGGATAGTTGGCAAGTATGAGGCAGCTGCTTTGGGCCCCACAACAATTACAGGGCCCAGGGCAGCTGCCCCTTTTGCCCTGCCTTAAAGGCGGCCCTGCCTCTAATGGTTCTTTCTCAGTTCAAAAGTTTCCAGGGGGTGGAAACATCTCCACAATCGAGCCTCTCCTTCACTCCCTACCTCTGGAGGACATGTGGGTGTGTTTGGTGAAGAGGTACACACCCAGGCTGCCATCTAGAACGAGCACGTTCTTCACATGCCTCTGTTTCCATGGCAGCTGGTCCCTATGGCAGCGTGTCCCCAGCTAAAACCCGGAAGCAGAGACCGTGTGATACAAGTGAAGTTTCCTCACCTTTCTCTGGCTGTTATCTGCAAGCTCTCCTCTGAGAGACTCCAACACCTCTCCCTTGGGCTTTGATGTTTTCCTGTGTCCTCCGAATTCCCTCTTCCCTCTTCCCTCTCCCCTCACTCATTCAAAGTTCATATTAGCGTCTCCTCCAGCCGATGGGGGGGAGGGGGGAAGAGTCACTTCTCATGTCCAGAAATGAACACAGGTATTCTCTCTACACACAGCACTGTGTTATATCAGAAAAGGAGACATGGTGAGGACCATAGTGACCTGTGTCTCTTCTCTGAAATGTACACAGTGCTATGTGTAGAGAGCATACCTGTGTACAGTACATAGGAGAGGGAGAGAGAAGAGAGAAGGGAGGAGGGAGAAGGGAATAGGGAGGGGTTGGGGGGAGAAGAGAGGAGAGGGGGGAGAAGGGAGAAGAGAGGGAGAGAAGGGAGAAGAGAGAAGAGAGAGGGAGAAGAGAGAAGAGAGGAGGGAGGGTGGAGGAGAGAGGAGGGAGAAGGGAATAGGGAGGGGTTGGGGGGAGAAGAGAGGAGAGGGGGGAGAAGGGAGAAGAGAGGGAGAGAAGGGAGAAGGGAGAAGAGAGAAGAGAGAGGGAGAAGAGAGAAGAGAGAGGGAGAAGAGAGAAGAGAGGAGGGAGGGTGGAGGAGAGAGAAGGGAGGGGGAGCAGCCACACTCTGTGAAGTCTCGGGAAGGAGCAGAGAACTGACATCAATCAAGCAAAATGACAGGAAATTGGGTGGATCCGGACTCAAGAGCCAGACCATTGTCGGTATGATGCTGTATGAAAGTCTGTAGCTCCTCCCACAGGTATTTAGCTCAATTTTAACAGAATGGGGGCACTTCTGAGAGGGCTGGAAAGATTATTAGATATCAACAGCTCACATAGAATAGATGTAAGCAAAAAAAAAGAAAAAGGAAACCCATACTTCTCTTTTAACCACTTGCTTACTGGGTACTTAAACCCCTTCCTGCCCAGGCCAATTTTCAGCTTTCAGCACTGTCACACTTTGAATGACAATTGCGCGGTCATGCTGCACTGTACTTAAACTAAATTCTTAACATTTTTTTCACACAAATTGAGCTTTCTTATGGTGGTATTTAATCACCACTGGGGTTTTTATTTTTTGCTTAACAAACAAAAAAAGACAAAAATTTTTGGAAAAAAGAAAGCATGTTTAATAGTTTGTTATAAAATTTTGCAAATGGATAATTTTTTTCCTTCATTGATATTCGCTGATGAGGCTGCACTGATGGGCACAGATAAGACGACACTGATAAGAAGGCACTGGGTGGCACTGGTGGGTGGCACTGAGATGTCACTGATAGGTGGCACTGGTAGGTGATATTGATAGGCAGCACTGGTAATGACACACTGTGGGCACTGATGGGTGGCACTGTGGGCACTGGTAGGTGGCGCTGGTAGGTGAGGCTAGTGGGCACAGAAGCCTCTCCATGATTGGGACTGATGTCCCTCTCGCAGCCGCCGACAATCAGCTTTTTTTTTTTCTCTTCACGCTATCAGCTTGAGGAGAAAAAATAGCCGATTACCGGCTCTGTTTAGGTCACATGATCAGCTGTCATTGGCTGACAGCTGATTACGTGGTAAGGGGTCGGGATCAACCCCTTACTCAGATCTGTGATCAGGCGAGTCTCATAGACTTGCTGATCACAGAGCGTGCCGATCAAGCATGGGAGGACGTCCATGGACACCCTCCCGGCAAATTAAGTCTGCGCTGTAGCGTCTTTCGGCTATAGCACGGACGGCAAGTGGTTAAAGAGGAGCACCAGTCTCCCCCCAAAAAAATACAACAAATACAGTAGCTACTGACTTTTACTATAAGGACACTTACCTGTGTAGGGATCCAGTGATGTCGGCACCATAACCGATTCTTCAATTGGCTTCGGGTGCAGGTGTCAGGCATCTTGGGTAAGGGAAACTAGCAGTGAAGACTTCTGGCTTCCTACTGCGCATGCTCAAGTCAAAGTGGAGCTTCACCCAAATGCACCCTCCACTGCCACATTTGGCACTTTTTGGGGCAGAGCGGGTACCTGGTTTTGACAGGTACCCGCTCCGCCCCAAAAAGTGCCAAATGTGGCAGTGGAGGGTGCATTTGGGTGAAGCTTCACTTTAATAATTAAACCCACATAAAAAATAAAAGTCTATATACAACGACATTTAGAATGTTTAAAGCTCTGTGCTTTATAAACAATTGCCTTTTACTAATAAAAAAGATTTGCTTTTACCTTCTATGATCCTTTCTGGCATCTCAGTGCTATTAATCACTTTCTATCCATATACACTTAAAAGATGCCAACATTGTACAGGTTTTGGTGGACTATATCTACTTAATGTGTGTTAAAATGAACATGAGAAGCCCATGTAACAGGGTGACAACACAGAAGCACAATTGGCAGACAGGGATGGAGAGTTGTCACAGTAGAGCAGAAAATACCTGAACAAAAACCTTCATGACAAGATCACCTGGTATTCTGATGAAAGCTGCAGATTTAAACATATTGAACATGATGTTTGAAATGACATTGACATGTAAATTAGATTTTAAGTTATTGTTGTTCTGTATATAAAGTAAAAAACGCAGATTGAACAATGCAACTTTAACCACTTCAGCCCCGGCAGAATATACCCCCTTCCTGACTAGAGCACTTTTTGTGATATGGCATTGCGTCGCTTTAACTGACAATTGCGCGGCCGTGCGACGTTGCACCTAAACAAAATTGATGTCCTTTTTTTCCCACAAATAGAGCTTTCTTTTGGTGGTATTTGATCACCTCTGCGGTTTTTATTTTTTGCACTATAAACAAAAAAAAGAGGGACAATTTAGAAAAAAAAGCAATTTTTTTACTTTTAAATAGCCCCCAAAAATATATAAAAAAACAAATTTCTTTCTCAGTTTAGGCCGATATGTATTCCTCTACATATTTTTTGTTAAAAAAAAAAAAAAAATTGCAATAAGCGTATATTGATTGGTTTGCGCAAAAGTTATAGCGTCTACAAAATAGGGGATAGATTAATGGCATTTTTATTATTCTTTTTTTTTTAATTAGTAATGGCAGCGATCTGCGATTTTTATCGTGACTGCGAAATTATGGCGGACAAATCGGACACTTTTGACACTATTTTGGGACCAATGTCATTTATATAGCGATCAGTGCTATAAAAATGCACTGATTACTGTATAAATGACACTGGCAGGGAAGGGGTTTACCACTTCAGCCCCGGAAGAATTTACCCCCTTCCTGACCAGAGCACTTTTTGCGATTCGGCACTGCGTCGCTTTAACTGACAATTGCGCGGCCGTGCAACGTGGCTCCCAAACAAAATTGACGTCCTTTTTTTCCCACAAATAGAGCTTTCTTTTGGTGGTATTTGATCACCCCTGCGGTTTTTATTTTTTGCGCTATAAAAATAGAGCGACAATTTTGAAAAAAACGCAATATTTTTTACATTTTGCTATAATAAATATCCCACAAGAATATATAAAAAAAAACTATTTTTTTTTTCTCAGTTTAGGCCAATACGTATTCTTCTATATATTTTTGGTAAAAAAAAAATCGCAATAAGCGATTATTGATCGGTTTGCGCAAAAGATATAGCGTTTACAAAATAGGAGATAGTTTTATGGCATTTTTATTATTATTATTTTTTTTTTAAATGGCGGCGATCAGCGATTTTTATGGCGGACACATCGGACATTTTTGACACATTTTTGGGACCATTGGCATTAATACAGCGATCAATGCTAAAAAATTGCATTGATCGCTGTAAAAATGTCACTGGCAGTGAAGGGGTTAACCACTAGGTGGCAGTGTAGGGGTTAAGTGTGTCCTAGGGGCGTGTTTCTAACTGTGGGGGGGGTGTGACTATGTGTGACAGTTCACTGATCGCTGCTCCGATGACAGGGAGCAGAGATCGAGTGACACTGTCACTAGGCAGAAGGGGAAGATGCTGTTTACATCGGCATCTCCCCGTTCTTCCTCCCGGTGAGGTGATCGCGGGTATCCCCACGGCGATCGAGTCCGCGGGACCCGCGACCCGACTCACGGAGCTTGCCGCGCGCGCGCCCGCTGGCCGCCTCTTAAAGGGTAACGTACAGGTACGTGATTCTGCCTGTACGTGCCCTTCTGCCGACGTATATCGTCGTGAGGCGGTCGGCAAGCGGTTAAACACTAGGGGGCGATCAAGAGGTTAAGTGTGTCCTAGGGAGTGATTCTAACTGTTTGAGGGGATGGGCTACCACTGACATGACAGCGATCACTGCTCCCGATGACAGGGAACAGTAGATCCCTGTCATGTCACTAGGCAGAACAGAGAAATGCCTTGTTTACAAAGGCATCCCCCTGTTCTGCTGCTCCATGACACAACCGTGGGACCTTGGCGGACATTGAGTCCGCGGGACCCGCGGGTATTGTCACAGAGTACGCAGCGGGCGAGCGCCCACAATGCCGCGTCTTAAAGGGGACGTACAGTTACGCCGATTTGCACAGCCGTGCCTGTGTGCCGACGTATATCGTCGAGCACTGGTCGGCAAGTGGTTAAAAATATATCCTGGCTGCATAAAATCAGGACGCTATGACATGAAGCAGTCATATTATTGAGTTTTCATGTACTGTAGCAGCAGACACAAAGACTGGTGACATAACATTACTGAGTGGGATAACGTAATTACCTTGTTGCTTAACCACTAGCTGCCCGCCCATTGTCACATAACGGTGGGACGAGGCAGCTCTCGTTCTGGGCGGACGTCATATGACATGATCGCCTTCCCGAGTCACTAGGGGGCGCGCGCCGTGTCACTGGGGACCCGATGCGCGTGCCCAGCGGCCGCGATGTCCGCCGGGCACCCGCGATTGCCCAGTAATTGAGCAGGACCGTGGATCTGTGTGTGTAAACACACAGATCCACGTCCTGTGAGAGGAGAGGAGACCGATGGTGTGTCCCTTGTACATAGGGACAATGATCGGTCACCTCCCCCAGTCTCTCCCCTTCCCCCACAGTTAGAATCACCTCCCTAGGACACACATTAACCCCTCGATCACCCCCTAGTGTTAACTCCTTCCCTGCCAGTCACATTTACACAGTAATCAATGCATTTTTATAGCACGGATCGCTGTATAAATGTGAATGGTCCAAAAAATGTGTCAAAAGTGTCCGATATGTCTGCCTCAATATCCCAGTCAGAATAAAAATCGCAGATCGTCGCCATGACTAGTAAAAAAATAAATAATAAAAATGCTATAAACCTATCCCCTATTTTGTAGACGCTATAACTTTTGCGCAAACCAATCAATATGCGCTTATTGCGATTTTTTTTACCAAAAATATGTAGAAGAATACACATCGGCCTAAACTGAGGAAAAAATTTGTTTAAAAAATAAAAATAAAAATTGGATATTTATTATAGCAAAAAGTAAAAAATATTGTGTTTTTTCAAACTTGTCACTCTTTTTTTGTTTATAGCGCAATAAATAAAAACCGCAGAGGTGATCAAATACCACCAAAAGAAAGCTCTATTTGTGGGGAAAACATGATAAAAATTTCATAAGGGTGCAGTGTTGCATGACCGCGCAATTGTCATTAAAAGTGCGACAGCGCTGAAAGCTGAAAAATGGCCTGGGCAGGAAGGGGGTGAAAGTGCCTGGTATTGACGTGGTTAAATACTGTTGATATTACAAAAGCTTGTAAGCTATGCTATAGAATTTAGGAAGACTCTGTCGCCAGACCATTCATTTCAACAACAATGTTCCCATAAGATTATAAGTGTATTTAACATATTGTATATATGTTATTTACCTGTAAAAAGCCTCCCTTGTAGAGACATCCAAAATCACTAAGAGCTACTGGGTGCCGCCATCTTGGATGTGACATTAGCAGACTCAGAGCTAACACTCTATAACAGTGGTCAACTTAAGTTATAGAGTGTGGCCCTTGAGACCCGCAGAGGTCAGACAATAACAGCTGGTTTTCATGCATTAATGTGGATTGCATTGAGTTAGGCAGCTAAATATAAACAAATGGGCTGGAAGGCACCTCGACGCCCAAACCTTTCGGCCCTGCTGTATGCAAAAAAAAAAAAGAGGCTGTCTGCTGAGATGTACACCTAATATAAACTATGAACATGTCAAAACTGGAAAGAGCATCCAGAGAATTGCTGGCCTCGTGGTACAAACTATTAGGCATAATAAATAAGAAAATCAATAAAGCATTTGACACTTTTCTTGTGTTATGGCCATATCAGTCCTGCACCAAATCATCAAAGATTTGCAACAGTTTTCTTACAATTTCCAACAGATGTGACAAATACGGGTAGTTTTTTTAAGTGTCACAAGTTGATTTGAGCGCACAAAATCTGGTGCAGCTGTGCATGGTAGCCAATCAGCTTCTAACTTCAGCTTGTTCAATTAAGCTTTGCCAACAAAACCTGGAAGCTAATTGGTTCCTATGCACCAGACTCTCCAGTCTCAGGCTCTATTCACACTAATGTGTTTTTTGATGCATTTTGCAGAAATGCATGGGAATTTTTTAACATGGGTTCCTATGGAACATGTTCACATCAATGCATTTTTGTACCTCTGCGTTTTTGGAAAGGGTCGGGGACTTTTTTCATGCAAAATGCAGCGTTTTGGATGTAATAGAATTCAATGGACCTGCATCCAAAACGAAAGTACTGCGTTTTGCGTTTTTGTTTTCTTTTTTTTTTTTTTTTTTACACTGTATACAGTATTAAAAAAACGACTGTAAAAAAAAAAATGCGGCAAAAACGCATGTTCAAAAACGCGGAAGGCACCGCAAAAAGCACTGCAGAAACGCTCAAAAGCAACATGCATAGATGTGAATCGAGCCTTAAGCAGGCCATACACAGTAGAATTTCGAACAAATTTTCTTTTCAAAATCAGAAAGTTCATTTTTTTGTGATCCGATGATGCCACCATTGATTTTCGAAAATTCGGCCGACCAAGCCTTCAATTCCACTGCATGTTGCTACAGAAACAAATTTTCTTGGCTGGGAATCTTCTTTACTCTCCGTAAATGTTCTTTTCTTATTACATTTCTCGCACGATTCTCCCATCATTGATTAGAAAATCGTTCGTTTTTCTAAAAATTTCCAACATGTCCGATTCCTCAAATTTGATTTCCGCACGAAAATCGGTCATTGTTGCAGCCCACTAATGATGCAAAATTCATACGAAAATTCTTTCATACGATTTTCAAAAGAAAATTCTTACGAAATTCGAACCGTGTATGGCCGGCATTAGGCTGGCCATACATGGGTCGAATTCCGAAAGAATTTTCTTTTAAAAATCAGAAAATTTGTGCGTTTTGTAATCTGATGGTGCCACCATTGATTTTGAAATTTTAGCCAACCAAGCCTTCAATTTCTTTCAAGTTGCTACAAAAAAGAATTTTCGTGGCTGGGAATCTTCTTTTCTTTCCGGGAATTTTCTTTTCCTGCACATAAGCATTTTTTTCGATTACATTTCTCGCACGATTCTCCCATCATTGATTAGAAAATTGTTTGTTTTTCAAAAAATTTCCAACATGTCCGATTAATCAACTTTGATTGCCGCACAAAAACCGGCTGTTGCTGCAGCCCACTAATGGTGCGAAATACGAACGAAAATTCTTAGATAAGATTTTCAAAAGAAAATTCTTTCGAAATTCGACCCATGTATGGCCAGTAAACTCCCCCTCAGTGTGGCGTGAACGGGTCACACAAAAAACAATTGTTTTTTATGTGTTCTAGCAGTGACCTGCATATATCTATATATGCGTATCTTTATATATACACCTGCATATTACACCTTTTGTACCACCAACCCCTCCCTTTAGAATTTAAGCTCTACGAGCAGGGCCCTCCTGTCCCTTCTGTATTGAACTGTACTGTAATTTGTGCTGTCCCCCCCCTCTACATTGTAAAGCGCTGCGTAAACTGTTGGTGCTATATAAATCCTGTATAATAATAATATCCACTGTGAAAAAATACAGGGCACCGCAAATAGTGTGAACGAAAAGATAATGCAGAGTTTCAGAAAGGAGAAAGCCCTGCGAGTAATAAGGCCTGATTCACACTTTAACATTTTTACTGCTTTTTGCAGATTTGCACTACAGAACGTGTTCCATAGGAAAACCATGTTAAATGGACTGTAGTGCAAATCTGCAAAAAGCACAAAAAAATGCATACCCTGTTTCCCCGAAAATAAGACCTAACGTGATTGTCAGTGATGGCTGCAATATAAGCCCCCCCCCCCCCCCCAAATAAGCCCTAGTTAAAGTCATTTTAGGGCTTATTTTCAGGGTAGGGCTTATTTTTGGGGAAACAGGGTAGGGCTTATTTGGGGGGAAGCCATCACTGACAATCACGCTAGGTCTTATTTTTGGGGAAACAGGCTGGATTCACACCTATGCATTTTTTGTGCTTTTTGCATTTTTCAGATTTGCACTACAGATCGTGTTCCATAGGAAACAATGTTAAATGGGCTGTATTGCAAATCTGCAAAATGCAAAAAGCACTAACACTGCGTAGGTGTGAATCCAGCCTAATACTATGCAACAGGTACGAGAGGTACACCCAGCAGGGTGAGAGGTACACCCAATTACAAACATGCACTAGAGGAGAAGCAGCCAGTGCAGTGCTGGGCTCCTGGTGCGCAATATTAATAGATGGCATGCTTTTAAGAATAAAATTATCCTGCAGGTAATAACACCATGCAATAGAGGCTGGCTAGGGAGATATAAAACATGAATATTTTGAAGTTAGAAGAAAGCAGTGCAGTATTACTGGTGCAAAGTATTAAAAATAGGAATTGATTTTTATGAAGGAGAAAGCCCTGCAGGTTATCAAACCAATGGAAAAAAAAAAAAAAAAAAGATACGGTTAGTTAAGATGTTCAATATAAACTATAAAGCATGCACATCCCTAGGGCAGTGGTTCTCAACTTCAGTTCTCAAGTACCCCCAACAGGCCATGTTTTAGGAATTTCTCTTAGATAAAATAGCTGTCCAAAGTACCAAGCCATTGACTCTGATTTAAAGAACCTGTGCAAGATAAAGGGAAAAAAAGTGCAAACATGGCCTGTTGGAGGTACTTGAGGACTGGGGTTGAGGACCACTGCCCTAGGCTGTGAGGAGCAGCCGCCGTCGCCTTTGCAGTTCTGGGCTCCTGATGCAAAATATTAAACATACTTCATCGTTTTAGAAAAAAGAAAGCCCTGCAGGTAATAACTCCATCCATATACAACAAAAAAAAAGATTGGCCATGCGCTGTACAGCCAACATAAAGCATGCACACCTCTGGAAGGAGTAGCGGTAGCCAATGAAGAGCTGGGCCCAGCATGCAACAGAGACTGTCTGGAGAGAGGTAGAGCTCATATAAAGCATGCACATTCCTCGGCTGGAGGTAGCAAGCAGTGCAGTGCTGGAGCAAAATAATAACATAATGCACTGTTTTAGGAAGGAACATTTACTGCAGGTTATTAACACCATGCAACAGAAAAGAGAGGCTGGCTGTTTTATATATATATATATATATATATATATATATATATATATATATATATATATATATATATATATATATATATATATGTATATAAAACATGCAAATCCTTAGGCTGCAAGAACAGCAGCCATTAAAGTGATGAGCTTCTTGTACAAAATGGGTTCTGTGTGGTGAGATATACATCCAATACAAAAGCATGCACAGCCCTAAATTGGGAGTACTGGGCACCTGGTGCAAAGGAAGGAGAAATCCCCCCAGGTTCTCTGTGGTGTGATGCACACCTGATAAAAAGCATGCACAGTCCTAAACAGAGGAAGCAGCAGCAAGTGCAGCACTGGGCTTCTGGTGCAAAATATTAAACCTCATTTTAGGAAGGTGGAAGCCCCCTCAGGTTCTGTGTGGTGAAATGTACATCCATTATAAAGCATGCACACCCCTAAACAAGGAGCTGTGCAGTGCTGGGCTTCAGGTGCAAAATATTAAACAGAATGTATACATTTAGGCTGAATTCACACTGGCATTAAGGCTACTTTCACACAGAGGCGCTTTACAGGCGCTATTGCTCTAAAAATAGCGCCCGAGTGCTTTCACACTGGAGTGGTGCGCTGGCAGGACGCTAAAAAAAGTCCCGCAAGCAGCATCTTTGAGGCGCTTTAGGAGCACACCGCTTTGCGGGCGTTTTTCACAGTTTTTCATCCGATAGCGGGGCTTAAAAGCGGCCCGCTAGCGGCCGAAAAGCGATGCTAAATCTATGGTAAAGCGCCGCTTTTAGCGGCACTTTACCGCCAACGCCGCAGCGTGAAAGTGCCCTAAGAGCAGGCGTTTGAGAGGCGTTAAAAAGGCGCCATCAACGCCTATGCACAAGATACGTTCATTTACTGTAATGAAATAGGCATTCGTGGAGCAGTTTTAACGCTCGTCAAACGCTTCAAAACAAAATAATGCGTTTGGGAAGCATTTTTAACTCCTCATTAATGCTTGTAAAACGCCTGTCTAATGCCCATGCTAAGACTGCTTTCACACTGGGGCGGGTGGCATTGACGGTAAAACGCCGCTAGTTTTAGCGGTGCTTTACTGTCATTTTAGCGGCGCTATTCGGCCGCTAGCAGGGTGCTTTTAACCCCCGCTAGCGGCCGAATAAAGGGTTAGATGCGCCCCAGGTAGCGCCGCTGCCGAGGAGCTTTGCAGGCAGCGGTGCCCATTCATTTCAATGGGGAGGAGCGGTGTATACACCGCTCCTTTACCGCCCCAAAGATGCTGCTTGTAGGACATTTTTTAACGTCCTGCCAGCGCAGCGCCCCAGTGTGAAAGCACTGCAGGGGAGGTGTTTTTCAGGCGCTATTTTTAGCCCAAAAGTGCCTGAAAAACGCCCCAGTCTTAAAGGGGTCTTAAGCTCATTGATGCCTGTCTAACGCCCATACTTTTGTTGAGCGTTAGAAATTTAGTCAAGTGTGAACAAGCCCTTAGTGCCGGTTCACACAGGGGCGACTTGTCAGGCGACCTAGCCGCCTGACAAGTCGCCTCCCGTTCTGTACTATGGAACCGTTCTAATAGGAGCGATGCAAGTCGCTCCGACTTAGAAAAAGGTTCCTGTAGTACTTTGGGGGCGACTTGCATAGACTTCTATACAGAAGTCGTTTTGCAAGTCGCCGTGGAAGTCGTGTGCAGGTCGCCTCGGTGAGGCGACCTGCAAGTTGTGCCGCCCCTGTGTGAACCGGGGCTTAGGGAGGCGAAAGCCCCTTAGGTTCACTGTGGTGAGATATCTAATATAAGTGCAGCACTGGGTATCTGGTGCAAAATATTAAAACATAATGTTAGGAAGGAGAAAGCCCCCTCAGGTCCTGTGTGGTGAGATGTATATCTACTATAAAGCATGCACAGCTCCAAGCTGTTAGGGCAGCAGCCAATTAAGTATTTGGCACCCGGTGTGCAATTTTAAACAATTTAAGAAAGAAGAAAGCCCTCAGGTTACTGTGCGGTGAGATATACATCTACGTGCACTATATAGGTGCAGTGTTGGGCACCTGGTACAACATTTAAGGGCCCATTCACACCAGAACATGGTGCAGGAAACCGCTATTGCCAGCATCAATGTATTGTTGTGTCAACAACACCCCAAATGCAGTTTGCAAAGTGTTTGCCTGCACCGGATCACATAGTGCCACAGTACCGTGCAATCCCATTGCAGGGCGTTTTTTTTTTTAAAGTAGTGCATGCGTTTTTCAGCCCATATCAGTGTGATTTGGCCCTTAAACATAATATTGGGAAGGAGAAAGCCCCTCAGGTTCTGTGTGCTGAGACTATATCTAATATAATTGTAGTATACTGTATCAGTGCAGTGCTGGACACCTGGTGCAATATTGTGAAGCAGAAAGCCCCCCCGGGTCCTGTGTGCTGAGATGTACATCTAATATAAAGCATTCACAGCTTGAAGCTGGAAGGGCAGCAGCCAATGAAGTACTGGGCACCCGGTGCAAAATATGAACCATAATATTGGAAAGGAGATGCTCCCTCAGTTTGTGTGTTTGGTAAGACAAGTGCAATATATAGGTGCCGTGCTGGGCACCCGATGCAACATAATGCACAATAAGGATGAGCTCAGGCGTGTCGCAAACAGCACGTGCAGAACCCGCCAGGAAGTCGGCACTGCGGAGCACTAATCACAAGCAGTGAGACATTTCCCGATGTGCGGCTGCAGAGATCGGGAAATGTCTCACTGGCTGTGATTAGCGCTGTGCAGTGCCGACTTCCTGGCGGGTTCTGCACGTGCTGTTTGCGACACGCCTGAGCTAATCCTTAAATGCATAATACTGGGAGGGAGAAAGCCCCTTATGTTGTGTGTGTGTGTGAGGTGAGACAAGTGCAATATATAGGTGCATAATATTGGGAGGGAGAAAGCCCCTTATGTTGTGTGCGTGAGGTGAGACAAGTGCAATATATAGGTGCAGTATAATGCAGAATATTGGGAAGGAGAAAGCCCCTTATGATGTGTGTGTGTGAGGTGAGACAAGTGCAATATATAGGTGCAGTATAATGCATAATATTGGGAAGGAGAAAGCCCCTTATGTTGTGTGTGTGAGGTGAGACAAGTGCAATATATAGGTGCAGTATTGGGAGGGAGAAAGCCCCTTATGTTGTGTGTGAGGTGAGACAAGTGCAATATATAGGTGCAGTATAATGCATATTATTGGTAAGGAGAAAGCCCCTTGTGTTGTATGTATGAGGGGAGACAAGTGCAATATATTGGTGCAGTGCTGGGCACCTTGTGAAACAATGCATAATATGAGGAAGGAGAAAGCCCCTCAGGCTGTGTGTAGTGAGATATACATGATGCACAGCCTGCAGTTGGGAGCAGGCAGTGCAGTGTTGGGCTTGTGGTGTAACATATTACATATACTGTTAGGAAGGAGAAGCCTGTGTGAGATGCACAGCTCTGTGAGGAGCAGCTTGTGTGCAATGAGTGCATTTCTGATGTAACAATGTATAGAGACAATGATCTCACACACATCTATAGGCCGCCTCTCCCCTCCTCCTCCTCCTCCTGCTCTCAGGCTGTGTGGCCAGCAGCACACACACACACCATGGGCAGCCTGTATAATGGAGCAGCCTCCCATCTGCCTGCCCCCCACTCCTCTCCTCTCTCTTAGCCCTTTGAAGAGCTGCACGGCCGGCTGCCCCTGTGAGCCGGAAACCTATTGGGCGATAAGCAGCAGGCGGCTCACATTTCCCAGTGAAGGAGGAGGAAGGGGGGGGGTGAGGAGGAGGCAGGAGGCATTTTGGCGCGAAACAAGTTGCGCCTCCCAAGTAGGATGGCTGATGAAGCAAAGAGGAGGGGGGAGGTGGGGTGAAATTGGGTCTTGTCTCTTCTCCCTGTCTCTCTCTCTCTATCCGCCTCCCTTTCTCCCGGGTGTGTCATTTTTTTTTTTTTTTTTTTTTACTTAATAATATCCAGCAGCTTGGAAGTGCATGCAGTGACAGTGTGCAGAGTGCAGGGAGAGGAGGGAGTGCTGCACAGCCAGGGACACACACAGGTAAGCAGCCTCTACATTGCCTGGCATTGCTGCACTTGTCTTCCAGCATGCCCTGTCCTCCTCCTGCCAATGCCTGCACTTAGTCATTGCTTGGAGACAGTGGTTACCCATAGCAACAGGCATGCACAGCTCCAGAGGCAGGATGCTGTTGCTAGGGGTTACCACCCTGGCACATCATCACCTCTGCTTGTCACACCTTGTAGGCTGTCAGAAGGGGAGCAGCTATGGGTTGATCTAGCAGATCCCCGATATTAAAGATCTGGGATCATTTTGCAATATATATATATATATATATATATATCACACACACAATTTTTTTTTTTTTTAAATGCATGCATTTTTTGTGATTTTTGTTCCCTTGTAGCGTCTGCTGTCAGGGCTGCCAGCTGGTACACCATGGGCACAGCTCCACCTAGAACTAGTGTCTTGTCTTTCTAGAGAGTGCATGCCATTATTCTAATCGGGGCAGCAGGAGGGGGGCTTGCAAAAGTGATTAACGTCAAGAGATGTGATCTGTCTAAATGACATAACTGAGTGTGTTTGGTACACAGACCTATAGATGCCACCCAGGAGCGGTCTGTACGGGGTTTTTTTTTTTTTTTTTTGCATCTTTATCCATTCAGCAGGCACAGTGCAGTGAGATCAGTCTGTGTGGGTGTTGCTAGCGAATGGTGCAGAGCCCTGTTTCCAGGAGCAGAGCCCCCTGTGCATCCTTTTCGTTGCATCTCCCCACCCCCTTCCCCCCCCCCCCCAAAAAAAACTGCATGGACCATTGGCAGTTTCATCCTATTGCTGTTCACCTGGATCTGAGTGTTTGTATCCTAGTCGTGACTGGAGTCTGTCTCTCTCTCTTGCAGATAGTGGCTGGCTGGGTCTTTGGATAAGCCGTCTCTGGTCGTTTTCTTGGTTAGCCAGGAGGAGCTGAAAGATGCCCGGGGTGGTGAGCAAGAACCCCGACCTGGAGTTTGACTCCCTGCAGCCTTGTTTCTACCCAGACGAGGATGACTTTTATCTGTGCGGACCGGACTGTGCTCCCCCAGGAGAAGACATCTGGAAGAAGTTTGAGCTGCTCCCCACTCCTCCTCTCTCCCCTAGTCGAGCTGGGTTGCAGAGTGACCCGTTGTCTCCTGGACAGGGGCCCTTGCTTGAGTATGGCTTACCAGGGGACGGGGATGCCTTGGATTGGGCGTCGGAGTTCTTGCTGCTGCCCCCCGAAGCAGACTTGCTAGGGGGTTCGGGCTGGGGTTTGCCGCAGAGCAACGAGCTGGGTTTGTCCCCTTGCAACCTCAAGTCCATCATCATTCAGGACTGCATGTGGAGTGGCTTTTCTGCCAGGGAGAAGCTGGAGAGGGCTGTCAACGAGAAGCTCGGGAAGGCTACCGGGATTGTAGAATCTGGAACCCCCAATCAGACTGGCACCCCTACTGCCAGCAACCTACTGGTGCAAGGAGAGGATTTGAACAACCCTGCTTCTCACTGTGTGGACCCGGCGGTGGTTTTCCCCTTCCCAGTCAATAAAGGAGAGAGCTGCAGAAATGCCCAGGCTGCTACACCCATCAGTGCCGTATCCTCAGCCACTGTGCCATCTTCTTTACCCACCAGGAGCTGCGCCCAGCCGTGTCAAAACAGCACCAGCTCTGGAGATGAGAGCCACAGTGAGTCTGGTAAGTAGACTATGTGTGCTGCTGGTACTCTGTAGTAGTATGCACATAACAGACAATGAGGTACCTTCATGTACATTGTACTATATATGATGTAGTAATAAAAAAAAAAAAAAATTATATATATATATATATATATATATATATATATATATATATATATATATATATATATATATATATAAATTATACAAAACAATTATGAGTAGGGTTGTATTATATGTTGAAAGTTCTACATATTATATAATAATGCAACCAGCAGTGCAGCAACCTCTAGAAACCGGTCCAAACTTTGCTTTCTTCAGCATGGACGTGGAGTGTACTTGGCACATCTCTGATTGCCTGCTATGGTTTTCTGCACGGTAGCACTATCCTTAAAATGTTTGGAGTAATCCCAGAAGGCCTTTTAGGTATTCCAGGAGAATACCAATCAATTCACCAATCATTGGCATTGCCACTTCTCACCCAAGACCTAAGTATACATAGGCCCTGCATTGGCATGAAGTGCACTTGGCACATCTGCCTGCTATGGGTTTCTGCAAAGCTCTGTGCTTAAAATGTTTGGACTAAGTTCCATTTTAGGTGTTCCACTGAAGGTCACCAACCATTGGCATTGCCACTTCTCACCCAGGATCTATGTATGCATAGGTCCTACATGGACATGGAGTGTACTTGGCACATCTCTGATTGCCTACTGTGGGTTTCTGCACAGTACCATCCTTAAAATGTATTTTGATTAAGCCCAGAAGCCCTTTTTAGATGTTCCACAGAAGGTCGCCAAATGTTGGCATTTCCACTTCTCATTCAGGACCTATGTATGCATAGCTCCTACATGGAATGTACTTGACATCTTTGATTGCTTGTTATGGGTTTCTGCACAGAACCATCTTTTAAAATGTTTGGAATAAGCCCCAAAGCCCTTTCTATGTGTCCGACAGAAGGTCACAGACGGTTGGCATTGGCACTTCTCACCCAGGACCTAAGCACTTTGAGTTTGTGGGTGTGTTGAACAGAGTAAAATAAAATGAGTCACTCTAAGCTTCATCTGTAGAAAGTCTTGATATCAAGTTATTACTTGTAGGCAATGCCTAGCTTGTTGTGTCTTTTTATCCCCTGAAATAATGGGTGCTATAATTTTACAATGAAGGTTTAGTGTGTTTGTATTATTTACGTCAATCATTTTGTTTTCAACATAATCTCCCTTTGTGCTGCTCGGTGATTAGTTGTAGTTCTTCTGAAGGACCTCAGGGCTGACTCTTCAATCTTTTGCTGACCCTTTGATGGGTTTTGATGCTCTATGAGCTAAAAATCTCTTCTGCATAGAATCAGGTTTGAATAGTAGGAAGGTAGCTCTTGTTTGTTTGGAAGTAAGATGCATTCAGCAAGCATATTCAAGGTTAGAAGCAAGATTTACTCAGGTCAAGGGCAGGCAGTGCTCTCTGCAATATTCATTAGCTGTAACAGTAAGCAGCGGACTGAAAAAAAAAATGTTCGTTTTATTAGAATAGAAGCTCTTGAAAGCGCTGACACGGTAACTCCAGCTCACAAAGTCCTTTTCTCTTTTGACCTCACTCATACAACAGGCATAGCGCAGGCCACTCAATCAGCCGCCCATTGAGCTGGGAGGCCAGCAGATGGCGGTGTTTTTTTGCTTTTAATTCTGAAAGGGTTCATTGAATTAAGAGAGACCTTTTTTAGGCAGCTGAAGCAGCAGACGGGGTTTTCTGTATATCTAAAAGGTAATCCTATCATGTTAGTTACTAGTAACAGATGCCTGGCAACTTAAAGAGCAGCTTCTCAGGCAGAATTACAGCGCCATGTTGCCAGCAAGCCCCTCAGTCTACCCTTTATCCCACTGCCCTACTAATTAGGATATAGCCACTCCAAGGTTTTCCTTTCCTCTTTTATTAGACCTCCTCTTTTATATTTGCTTTTTATTTACGTTTATTTATTTATTTTTTTTTTTTACAAAGGTAAATCGCTTCTGCTTGCAGGGTTTGTGTTGTTATATAGCCAGCTACCATAATCTTATTCTAATAAAACAGCCTTTCTCATCCAGGGTTCCTCCAAAGGTTGCTAGCGGTTCCTCCGCATTGAACAGTTTCTGCCTCTTAGATAAGTAACCACTGATGCCAATGATCTTTTAAGCTATTTGTAAGAAGGGGGATCCTTCCCACTGACCATTAAGGTAAGGGGCACTCTTCCCACTGACCAGCAATATAAGGGGGCATTCTTTCCAGTGAACACCAATGTAAAGGGGGTATTCCCCCCCAATGACCACCAGTGTAAGGGGGATGTGCCTCCCTCGGGCCACCAGTGTAAGGGGGACGTGCCTCCCTCGGGCCACCAGTGTAAGGGGGACGTGCCTCCCTCGGGCCACCAGTGTAAGGGGGACGTGCCTCCCTCGGGCCACCAGTGTAAGGGGGACGTGCCTCCCTCGGGCCACCAGTGTAAGGGGGGCGTGCCTCCCTCGGGCCAGCAATGTAAAGGGGGCGTGCCTCCCTCGGGCCAGCAATGTAAAGGGGGCGTGCCTCCCTCGGGCCAGCAATGTAAAGGGGGCGTGCCTCCCTCGGGCCAGCAATGTAAAGGGGGCGTGCCTCCCTCGGGCCAGTAATGTAAAGGGGGCGTGCCTCCCTCGGGCCAGCAATGTAAAGAGGGGGCGTGCCTCCCTCGGACCGGCAATGTAAAGAGGGGGCGTGCCTCCCTCGGACCGGCAATGTAAAGAGGGGGCGTGCCTCTCTCGGACTGGCAATGTAAAGAGGGGGCGTGCCTCTCTCTCTCTGGCCGGCAATGTAAAGAGGGGGCGTGCCTCTCTCTCTGGCCAGCAATGAAAAGAGGGGGCGTGCCTCTCTCTCTCTGGCCAGCAATGTAAAGAGGGGGCGTGCCTCCCTCGGACCGGCAATGTAAAGGGGGCGTGCCTCCCTCGGGCCGGCAATGTAAAGAGGGGGCGTGCCTCCCTCGGGCCGGCAATGTAAAGAGGGGGCGTGCCTCCCTCGGGCCGGCAATGTAAAGAGGGGGCGTGCCTCCCTTGGACCGGCAATGTAAAGAGGGGGCGTGCCTCTCTCTCTGGCCAGCAATGTAAAGAGGGGGCGTGCCTCTCTGTCTCTGGCCAGCAATGTAAAGAGGGGGCGTGCCTCCCTGTCTCTGGCCAGCAATGTAAAGAGGGGGCGTGCCTCTCTGTCTCTGGCCAGCAATGTAAAGAGGGGGCGTGCCTCTCTGTCTCTGGCCAGCAATGTAAAGAGGGGGCGTGCCTCTCTGTCTCTGGCCAGCAATGTAAAGAGGGGGCGTGCCTCTCTGTCTCTGGCCAGCAATGTAAAGAGGGGGCGTGCCTCTCTGTCTCTGGCCAGCAATGTAAAGAGGGGGCGTGCCTCTCTGTCTCTGGCCAGCAATGTAAAGAGGGGGCGTGCCTCTCTGTCTCTGGCCAGCAATGTAAAGGGGGGGCGTGCCTCTCTCGCTGGCCAGCAATGTAAAGGGGGGGCGTGCCTCTCTCGCTGGCCAGCAATGTAAAGGGGCGTGCCTCTCGCTGGCCAGCAATGTAAAGGGGCGTGCCTCTCTCGCTGGCCAGCAATGTAAAGGGGCGTGCCTCTCTCGCTGGCCAGCAATGTAAAGGGGCGTGCCTCTCTCGCTGGCCAGCAATGTAAAGGGGCGTGCCTCTCTCGCTGGCCAGCAATGTAAAGGGGCGTGCCTCTCTCGCTGGCCAGCAATGTAGAGGGGCGTGCCTCTCTCGCTGGCCAGCAATGTAGAGGGGCGTGCCTCTCTCGCTGGCCAGCAATGTAGAGGGGCGTGCCTCTCTCGCTGGCCAGCAATGTAGAGGGGCGTGCCTCTCTCGCTGGCCAGCAATGTAGAGGGGCGTGCCTCTCTCGCTGGCCAGCAATGTAGAGGGGCGTGCCTCCCTCTGGCCACCAGTGTAAAGGGGTGTGCTCCATCACCCTAATAATTAGGCTGTAGATCTAGTCTGTATTATCAGGGTTTCCTATCTGTTAAAACCTTGCTTTGCTGAGGATCATGTGAGGATCATGTATGGACAGTAATCTTAGCTCCTGTGTTTGACCATTTCTCATTTGCATGTGGTAGCCACAACCATTTAAAAGCAAAGGCTTAGATTGCTTTCTCTCTGCAGATCTAGGAAGGCAAGCCTGTTAATTGGCCACACTTGGTGATTTCAGTTCTCATTGTAAATCGGTATTCTGCATTCTGTTGTAAGTTACTATGTTATTGGGGCAATAAAAAAAAAAAAAAAAAAGCCTTTAGTGACTGTATGTGTGAACACTATAGCTTGTGGCTATAGGTAACCTTTTTAAGAATGTTTTTTGCATTACACCTTGGGGAAGGGGGAGTTATAGCACCAACAGGAGACTGGTTTTGTGTTTAGTGCACCGCGAATGAACGCAGTTTTGGGGCAGCAGAGCATTAGAACGGCAATCAGGACACTTGTGTAGCCTACTGTCATACCCCACTGATGCCATTGCACAGCACTGAGGTGCCCAATTATGCTGTTTAAGCAATCTGTTCCTGTAGTATTCAGTATATAAAAATGCATGTGAAACTCCCCTAGGTGTGAACCCTCCCTATGTGAACTTGCTAATGGGAGGATCTTTGAACATTAACCTTCCTACCTATGTAGAGAGGAGGGGCTTCCAGAAGCTCCTAAGCCAGAGGGCGTTTTAAGTACATCATCTTGGATTCAGCTTGCGCATATTTTCATCCAGAATTACAACTTGAGTCTGACGTGGTGCCAATATGACTACAGAAATTACTAAGATCTTTGTATTTATTAGATATAATAAACCAATGGTAGTTTGCTACAAATATGATAATGTGTGTTCGTTTTTGATCTATTATATAGCTATGCTCAGTAGAGTTATGGTTTCCAGATATCCTTCATCTTTCACATCTAATGTCATCTGTGTCTCTAGACAATTATGAAATCTCTTCTATACTGTGGATGTTGGAATTGAAGAATACCAAGCTAGAAGATAAGCTGGGCTTTTCTAGTTTTAAGCCCGGCACAGATACTGACTCACAACTGTTGGCAATATATAGCTAGTAATGATCGCAGTTACAGCAAATTGCTGTGTAATTAATAAGCAGGAGTTTTTTTCACTGCTACGTTCCATCAGCAAATCTAGTGAATCTGATCCTTTTCAGCAAAACACAACTTTATTTTCTTCAACATGTATGTGTAGATTTGTCTAATCAGTGGAGAATCACAACCGTCATTAATTTGACTCCTCAGGATTTAACAAATGTACATGATTACTGCTAAATAGGATCTGCTTTCAGAAGCTTAGAATAATAAACAATAAAAATGAAAAATGGCAGTTAGCTAGAATTGATCGGAATAGACCAAATTCTGGATCAATTTGTCTACTTGCTGACTTCTTACAGAGAGTAAATAGGGTTGAATTACTAAAACTGGAAAGTGCAAAATCTGGTGCAAAACCAGCTTCCAGTGTGGTGTGCCTTTTTTTCAAAGCTTACGTGAACAAGCTGAAGTTAGAAGCTGATTGTCTACTATGCACAGCTGCACCAGATTTTGCACTCTCCAGTTTTAGTAAATCAACCCCCATGTGTTGAGTCTAGCAGCGCTTGGCACTCTTTGTTTCTACAAGGTCCACACAGCATAACCACATTAGGGTGTTAGGAGAACTGCAATCCTTTCTTTGAAAACAAACTTACTTTGTTGGTGTCCCCAGGCCTCTAACAGCCTTCCACACATACAGGGATTTAGTCTAAGCTCCTGTGTGTCTCTTTCATGTTTGTTTCTTGACAGCTCCGAGGAAGCACTTCCTTACAACAGCTGTCTTATTGGCTAGAAACCAAATGCCCGGCTTAGAGGGGCCTACAGATCTGACCAGCAGCGCAATGTGCTTTCGGAACAAACCCAGCGATTGTCTCTCCCAGGCAGATGATTTGTACAGTTTTAGTGTGCGCTTTTATTTCTCCCCAAGCACAGCAAATCTCCAATTTATGTTATTCACAATGCGTCTCAGAAACTGTACAATTTATGCCATTGTGCTTAATCTAATCAATTTTAGGAGAGGTTGTGACTAGTGATGAGTCAATCCATCTACAAATTGGGTAAAGCTGGGGAATACTTTCCACAATTTGCAGCTTTTCGGCTCCGGTAGATCTATAAAAACTATAGCCATCAAATAAATATTTTTTTTCTCTGGGAAGGGTTTTGAGGGCAGATGTGTATTGTTCCATAGAAATCTAAGCAGAAGGCCAACATCTTCTGTCGGGGGGGGGGGACACCTTTTAATATGAGGGTTCTTTAAAAAGGTTCCGCACTTTTTTTAACTATATTAAATATAAAAAAAGTGCAGAAACTTTTTGCAGACCCCTTGTAGTTATTTCCTACTTCTATATGAGTGTGTGTGTGTGTGTGTGTGTGTGTGTGTGTGTGTGTGTGTGTGTGTACACATTCAGTTTTCAGATGGGATGAATCTCACTGGTGCTTTAGATCTCTTGAAAGTTCGTAATTGAAATCTTTTAATCTGCCTCTGGGCCATTGGTATTTTTAAGTCAACCAAGAAATTTTAGTGGTGTGTGGTGTGTTTTTTTTTTTTTTTTTTTTTTTTTTTTTTATTATTCCTTTTTCCTGCATTCTTCATGATGTGTGTAGCTTTTAGTAGCTAGACTGGGTAATATAGGAATAGAGAGCAAGGGCTTCAGTTGACTGAAAAGATTCAGAAAAATTAAGCCGGCCATAGGCAGTTCAGAGGGGACCATCCGAGATTCAAGCCATGTATGGGCAGGCTGATTGTACCCAAGTCGATTCATCAATTGATTTGGGTACAACCAGCATGTCAGATTTTTCATGCGATTTATTGCCAGTGTCTATAGCTGCTAGCAGTAATTGTTGTGTGTTCTCCCTGCAGGGACAACTCTCCCCCCCACTCCTACTGGGAGAACACAATGGCTCCACTGGAGGGATTCCTTTATCAACGCTGACTGTTTTGATGGGGGAAACCGGCGATTTTTCTTTCCTGTAACCCGTGGTTGCAGGAAAGAAAATTGCACCATCTATTGCCAGCTTTAGTCAACCGTTATAGCCCTTGGTCCCTCTCAATGGCCACTGGAGATGAGCTGCCAGCTTTTGTGTCAAAATATGGCCATTGGAGTCTCCCAGAGAGTGGTTCACCCTAATACTAAAATCTATAAATCTACTGATATCTACAATCTAAGACTAACCTATCTAGCCATGTAAAGAAGAAATCACTATACATACCTTTTCTGAAACCACTGCAGTCCGGTCTTATGTTAAGCTGTCAGCGGCATCCTCTCTGTGTAGGCATGTGCAGAGGAGACAGCCGACAACGGAAGCCCCATAGTAACTCTATGGGTGACATCCCTTCCCTGGCATTTCCCAGCCTTTGTCTCCTTTTGCAGAGTTTCCACTGCTGGAGACCGGACCGGATCGGCTTTAGAAAAGGTATGTATATCGATTTCTTCTTTACAGGGCTAGATAGGTTAGTCTTAGATTGTGGATGCAAGTAGATTTAGAGATTTTGGGGTAAACTTCCACTTTAAATCCAACATCCATATTTAAATGTTTTTCTGGACTGTCCTTTAAAATATTGTTGGCAAACTTTTGGTTTATTTGATTTCTGCTCCATCATTAGGTAGTGCCTTGCAGCACTGGGGTCTTCTGTTCATATCCTCAGTTTCCATGGTTTTTTTTTTTTTTGCTTACATGGGTTTCCACCGGCTACTCCGGTTTTCTCTCACTCTCCAAAGACATACTGGTAGAGTAATTGTCACCTGTGTAAAATTGTCCCTAGTATGATATTCCACTGAGCGTGCCCCCAAGATGGCTGCCTCGCCTCCTTTCTGCCCCAACACCAATTTGATCATTGCTTTGAGTTCATAGGGAGGGGGGAAGCAATATAAAAGTCTTGATGAATTTCAACGCGGCCAAAATGTGCTTCCCGACGCATTGGAAAGACAACCCCCCCGCACCCAACAATAGCGGAATGGCGGCAACGCGTTAGAAAACTGTATAAATGGAGAACTTAATACACCAGGCCCAAGAAACCCCCACCAAATTCTGCAAAACCTGGGCATGCTGGCAGACAGAATCAGAAGAATACACCAGGCTTACAAGAGTCTAAAATATTAATAGCTGTCGGGTGTTTGACCCATGTTAAAAGACAGAACCTAGAGACAAGGGAGCATGTCTCTGGGCTCTTATGACTACATACCAGCACTTATGACTTTACTCGTCATACCAAACGAACACTGTACATCAGAATTCATATCCCTATAACACAGTGGTTCTCAACTCCAGCCCTCAGGACCCACCAACAGGCTAGATTTTAAGTATTACCTTGGGGAGTTGCAGACTAGAATACTGCAATCACTGAGCAGCAAGTGATATCACCTGTGATGTATTTCAGCTATCTTGCAAACCTGGCCTGTTGGTGGGTCCTGAGGACTGGAGTTGAGAACCACTGCTATAACGCCTATTAAAAGACAAGAGAATATAGTACTAATCAACTGTCCAACTCCACCTCCCCCATACCCCCCCCTTTTTGTTTTTTCCTTTTTCCTTTCTCTCCCTCATTCCCGACACCCTTTTCCTCCTACTTGGAGGGACCTTCACATGCCTTCACAGACCCAAGAATGTTGCCTCTTCCACAGGTCTAGGCTCGATCCCTCTCCAAGAAGGACCGTGTAAGGCTATACAATTCTTGATATATTTGAGCTACTTGTGAAACGTTACCGGTTTCAACCAGTCCATTTGACATTCTATTAAATTTGATGTATTCTATGTTTTGCAGCCTAACTACTGTTTATACTGTCTTACGAAAAATTTGATTATATCATCTCTATGCTTATACTTTAAAAAACCTTTATTAAAATTCTTTGGAATGAAAAGTCTTAATGTATAGGAAACCTAATGTGTTTTTTTTTGTTTTTTTCTTTTTAGATGATGATGATGAAGAAGAAGAGGATGATGATGAGGATGATGAGGACGAAGAAGAGGAAGAAATAGATGTTGTGACAGTGGAGAAAAGGCGATCCTCTTCTAACAGAGCAGTTACCTCCCCAACGATTTTACGCTCAAAAAACATCAACCCCACCTCGACAAAGAACCTGCCTACTGAACTCATTCTTAAGAGGTGCGCTCCAGTCCATCAACAACACAACTATGCCGCACCCTCCCCATACATGGAGACAGAAGAGGTAGCTCCTCCTCAGAAAAAGCAGAAAAGTGAGGCTGCTCGGCCTGTAAAGAATGTGGTACAACCAAAGTCTAAAAGCTCCAGCCCTCGCAATTACGACTCTGAAGACAGCGAGCGGAGGCGCAACCACAATATTCTTGAACGCCAGCGCCGCAATGACCTGAGGTCGAGTTTCCTAACCTTAAGGGACCATGTACCAGAACTTATTAAAAATGACAAAGCCGCAAAAGTTGTTATCTTGAAAAAAGCCACTGAATATGTTCATTCCCTTCAGGATGAAGAAGAAAAATTATTACTGGAGAAAGAAAAATTGCAGCTTAGACAGCAACAGTTGGTTAAGAAGATTGAAAACTCCCGGACTTGCTAAACGTTCTGTTTTTTGTTTTTTTGTTTTCCCTCCTATTCTGAACTGTCACTGCCACTTTGCACAATTTTTGATTCTTTAAAAGGAAAAAAAAATGAGAAAAAAAAAAAACAGATTTAAGCATTTTTGACGTTACGAATGTTGGCTTAATTTCAAATCCAGTTCACTCTACAGATGAAATACAATTTTTTGTATTAGATGTTATTTTGATTTGTGGTTCTGAAACAACTGGATACTATCTTTTGAGGAGTTAAGTAGACTGCCAAATAATTTACTGTTGTGTTATCTCTGTTTTTGGATATATATTGTTTTTGTTACTTATGTACTTTTTAGATGTTTTCATGTGGTTGTTTGTTTTTTTTATTTTTTTTTTATTTTGAGCTGCTGATTTTTTTTTTAATTTTTTTTTTTTGTAATAGCCTCAGTTTTTTTTTTTTTTTTTTTTTTTTTTTTTCCTTTTTTATGGTGCTCATTTTGTAACAGCTGTTACTGTTCTGGGGTTAGCACTTGTACCTCTGGAGGAATTTCTGTATATACCATTTAATACTCCTTTTTTTTGCCTTTTTGTACAATTTACTTGGGCTACGCTTGATAGCTCTCACTACCAATATGCGACTGGAAGTTCAGACCTAAGTACTGTAACACCTCAATGTTTGAGGAGCATGTTTTTTTGTATACAAATATATTGTTTAATCTCTTGTTATGTACTGGACTAATTCTTACACTGCCTGTATACTTTAGTATAATGCTGATACATAACTAAATTTGATACTTATATTTTCGTATGAAAATGAGTTGTGAAAGTTTTGAGTAGATATTACTTTTATCACCTTTTGAACAAAGAACTTTTTGTAAAGAAAGTTATATATGCCTTGTTTTCTTAGCCTGTTTGTCTCTTTTTCCTGTTTTTTAATTGTATTTGTTCATGTTTGGCACATAGAACCAGAGGATTTTGGAGTTCTGTTTTTTTTTTTTTGTTTCTTTTTTTCTTTGGTTTTTTTTTTTTTTAACCATTCTTTTTCAACCAATGTACATTTTTAGTGCTTCTTCTTCTAGCACTTTGAAATACCTCATGTTTATGAAAATAAATAGTGAAAAAACAATGGCTGGGATTTCTTTATGGTTTTAAGGAGTTAAGCTCAGGAGAGAAGTATTGCATACAGAAAAGTCTAAAGAACATCCTTTGTATGTTAAAGCGGGCATTACATTTAAAATACTTACCCTAGTTCAGGGCTGTCAGCACATAAGCCACCTCCAGGTGCCTGCACACAAGGTCTATTTTTCTTTTAAGTGCTCCACATGTCCAAAATGCTGAGGGCTCAGATATGTAGACACTTCTGGGTTGATTGGTATAGAGACCAGTCCAACACCCCCTAAGCCTCGCTATTGTAATGGGCAGTCTCACTTGCCAAAAGTATAGCTTGGAACAGGGATCAACAAATCCCAGGTTGCCATAGCACCTAGAAATTGTGTCCTGGTGCCTGGGCTTTTGTTAGCCGTCTGTATCCCCCTCCTACTTGCCGACCATGCTATAGCTGAAAGATGGCTACTGCAAGGTCGTTCAGTTCTGGGAGGGCATCCATTGAAGTCCTCTAAGAACCCCGCCCCACAGGACATGCATCAGGCACGCTTTGTGATGGCTGTGTCCTTCAGGCACAGCTGATCGAGGTAAAGGGCCAATCACAGTGGCCCTTTACCATGTGATTAGCTGTGTCCAATCACAGCTGGACACATGTAAACAAATGTGACCTGGGAAAAGTGTGCGTGCCGCTCAGACTCGATAGGGAGGGGGTATGTATACAATGCATCCGCAGCTGCTTCTAGAGTGCTGACAGGGAATAGAGCCCGTCCTGGCTCCTGAAAAGGTTCAAGGAAGGAAAGTGTGACCCCCTGGAAGTCGCACATCTATGGTGTCCTGCTACAATGAATGGAGTGGCAACCTCAGCCTGTACTCCTCAGTCATTACTAAGCCGGGGGGGCAGAGTGAAACGCATTGGTGGTGTGGCCTTGTCGGAGTCCAGGCCGAGGTTGCCACTCCATTCATCGTAGCAGGACACCATAGATGTGCAACTTCCAGGGGTCACCCTATCCTTCCTTGAACACATGTAAACAAATGCTGGATATTGGCATTTACTTTCCCCAGTGCTATCGCAGAGTGGGGAAAGGAAAGCCGATAACTGGCTATTCTGTGACAGGGGACATTTTCACTGTTATTCAGGGCAGCCTCATTAGTGCCAATCAGTGTCCATTAAGTGCGGCTTATCAGTGCAGCCTCATCACCGCACATCAGTGAAGAGGAAAAATCACTTTTTTTTTTTTTTCACAATTTTCAGTCTGTACGTTTGTCAAAAAAAATATAAAAAGACCCAGTGGTGATTAAACACCACCAAAAGAAAGCTTTATTTGTGTGAAAAACAAATGATACAAATTTCATATGGGTACAGTGGGGCATGACCGTGCAATTGTTTTTCAAAGTGTGACTGCTGAAAATTGACCTGGGCAGGAGGAGGGTCAAAGTGCCCAGTAGGCACTAGGTAGTAGATTCAAAGCATATTTGTCAAGCCCTGGCCTAAAAGGTGGTTGAGGAAACTCCAGGCAGGCAGCTAAATACACTGTTTACATAGCTTTTTTAGTAACCTATCTTAACCTTTTTTTACCACGGAGGAACCATTGAAATAATGTTTAGAAGTTGGGGATCCACTGCTAATAATTTCCATATCTACAGCTCAGGGTGCATTGGCGTGACCATTAGGTTGTAGATAGGGATGGGCCGAACACCAGAATATGCGAACAGGCAAAAAAATTGTGTGCACATGCGAACCCTATTAAAGTTTATAGGACTTGAACTTGAAAAATCAAAAGTGCTAATTTTAAAGGCTTATATGCAAGTTATTGCTAAAACAAGGGTTTGGGGACCCGGGTACTGCCCCAGGGACATGACAAAAGGCAAAAAAAAGTTTTTAAAATGACTGTTTTTTCAGGAGCAGTGATTTTAATAATGCTTAAAGTGAAACAATAAAAATTAAATATCGTGCCTGGGGGTCCCCTTAGTCTGCCTGAAAAGTGACACATCTGTGTGATGTGTTTTACAGTGCCGCAGCAAGATGACATTTCTAAAGGAAAAAATGTCAATTAAACATGTTCGCGCATGTAATGCATTGCTGGCTCATGGAAAAAAAAAACAGTGTGTGGTCCCCCCCCCCCCCAAATTTATACCAGGCCCTTTGGGTCTGGTATGGATTTTAAGGGGAACTCCACACCAAAATGAAAAAAAATTGTTGTGGGGCCCCCAAAATTCATACCAGACCCTTATCCGAGCAAGCAGCCTGGAGGACATGATGGGGGGGGGGGGAGCGAGCCCTCAACATGCTTTGATGGGGACAGGGGCCTCCTTCCCACAACCCGTGAACACCTGATCTTCAGGCCCATCCCTAGTTGTAGATATAAAAGAATAAGGAATGTATTGTGCTTAGTGTATTTCAAATTTCAGGACTGCTCTATATGACAAAATTGTTTCAGTAATAATGCAGAGAGTGAAAATTTTGTTCCCTGGTCAGTGAAATGCTTCATTTGCTTGGCAGAAGAGAATGGCCCTCTTTGGTCATTTGCAGAACAACCTCTTTACATTGTTGCTTTTTAGGAGAAGGGTACCGCTGGTGGTCATTGGGAAGAATGATGCTTGTTTTGGTAATCATCAGTGGGATTAATACCCCCTTTCAAATAGTTGAACAAGATTGTTGGTTATTTACTTGAGAGGCAGAATTTGCCCATCAAATAAGCCTGGGTCTTATATTAATTTAAGCAACCAAAAACACAGTAGGGCTTATTTTTCGGGGTAGGGCTTGCATGCCAGGAATAAAAGTGCCTCTAAAATGCTGGAATCCTCTCTATTACAGGATTATAAAATGTGGAGGGTGTGTGTTTCTGTAGTAAAATTGTGCAAGTACCTTCTTATAGCGCTGCTCAACGCTTCCATGGTCTGCCTGAGCTGTCTTCCACAACTCTGAGCACTGCAGAGGGAGGGGGGCCGAGATCCCCCACTGACACCCGGGAGACGAGGAGAGCAGCAGAACTGAGCGCCTCTATAGGGAGGGGGGCCGAGATCCCCCACTGCCACCCAGGAGTCGAGGAGAGCATCGGAACTGAGCGCCTGCAGAGGGAAGGGGGCCGAAATCCCCCACTGACACCCAGGAGACAAAGAGAGCAGCAGAGCTGAGTGCCTGCAGAAGGAGGGGGGCCGAGATCCCCCACTGACACCCAGGAGATGAGGAGAGCAGCAGAGATGAGTGCCTGCAGAGGGAGGGGGGCCGAGATCCCCCACTGACACCCAGGAGATGAGAGCAGCAGAGATGAGTGCCTGTAGAGGGAGGGGGGCCGAGATCCCCCACTGACACCCAGGAGATGAGGAGAGCAACAGAGCTGAGCGCCTGCAGAGGGAGGGGGGCCGAGATCCCCCACTGACACCCAGGACTGATGAGGAGAGCAGCAGAGCTGAGCGCCTGCAGAGGGAGGGGGGCCGAGATCCCCCACTGACACCCAGGAGATGAGGAGAGCAGCGGAGATGAGCGCCTGCAGAGGGAGGGGGGCCGAGATCCCCCACTGACACCCAGGAGATGAGGAGAGCAGCAGAGATGAGTGCCTGCAGAGGGAGGGGGGCCGAGATCCCCCACTGACACCCAGGAGATGAGAGCAGCAGAGATGAGTGCCTGTAGAGGGAGGGGGGCCGAGATCCCCCACTGACACCCAGGAGATGAGGAGAGCAACAGAGCTGAGCGCCTGCAGAGGGAGGGGGGCCGAGATCCCCCACTGACACCCAGGACTGATGAGGAGAGCAGCAGAGCTGAGCGCCTGCAGAGGGAGGGGGCCGAGATCCCCCACTGACACCCAGGAGATGAGGAGAGCAGCGGAGATGAGCGCCTGCAGAGGGAGGGGGGCCGAGATCCCCCACTGACACCCAGGAGATGAGGAGAGCAGCGGAGCTGAGTGCCTGCAGAGGGAGGGGGGTCGAGATCCCCCACTGACACCCAGGAGATGAGGAGAGCAGCGGAGATGAGCGCCTGCAGAGGGAGGGGGGCCGAGATCCCCCACTGACACCCAGGAGATGAGAGCAGCGGAGATGAGCGCCTGCAGAGGGAGGGGGGCCGAGATCCCCCACTGACACCCAGGAGATGAGGAGAGCAGCGGAGATGAGCGCCTGCAGAGGGAGGGGGGCCGAGATCCCCCACTGACACCCTGGAGATGAGGAGAGCAGCGGAGCTGAGTGCCTGCAGAGGGAGGGGGGCCGAGATCCCCCACTGACACCCAGGAGATGAGGAGAGCAGCGGAGCTGAGCGCCTGCAGAGGGAGGGGGGCCGAGATCCCCTGCTAACACCCAGGAGATGAGGAGAGCAGTGGAGCTGAGCGCCTGCAGAGGGAGGGGGGCCGAGATCCCCTGCTGACAGCCAAAAAAAGAGGAGAAGAGATCAGCTAAACGCCGCTGTACCGAGAGTATGTGATACGATTGTATTGCAGAGGCACACGCCTTTTAAATTGTATACGATTGTAGAACAGTGGATTCTACCTTTTTCCAACTAGGGCTTTTTTTCAGGTTAGGGCTTATATTGCAGCCCTTCCCGAAAATCTAGGTAGGCCTTATTATTGGGGTAGGTCTTATTTTTTGGGGAAACACGGTAGTAGTCTCTATAGGAACCCTAGTATTCCATAAGAACCCTGCTTGAGAATGGCTGACCTATATATTTACTGGTTTTACCTGCCACATGATTTGTAATAAATGTATACATGTATGCCTGGCTGCACAGCCCGGCAGGTGATATTACACCTTTATGCCTCCTTCCTGCTTACTGGACAATGAATCTTCAATCAAGGATGCCCAATAAGCAGAGAGCTAGGAAGCAGTTAAGTTCAAGCAGGAAATAGTGCAGTGCATCACAAGACTGGCTGAATAGCATTAAAGTGATTGTAAAGCATTTTTTTTTAAACCACTTTAGCTCCGTGAGATTTACACCCGCTTAGGATTAGAGTTACCAGGCCACTTTTTGCTATACAACACTGCGTTACTTTAACTGACAATTGTGCGGTCGTGCGGCGCTGTACACCAAAAAAAATGTTGTCCTTTTTTTCCCATTTCAAATAGAGCTTTCTTTTGGTGGTATTTAATCACCTCAGCTTTTTCTATTTTTTGCGCTATAAACGAAAAACGACTAACGATTTTGGAAAATTAAAAAAAACTTTTTTTTTTACTTTCTGCTACAAAACGTATCGAATAAAAAAATTTAAAAAATCGAATTTCTTCATAAATTAAGGCCAATATGTATTCTGCTACATATGTTTGGTTAAAAAAAAAAAAACACAATAAGCATATATTGACTGGTTTTCGCAAAAGTTATAGCATCGACAAACTATGGGATATATTTATGGATTTTTTTTATTGTTTTACTGGTAATCGCAGCGATCAATGACTTATAGCGGGACTGCGATTTTGCAGCGGACAAATATGACACCAACTGACACTTTTGATACTTTTTTGGGGACCAGTGACGCGAATACAGTGATCAGTGCTAAAAAATATGCACTGTCACTGTACTAATGACACTGGCTGGGAAGGGACTAACATCAGGGGCGAGCAAAGGGTTAACTGTGTGCCTAGCCAATATTTTACTTTAGTGGGGGAGGTGCATTTACTAAGGGAAGGCATAGATCCAGGTCCCTGGTTTGCAGGAACACAGGATCCATGCCTTCCTTACTGACAGAACGGCGATCTGCCTACACGGAAGAGGACGAATCCTTTTCCCTTTGTTTTTATTGGACCGGATCGGAGGTAGGTGGGTGTAAACAGATAAGAGTCCGTTTACATCCGCCGGTCAATGGGGATACTTGGACCATCCGATCAGGTCCACCTGTAAAAACTGTCAGACAGACTTGATCAGATCACCCACGTAAAAGGGGCCTAACAGTACCTTCTCCCCAAACGGCCAACGCTGCTGTCCAAAGGTTTCTTCATTGTTCCCCCAGTAAAGTGTAGACACCCGTAAGACAGGAAGTGTGTTACTTGCCAGATCACCAAGTTAAAATAAAGTGGGAAAAAAAGCAAACTAATACATCCACCACACCTACAAAAGGACATTTGTTCATTTTTGTGTGTACAAGCAGCTGCAGATACTATACACAAAGCCGCAGCTCTTTTACTCTCATGAATTCATACCACTGATCATTCAGGCATTAAAGAAGCCACTGATAGGCACACAGCACTGCAGGTTGTGATTTTTTCTTTGTGCGTTAAATGGCAGGACTGGTCTCTAGAGGGGCCCCTGTTGTTGGAGACCAGAGCTGTCAATAACAAATTTGTCTCCTTCCTAGCGGTGTTGTTGGACAGGTTCAACCATGATGTTTGGAAACTAAGGGAACAGATTGGAAAAGGACCAAGTGTTACATGTACTTGGCCCCCTGGGGAGTTGAATAACATTAACATTTTTTAATGGCAGTGCTTTAAGGATTGATGAGCTGCCATATATTACATTTTTGTTTTTGGGTTAAATACCGTTTTCAATGACCATGTGACACCAGAAACCGATAAATGTACAAATACTGTAATCCTATGTGACACTGCCTTCTACAGGCTGCTGTGAGCTCTGCATGTTGAAATTAATTAATTTGTTTTCTCTGTGAAGGCTTCAGCTTGCATGTGATTATTATGTCATAATGATTGCAGGATCAGGAACCACTCTGATTTGGATCAAAGCTGTCAGTGACATTGAAGTTTAACATCTAGCAGCCTGGTATAGTGTTGGTTGGTAGCTGCCATACTATTATGTATTTATTATCTTCAGCAGGGGGCATTGTGCTGATAAATATGAATATATATATATATATATATATATATATATATATATATATATATATATATATATATAGAATGTACCACAAAGTGACTGTGACGCCACTGGTTTTGTACAGTGAGTTACTGCTTACCCCATTTATTTACTAAATTGGCAATCATGGAGAATTGTTCTTTGTAAGGCAGTGCTATAACCATTTGCAAGAGATTGGATAATTTGTGTATTGTTCCAACCTCAGAATGGCAACTCTGGTGAAACAATGTTTGTACAAGTTAAGCCTGGTACACACTAATAGTTTTTGAAAAAACTGTTAGCTCAAATCTGAGCCGCTATACTAACAATCCAATGTTAGTACAGCAATCTTCCGTTCTTGAGCTATTGTGTTCTGACAGGGGGACGTCCCCACCCACCAAAGCACTCCGGTCAGCTCCTTTAACCCCAGCTAGCGGCCAAAGAAGAGGTTAAACACTCCCGTGTTGCGACTCTTCCGAAGCGCTTTTCAGGCACTTCGGAAGCGCTGCCCATTCATTGCAATGGGCAGGGGCGTTTTGAGGGCCTGGGGGCATTTTGGCAGCGCCCCAAAGATGCTGCTTGCAGGACTTTTTCTAACGTCCCGCAAGCGCACTGCCCCAGTGTGAAAGCACTCAGGCTTTCACATTCGGGCGACATGGGAGGCAGTTTTCAGGCACTTTACAGGTGCTATTTATAGCACTAAAACACCTGAAAACTGTCTCAGTGTGAAAGGGGTCTAATGGGAGTGGATTCATAATTATCAACCAGCTGCTGCACCTGCAAAGCTCTAATGAGGAAAATTGCTGGGCCTGCATCCCTTTAGATGTGATTTCCTATTGTGAGTAATTCACCAAAACATTTTTGTTGCAGGGGATGCCTAAAATCTGACTTGTATCTTAGTGCAGACTTCTGGGAAAATTGATGAGCCAATCACACAAGCAGGAAATGATGTTTCTGTGGGGTGGTCAGTACACATTTTTGTAATTTCTGCAATTGGTGGGCACAGAGGCTGCAATTTGTGGGCACAGAGAGGCTCCAGTGCTCAGCACACAGAGGCGGCAATTTGTGGGCACAGAGGCTGCAAATGGTGGGCACAGAGGCTGCAATTTGTGGACACACAGAGGTTGCAATTGATGGGCACACAGGCTGCAATATGAGGTTACAGAGGCTGCAATTTGTGGGCACAGAGAGGCTGCAATTTGTGGGCACAGAGGCTGCAATTGGGGGGCACAGAGGCTGCAATTGGTGGGCACAGAAGCTGCAATTGGTGGGCACAGAGAGGCTCCAGTGGTCGGCACACAGAGAATGCAATTTGTGGGCACAGAGGCTGAAATTGGTGGGCACAGAGGCTGCAATTGGTGGGCACAGAGGCTGCAATTGGGCACAGAGGCTGCAATTTGTGGGCACAAAAACGCTGCGATTGGTGGGCACAGAGGCTACAGTTTGTGGGCACAGAGAGGCTGCAATTGGTGGGCACAGAGGCTGCAATTTGTGGACACAGAGGCTGCAATTGGTGGGCACAGAGGCTGCAATTTGTGGACACACAGAGGTTGCAATTGATGGGCACAGAGGCTGCAATATGAGGTTACAGAGGCTGCAATTTGTGGGCACAGAGAGGCTGCAATTTGTGGGCACACAGAGGCTGCAATTGGTGGGAACAAAGGCTGCAATTGGTGGGCACAGAGGCTGCAATTGGGGGGCACAGAGGCTGCAATTGGTGGGCACAGAAGCTGCAATTGGTGGGCACAGAGAGGCTCCAGTGGTTGGCACACAGAGAATGCAATTTGTGGGCACAGAGGCTGCAATTTGTGGGCACAGCGAGGCTCCAGTGGTCAGCACACAGAGGCAGAAATTTGTGGGCACAGAGGCTGCAATTGGTGGGCACAGAGGCTGCAATTGGGCACAGAGGCTGCAATTTGTGGGCACAAAAACCCTGCAATTGGTGGGCAGTGCACAGAGGCTACAGTTTGTGGGCACAGAGAGGCTGCAATTGGTGGGCACAGAGGCTGCAATTTGTGGGCACAGAGAGGCTGCTACTTGTGGGCACAGAGGCTGTAATTTGTGGGCACAGAGGCTGCAATTAGTGGGTACAGAGGCTGCAATTGGTGGGCACACAGAGGCTGCAATTGGTGGGCACAGAGGCTGCAATTTGTGGGCACAGAGAGGCTCCAGTGGTTGGCACACAGAGGCAGCAATTGGTGGGCACAGAGGCTGCAATTGGGCACAGAGGCTGCAATTTGTGGGCACACAAAGGCTGCAATTGGTGGGCACGAAGGCTACAGTTTGTGGGCACAGAGAGGCTGCAATTGGTGGGCACAGAGGCTGCAATTTGTGGGCACAGAGGCTGCAATTTGTGGGCACAGAGAGGCTGCTATTTGTGGGCACAGAGGCTGCAATTGGTGGGCACAGAGGCTGCAATTTGTGGGCACACAAAGGCTGCAATTGGTGGGCACAAAGGCTGCAATTTGTTGGCACAGAGGCTGCAATTAGTGGGCACAGAGGCTGCAATTGGTGGGCACACAGAGGCTGCAATTGGTGGGCACAGAGGCTGCAATCGGTGGGCACACAGAGGCTGCAATTGGTGGGCACAGAGGTTGCAATTTGTGGGCACATAGAGGCTGCAATTTGTGGGCACACAGGCTGCAATTGGTGGGCACACAGAGGCTGCAATTGGTGGGCACACAGAGGCTGCAATTGGTGGGCACATAGAGGCTGCAATTGGTGGGCACAGAGAGGCTGCAATTGGTGGGCACAGAGAGGTTGCATTCACGGGCACAGAGAGGCTGCATTCATGGGCACAGTGAGGCTGCATTCACCGGCACAGTGAGGCTGCATTGATGGGCACAGTGAGGCTGCATTGATGGGCACTGTAAAGCTGCATTTGATGGGTACGTTGAGCCTGCAATTATGGGCACAGCGAGGCTGCATTGGTGGGTACAGAGAGGCTGCATTGGTGGGTACAGCGAGGCTGCATTGGTGGGCATAGTGAGGCTGCATTCATGGGCACCGTAAAGCTGCATTTGATGGGCACAGTGAGGCTGCAATGATGGGCACTGTAAAGCTGCATTTGATGGGCACAGTGAGGCTGCATTGTTGGGCACAGTGAGGCTGCATTCACGGGCACAGAAAGGCTGCAATCACGGGCACATTGAGAGTGCATTGATGGGCACAGTGAGGCTGCATTTGACGGTCATTTGTGAGGCTGCATGGATCTCTTGTATCATGTCTGCAGTCTCTGGCCATCTCTTGTACCATGTCTGCAGTCTCTGACCATCTTTAATGATGTCCTCAGTCACTAACCATCTCCTGTACCATGCCCGCAGCCTCTGACACCTCCTGTATCATGCCTGCAGCCTCTGACACCTCCTGTATCATGCCTGCAGCCTCTGACCATTTCTTGTATCATGTCTGCAACCTCTGACCATCTCTTGTATCATGTCCTCAGTCTCTAAACATCTCTTGTATCCTGTCTTTAGTCTCTAAACTTCTCTTGTATCTTATCCTCAGTCTCTAAACATCTCTTGTATCATGTCCTCAGTCTCTAAACTTATCTTGTATCATGTCTTAAGTCTCTAAACATCTCTTGTATCATGTCCTCAGTCTCTAAACGTATCTTGTATCCTGTCCTCCGTCTCTAAACATCTCTTGTATCATGTCCTCAGTCTCTAAACATCTCTTGTATCATGTCCTCCATCTCTAACCATCTCTTGTACCATGTCTGAAACCTCTGATCATCTCTTGTCTTATATCATGTCTGCAGTCTCTGAGGGGGAGTCTGGAGAGGAGTCAAGAGTGGGAGTTCCGCCGGGATGGGGATCATGGGAGAAGTCAGACGTGTGTGGACTGTGGAGAGAAGACTATAGGATAAAACCAGAGCCACCAACCTGGAGCCGTCTAACTGAGCCCTGCACAGTGTACATGAGAGGAGGTCAGTGACAGCGCCGCCAGGCAAGTCTAAGGGGGGTCACTGATGTAAGGGGGGGAGTGAATACAATATTATAAGGTAGCATTGATATAAAGGTTTCCCCCTTATATCAGTAACCCACCCTCTTACCTTTGTGTATTCTTTCTGCATAAGGTGGTCTCTGGAAACCCCTTGATGATTGACCAATCTTGCCACTTTTAACTGGAATTTGTTTTTATATATATATATATGTATATATATATATATATATATATATATATATATATATATATATATATATATATATATATATATATATATATATATATATATATATATATATATATATGGGGTGCCCCTTGTGATTGACCACCAATCTTACCACTTTTAACTTTAAATTGCTTTTATATATAGCCTCTATATAAAGCCTCTCCAATCCTATGGAATGCCCTACCCCAATCTGTCCGCTTATCTCCTACTTTATTAGCTTTCAGAAGATCCCTGAAAACCCTTCTCTTCAGAGAAGCCTATCCTACCCACACCTAACAACTGTATTTTTATTTTTTCCATCAGCTCATCCTTCACAGTTATTACCTTTTGTTTCCACTTGATCCTCCCTTCTAGTAAGCTCTAACGAGCAGGGCCCTCTGATCCCTCCTGTATTGATTTGTATTGTAAGTGTACTGTCTGCCCCATGTTGTAAAGCGCTGCGCAAACTGTTGGCGCTATATAAATCCTGTATTACAATAATAATAATAATAATATTATATATGTATATATATATACACACAAATACACTCTTCAAATGTGCTTTAAAATGCATGGTTTTCCCTTACATGAACAAGGAAATAATGACGTTATGATGGTTATGATGTTGTGCTGGTATAATAATGCTATGGGGCTGCCATGACATTTTTTCCAGGGCTTGTTTTTTTCCCCAGTTCGGCCCTGGACAGAGACCCATAGGAATTCATGGATGCCATTTTCTGCATGTGAACAGGCGTATACTGCATCTGCATGAAACTTGCACATCCTCCCCTATTTGAGTGAGGGACTAAACTGCCCATAGTTTTGATTGCCCATGTGGGAAAAGGCCTGGCAATCTAATTGTGACTCTTGCTAAGAAAAGCCAATAGATACTATATAAAATTATCCAAAACACTTCTATAAGTCTACATCATTTTGATGGCAATAGATAATCAGGATTTGTGTTAATCTTCCCATAGACATTAGCAGGCATTCGGACACACAGGATCCCACTACTCCAAGACAGAAATCTTTCGCTGCAGAGAGCCCGTTACATTGGAAACTTGGCTCTCCCATCCTAGCATCTTTATGTAAATACAGGTGAGCAGTAGAGTTGGGCCGAACACCCCCCTGGTTCGGTTCACACCAGAACTCTCGAATATTGCAAATGTTCAGACCCGAACCCTATTAAAGTCTATGGGACCCAAACTTGAAAAATCAAAAGTTCCTATTTTGAAGGCTTATATGCAAGTTATTGGCCATAAAAAGGAAATGGGGCGCAGGTACTGCCCTGGGGGACATGTATCAATGCAATTTTTTTTAAAAAGATTGTTTTTACAGGAGCGGTGATTTTAATGATGCTTACAGTGAATCAGTAAAAATGAAAAATTCCTTTAAATTTAGTGCCTGGGGGGTCCCCTTTGTCTGCCTGTAAAATGGCGTATCTGTACCATAGAACCTGCTGCAGCAAAACTGACATTTATAAAGAAAAAAAATGACATTTAAATTGCCAGCATACAATATCAATACGTCACTGACCGTTGAATGCTGGATTGGTGACGTCACAAAGGGGCGATGCCACCAGGTGATGTCACCAGGTGGCCCCGCCCCTGACCTATTTAAGAACTGTCAAACGGCAGAGCAGGTATTTGGTGGTTAGCCTTCGTTGCGAGCAGGGCGTTTTTTTTTTCGGGTGTGGCAGGCATCGTGATTGACAATGGATCTACATCGGGGGACATCGTTTTTTTTTATTTTTTTAATAAAGGAGTTGTCAAAAACTGCCTCCTGTCTTTATTTATTTTTGACACTTTTTTTGGTGAATGAGTAGGGGTACAACATACCCCATACTCATTCATATAGGGGGGTGGGATCTGGGGGCCCCCTTGTTAAAGGGGCTTACAGATTTCAATAAGTCCCCTGCCCGCAGACCCCCACAACCACTGCCCAGGGTTGTCGGGAAGAGGCCTTTGGGGTGGGCCTGGTTTGGTTCAGAAGGAGGGGGCGCTCGCTCATCCCCCCCTTTCCTGTCCTGCCAGGCTGCATGCCTTTGGAAGGCAGACGCGCTGACGTCATCGTTTCTATCCCACTGTGAACGGGTGCATGCAGGCCGGCCGGCTGATTTATATTTACCTGCTGTTTTATTCGTTATTTCTAGTAAGTGCGCTACTTTTACCTTTTTCAATAAACTGTTTAAGCGGATTCACACTATGGAGGATGTGTTTCTTATTTCCCTGGGTTCCCATTGCTGAGTGTTTGGCCTTTTTGTCGGTGAGTTCCGGGTGATCCTCCCTCTATGCTGAGACCGATGGTGGTGTCCCCACTGAGTGGATTTCTGGCATAAGCTTCATTACAGCTTACCTCTGGTAAACATATATCTGCATAGGTGGTGGATCCTTTTCACGAGATGTTTCTACTCACTAAAGTTTTCAATCACTATTGGTGGAATTATTTATAATAAGGACTGTCGGTATTTGAAGTCACTCTTTAAGTCACGGACTTTATCTTTTTTGTCACTTTTTATATTTATTTGCATATAGTTTTTTAACACATTTTTTTGATTATTCAATTTATCACATATATATTGTGTTGACATTTGAGTTCAGAATTTAAAATATTATTTTGATTTATCACATCATTTGAGATATTTGAGTATCCACTCAATACTTAATTTTTAGCGCGGTTCTTTTTAATTGTTTTACTTATTTGATTCTTCTACCTGAGAATTAGAACTGCAGCTTGGGGGTGTAGGGAAGCGCAGTAATTTTTTATTTTTCTTTGGTTATTTGCATGCTTGGATAAGGGTCTGGTATGGAATTTAAAAATTTTGGCAGGGGGTTCCCCTTTAAATCCATACCAGACCTGAAAAGCCTGGTGTGGATTAGGGAGTGACCCCCACGCCGTTTTTCTTTTTTTCAATTTTTTCAATTTTTTTTTTCATTCAGCTGTCAGCGGGGAAGACTGTTGACAGCTGGTGACTCATCAGTTCATAAGAACACAGTGGCTGGCTTCCCGGACCACTCCTTGACAATCAGCTATTCACTGTGCCCTGATTGGGAAAAGCTTTGCCCTATCGGGGTTTAGAATGCACTGTGCAGCGCGCAATGCATTGTGGGGCGCTCGGCGGTCAAACATCCCGCTGAGCACCCCGCAAATTCAGGTGTTCGAATGGGCAAACAGGCAATGTTCGGGCCAAACTTTTGCTTGGCTCAAACTGTTTGCCCAACTCTAGTGAGTAGCATGACTCAGAGACAGTAGCAAGGACAGTAGAGAGGACAGTAGCGATCAGGGCAGGTTTTCTAACCTGCCTATAAGATTTTTCCTTTAGAGCTTTTGGTTGATTGACATTTACTTGTCTGGACAAAAACAGGCTATGGGCAGCTTTAGACGCAAGCAAACTTACTAACCTATTATAAGGTTCATTCATACTAGAGTGTTGTATGTGTAAGGCAGCCCATAGATGAGCTATTTTTTTCGTTCAACCATCCACACACTTGATGTGGATGGGGAAATCCTCCCCACTGAGCTATTTATTCTGACAGCGGGGAGACCTCCTTGCCATCAGAATACCTTGATCAGCACTGCTAGCTATAGCCAATGACGCTAATTGAACGGGGGAAAAAAAGGGTCGGGGCTGCTGTACAGTAGTCAATGAGTAGTATCCCTGTCCATACATGGATTGAAATTTGGCTGATCCCTGCTGAATTGCATTTAAAATTCTCTTTGTCTTTGGAAGCCCATGCACACTTGTTGTAGCCACGTTCTAAAAATGCATGCCACTATGGATGGCAACTCACTTGTTCTGAAGCAGGTGCCATTCTCTGAATCTTTGGGAGGCTTTTCACCAAATATCATCCTAATGCATTGTACAGTAGAGCACAATGCAGCACACCATAAAGCCCTGTTGACATTGCTCTACTTGTACTGTTATACATTTTTGCTTGTGTTCTGTTTGTTTTTTAACATTCGTTTAGTGTGGTTTTTATGCATTTTCATGCACTTCTATAAACTTCAATGGGCCAATAAAATGTAGGTAAATACATACAGTATCTCACAAAAGTGAGTACACCCCTCACATTTTTGTAAATATTTTATTATATCTTTTTGACAGCATTGAAGAAATTATACTTTGCTACTTTGTAAAATAGTGAGTGTACAGCTTGTATAACTGTAAATTTGCTGTCCCCTCAAAATAACTCAACACACAGCCATTAATGTCTAAACCACTGGCAACAAAAGTGAGTACACCCCTAAGTGAAAATGTCCAAATTGGGCCCAAAGTGTCAATATTTTGTGTGGCCACCATTATTTTCCAGCTCTGTCTTAACCCTCTTGGGCATGGAGTTCACCAGAGCTTCACGGGTTGCCACTGGAGTCCTCTTCCACTCCTCCATGATGACATCACGGAGCTGGTAGATTTTAGAGACCTTGCGCTCCTCCACCTTCCATTTGAGGTTGCCCCACAGATGCTCAATAGCGTTTAGCTCTGCAGACATGCTTGGCTAGTCCATCACCTTTTCCCCTTAGCTTCTTTAGCAAGGCAGTCTTGAAGGTGTGTTTGGGGTCGTTGTCATGTTGGAATACTGCCCTGCGGTAGTCTCTGAAGGGAGGGGATCATGCTCTGCTTCAGTATGTCATAGTACATGTTGGCATTCATGGTTCCCTCAATAAATTATAGCTCCCCAGTGCCGGCAACACTCATGCAGCCCCAGACCATGACACTCCCACCACCATGCTTGACTGTAGGCAAGACACACTTGTCTTTGTTCTCCTCAACTGGTTACCGCCACACGCGCTTGACACCATCTGAACCAAATAAGTTTATCTTGGTCTCATCAAACCACAGGAAATGGTTCCAGTAATCCATGTCCTTAGTCTGCTTGTCTTCAGCAAACTGTTTGCGGGCTTTCTTGTGCATGATCTTTAGAAAAAGCTTCCTTCTGGGATGACAGCCATGCAGACCAATTTGATGCAGTGTGTGGCGTATGATCTGAGCACTGACAGGCTGACCCCTCCACCCCTTCAACCTCTGCAGCAATGCTGGCAGCACTAATACGTCTATTTCCCAAAGACAACCTCTGGATAGGATGCTGAGCACGTGCACTCAACTTCTTTGGTCGACCATGACGAGGCCTGTTCTAAATGGAACCTGTCTGTTAAACTGCTGTTTGGTCTTGGCCACCGTGCTGCAGCTCAGTTTTAGGGTCTTGGCAATCTTCTTATAGCCTAGGCCATCTTTATGTAGAGCAACAATTCTTTTTTTTCAGATCCTCAGAGAGTTCTTTCTTTGTCATGATGTGCCATGTTGAACTTCCAGTGACCAGTATGAGAGTGAGAGCGATAATACCAAATTTAACACACCTGCTCCCCATTCACACCTGAGACCTTGTAACACTAAAGAGTCACATGACACCAGGGAGGGAAAATGACTAATTGGGCCCAATTTGGACATTTTCACTTAGGGGTGTACTCACTTTTGTTGCCAGCAGTTTAGACATTAATGGCTGTGTGTTGAGTTATTTTGATGGGACAGCAAATTTACACTGTTATACAAGCTGTGCACTTTTTTTTTTTTTTTTACACTTTACATTGTAGCAAAGTGTCATGTCTTCAGTGTTGTCACATGATAAGATATAATAAAATATTTACAAAAATGTGAGGGGTGTACTCACTTTTGTGGGATACTGTACATGATATCAGACATGGCTCATTTTTTACAAAGCAGTGCACAAATGTGAACAGCCTCATTGGAAGCAACATATTTTCTTGTGCTGCAAAATGCAGGTGTGAACCAGGCCCAACACATATACTGTGCTAACAGCATGGATGGAGGAATCTCTAATGCTGGCTACTGTAATCAGACAGCCGGGTTGAATGCTCATTTACCCTTGGTTAACACCTATGCGTTTTTTTAGTGCTTTTTGCAGAACCGCACTACGGTCCATTTAACATGGTTTCCTATGGATCTAGTTCACATCTGTGTTTTGAGCCAGTGTGTTTTTTTGGAAAGGGTCAGGGACTTTTTTTTTCAGCTAAGCAGATTGCGTTTTTTGTGTAATAAACTTCAATGGACCCACACCAAAAATGCCATCAGCTGTCAGAAAAAAAAACAAAACAAAAAAAAAAAACAGGCATTCAAGAGGTGGAAATATTGGCTCCTGAATGCCAGTCAGACAATTGTGCACTGCTGTATGAAAAGCAATCCACTATTGATGCCTCTTCAAAGAGTGGCGCAGCTGTAAATCAGCCCTACATGACAAAGTACGATGTACAATGTACAAGATCAAATTAGATTTGTAAACAAATATTTTTGGAAATTTGGTGAAAGGCCAATAAAGATACAGCATGCTGTAAGATCTATGGCGAAGTCTGGGAAGGCAGACGCTATATAAATTAATTGTACGGAGAACATGTGACTGATAGAGCGAGGAACATATGAAAGTAATATTCTGACACATGTTCCCCCCTACATATTAGAAACATTTTATGGCTTTTATAAATGTTGCAAGTGTTGCCAAGCTGACATCTCTTGTTACATAATGACTGCTTTGTACAGCGACCTGGGTTTAAAGAGGAACATTATGCTGCATAAAATTTTACATGACTGAACTCTGCGAGTCATGTCATTATAGAAATTGCCCTTTCCAGAAAATATATTTGTTATTGTGCCACAGTCTAGCATTCTGTGCTGGGAGGTGTTATTTTTCCAAGGACTCATTCACACTGGCAATGACGTACATGTTGAATATATGCATTTATAGGAGATTTCTTAACACATTTGCAGCTAATGATTTTAAATGGTGTAATGCACACTGTGGGCTTACTTGTATTCGTGGTGCATTCAGCTTACCTGCATTTATATAAAATAGAAATCTGTGTGTCTAGGGGTAGAGACTCTGATCCGTCTAAATGCATGTAAACTCACCTAAACGTGTGAAACCTCCTCTCCTTTATACTCTTAGGCCTCTTTCACACGGACGATCCGTATGTCCGTTTTTCATCCTTCCGTTTTCGGATGAAAAACGGACATACATTCATCCCTTAGGAGCGTTGGATGTCAGCAGTGACATGTCCGCTGACATCCGACCCGCTCCGATCTGAAAAGTGTAACGGAGGAAAAACCTACTTTTCCATCCGTTTTCGGATCGGATCGGGTGACGACGGACACTACGGTCCGTCATCATCCGATCCCCCCATAGGGGAGAGCGGCGCTCTGACAGGTCCGTCGCTGCACAGTGCGCAGCGATGGACCTGTCATCTTCCTGCTCAGCGGGGATCGGCGGAGTGATCCCCGCTGAGCAAGCGGATATTCACGGGGCGGATCATCACCCCGTGTGAAAGAGCCCTTAAGCAAAAAAGGAAAGCTGAGCTAACACTATACTTCCCAGATCAATTTCTCCTGCATTAAAAAAAAAACAAAACAAATGCAGGCAGCCCATGTTAATGAGGGCTAATTTATGAATTAATTACTTGAAAGGGTATTACTGGTAACACTGACACCTACATGTTTAAGGCTGGGTTCACACCAGTGCGCTGTGCGACCTGTCATGTGATTTGCACTGCACTGCAGATCAGATGCGATGTCTGCGAGATGGGAATTCAGCCATACAGATTGTATGGCTGAATTTGCATCCCATTCAGATCAAAGTCGTGCAGGACCCTTTTTTTGGTTCGCACCAGAATCAGATTGCATGGGTGTAATTCCGATTCATGTCCGAACTGACAGTTCGCACTGCGATATGCGAACCGTTCTGGGGGTGTCATTAACTTTGTATTGACACCTGAAGCAGTTCGCATATGGTAGTGTGAACTGCCTGCGAGTCGGGTGCGATGCGGGAACTGGTGCTGGATTTGCATGGGTTCTCGCATCGTACCAGTGTGAACTGAGCCTCAAGGCGTCAAAATGAAATGTTTCTATGTTCACTGAAAATCTTGTTTAGCTCGCTTGAGGCAAGCCACAAAAAGCTCTGCTTAATGGATTGTACACTATATTGCCAAAAGTATTGAGGCACATGAACTTTAATGGCATCCCAGTCTAAGGCTCCATTCACACTAACGCGTTTTTTGATGCATTTTGCATTTCGCAGAAATGCATGGGAATTTTTTAACATGGGTTCCTATGGAACATGTTCACATCAATGCATTTTTGTACCTCTGCGTTTTTGGAAAGGGTCGGAGACTTTTTTCATGCAAAATGCAGCGTTTTGCATGTAATAGAATTCAATGGACCAGCATCAAAAACGCAAGTACAGCGTTTTTGCAGTGTTTTTACAGCGTTTTTGACGCTATTTGCGTTTGTGGCGGGTTTTTTTTTGCATAGATGTGAATCGAGCCTAAGGCTGGATTCACACTTATGCATTTTTAGTGCTTTTTCTATTTTGCAGATTTTCAATACAGAACGTGACCCATAGGAAACCATGTTAAATGTTCTGTAGTGCAAATCTGCAAAATGCAAAAAGCACTAAAACTGGATAGGTGTGAATCCAGCCTAAGTCCGTAGGGTTCAATATTGGGCTGGCCCACCCTTTTCAGCTATAACAGCTTCGACTCTTCTGGGAAGGCTGTCCACAAGGATTCGGAGTGTGTCTATGGCAATGTTTGACCATTCTTCCAGAAGCACAGTTGTGAGGTCAGACACTAATGTTGGAAGAGAAGGCCTAGCTTGCAGTCTCCACTCTAATTCATCCCAAAGGTGTTCTATCAGGTTGAGGTTAGGTTCCTCCATCCCTCTGTACAGGCCAGTCAAGTTCTTCCACCCAAAACTCTCTCATCCATGTCTTTATGAACCTTGCTTTGTGCACTGGTCCAAATCATTTGGTGGGGGAGATTATGGTTTGGGGTTGTTTTTCAGGGGTTGGACTTGGCTCCTTAGTTCCACTGAAGGGAACTCTTAAGGCATCAGCATACCAAGACATTTTGTACAATTTCATGCTCCCAACATTACGGGAATAGTTTGGGGATGGCCCCTTCCTGTTCCAACATGACTGTGCACCAGTGCACAAAGCAAGGTCCATAAAGACATGGATATATATTTTGTCACATTTCTTCTTTTCTTTGTTGATGATGTAATAAAAGTAAATTTTTATCTATACCTCATTGTTTATGGTAGTGCCTCCAAAATCCCGCTACAGGGGAATCCTTGGGTTTCATAAAGACATGGATGAGCGAGTTTGGGGTGGAGGAACTTGACTGGCCTGTACAGAGTCCTGACCCCAACCCAATAGAGCACCTTTAGGATGAATTAGAGTGGAGACTGCAAGCCAGGCCTTCTTGTCCAACATCAGTGCCTGACTTTACAAATGCGCTCCTGGAAGAATGGTCAAACATTCCCATAGACACACTCCTAAACCTTGTGGACAGCCTTCCCAGAAGAGGTGAAGCTGTTATAGCTGCAAAGGGTGGGCCAACTTAATATTGAACCCTACGGACTAAGACTGGGTTGCCATTAAAGTTCATTAATACTTTTGGTAATATAGTGTATCTCGGGGGATGATGAATTGTCAAGTGCCTATGTAGGTGGTGCAGGGGTCCAAGGATTTGAAATCCCCGCTTTTCTTCTTCCAGCGCTTCCAGGATGGACCAGCGCTTCCAGGATGACTTAATCCAGTCAGCACCTGCACAGGGAATCACTCTAGTCCACTGGACCAGCTGCATGGGCACCGACAGCACAGCATACCCAGAGGTAATTACAGCGGGGTTTGGGGGGGTAGTGGTAGTGGTGGCAAGGGTGTATGGTGTTAGTTTGTTAGTTCATCTTTTCATTTTTTCTGAAAAGGTGAACTAACACTTTAAGATACCAGAATTAGAAGCTCCAGCGATAGAATAGATAGATAGATAGATAGATAGATAGATAGATAGATAGATAGATAGATAGATAGATAGATAGATAGATAGATAGATAGATAGATAGATAGATAGATAGATAGATAGATAGATAGATAGATAGATAGATTAGACAGACAGACTGTACCCTACCTACCCTACCATGATCATCTTTGTGTGTTCCTACTTTCCCAAGCTCAGTGTCATAATCTAGTTCTTTAATACAGTTCTGCCAAGGTCTGTTAACATTTAAACAGCAGCTAAATGTCAAAGATGTCACGTATAATTATCAGCCAGCTTTTTATGTGCCTGAAATACGATGTACATGAGCAGATTTGTTAGTGAACAATAAAAAGGGGTCTCTATTATATTTGAAAACGATTAAGCGCAACTTATTGCCTGGTAGCATGATATGTCAATATCCGCAGAGATCAGGTATCCAGACCCGTCGAGGCGTGAACAGATTTCCTTTACAAGTGAGGAAAACTAATAAAGCGTTTGAAGTTCTGCTTCACTCAAATGACTGAGATCAATCTTGCCATATCTGCAAAAATTTGTTTTATTTCTCTGCTAACCACCCTCTGTGTTCCCTCTGCTTTGTTCCTTGGATTGAATATCATGAGTTTTTCCACACCGGAATGCTATCGGTTTCATTGTCGTGATAATGGCGCTGGATGATTTTCGGTTAGTTTTTCTCTGAAAGCAGTTCTCGCCGCTTTCATCTAAGATCTAGCTAGTCTAGCTGAGAGAGCCTCCAAATGGAGTTTTAGGCTAATGATGTTTCATTGTGGTCTTCCATAGCTTTCATTGTGCCCCATGGACTTTGGGTGTGTAATATGCATTATGTTGCACCTAAAGAGTTAGTTCATCTTTTCAGAAAAAATGAAAAGATGAAATAACATGTACACCCTCCCCACCCCCCTGGTCCCTGCTGGAGTTACCTCCATGGGTGATGAGCTGTCATTGCCCATTTGAAATCCCATGCTCTCCTTCTCCTCCTTTTTTGCATGGTTTCGAGGAGAGATAAGATCCATCCCGGAAACTATAGAAAGAAGGGAGGAAAAGAAGGGATTTCAGATTGCTGGACCACTACACTGGCTGCATGGGCCCTGGTAGCTAATCACCCATTGGGGGTAAAGACAGCAGGGACCGGTTGTTTGGGGGGATGTAGGATGTTAGTTAAAAAGGTGAACTTGTACTTTAAACCTATAGAGGATTTAAAAATTGAGTTTGAGATTGAGTCAGCAGAATGCAATTGAGTTGGCTACACTTTATTAGGTACACCTTGCTAGTACCGTGTTGGACCCCTTTTGCTTTCAGAACTGCCTTAATTCTTCATGGCATGGATTCAACAAGGTGTTGGAAACATTCCTCAGAGATTTTGGTTCATATTGACATGATGATTTGTTGCCTGCACATCCATGATGCGTATCTCCGGTTCCTCCACATCCTAAAGGTGATCTATTGGATTGAGATTTGGAGACTGTGGAGGCCATTAGAGTACATTGAACTCATTTTCATGTTCAAGAAACCAGTGGTGAGATGATTAGAGCTTTGTGACATGGTGCATTATCCTGCTGGAAGGAGCCATCAGAAGATGGGTACACTGTAGTCATAAAGGGATGGACATGGTCAGCAACAATACTAAGGTAGGCCATGGCATTTAAACAATGCTCAATTGGTACTAAGGGGCCCAAAGTGTGCCAAGAAAATATTCCCCATACCATTACAGCGTTGATACAAGGCAGCTTGGATCAATGCTTTCATTGTTTTACGCCAAATTCTGACCCTACCATCTGAATGTGGCAGCTGAAATGCAGTCTCATCAGACCAGGCAACCTTTTTCCAATCCTGTGCGAATTGTAGCCTCATTTTCCTGTTCTTAGCTGACAGGAGTGGCAACCGGTGTGGTCTTCTGCTGCTGTAGTATCTGCTTCAAGGTTCGATCTGTTGTGCATTCACAGATGGTATTCTTCATATCTTGGTTGTAACAAGTGGTTATTTGAGTTACTGTTGCCTTTCTATCATCTCGAACCAGTCTGCCCATTCTCCTCTGACCTCTGACATCAACAAGGCATTTTCCTCCACACAACTGCCACTCACTGGATATTTTCTCTTTTTCGGACCATTCTCTGTACACCCTAGACATGGTTGTGCGTGAACATCCCAGTAGATCAGCAATTTTTGAAATACTCACATCAGCCCGCCTGGCACCAGCAACCACGCCACATTCAAAGTCACATAGCCTCCCTGGCGGTATGATTATGTCAGATCTTTGCGTCTCAAACCGGTACAATTGTTTTGCATAGAAATTTGGTGTTTTTTCTTATTGTAGGCCTGTAATTCTAAGCAATAACTTAAATCTGTCCAAACAAGAGTCTAGTAGACATCTCGGGTATGATGAAGTTTGAAACACAAAATCATGAATTATAATATAATAAATAACTATAAATAATTACAAAAAATAATAATATAATAATAATAAAATAAATTTCCCCACGATTCACTATCACTCAATTCTGCAAGTGTTCTAATTTACTATTGCTGTTTTCTAGCTGGTCTAAAACCACTTTTGACGTAAAGGGACACTTTTAAGTTGCTATGGACAATCTCCAGTTTCCAGGCAGAAAGAACAGTATATATAATATAAAACTGCATGCAGGGCATTGGACAAAGCACTGCGGAAAAAAGGGATGTGAAATGATTTCATACAGTAATGTAACCTGTAAGATTACAGTGTACTGTATGTATTAGGAATTTTCTATTTTTTGAATTTGACGTCGGGCTCCGGCTCTTGCAGGGAACAGAGACAGGCATACAGAGGCATCGGGCGGAGGACAGAGCCCGCAGACACAGCGGGGGGGACATCGCAGGATCCTGGGGACAAGGTAAGTACACTGCACCAGGATCCTGCAATGCAATCCCGAGTGTGGCTCGGGGTTACCGCTAATGGTACTGAAATTTAACCCCGAGCCACACTCGGGAAAATTGCCAAGGAGGTTAAATCCCCTTTCTTCCCCATTTTGATGCTCGGTTTTAACTTCATCAAGTCGTCTTCACCACGTCTAGATGCTTAAATACATTGAGTTGCTGCCATGTGATTGGCTGATTAGAAATTTGTGTTACCAAGCAATTGAACAGGTGTACCTAATAAAGTGGCCGGTGAGTGTATATTGTCACAGTAACTAACATGTTTTGGCCTGGAAGTAGGCAGGCAGCTCAAGAAGAGCAGTGTCTCTTTTACCCTGTGAGCTTACTTCACGAAGAATGAGTTTACTTACTCTGAATTTTTAATCTGGTTACAGCCCTACTGCACTTAACCACTTGCCGACTGGCTCACGCCGATATACGTCGGCAAAGTGGCACGGGTGCACAAAACAACGTACCCGTATGTCGCTGCGTCATCCGCAGCTAGCAGGCACGCGCGTGCCACGGGAACGTACCTGGGGGTCCCGTGGACTCAATATCTGCCGGTGGCCTGCGATCGTAGCACGGAGAGGCAGAACAGGGAGATGCCTATGTAAACAAGACATTTCAGGGATCTACTGCTCCGAGTGATCGGGAGCAGTGATCTCTGTCATGTTCTAGTGAGCCTATCCCCCCTACAGTTAGAACATGCTAAGGGAACACAGTTAACCCCCTGATCGCCCCCTAGTGTTTAACCTCTTCCCTGCCAGTGACATTTACACAGTAATCAGGGCATTTTTATAGTACTGATCGCTATATAAATGCCAATGGTCCCAAAATAGTGTCAGAAGTGTCCGATCTGTCTGCCACAATGTCACAGTCACAATAAAAATTGCAGATCACCACCATTACTAATAAAACAAAATATATTAAAAATGGCATAAATCTATCCCCTATTTTGTAGACGCAATAACTTTTGCGAGAACCAATCAATATACGCTTATTGCGATTTTTTTTACCAAAAATATGTAGAAGCATACATATTGGCCTAAACTGTGGAAGAAATTTATTTGTTTATATATTTTTTGGGGATCTTTATTATAGCAAAAAGTAATGAAATACCACCAAAAGAAAGCTCTATTTGTGGGAAAAAAAGGATGTCAATTTTTTTGGGTACAACATCGCACAACCGCGCAATTGTCAGTTAAAGCGTCGCAGTGCCGTATCACAAAAAAGGGCTTGGTCAGGAAGGGGGTGAATCCTTCCGGGGCTGAAGTGGTTAATGACACTTTCATATCATTATATGAGTGCCTTTTAGTGCAGCAATAAGAAAATCTTATTTTTATATTTATTTCAGGAGCTTTTTAAAGTACTGTATATGTAAACTCTCACTTTGTATAACAACCAATTCAGTTTAAAATAGCAATGAAAGGCAAAAAATTTGTGCATATGTATATATAAAAGACATTGTAGATACCTTTTTTCCACTTTTTTTTCATAAGTGATCACATAATCTCTGTTCTCGTCTGCATAAGGAGCTCAGATAGCTGGGGGAGGAGAAACAGCAGTACACTGATCTTACCAGTGAATGGCTTTGCAGAGGGAGGCATGTCAGCACAAGTCTGATCATTGAAGTAGAGCAGGTAGAGAACTGATCACGATGTGCTCTTCTGCTTAGTGTGGTCAATTTTTAATTGAAAAAGAGAAACTGGAAGGAACACCAGGAATTTCACACACAGAAAGCAATACAAAGAGAACAGGATACTTTTTCATACAAGTACATGGTACAGCAGGCACATATCAGGAATATGAAATGTTAAGTTTACATATTCTTTAAAGAGAAGTTCCAGTCTGGGCAAAAAAAATTAAAGTCAGTAGCTACAAATACTGTAGCTGCTGACTTTCAATATAATTACACTTACATAGTTACCCAGATAGTAAGGATAACTTGCCACAAATTTGTGGCAGTGTTGAATTGTAAGACTGTTAACATTTTCACTGGCAAGTTGTACACTCGCAGAGCACTTGAAGCACAAGTTCTAGTTGACACTTTTCCAATTTGTAGCAAATTTGCGTGGCAAGTCTCTAGCAAGAGCAAATTTGTGGCAGTGAGTCTACAGCAAGAGCCCTGCAAGTCTACAGCATGAAAATTCAGCCACAGTGCCCCCACCAATCCAGTCATCCAATGGAGATGCACTCAATCCCAGATAGCAAGAAATTGAGCTGCAAGTTTGAAAATGACTTGCTAAGCTATTAGACTTGACTTGCCAGGCTTCATAAGTTTGTTGCACAATTGCAGCAAGTCCACATTGCATGACTTCAGATCAACATTCTTTGCAAACATTCTACTAGTCTGCTGCAAGTTCTGGTTCAGTTATGTTGTGCAATAGTCATCCCACCACAGGGGGCACTGTGACTTGCAGAGCTCTTCCTGTAGACTCACCACTGCAACTTTGCTCCTGCTAGAGACTTGACACACAAATTTGCCACAAATTGAAAAAGTGTCAACTAGAAATTGTGCTTCAAGTGCTCTCTGCAAGTGTACAAATTGGCAGTGAAAATGTGCAGCGAGTTAACAAGACAACACTGTCACAAATTTGTGGAAAGTTACCCTTGCTCTATGGGATGGTATCCAGAATATACAAAGTAAAGAAGGAACTCCATAGTTTAACCAGTAAAAACAGCAATTTATATGAAAAACTACAAGCAGACATGATCACTCAAACAAGCGGGCTTGATGACGTCACCACTAGCTCTTCCCTACACATTTCATTGCAGAGCAAATCTTCCCTACACCTAGTTTTAAGGTTTTTGTTAGTTTCAGATTTTTTTTTTGTTTGTTTTTTAAGGGGCACGCTACAGATAAGAGCAATAAATGCTCTTTTGGGTTTTCACAAGAGGCTAAATTACATTTGTGGCTAGACAGAGCACCAATTACTTATGCTCAGTGCAGTGTACAGTGGAGAAAATAATTATTTGATCCCCTGCAGATTTTGTAACTCTTCCCACTTACAAAGAAATGAAGGGTCTATTTTTATCGTAGGTGTACTTTAAATGTTAGAGACAGAATGTCAACCAAAAATCCAGAAAAAAACACATGATACAAATGTTATAAAATGAGTTGCAGTTCAGTGAGTAAAATAAGTATTTAATCCCCAAGCAAAACATGACCTAGTACTTGGTGCAGAAATCCTTGTTGGAAAGCACAAAGGTAAGACATTTCTTGTAGTTGGTTACCAGGTTTGCACACATCTCAGGAGGGATTTTGGTCCACTCTTCTTTACAGATCTTCTCTAAATCCTTAAGGTTTCTTGGTTGTTGTTTGGCAACTCGAAGTTTTAGCTCTCTCCATACATTTTCTATAGGATTAAGGCCTAGAGACTGACTAGACCACTCCATGACCTTAATATGCTTCTTCTTGTTGCCTTAGTGGTATGTTTTGGGTCATTGTCATGCTGGAAGACTCATCCATGACCCATCTTCAGTGTTCTGGCTGAGGGAAGAAGGTTCTCATCCAAGATTTTACAATACATGGCCCCCGTCCATTGGCCCCTCAATGTGGCAAAGTTGGCCTGTACCTTTAGCAGAAAACCAGCACCAAAGCATCATGTTTCCACCTCCGTATTTGACTGTAGGGATGGTGTTCTTAGAGTTATAGTCAGCATTTTTCTTCCTCCAAACACGGCGAGTCGAGTTAATGCCAAAGAGCTCAATTTTGGTCTCACTTGACCACAACACCTTTTCCCAATCCTTCTCTGAATCATTTAGATGTTCATTGGCAAACTTCAGATGGGACTGTACATGTGCCATCTTGAGGAGGGGGACCTTGCGGGTGCGGCAGATTTTCAAACCGTATTGTGTTACCAGTGGTTTGTTTGGTGACTGTGGTCCCAACTGCCTTAAGATCATTCACAAGCTCCTCACGTGTAGTTCTTGGCTGATCCCTCACTTTTCTCATGATCACCTTTACCCCATGAGGCAAAATCTTGTATGGAGCTCTAGACCGAGGGCGATCAATGGTTATTTTGTATTTCTTCCATTTGCGAATAATCGCTCCAACAGTTGTCTCCTTCTCACCAAGCTTCTTGCTAATGGTGTTATAGCCCATTCCAGCCTCGTACAGGTCTACAATCTTGTCCCTGCCGTCCTTTGACAGTTCTTTGGTCTTGCCCATGATGGTGAGGTTTAAATGGAGCCTTTTTTGTGTCTTTTTTTTACACATAACGAGTTGTCGTTTGGAGCACCTTCTTAAATTGATAGGGCTAATCTGTGTACAACATGAGCATGTACTGTAACTAGTCCGTGAGAGCCAGAATTATTGCTGGTTGGTAGGGAATCAAATACTTATTTTACTCACTGAACTGCAACTCAATTTATAACATTTGTATCACGTGTTTTTATGGATTTTTGGTTGATATTCTGTCTCTATCATTTAAAATACACCTATGATAGAAAAATTATAGGCCCTTAATTTGTTTGTAAGTGAGCAAACTTACAAAATCTGCAGGGGATCAAATGATTATTTTCCCTACTGTATGAACTGTTGTTCTTGGATGTTGCATGAAGTAGCGAATCAGCTCGCATTGGCCACTGCATGGGTGGGTAGGTAAGGTGTGGCTTAGGTGGAAGGGAGTGTTGCATAATGTCAGCAGGACTCCTGCTCATGAATGAAACGTGGATTTATATTGATGCCAAGGAATCACACTTCATTATGGGGCTAGGGGGCGCCATAGAGGAACTGATTAATAGTATCACCCTAAATGTGCTTGCATCAGCTGGGAGGCCTGAAGTCTTGGCTGCCTTTTTTTTTAAACAGATGTTTAAATAAAAATGCATTCAATGATAAAAGTTTTTTTTTTCTTTTAGATTTCATGCCAGCAGCTTTTTGTTTTGCTTAGATATGATTATTTCATCCAGCACACAGTCATTATAAATAGGTGAGGTTAAGGTGTTATGTTACAACACTGCAGTAACAATAGGGTTTTGAATGTCACTAACACACAAGCTGTGAAGTCTAGTTGCCAAGTTAACATTTCTTGTTCAAGCCGGGTGGGGTGCACCTCCTCCCTTCTGGCAGGAACTGTGCCAGCCTGCCAGCGGCATTGTCTTTGGTAAATATATGCCACATGTTGTTGACATGTTACGGATATTTCTTCTTTATCTGGTGGAGATTACAAATGCTGTATTATAAACGTGGCATGGTAATTGATGATTGAGTGTTGATCTGCTGTTCTTCCAACATGAAAAGACAAAAACACACCAAACTGTCCTCATGCACATCTAAATATTTTCTTGTACACTGAAAGTTCACTTTTTGAAAAAAGAATACATTTGTCCACATTGATTAAAACAAATACGTGTAGCACACCCCCTAAGGACCCACAAGTAGAATGGCATCTCCCCACCCTGCACAGCCAGACACAGAACAGTCCAGTGCTTTGTTTTTGTTATTCATTGAGGGATTAGAACTTGGGTAGGGATTGGGAAGTTATGGGATGCCCACTTGACTTCAAACAACTTTAGGGACAACTTCTTCTATATGTAAAGCGCTGCGTAAACTGTTGGCGCTATATACCGGTAAATCCTGTATAATAATAATATACAGTCTATATACACGCCTCACTTCCTCCAGCACACTTGCTTGCAGAATTCCAGCTGGCACACTGGCGAATCTGACACACCACATTTGAAAAGCAATAGCCCATTGCATGCAGGAACCCGAGGCCCCTTTAGGTGTGTCGCAAAAAGTCAGTGTCCAGCTTACATCCCTGTAGCTACTGATCCCAGCACCACCTCTTCAGGCACTGCCAACCTGCCTGGCTGCCCCTTTCACTAGCCCTCCTTGCTAATTTCTCCACAGTCTTCCAAGACTGACACTCTCTCCACAGTCCTCCCAGACTGATCACTCACCAGCCCACCTGGCTGACTTCTCAGGAGATCTCCCGGACGTGCTATTCTGCTCCCACTGTCCTCTCACTTGCTCCCTGCATCCAGAAAATAATTCCTCAGTGTTTTGTAAAGGGTCCCTCCAGCAGCTGAGCCCCAGGCCCGAGGTCACCCCCCCAGACTAGGTGGCACCCTCAAGGGCCACTGTCAGCCTCCCCAGCACTCCATCTCCATCTAACACCCGATTGCCCCTGCTAGCATGACTCATGTGTGTTTGTGAGGTGGCCTGCCCCCTACTAGCCCATTTTGGGGGGGGTTTGGCTGGGGCCCTCACCAATACTCCAAACAGCCCCTTCTAGACTCCACCCTCTACTTCTGGAAGCTTCTCCAAGCTTCCAGAAAGCAAGGGGATTCACCAGAGATGCTGCTGGCTGAGTCATCCAGCCTCCGTGAGTCACTCAGCCCTGACCCAGACTCAAACCAGGCCTAGCTCTTAGCTAGGCCAAATTTTCCTACACTACAACCATATACACTAGCACACTAGTTTTTTTTTCCATTGGAGTCAATCAATCAGTAAATCATGGCTGCAACACTCAGGGTCCTGCGAACACTTTCTCCAGCCCACATCCATGCCAAGATGCAGACCTTTGGTTACAGGTCTGGAGGAAGCATCTAGGGACTACCAGTTTGTTGTGACATCAGATGGGATTGTAGTTTCTCCATTTATAGATCTCTGTAAATGGATGATGCACACACAGCTTTGCCAAATTAAAATAAAATGACAGGAGCTGACGGGGAGAAAAACACCTTGATTCTGTAAGGAAGGGGGTAGTTTGAGATTGCGTACACTGACAATGTTTCATGTTACACCCTAAATATAGGTAAAATATGGTCAGAAAGGTAGATTTAGATTTTAGGTATACTTAAATCCCAGACTTATTTTACTATTAGAGTAGGAAAATGTAAGAATCCCTGTAAGGTTTATATTTCTGTCTGTATCCTCGCTGGTGAGATTCCCCCTCTCTGTGTGTCCTGGTGATCATTGTCTCAGGGGCAGAAAGCGATGAGGAACTCTTCCAATGGGAAAAATTTTCCTTTTGTCCTCAAATGTAGAACCTGCATTGGGAAATTTCACCACGCTTGCATATGCTTCTTTACGCCACTCTGTATTGTGGGATCTAGCACATCCATCCAGCACTGCAACACTGTAAATTTACAGTGAAACAGTAAGGGCTCACTTACACTTGCTTAGACTTTAACACACATTAGTACCTACTGCTTCAACATGCTTTGTTAAAGTGTTTTTGATGCTTCTGTGATACTTTTTTAAAGCTTTAATGAAGCTTGACAAATGCCCTGTAGTTGTTGATTTTCTATTTGTTTTAGTACCCTCATTCAGCAGATCCACAGCTTATTAGTACCCTCGTTCAGCAGATCCCCTGCTCAGTAGTACCCCCAGCTCTGCTGATGCCCCACTCAGTAGTACCCCCAGCTTTGCTGATTCCCCACTAAGTAGTAACCCCCAGCTCTTCTGTTTTCCTGCTCAGTAGTAACCCACAGCTCTGCTGTTCATCTGGTTTTCCAATCTTTCTCTCTCTCTCTCTGGTTCCTGCTCACCTCCTGCTATGTTGCTCCCACACTGCACACCACATGTGACATCTGCCAGTTTCTCTTGCTCCGGTCACCAAGCTCTGCTGATCCTTTGCCACTCAGTCCTCACTCTCCAGTCCTGTTCACCTTCCGTTATAGCATTCTCATGTTGCACACTATGTGTGCAATCTGCTAGTTGCTCCGCTCCAGTCTAGACTCTGCTTACCTTCCTGCTGCTCTACGCTGCACACCAGATGTGACATCTGCGCCAGACACTTCCAGAATATACAGTATACAGTACATAGGAACCGGAAGTGACTGCTGATCACATCTTTCCGTTTCGCTTGTTGGTTTCCCAGTTAATCCTGGGATATCTCATACCTGCAATACCTCCAAAGCAAAGCGAAGCTATAACTGAATAAAAGCCTCTCAAAAGCTGCAGGTGCTGTAAGCAAGCTTTGTCATAGACTTCTATGGAGGCTTTGGAGATGCTTTGAAGCACCAAGAATGTGACATGGGGTATAATTTTTGAAGCAAAGCAAACACAACGTTTGAACAGGACTGTAAGGTAACCATTTTATTTAGTGACAAGTGCTTAGATTGGCATTCAGAGTGCTTTAAAAAAACGTATACAATGCCACATTTTGAAGCAAGTATAAACAAGCCCTAATTTAGGAAAAGAGAGCAATGGGTACCTATAGTGGGGTAGTACAGGAAGATGAGGATGCCCTGTAATGGTGGTCTGCAGTGGGATGAAACAAGAAGGTGGGCTTCCTTAGCAATGCCGGTCTGCATTGGGCTGGTACAGGAAGCTGGAGGTGTGTGGCAGTGGGGATGTTAGAGTATAGGAAGGTGGAGATATCTGAAAATTGTGGTCTGTAGTGGGATGGTACAAGAAAGCAAGGGTGCCTGGCAATAGTGGTTTGCAGTGGGGTACAAGAGACAGGAGGAGGTACCTAGCAATTGTGATCATACATTATACTCTAGGCACAGAGATAAAGTCTATCGTATACACTATACACAGATCCCACCCATTAAAGTGTACTGTTCACCTTTTCCTGACAAAGTTGCCACCAAAGAACCACACAATGCATTTATGGCATGTTTTAACCTGTTCTTATGATCAATAAATTCTGAACTTCCTGAAATATCAACTTGGAAGCCTCTGCTGAAAACACATTGGTTCCATTTTGGTGCCCTGTCCTTTTACATTTGTGGTCTGTATTGGTGGGGTACAGAAAGGTGGGGGTGTAATTTGCAGTAGAATGTTACAGGGAAGTAAATGTGGCCAGTAAATCAGGTCTGCAGTGGGGTAGTACAGAAGAGAGCTGGTGCCTGCCAATGTTGGCCTGCAGTAGGAAGACATCTATGGCTGTCCAAGATGGGCAAATCTCTAAATGACCATAGATGTAAGATGACCTTCTGTTGCTTATGATCTGTATGAGAGTGTGCACTCCCATCAGCATGGAATTAATTTTACCAGTTGATTTAAATTGTTCTCCTCACTTCAGGGATATCATCTTGTTCTGCTCCTTAATGATTTCTACGCATAACTGAAGCCAAGAACTTCAGAGAGAGGTTTGCCCTCGAGTCTTCTTGGCCTTGCACTAGTGGGACCTGTCGAGGTTTTCCCTCTAACACCGATAATGATTTACACATGTTTTAATAAATCCATAACTTTTTTTTTCTACAGAGAAAATATTTGATCATCAACCATGATATTTTTCCAACAAAAAAAAATAAATTGCCAAAATCTTGATGAGCAAAAGCCTAAAAATGGAAAGAGCTTATTATCGTCAAGATGTACACCCCCCTACACTTGGTTGTACAGGTTGAAAAAATTGGGCTGTGTTTAGCTAAACCCCCACCCTAATCCATCTAGACATCCTCCCCAAGGACAAAAAAACACTCTCTCTAATCATGCCGACTTTAATTAACATAACTTGCAATGTGATGATAATTTCCCTTTTAAATGACTCAGCTGTGTGAGTCCGTGTCATGTCTAGAGGCTCCTCTGTGCTTCCACCTTCATACTTTTTTGCTCAGTCATGCATCAACAAATAATCACTCTGTGACGTTTGCTTTAATCTGTCATCCATCCATGGATGAAAACACTGTAATTAATATGAAGAAGTGTCAGCTGGTAGATCATCAGGAAATTAATATTTATAGGATGACAACAATTTTTATTATTTTGAAAAGACCGAAGTTGAATATAGAGAATAGCTTAGATCTCAAAATAGTAAGTTTTTACAGAAAGGAAATTTGAAATAACTATATAATAAATTAAAGTAAACCTGTCACAATCATGGGAAGAGAAAACTGAGCATGTGATTAACAAATGTATAAGTAGAGATGACCTTAAATGAAATTCCTATGTCGAAAAGATTAGTGGATCCAGAAATGTAGGCAGCTGAGATTATAGGCAAATCTTGACTTTTCCTGCGAACTTGAAATTGTCCCTGCCTCTTCCCACCTTCCAATATTTCCTACTGGTCTGAGAGACTATCTACCACATTAAATGAACAATTGTGAGATGAGGTGGTGGGGCTAAAGTGAAAAAGTAAAACTGAGATATGTAAAAACATTAGCATTTATGTGTTAATGCCCTGATCTACAGAAAACAAAAAACAAAAAAACGATGTGGGGTTCTTCTTGCATATCCAACCAGGCCTTTTATCCAGGCATGCTGCCTAGGTGGCTAGAAAAGGGAACATGCAAGCGTGCATCTTACTTTATACCAGCACACATGGCAAAATGGTCATGACTATATTTGTGCAATGACATCACCCTGGATCCCCCACCCACTGTGTTTATAGTCCACCAGTGCTGGGGATCTGTGGCAGGGAAACATTGTCAGGTGGTGGGGTTGTCTTGGTCAGGCATACATGGAAGTGTATAAATGAGCACAAACCAACCTACAGATGACTGGAACAAAAATCTTAAATTACTATATTGATGTGCATAGGTGATGACCAAATTGTGAACATAAACTGATCAGCCATAATATTAAGATCACTGACAGGGAAAATGAATAACATTGATTATCTCATTACAATTGCATTGGAAAGTTGGTTGGGATATATTAGACAGAAAGTAAACATGTTTTCCATGAAGCTGATGTGTTGAAAGCAGAAAAAATGGGCATTACAGTTTGTTGCTTATGGGGCTGTGTAGCCGTAGGCTGATCAGGGTGCCCATGCTGACCTGTGTCTGCAGCCAAAAGTGCCTACAATGGGCACTTGTGAACCAGAGCTGAACCACAGAGCAATGGAAGAAGGTGGTCTGGTCTGATGAATCACGTTTTCTTTTACATCATGTGGATGGCTTATGCGTGTGCATCACTTACCCGGGGAAGAGATGGCACCAGGATGCAGTATGGGAAGAAGGCAAGCTGGTGGAGGCAGTATGATGCTTTGGGCAATGTTCTGCTGGGAAACATTGGGTCCTGTCATTCACGTGCATGTTACTTTGACACGTACCACCTACCTAAACATTGTTTCTGACCAAGTAGACCCCTTCATGGAAACGGTATTCTCAGATAGCAGTGGCCTCTTTCAGTAGTATAATGAACTCTGCCACACTGCAAAAATGGTTTGAGGAACACAACAATGGGTTTAAGGGGTTGTCTTAGACTCCAAATTCTCCAGATTTCAATCAAATCATGCATCCATGGGATATGCTGAAAAAACAAGTCAGATCCATGGAGGCCCCACTTTGCAACTAAAGCCGAGTACACGCGAGCAGAATGTCCAGCAGAAAAAGTCAGACGGAAGCTTTTCATCGTTTATTCTGATTGTGTGTAGGCCTCACCAGACTTCTTTTTTTGAAAATTCTGAGGGACCTAGAAATGGAACTAAATATTTCAGATGGAACCTATCGAGAAAACCGATCGTCTGTATGCTATTCCGATGGACCAAAAAAACGACGCATGCTCTGAAGCAAGTACGAGACGGAAGCTATTGGCTACTGGCTATTGAACTTCCTTTTTCTAGTCCCGTCATAAGTGTTGTACGTCACCGCGTTCTTGACGGTTGAACTTTGGTCAGACTTTGGGTTGACCGCGTGTAGGCAAGACTGCTTGAATGAGGGCTACACTTGAAACACACTAAAGTAAGTCTTTGAAAACAAAGTGTACATACACATGCCTAAAGAAAAATATACAAATTGGGAACCTTGCGCTAAGGAAGGTATATTTGTTGGCTATGGAGAGTCTCAAAAAGGTTAGAGATTTCTGCATCCAGATACCAATAAGGTAACAATCAGCAGAATTTTAATCAATATTGAAACACCCATGTGACATCTCTTAAGCATCTCCAAGCTTGGAAACTTACAGAATAAAGCTGGCCATAGATAGTGTGATTTTCTTTCCTGCAACCACAGTCAGTATTGATGAGGGAATCCCTCCCACTTAGCTATTATGTTGTACTCATGGGGGGGGTGGGGGATGGGGGGAGCCTTCCTGGCCCGGAGAACACAGTGATTATGAAAATTCACATGAAAAATCCAACAGGCTGCTTGTACCCAAGTTGATCGATCAATCAACTTGGGTAAAATCAGCCTGCCCATACATTTTTTGAATCTTGGCCATTCTCTCCTGAAATGGACAAGATTTGTACTGTCTATGGCTAGCTTTATTAAAATTTGAAATAAGAAGATCTTCTAGCTAACATAGGACAGTACAGACAAGCAGTAGGGACAATTTTATACATTGCAAGAAGATGGGACTTATATCAGAAGTTGTTAAGTGGGGGTGTTTGCATGTTGTTTATTACACTGTAATTTAGTAGTACTGCTTCCAGTTTTTAGTATCACATTCATGTGTTATTCTTGTGGAACTACATGGTTATGATGTAATTTCCTATCTCTTTGTTGCTGTTATTTTCCAATAAACCAAAAAGGACTCAACCAAGTGTCCAGCAGCATCTGACTTATAAGAACCATATTTGCAGAAGCTTTCCAACAAAAAACAACAGCAGACCTGAAATGCTGGCACTTTAAAATTTCTTCTCATACTTTAAGCTTTCTTCCAGAACACCCTGAGTTTCCACAAACTTGAAGTGTTCAAAATTCATATTAGAGCTCTAAAGTGAAAGGGTGGAGTATTGCTTAGGCCGGATCTCTGACATTGGTGTTGCAAGCTGACATGAATATCAAAGGCTCCTGAGAAGCTCTGAAAAATAATAAGAAGCCTCCAAAGAACCTTTAGAGGCCTGAATTTCATGACCGGTGTAATTTTACCATCTTTATAATTGAGTTTCAAGTAAGCATTTAAAGTGTTACTAAGCTCAGGACCCTACATTCACTATATCTGGCCTCCCACAATACACATAACATGTAAATGCAATTTTAGTAAAGATAAACTGTTAAATACCATTTCTCATCAGCAGTATATAGCAGTCTTATGACTTCTATCAGTGTCTGGTTAAAGCTTGTAGGAGGAGTTTTCATTGTACTCTGACTGTCCTATGAGGCTGCAGGATCCCTTACCCACTGTCTGGAAAGTGCTGATTGTCCCTGTGCTGATCACATGCACTCTCCCAAGAAAAAAAAAACAATACACACCAAACTGAGCATGTGCAGAGTGACTCTAAAGGCTCTGTCTTATCAGGAGATGGATTGGGGACCGTGGAAGAAGGGGAGGAACAGAAAAGACAGGATCAAACAGCCCTTTTACGGAATGCGGAGGATTAACCCCTCCTGTTTTTTACTGTTGTGGGTTTAGTAACACTTTAAATACTCAACACATTAAATGTGCTGAAACACATGTATGGAAACTGTTTTTTTTCTGGCAAAGTATTTGTAATTTTGTTCAGCCTGTTTTGCAATTGGGGCACCCCTGACAGACAGCACAGCTTTGCTCTTCACTGCAGCACAGTTTGTTCAAAGCAGACCCCTAGCCTGCTGATTAAACAATAATGGAGTAGCACACTAATGAGTGGTCAGTCTACCTTCTCCTTAGAGCCCTTTCACACTGGGGCGGTTTGCAGGCGCTGTTGCGCTAATAATAGCGCCTGCAAACCAAACCGAAAGCCCCGAGGGCTTTCACACTGGAGCGATGCGCTGGCTGGACGGTAAAAAAAGTCCTGCCAGCAGCATCTTTGGAGCGGTGAAGGAGCGGAGTGTATACCGCTCCTTTACCGCTCCTGCCCATTGAAATCAATGGGATGGCGCGGCTATACCGCCGGCAAAGCGCCTCTGCAGATTATTATTATTATTCATTATTATTATACAGGATTTATTTAGCGCCAACAGTTTGCGCAGCGCTTTACAACAGGAGGGCAGACAGAACAGTTACAATACAATTCAATACAGGAGGAATCAGAGGGCCCTGCTCGTAAGAGCTTACAATCTAGGAGGGAGGATCAAGTGAAGGACAAATCTGTGTATTTAGATAAATCACAATAAAAATAAATATATTTTTAAATTATTATATAACAGTATTCATTGTGGGGGTTTTTTTTGTATCATTACAGTATCATTGTGATAGAAAAAAACTAGAACAATGGCATTTTTCTTTATCATTTGTTTGGAGTTCTGCCTTAAAGAGAGACTAAACATTCTGCCCTTCAAGATGAAGATTTAAATCTAAAAAAAACCCTACGAGTATAAAGAATAGTTAGCAAGAAAGAAACCTGGGAAATATCTCACGAACCCCACTTGTGTTGAAGCTTCATTAGTACTGCAAAGAAGCGTAAACAATTAATTGCTACGGAGGTTACTCATCTAGCGAGCCCATCTCCCTCTGAACATGCTGTGTGGTAGCGCCATCGTTCTTTAGAGACAAGACATGGCTTGTCAGTCTCATTTATGAAGGAGCTTGAACCATAAGAGAATACTATCACAATCATTTCATGGTCTCTACCATTATTCGCTCACTACCACCGATACTCTGTCAGTATTTGACACCAAAAGCATCCCCCCCCCTCCTCCTTTTCGCCATTAGAAGGCTAGGATTCAGAAATGCTGTTTAGAGATTCCTCCACAGCAGGGAGGGCTTTGAATAAGCAGGTAGGCATTCTGAGTTCTATACCAGACCCCTGGCGAACAAAAAAAGTTGTATTCAATTTCCATAGCAGGGGTGCCTTGGAGTGGCATTCAAATGACATTGCAAGAAAGCATTTGAGCTTTCCTAGTGAGTGTGGCATGGCTGTGAATTTTCAGCGCATGTTAAATAGGAAGGTTGACACTTTTCAGAGAGCGGAGTTACCCAGAGTGTTAGTGTCACCGTTTTTGTTTGTAATTGAATTTTCTTGGTTCATAATGTGTTGGGAGTTTGTTTTTAAGACTGTGTGGATGTGAGGTTGTTTCAAAGCAAGCCTTGCTCTTTAAATCAGCAACCAAATTCAACATATATTTTTAAACATCAACCTATGAATTAAAAATCCTAACTGGTCTTTGTATCTCCTAACGGACTCCAGTTTGGGTGCAAATATTTCCTGAATTGAAAGAGTAAGGGTAATTTTGGCAGGGGAGGGAAATTAACATTATACACTGGCCTAAATGGACATGTAGGGACCTGCCTTAAGCAGTAGTGTCTCTCGGCTTGATTTAGTGCTGCTGGGCTTTACTGGTCCTTGTATTTCCTAACTGGTTCCCGTTTGGGTGCAAATATTTCTTAAATTGAGAGGAGCATCAGTGAGGTCAATTTAGGCAGGGGAGGGAAATTAACATTGTACACTGGCCTAAATGCACATGTAGGGACATGTCCTAAGCAGTAGTGTTCCTAGGCTGAATTTAGTGCTATTGGGCTGTACTCAGCCTGAGCTTTAACTCATATAGAAATATAGAAAAATGACGGCAAAAAAAGACTGAGTCTGCCCATTAATTTTTTTGCTTTTTTTTTTTCATTAACTTTATTGTCTGACTATAGATCTATGTTTGTCCCAAGCATGCTTGAAGCCATTTACTGCTTACTGTCTCACTTCCTCTGCTGGTAGTTTATTCCAATCATCAACTACTCTTTCAGTAAAATAATACTTTATAAGATTGATTTTGAACCTTCCTCCAGTTAATTTGAGGTCATGTCCCCATGTTCTTGAGTTTGGTTTCATATTGAAAAAACTGCCTTCCTGAACCTTATTCACCCCCTTGATGCATTTAACCTTTTCATGATCAAGCCTATTTTTGACATTTGGTGTTTACAAGTTAAGATCCGTATTTTTTGCTAGAAAATTACTTAGAGCCCCCAAACATTATATATATATATATATTTTAGCAGAGAATCTAGAGAATAAAATGGTGATTGTTGCAATATTTTATGTCACATGGTATTTGTGCAGCGGTGTTAGAATTATTGCTCTCGCTCTGACGATCGCGGCGATACCTCACATGTGTGATTTGAACACCGTTTACATATGCAGGCGTGACTTCTGTATGAATTTTCTTTGCTGTGCAAGCTTGCGGGGACGGGGGCACTTTAAAAAAAATGTTTTTTTCTTATTTATTTTTATATTAATAACTTGTGTTTAAAAAAAATACATTTTTATCACTTTTATTGCTGTCACAAGCAATGTAAACATCCCTTGTGACAGTAATAGGTGGTGACAGGTACTCTTTATGGAGGGATTGGGGGTCTAAAAGGCCTCCAATCCCTCCTTTGCACTTCAAAGTATTCAGATCGCCGTTTTCGGTGATTCTGAATACTGTATTTTTTTTAAAACCGGCGCCATTGGCAGCCGAGTAAACGAGAAGTGACGTCATGACGTCGCTTCTGTGTTGACAATCAGGAGACTGGAACAAAGCCATTTCCAGCTTCGTGCCAGTCTGTCCCTAGCCGCCGGAGGTGGCGGATTGTCGATCGGGTCTCCTGGTGGATCGGGAGGCCCATTGAGAGTGGCGGCGGGAGGGGGGACATCCCCTCCCGCTCCTCCGGTATAACAGTAGCGCTGCTTTTAGCCACATCAGTTATCCCTGAAAAGCCAATCGCCGGCTCTAAAAAACAGTACCGGGATGATGCCTGCAGCTGCGGGCATCATCCCAGTATAACCCCCAAAAGCCGAGGCCGCACATCTGTGTACGCACGGCGGGAAGGGGTTTAAAGGTTTCAATCATGTTTCCTCTTTCCCTTCTTTCCCCCTGACTGTACATATTAAGTTCCTGAAGTCGTTTTCGATATGTTTTAACCCCCAAACCTTTCACAATTTTTGTTACCCATCTCTGGACTCATTCTATGTAATCAATATCTTTATGTAAGTGAGGTCTCCAGAACTGGACACAGTATTCTAAATGGGGTCTCACTAAAGATCTATATAGAGGATCTGCGTTCCCCAAGTTCTCCCCAAACGTAGAGTTATTGTTTGCTTCTGCCCATTGCTCGGGAATGTCCAGAGGATGAATATTTATGTCTTCCCGGCCAAGCACTATGAGGTTTTTTGTCCTGCTGGAAGGTATATCCAGGAGAAGTGGAACAAGAAAGTGACTGCCTCGATTGGAGCTCCAGGGGTGAAAATTAGTCAGCTGGAGAGTGTCCTGAAGAGCTGGGTAGAAAATACTGCCGGCAAACATTTCAGAAAGCTCTGGTGGCTCATCAAAGGGGTATGTGTGTCAAGTTAGAGTTCCTCTAGAGCAGTGGTTCTCAGCTTGGGGGTCAGGACCCCCTCAGGGGTTGAATGACGATTTTGCAGGGGTCACCAAATCCTGGGCTGTTCCTGAAGCCCGCACCGCTCTCCCAGCCTTTTCGCAGCCGCCCATTCAGTTCACGGCATGGCAGGGGGGCGGAGACTGGAGGTCAGCTGACTGGTGAGGAATGTAAAGTGGGAGGGGCTGGAGGAGACCCTATCTCCTGATTTCGGCATAGGTGTCACTGCTGCAAGACATCACAAAGTTAGAAACACAGTGAGTAACACTACCTGTGATCATAGTTGTCATTAAAAGTCCGCACTACATTTCCCGGATGAGCAGATGACCTTGATCAAGAGCACCTAAGTTGGCTGATCAGAACTCCCCCCAGCACTGCCACTGATCCCATCCCCCCACCAGCACTGCCAATCATCCCAACTCCCCACCAGCACTGCCACTCATCCCATTCCCCCCCCCCCCACCAAGGAGTAAGAGAAGTAATAAAAATAAAGGATACATGGAAGGACGAGGAACAAAGAAAAAAGGAGAGAAATAATAAGAGAAAGAACAAGAAAGACAGCTAGAGAGATGGATGGGAAAAAAAACAGGAAATTACGATAGAGAGAGATAAAAGGCAAAGAAAGGAGAACAAAGAGAGTGGTACAACCTAAAATGTACCATAAGGGGTTTTAATACTGTACGAGTGGAAGGGACTCGCAAATGACTTGTCTTGCCTTGGGTGCTGACAACCCACACTACGAAAATTATTTTTCTGTTGGGGGGTCCCCACAACTTGGGAAATGTTATCAAGGGGTCACAGCACTGGAAAGGTTGAGAACCACTGCTCTAGAGTCTAAATAGTGCTAGTCTAGCTTATAGGCCATGAGTGGTAATACAGAATGTGTATTTTGGTATGTTGATTTTTATGAATATGTTTGTTGATAGGAATTTTTTTAAGGTTAAATCATTTTTTTCTGCAGCTGTTTTCCTTGAAAAAGTTTTTTTTTTGGGGGGGGGGGGTGGGGGGTGGGGGGGATGATATCTTTCCGGGAATATACTGATTTTTTTATTGATTTTTTTTGTTGGGCTGATAGAATTCAATACACAGCATTTACTTGTTTCTGACCATTTGTACGTTGACACAACTTTTAAACCAACACCTGGCTGGAAGAAAAAAAAAGGCAAAAACTGTGTGCACCAAAACCCCTCAGGATCTGTCACTAACATTTACTGCATCTCACTAAAGTAAAGATAAAAGTTGATGGCTAGGCCTATAAGACCTGATTAAAATCGTTCTGCTACTGTCAAATTTTACACTGATGTATTATCTGCAGTATATTGAAAATTCGATTTCACAACCAAATATCCACTGCCAGTGTACACTGATGCATAAGCTGCCAGTGAAAACTATACTGTTTTGTCACACCACACACAACTGCATGAAAAAAAACTTTTCCCATTGCATTGTATTTTTAAATTTTTTTTGCATTTTGTCCCCTATGGTAGTGCCCAGCTTTACCTTTTTCACAATAGTCAGTCTATTAGTCCTAAAATGGTCAGAATATACTAACAGAATTTGCTTCCCATGGACTTCAATAGGATTTGCCTTTAAGTTGAGGTTTGCCGAATTCAAACAGCATTTGCCGAACCCTCAGCAAATTGAACCGGGAAAGATTGGCTTACCGATTTGCAACCTATAAACTAGGATCTGCTCCTGATAAAGTACCACATAGTGATTACTATTAAGCCCCGTACACACGATCGGATTTTCCGACTGGAAATGTTGGATGTCAGGCTGTTGGCGGAAAATCCGACCGTGTGTACGCTCCACCGGACATTTGTTGTTGGACTTTCCGCCAACAGATGTTGGCTAGCATGTCTTCAAATTTTCCGCGGACAAATGTGTGTTGTCGAATTTTCCAGTCGTGTGTACACAAGTCCGTCAGACAAAAGTCCAAAGTCCAAACACGCATGCTCAGAAGCAGAAGCGGTCGGTCTTGTAAACTAGCGTTCGTAATGGAGAATTAACATTCGTGACGTGGCAAATTATGAAATCTCCAAATGCAGCGCACAATTCTCTTCTTCTTTAATGGGATAATAATGAAGCAGCTTTGCTGGTAATACTGATGGAGTTATTGCAAACACATTTTCAAAGGCTTCTTTTTTCTAGTGATATCAAGAATAATATTATTATGTTTTTTTTTTGTTTTTTTTTGTGCAAGTTATCACAACACCATTATCCCGTAGTTTGTAATATCAAAGATACAACTATGTTTTTGCCCCTTGTCAATTTTACATGCCAATAGAACTTAACCAAAAAGTGCATTCTATGCATCCAAAAATATAGAAAATATACCAAATCAAATCATTATTCAACCAAAAAAATAATGTCAAAGCAATAACTCCAAGGCCAATAATAAATAACACGTTATCTCCTCCAATTCCGGCCGTTCGTCTGGTTGACGAACAGCCGTTCCGAAACGAACTGAAAAAGCGCAAAATAAATGGCGCGAAAAGAAAAGCGTGAATCAACATTCACCAAACTTCTACTAACACGAAATTAGCAGAAGGAGCCCAAAAGGTGACGCTAAAGAGCTGAAAAAACACGTAGTACATCTAGTACGTCTCTACGTTCGTAATTGTTGGCCAGCATTTGTGTGACCGTGTGTATGCAAGACAAATTTGGGCCAACAACCTTCGGACAAAATTCTACGGTTTTGTTGGCGGAAAGTCCGATCGTGTGTACGAGGCATTAGAGTTTTAGCTGATTACTGAGAAACAGCAAAGTGACTATAAATAGTAAAAACAATTTCTACATTGTTTAAAGTTTACAATACTGTAATCTAGATTCAGAGGTGACAGGACTGCTGCTCTTTTGTTAGATAAGCCAACTTGTTGGATTATTTACTCCCGGGAAAGAAAGGTTTATTAATGTTAAATCTTGCGCACAGCACTACTTCTTTTGATTATATACATTATTTAATATGGCTTGAGCTATTTTTGGATTTAAAAGCCATAAGCATGATTACTATGCGGTATGAAAGGATTATTCATACATGCTCCAAATAATTAAAGCAAACCTGTCATATTGTAACACCTATTATTCTTTTTAGTATAACCTCATTGTGGAACATGAGGTCAATTCACTAGCCATTAGACATGTGGTACTTTAATTACATACATGTTATGTGAAAAGATAAGTACACCCCATGGAAATTGTTGATTTTTTAACATATTTGAATAGGCAAACATTAATTGTTGATTCATATACAGTGCCTTGAAAAAGTATTCACACCCCTTGCAATTTTCCAAATTTTCTCATGTTACAACCAAAAACATAAATGTTTCTATCAGCAGAATGGCTTTATGCAGAAATGCAGGCTAAGCACTTCTTTTCCAGAGGAAGGTTTCTCCGACAAGGTGAACTGGCATCATTATCTAACACAAAGTCTTTTCCCTTCTGGGCTTATATCCAATTGAAACATTTCCTGGACAGTCCTACGAATAGAGATAACTTTGCGAAAACTCCTACTGTCCTGGAATCACTATGCTCTAGCTCCTCTCCCCAGAGTCATTTAATTTCAGGGCTTTATGCCACAATGTTTGGGGAGCCTTATGCCTCCCTGAGATCAGAACATGCCTATTGGGTGATTGATGAAACCTCTTGGGATCGAGTGCATTTATACGTTCACAAGGGCTCTTTGAACGTCCATACCCAGGAAAACGGTTATAAGATCAAAACAAGGTGGTATAGAACACCAGAACTAATTCATAAATTTATCCCGGCAGTCTCAGACCAATGTTGGAGGTGTGAACAGGGTCTAGGCACGTTCCTCCATATATGGTGGACATACCCATTGATTCAGCCGTATTGGCGTAAAGTGCATAAAGTGGCAACTGAGATATCCTCGCTTTCTTTGGAATTCTCACCAGCGCAATACCTTCTTCATATCTCCAAAATCGCCTGTAAAAAATACTATAGGTTAATAGCTATGCATATGATTAATGCAGCTAGGCTGTGTCTCCCAGTGCACTGGAGGTCCAAGTCACCCCCATCCATGAAAGAGTGGGTAACACAGGTTAGCCAGATAGCAGCGATGGAGGAATTGATTTGCACCACACAGAACAGAATAACATACTTTACGGAGACATGGGTACCCTGGCTTGATTACCGAAGTTCACAACGTGGTCAGGACTTAAACCGGGATAACCCTTGAAAGGTGCTTTAAAGGTCGCAACATCTTCCACAGTAATTGGGGCATATTAGGGAGGGTAGCTGGTGGTGATCCCACCCCCTCCCCAAATATTCCCCTCTCAGTGCCCCCCTCACCCCTCCCCCCCTTTCCCTTCCCTCTCCTCTCTGCTTGTTCTTCTTCCCTTTTTCATTTCCCCTTTCTTCTCCTTTCTTTTCTCTCTTTATTTCTTATTTTACTCGACAAAAAGCTTTACAACTGAATGCCATTTTAGTAGTCCGACGCCTCTCCCATTCCTTGCTAGTGTTATAGTACTTACAGAAGAAATACTGTATACTTTTATGTGAAGTCTCCCATCCCATCGGGAATTAGCAGGCGTGTAAGACCCTGCGGAGCGTCCCCCTTAATGAGATTACGCCCTAGCACTTCACATCTTTGTGTGTGACTGTTTGGTTAGCATACATGGAGACAACATATGTTGGTTCCTGCTCTCCTGAACCTTGAACTTCATGTACCCTTCTGGATGGAACCATGTACTTTTATCTTGGTTATGTGTTATATGGTACTACCTGTATATTCTATGAAAATTTTCAATAAAAGCTTTTGTGGAAAAAAAACCATAAATGTATTTTATTGGGATTTTATGTGATAGACCACCACAAAGTGGCACATAATTGTGAAGTGGAAGGAAAATGATAAATGGTTTTCAATTTTTTTTTACAAATATCTGAAAAGTGTGGCATGCATTTGTATTCAGCCCCCTTTACTCTGATACCCCTAACTAAAATCTAGTGAAACCAATTACCTTCAGAAGTCACCTAATTAGTAAATAGAGTCAACCTGTGGGGAATTTAATCTCAATATAAATGCAGCTATTCTGTGAAGTCCTCAGAGATTTGTTAGAGAACCTTAGTGAACAAACAGCATCATTAAGGCCAAGGAACACACCAGACAGGTCAGGGATAAACATGTGGAGAAGTTTAAAGCAGGGTTAAGTTATCAAAAAATATCCCAAGCTTTGAACATCTCTAGGAGCACTGTTTAGTCCATCATCCAAAAATGGAAAGAGAATGGCACAACTGCAAACCTACCAAGACATGGTCGTCCACCTAAACTGACAGGCCTGGCAAGGAAAGCATTAATCAGAGAAGCAGCCAAGAGGCCCATGGTAACTCTGGAGGAGCTGCAGAGATCCACAGCTCAGGTGGAGAATCTGTCCACAGGACAACTATTAGTTGTGCACTCCACAAAAGCATGGCAAAAAGAAACCAATTTTCGAAAGAAAGCCATAAGAAGTCTCGCTTGCAGTTTGTGAGAAGCCATGTGGGGGACACAGCAAATGTGGAAGAAGGTGCTCTGGTCAGATGACACCAAAACTGAACTTTTTGGCCTAAAAGCAAAATGCTATGTGTAGCGGAAAGCTAACACTGCACATTACCCTGAACACACCGTCCCCACCGAGAAACATGGTGGTGGCAGCATCATGCTATGGGGATGCTTTTCTTCAGCAGGGACAGGGAAGCTGGTCAGAGTTGATGGGAAGATGAATGGAGCCAAATACAAGGCAATCTTAGAAGAAAACATGTTAGAGTCTGCATAGACGTGAGACTGGGGCAGAAGTTCACCTTCCAGCAGGACAACAACCGTAAACATACAGCCAGAGCTACAATGGAATGGTTTAGATCAAATCATTTTCATGTGTTAGAATGGCCCAGTTAAAGTCCAGACCTAAATCCAATTATGAATCTGTGGCAAGACTTGAAAATTGCTGCTCACAGTTGCTCTCCATCCAATCTGACAGAGCTTGAGCTATTTTGGAAAGAAGAATGGGCAAAAATGTCACTGTCTAGATGTGCAAAGCTGCTAGAGGCATCCCCAAAAAGACTTGCAGCTGTAATTGCAGCGAAAAGGTGGTTCTACAAAGTATGGACTCACAAGGACTGAATACAAATGCATGTCACACTTTTTCAGATATTTATTTGTGAAAAAAAAATTGCAAAACCATTTGTCATTTTCCTTCTACTTCACAATTACCGTATGTGCTATTTAGTGTTGGTCTATCATTTACAATCCCAATAAAATACATTTATGTTTTTGGTTGTAACATGACAAAATGTGGAAAGTTTCAAGAGGTATGAACACTTTTCCAAGGCACTGTAGTGCCTACAGATGGTATACTTCAACAAATGTTGGTATACTTAAACAAATGACACATAAAATTAACATGGTTCGTGATCTAAATGAACAAAAATGCAGATTTGTGATATGGAAAAAGTATGTAACCCCATACATTTGCTACCACAAATCCCTGAAATTAGAATCTGCTATTCCAGATTAGGTGCCAACGATTATAACCTCTTTTAGGAGTATGCATGTAGAATTTGTCATATTTAAACCTCAGACATCTAGAGCCTGGTGTTAGCTCTTTGCTATTGATGTGTGTCATGAAGATCAACAGGGCTCTCTAAGATCCTCACAAAAGTTGTGTGCCTAGAGGTTTGGCAAGGAATTTTAAAAGATCACCAAATTACTTGAAATCAATCAATCGACTGTAAGGAAAATAATTTACTAGTGGTGTAGATTTCACACATATGCTATTTGTCCAGGATTGACGAGTCCAGCAAACTCAAGTTTAGGCAACTCTTGCAACAGTTGGAGTTAAGGTTTATTCATCTAGAGATGTTGGTTAAAAATCCCTTGTTGTCCAACATTAGGGATGAGCTCGATGTTCGAACATTGAGTGTTCGCCCGTTCGCCGAACAGCAAACATTATGGTGCGTTTGCGGGAAATTCAAGCGCGCGGAACGCCCCATAATGCACTACGAAAACGTCCCATAAAGCACTGCGAGAACGCAGTGCATTGCTGTATGATGATTGGCCAAAGTATGTACCTTACCTACATGCTTTGGCCAATCACAGGGCGCTCTGCTGAGAGAGCCATAATTGGCCAAAGGCAGGGTGCTCACAGGGACTAAGTCCACGCCCACACTATATAAGACTGCTTACATAGCGGCTGCATGTAGTGTTGTTGGTGTGGATAGAGAGATGGAGGAGTGGAAGAGGACTCCAGTGGCAACCTGTGAAGCTCTGTTGAACTCCATGCCCAAGAGGGTTAAGGCATTGCTGGAAAATAATGGTGGCCACACAAAATATTGACACTTTGGGCCCAATTTGGATATTTTCACTTAGGGGTGTACTCACTTTTGTTCCCAGCGGTTTAGATATTATTGGCTGTGTGTTGAGTTATTTTGAAGGCATAGCAAATTTACACGAAGATATAATACATTTTTTACAAAAATGTGAGGGTGTACTCACTTTTGTGAGATACTGTATAGATTCAGTGTACACTGAATCTATACAGTCAGTGCAGGCAGTGTATCAATATATCAATATATATATATATATATATATATACACACACTGAATGCAGAGTATAGACTAGAACACACTAGACTGTGTGTGTATATATATATATAATATATATATATATATATATATATATATATATATATACACAGTCTAGTGCGTTCTAGTCTATACTCTGCATTCAGTGTAGTGTATATATACAGTGCATTTGGCGGTGTACAGTATATAATACACTTCAGGTGGTGTATCAATAAATATATACAGTCTAATACAGCCCTTAAACAGTCCACTCTCCTGCTCGCATTTTGCAAGTGAATTTTGAGGGCTGGCGAGCTATTGCTGCCCGGGAGCTGGGGGGTGAGCACAGCTGGCAGCCTGGGTGGAATGGGAGTCCTTCTCCCAGCGATCGCAAAGGGGGAGAGAGAGCCACCCGGATCATCAGAGTGCAACGCAGGGAACACAACGATAACAGCTTTCATTTCACATTGCTGTGTTCCCTGCCGCATGCTGTCAGATACAGTCCCTCCTCCTGGTCCTGGGACTTTAATAGACAGATCATCCGTCAAATCCCGGGATGGATGATCTGTCAATCAAAGTTCCCTGGCCAGGGGGTGGGGCTGTATATGACGTTGAGCGGCGGGAACACAGTAATTGAAAGCTGTTATCACTGTGTTTCCTGCATTGCGCTTTGATCATCTGGGCGGCTCTCCTATTCCTCTCCTCCCCTGCAAAGTTAGGCTGCACGGTGGGCACAGGCTGCATGGTGGGCACAGGCTGCATTGGTGGACACAGGCAGCATTGGTGGGCACAGGCTGCATTGGTGGACACAGGCAGGCTGCATTGGTGGGCACAGATAAAGTTGTTGTTGTTAATATTTATTTATATAACTTAATTCTGCATAAAACATTTAAGTGTCATTTAATGAGATAATTTATGAAGGCGTGTTTAGGGGGGGAAATTAGTTTCAGGGTGGGTGGGGTTGGGTGAGGCAACTGGTATGGCAAGTAACCCTTGAGGCCTGGCTAGTAGCTCAGGATTTGACATTTTGAGCCCTGGTCTAAAATATATATATATATATATATATACAGTGAGGACGGAAAGTATTCAGACCTCCTTAAATTTTTCACTCTTTGTTATATTGCAGCCATTTGCTAAAATCAGTTCTTTTTTTTCCTCATTAATGTACACACAACACCCCATATTGACAGAAAAACACAGAATTGTTGACATTTTTGCAAATTTATTAAAAAAGAAAAACTGAAATATCACATGGTCCTAAGTATTCAGACCCTTTGCTCAGTATTTAGTAGAAGCACCCTTTTGATCTAATACAGCCATGAGTCTTTTTGGGAAAGATGCAACAACTTTTTCACACCTGGATTTGGGGATCCTCTGCCATTCCTCCTTGCAGATCCTCTCCAGTTCTGTCAGGTTGGATGGTAAACGTTGGCGGACAGCCATTTTTAGGTCTCTCCAGAGATGCTCAATTGGGTTTAAGTCAGGGCTCTGGCTGGGCCATTCAAGAACAGTCAGGGAAACCTTCGGCCCAGTCTGAGGTCCTGAGCACTCTGGAGAAAGTTTTCATCCAGGATATCCCTGTACTTGGCCACATTCATCTTTCCCTCAATTGCAACCAGTCGTCCTGTCCCTGCAGCTGAAAAACACCCCCACAGTATGGTGCTGCCACCACCATGCTTCACTGTTGGGACTGTATTGGAGAGGTGATGAGCAGTGCTGTTTTTCTCCACACATACCGTTTAGAATTAAGGCCAAAAAGTTCTATCTTGGTCTCATCAGACCAGAGAATCTTATTTCTCACCATCTTGGAGTCCTTCGGGTGTTTTTTTAGCAAACTCTATGCGGGCTTTCATGTGTCTTGCACTGAGGAGAGGCTTGCGTCGGGCCACTCTGCCATAAAGCCCCGACTGGTGGAGGGCTACAGAGATGGTTGGCTTTCTACAACTTTCTCCCATCTCCCGACTGCATCTCTGGAGCTCAGCCACAGTGATCTTTGGGTTCTTCTTTACCTCTCTCACCAAGGCTCTTCTCCCCTGATAGCTCACTTTGGCCGGACGGCCAGCTCTAGGAAGGGTTCTGGTTGTCCCAAACGTCTTCCATTTAAGGATTATGGAGGCCACTGTGCTCTTAGGAACCTTAAGTGCAGCAGTAATTATCTTGTAACCTTGGGCAGATCTGTGCCTTGCCACAATTCTGCCTCTGAGCTCTTCAGGCACTTCCTTTGACCTCATGATTCTCATTTGCTCTGACATGCACTGTGAGCTGTAAGGTCTTATATAGACAGGTGTGTGACTTATCTAATCAAGTCCAATCAGTATAATCAAACACAACTGGACTCAAATGAAGGTGTAGAACCATCTCAAGGATGATCAGAAGAAATGGACAGCACCTGAGTTAAATATAGTCACAGCAAAGGGTCTGAATACTTAGGACCATGTGATATTTCAGTTTTTCTTTTTTAATAAATCTGCAAAAATGTCAACAATTCTGTGTTTTTCTGTCAACATGGGGTGCTGTGTGTACATTAATGAGGAAAAAAATTAACTTAAATGATTTTAGCAAATGGCTGCAATATAACAAAGAGTGAAAAATGTAAGGTGGGTCTGAATACTTTCTGTCCCCACTGCATATATATATATATATATATATATATATATATATATGTGTCACTTGGTATGGTACACAGGAATACCGCCCTCTCCTATGTGCCAAACGCTGCGCTCACAGACCTACCCCTCACTGACAGCTGCTGCTTAAATTAAAACAATACAAAAATAATGATAAATGATTCACTAGTGCCTGCCCTCCCTCCAAGTGAAATCAGATAGCAGCGCTAATTATAAAAATGTGCATACATATGTGACTTAATCACAAACAAGCTGAAAAGTGACAACCTCTTAAGTGTCATATAAATAATGAGCAAAATTATTCTAATGTGAAAAAATTAAACAGTGTATAAATTGGTAACATAAAAGTCCAATAAAGTAGTGACGTAGTGATATGTGTGATGCTTCACAAATAATACAGATCTTCAGTGAGCAAAAATCTTCCACCACACCGCTGTGCACTGTGATCTCCACTCCCCTTCAGCGAGCAGACTCACCAGCTATTTTTGCCTTACACTCTCGTGCTTGGCTCACAGGCTATTCCCACACAGTAGGGGGTACAGTGATAATTTCCACTCAATTCCTGTTGGATATCCAGAGCATATGCTAGCGTACTCTCCACATGAAACAAAGAAAAGCGAAGCAATAGTGCAGTAACGCAACAAACTTTAATAAAAGTAACACTCTCCTCCACCATTAAACTCACATTTCAAAAACTTGAATCAAGCAGAATAGCACAGCACACATGGTCATCACCAAAAAACACTCTCCAAATAATAACCGGACGTATGGTGGTCACGGCGGACCCAGGCAGTCGGATGTTCGGATGACTCTCACCCGTTCCTCGCGTCTCCTGGAGCCGCTTCCCCGCTTTCCCGTATGGCGCCTCCTATCTCAGCGTCCTACGTCTAGCGCGTCAGATTGCCTCGTAGCCACGCCCCGACATGTTTCGTCACAAGGGACTTATTCATGGGATTGGCTGCGCTATCTGGCAATCTTTCTTAAATACCCTCCTCTCTCGTATGACGCGGTAATGGTGACACCGCGCCTGCGCACTCCCTGTGTCTCCGCTCGCACCATACGTGTACATTGCTTAGTATACACAAGTTAACATGCATTTAAAAGCTTCAGTTACTGCAAGTGCTGAGTATGACACTATATATCTGCAAGAGAACTGCTTGGTAATCCCGTGAGCTCATGTCATAGGCCGTGCGGGTCACCAATCATCTTTACATGTGTTCTATATTGCAGGTCTTAAGTGTCATCTCAAAAAACATTTAAAAAAATATTTTTTGAAATTTATATCTTTTTTATTTCTATAAAAGACTGTCATTAATATTAAAGCTGAATGGTTGGAAAAGTGAATAAAAAAATATATAAAAATTATTAAAAATAAAATAAAAATAAAAATAAAAATAAAAATAAAAATAAAAATAAAAATAAAAATAAAAAAATATAAAAAACTTAACCCATTACGGTCCATCTCAGGTACTCCTGGGTATTCTGAAAGAGTTCTACCGACACACAATTTTTTATCTATGGTGCACCTTCCACAGTTATCAAAGTGCAGCATATTATTATCCACTCTGTCCCCCCTCCCTGTCACCCCCCTTAGTAGGTAAATCTCATAATTGCGTTGGTGTTATGGATTCTTAGCCTCTCTATATTTAGGGTGACAAATACAGAGGGACCCCAACCGGTCATCAACCGCCCACCAATCATTATCAATAATCATTGATGAAACAGTTGAGGTCCAATTCTATATTTAAACCCCCCGGAAAAAGACATTTAAAGAGGTATATCCATCGGGTTTCTCGTTGGGACAGATCCCTTATTCTGTTTGAACCCCTCCACGATGGATATACAATGTCTATCCCGCAAAATTGTAATAAACTGGGGTCCTGGTTATGGTATTCTTTGAAATGGAGGGACACGCTGTGATACTTGAAACCATTTTTTATATTGGTTAAATGCTCAGAAATACGAACCCTTAGTAGTCTTTTGGTGCGTCCTATATAGAACAGGCCGCATGGGCACCACATCAAGTATACAACAAATGATGAGTTACATGTAATGAACTCCTTGATTTCAAAAGTTTCATTTGCTCGATTAGTGATACTCTTCGTACTCCTACTCCTGTTCCTCACTGTTCTACAACATATGCATTTGTTGCATGGAAAAAAACCTTTAAGGTTAATTTTAATTGATGGTTGAACTGGGGGGTCAAGAATTTTCTTTACCACTTTGTCTCCAAAGTTGGGGGCCCTTCTATAGATGAACTTAGGGGTTTCGGGTAACATCTCTCCTAGATGTCGATCCCTACGGAGTATGTACCAATATTTTTTAAAAATGGTCTCTATCTCTCTATATTGACTATGATAGTTGGATATGAAACTCCACTGATGTTTTTCCTCAGACTTAGTCCTTTCTTTCTTTTTCAAACAGTCCTCCCTTGGTATATTAGCTACCTGTTCTATGACATCATCCATGGATTTTTCTGAATACCCTTTCTGGAGGAATCTCTCTTTTAAAACCTTTGCCTGTGTGTAGTACTTCCCTTGTTCTGTACAATTTCGACGGACCCTCAAGAATTGTCCCTTCGGAATATTTTTTATCCATACAGGGTGATGACCACTCCTGATGGATAAGAAACTGTTCCGGTCCGTTGGTTTGAAGTATACACTAGTCACCAGAGACTGTTCCTTCCTTTCAATGGACACATCTAAAAAATTGACACATGTTTCACTAATCTGGGCCTCCAATTTGATGTTGTTATTATTGGTGTTGAGGTATTTCAAAAATTCTTCAACAGATTCTCTAGATCCCTCCCAGATGAACAGGAGATCATCTATGAACCTTCGATAGAATCTCAACTGGGGAAAAGATTTACTAAAAATGAATCTGTCTTCCCACTCAGCCATGAACAGGTTGGCGAGGCTGGGGGCAAACTTAGCCCCCATAGCCACGCCAACCCGTTGGGAGAAAAAGTGCCCATTCCACCAAAAATAATTGTGTGACATGCAGAAGTTTAGGGCCTGGCTCACTGAAGATCTGTATTATTTGTGAAGCATCACACATATCACTACGTCACTACTTTATTGGACTTTTATGTTACCAATTTATACACTGTTTAATTTTTTCACATTAGAATAATTTTGCTCATTATTTATATGACACTTAAGAGGTTGTCACTTTTCAGCTTGTTTGTGATTAAGTCACATATGTATGCACATTTTTATAATTAGCGCTGCTATCTGATTTCACTTGGAGGGAGGGCAGGCACTAGTGAATCATTTATCATTATTTTTATATATATATATATATATATATATATATATACATATATATATATATATATATATATACTCTGCACTTCAGTTGATGTACACAGTATATAATACAGTGTAGTGCAGTGTTACAAAAAAAACATCATGTCTAGAAGGCAGGCACTCACAGGCCACTAAAAGAGGGCAAGCAGCCTCTGTGAGCCTCTGTGTCTACAGTCAACAGTGGTGGTCATGGAAATGGTGCATTCTCTGCAGGTGGCCGTGGGGCACGCTTGTCCTTTTTTTTTGCTGCTGGCCATGTTATTGAGCCACAACATGCAGAAGTTTTGGTGGAGTGGATAACAAAGCCATCCTCATCCTCTGTCACCCAGGCTTGGAGTGGTTTGCTTTGCAATGAAGCTGCCAAAGCGGCCTATTCCACCGGCTCCTTGTCCACAGATACTCCTTCCGTAGCTCCACCATCATGCACGGAGGAGTCCCCAGAATTATTCGACCACAGTGTCGGTTACATGCTGCTGGAGGATGTGCAGCGATTTGAAGGCTCCGATGTTGGTTCCCAGGTTAAGGAAGGGAGTAACGTGAGCCTAGAGAGAGGGAGTGCCACAGAAGTACAAGAAACTGGCAACCAGCTGCAGCATACTGCCACGTTTGCTCCAGTGACGAGGAGGGAGGGGATGATGAGGTCACTGATTGTACTTGGATGCCTGAGAGAAGAGAGGAGGAAAGTAAGCAGGAGGCGCAACTCCAATGAGGCAGGATGTCCCCCAGGGGGCAGCCACCCTATTGCATTACACCACAGAGCTCTGCAGGTACAGGGCATTGCTGACTCCCCGCTGACTTTAAAGTTACTTGGTGTAGGCCTTTTTTGACACATGTGCGGCAGATCGCACTGTTGCTGTTTGCAACCTATGTCTGAAGCGGATCAAGCCTGGCTGGAACAGCAGCCGCTTGGGCACCACATGCTTGACCAGACATATGATGACCTGCCATGCAATGCAGTCTGTTGGCAACATCATAGAAAAAGGCGGACTTCTCCTTGCTGCTCATCTGGGATCTCAAACCATACTATACCTCCAGTCCTCTCAAAAACCTGCACTGAGATGAATGAAGGTATAGCAATAGGTGTCACAAGTACTTGCAGCCAATCTGCTAGCAGTACACCACCAGTTGATTTCAGCAGGCATTTTTCCCTACCCCAGTTGCTGAACCGTAAAAACAAATTCGGTCCCGGCCATCCACATGCTCAGCGTCTCAATGCTAGCTTGGCCAAATTGCTAGCACTGCAACCTTTTCAGCTGGTAGACTCTGCCCCCTTTTGTGAATTTGTGGAATGTGCTGTACCACAGTGGCAGGTTCCAAAACGGCATTTCTTTTCAGGTAAGGCCATTCCGGCTCTCTACCGTTATGTGGAAGGCAATGTTTGGGCCTCATTGGACAGGGCGGTCAGCAGTAAGGTTCATATTACCAGCTTCTCACCTCCAATGATCCAACGATCGTCACAACATTGGCGGAAGGTATGGAATGTAACTTCAGGCAAAGTGTCCTGTACCATCGGAATGTAGACTACTATTCCCAGATCTGCTTGCTGTGTGCCCTTCTGCTTGAATCTGTCTTGATAGCAGCCATTCATTAATGTTCTTGTCTAAATGCAGAGCTCACACCAGTACAATGGACCGTGTTTGGTTTACCACAGTGAATCGAGACTATGGAGGGCATTGAGCTCTACAGTTTCACAGTAAATCAGGCATCTGGATGCTCGTGCTTCCCACAGCTTGCCGTGTGACTGTAGGTAGGCAGAGGGAAAGAAGGACTTGGTACAACTACTTTCCAATGCTGTGTGCTGTAGAAGGAAAGAAAGCCAGGATCCAGATGCCTGATTTACTGTGAAACTGTAGAGCTCAATGCCCTCCGTAGTTCTGTTGTATCTAACAGTACTTTAGTACATTACATTATGCTAGAGTGTTATATTAACTATCTTTTTTTTATTACCTGCGTCATATATGCTTCTTCTTTATCGAAGCTTATATCTCTTGCTGTTTGTACATCATTCCCTTATTGATTTCACAATATGCTGAAATCCAACACATCCATATCATTAAGTGTTTTTATGGCTCCCTACTCTCTTTTTATATCCTACTCTTAATCAACCGCATTCAATTAACTAATTTGGTCTCCAATCAGTGATTACCATTCTGTGTCATGATGCAAGCCCAGCTGAAATTGAGTAATTTTGTTTATGCGTGAAGCCATCAGGAAAGAATGATGTCCCATGCTCCGGTTATTAGGGAATTAACAGTTAAGTGTAATAACGATATGTGTCTTGCCATTTTATCCATCTGAAACTAAAAGACAATTTTGTTTCAGATGAATAATATGGCTATTGTGTTATAGCGCTATGTATTCTTTGTGTGGCCTTTTGATGCATGGGAATGAGCATGTGTCATGATAAAAAATTTTGGCATGTGATGCTATATAAATGAAGAAAACACATATTTTTACTTATTTATGCACAGCCCAATATAGTAAAACAAATGCTGTATATTGGTATCTGTATGTGGTCTGTACTTGTAATGATAGTATTTAGTGCATGAATTCCTTTATTTAGAGTTTTTTTCCATATTTAACTGCAGGCCAGGCTGTCCAGCAAACATGACAGTTGAGGCAAACAATTATGGACCATACACATGTAATGCTCTGCTCAAAAGAGGCCCCCCTTGTTAGAGTACAGAGCCTGCCAGACCCAGACACAGTTCCAAGTACACGACAAATGTAGGCTCAGTCTAATCGGACTTTGTTTTTGTGCATTTTTTTGCAGAAAACTTGAACAGGAGAGGGATACGGGTGCAGGATACTTCAAAACAATAAAATAAATTAACAGGAGGACAAACTTTAGACAGAATCCTCTTGTAACAGATGTTTCTGTGGGAAAGAGGGAAATGCCCCAGCTAATTTAGGACTCTATGCGAGCAGTCCAGGTCTTTACAGCAACCTCTGGCACTTGCTTCCTCAGAAAGTCAAAGGGCAGCTTTCATGTGACAATCCTCTCTAAAAAAAAAAAATAATCCCCTCTTTAGGTTATCTACCATAGGTAATGCCCTCCAGCGGGTATCTTTCCATCAAGATTCCTTCAGACCCTCTGCCAAGTACCTGCTAAGGCTCAACATCAGCTTTCCAGTACACAGACTACATCTCAGAGGCAGAAGCCCTAGGACTAGGACATACTGATCAAGCCTCCCAAACATTTATCATCTCCATTAGCCACCTTCTGGGTGTCCCTCCCTAGGGATTGGCTGAGGTACGATAAATATTCATAACTCAGTGGTTGAAACTCCTACTCTGTCTTTTGGAAATGTCCTCCAGAATTAACCACCAAACTTAGGGAAACCAAACTAGATCCAAAAAAACAGATCACCAATCCACCTAGTACAGTGGAGCCAAACCACTAAATTTAGTTTAAAGAGGAGGTTCACTCTGGAAAGAAAAATTGAACGTCAGTAGCTACATAACCTATCAAGGGATCCAGCATTGTCCTCACCTAGGCTAGCTCTGCCCTAGCCTTCGGGTTCCCTGCTTTGACATCCTAACTGTGGGCAGCCAGCTATGCTGCTGTTGACTTCACAGCCAGCTGCCCACTGCCCATGCACGAGCCGCGCTGTGCTGTGTGAATGGCGTGATGTGTCCCAGAAGACTGTGGGGAGGGAGGGGGCTTCATATTAGATTTATATTTACGAGCGGAAACCTGTCAAAACTAGGTACCTGCTCAGGTATAGGGGGGGGGGGGGGGGAGGTGCTGCGCTAACCAGAAGAAAGCTGTAAATCTCTGTCTGTGGTCAATTAATAAAATGACATAAAATCGCATAATAAATCGCATAAATAAGTGTTGACACTAAAAAACATTCAAGTCTTAATAATCAGCATCATGTGTATGTGAGAAAAAGTGCATAAAAAATCCTTTTTAATTGGTATATACTAAATGACAAAAAATTGCATGTTAAATCGCATAAATAAGTGTTGACACTAAAAACATATAAATCTAATCATGTGTTGGTGCACAAAGGGACATAAACACTACTTCATGTGAATAATTCTAAATAAAAATACATAGAATAAATCAGAAATAACCATCAAAAACATATCCTTATAAATGGTGCAAGACGTACAAAGTGCCAGTGCTTAAAGGTGATCTAGATATCGCAAATAAGACACATCAATCCAATGCAATATGGATGATAAATAATATAAATAAGTGTCCCAATAATAGTGATGTAAAATATATTGTGCTGGCCTGCGAAACAAATGACCAATGACATGCCAGTAAGTGCAGCAAACTTAAAGTGCCAGTGTAAAAGTCATTGAAGGTGCAAAAGCAAGTTCTGGTGTATTTAATAAAACAACAGTGGGGTGTCTGGGATGCAATTCACTCAGTGTCCTCTTCGTGCATAAAGCACTAATGTAAGCAGTGGCCCCTTACCTAGCGGTGCTAGGTCAACCGCATGAATTGTAGCTAAAACGCCAGGTCCTGAGCCTCAATCGCGTCCCTATATCCACGCTTGCCGGTGTTGGGTTATCCTAATGGCAGCTGATTACAAGTGGCTATGGTCCTATCAGGGGTCCTGGACCAGCGCGGATCCTAGCTCAGCCTCCACATCTCAGGTATATATGTACAGGAATATGAAGGACAATGGTACTTGATAGTGAAGTATGTATTAACCAGGTAATGCTTTATTAAAAATCTTTAAGTAGATGTACTCACATAAAAACAATGCAGAGAAAACCTCTCTCCTACGAGCAGCGAACCCGTTCTGTGTCTAGCAATGTGAAACAGCCTATTCCGTCCCTACGCGTGACATCACCGATCACGTGACTTCTTCAGGGGATCCTGCTCCCCCCCTCCCCGAAAAGAATGACATGCCAAATGTGGCAGGGGAGGAGAGGAGGAGGACTTAAAGAGGAACTTCCTCTTTAGGGTGGTGTTCCGCTTTAACTTGTGCAAGGTGCTATACACATGGATGCATTTGCCTGTTCAGCATCAAAATCAGGCATATTGCAGCTCCTGTGAGTCACTGATGGTGCACGTACAGCCCACTGCCTGCGGCCTATAAAAACAAATGATGGGTACTCATGTACAGGGCTGTATATGTACAGGGACGTATGCCCCGAATGCAGAAAGTCTCTTAGTAGCTAAAATATACCTGAGTTTTATGCAGCGTGGACAGATTTCCACATCTTTTATCCAAGAAAAATAACTTTTAATGTGCCAGAACTATAGTGTGCACCTACCTTCTATAACAGTGGTCTCTAAGCTTTGGCCTGTTTTCTGTCCTTCAAATTTTAGGGGGGCAGGCTTTGGCCAGTGGGAGTTGAAAATGCCCCAGCATCAGTGGGAATAAACAATGCCTCAGGCTTGGTGGGCAGTGGGACTGGCAAAAATTACATAGAGCCTGTAGTCAGTAGGAGAAGGGAAAGTGCCCCATCTGTGGTATTAGTAGGAGGAATAGTACCCCATCATTTGTTTCCATGGAATGAATAGTGCCCCATCTGGGGTGTCAGTGGGAGGAGTAGTGCCCCATCGATGGTGTCAGTGGCAGGAATAATGCCCCCTCATTAGTGTCAGTGGGAAGAATAATGCCCCCTCATTGGTTTCAGTGGGAAGAATAATGCCCCCTCATTAGTGTCAGTGGGAGGAATAATACCCCGTCATTGGTATCAGTGGGAGAAATAGTGCCCCATCGTTGGTGTCAGTGGGAGGAGTAGCGTTCCATTGCTTCTATCAGTGGGAGGAATAATGTTCCATCATTGGTGTCATAAGGAGGTATAGTCCCCCATTATTGGTGTCAGTGGGAGAAAAAGTCCCCCATCGATGGTGTCAGTGGATGGAATAGTGTCCAGCTAATGGTATCAGTGGGAGGAATGTTGCCCCATTATTGGTATCAGTGAGGGAAATAGTGTCCCATGGTTGGTGTCACTGGGAGGAATAGTGTTGCATCATTTAAATCAGTGGAATTATGCCCCATTGTTGGTGTCAGTTTGAGGAGTTATGTATCACTGTTGGTGTCAGTGTAAGGAATGATGGCTCAACTTCATTGTAAGTAGGAGAAATAGTGCCTCGCATCAGTGTCCCAAGGACTGCATAAAGGCAAGAAAAGGGCCACATCTGGCCAGAGGGCACAGTTTGGAGACCATTGCCCTATGACATGACAAAGCCGTGTATTTTGAGCTCTTAATTTTCTCAGCACACGTGGTTAGTACTGCCCACTTCTTTCCTGATTCCCCTTCCCCTCATCTTAATAACCCCTCCTTGTGCACAAGAAGATAGCACAGGAAGTTATCAGCGCACAGGATTTCTGGCAAAAATCAACAGGTATTTTTTGCACTTATTGAACATACACTATTTTACCAAAAGTATTGGGACGCCTGCCTTTACACGCACATGAACTTTATTTGCATCCCAGTCTTAGTCCGTAGGGTTCAATATTGAGTTGGCCCACCCTTTGCAGCTATAACAGCTTCAACTCTTCTGGGAAGGCTGTCCACAAGGTTTAGGAGTGTGTCTATGGGAATGTTTGCCCATTCCTCCAGAAGCGCATTTGTGAGGTCAGGCACTGATGTTGAACGAAAAGGCCTGGCTTGCAGTCTCCACTCTAATTGATCCCAAAGGCTTTCTATCGAGTTAAGGTCAGGACTCTGTGCAGGCCTGGCAAGTTCCTCCACCCCAAACTCGCTCTTCCATGTCTTCCCAGAAAAGTTGAAACTGTTATATCTGCAAAGCGTGGGCCAACTCAATGCTGAACCCTACGGACTAAGATTGGGATGTCATTAAAGTTCATGTTCAAGTGTATATAAGAAAACATCTTTAACTGTATGTTTACAGACCACAAATGAGCAAAAAAATATGTTTTGATGCAGCTGCAATGTATTTAGCTGATTTAAAAAGGTAACCACACTTTTGTTGAGAAAAAAAACAACCCCTCTGGGTGCTCAATGTACATTGCAGGAATTTTAACAAAATGTGTTGCAGATTCCTACCTGTTTCTGCTTTGAAGAAATAGCAGTTCCACTTTGTGTTGTTGGATACTAATTCTGACTGGGAGTGACTTTTTCATTATCAGCTGATGCATTTGAAAAGTTCTAATGAGGAAAGTTGAAGGGTCTGCATCCCTCTATATGTAATGAACCCTTTGAGAGTATCTCTCCAAAAATGTAATTTTTGTTGCAAAGGATGCCTAAAATCTGACTTTTCTCAATGAAGGAGTTGGAAGGAAGGGGTGGCTCCTCATCAGACCAACTTTACTGCTGTACTACTGTAGAGGAAGAGGACAGGCATCCATCCAGTGAAGATTTCTCCAGTATCCAGCTGCCTGCCCAATGTGGGACATACCTCATTACAAGTAGGTGTTGTGACCAAAGCTGTAAGTATTTTTTTTTTGTTTTAGCTAAAGTTCAGTTTTAATGAAAAGCACAAATATATTTCTCTTTCTTGTGTAAACTACTAGTCCCATCAACACACCATATAATGGAGATGATCAAAAGCCGAAATGTTTGCAGTCCAACCTGCATGACAACCATGGTTCTTTCTGTAGATACCAAGGAGAAATAAGTGTAGCCTACAGGGAGTGTGTTATTTGCAGTATCACCAGATGAAAATAAAAATAAAAGACCTAACAAAAAACAAATGAAGCCAAGGACTGTTAAGCTGAAATACTTTACATTTTGATCTTGGGCATAAAATGTAATTCAAGGCTAAAACTAACTAAGCCTTACCCCCCCTCCCCCCCCCCCCCCCCACACACACTTTTTTAAGACCTATTCAAACTACCATTTAGAAGGAGGATGCTTATACTTAGTCATGGCCAAAAATATTAGTCCCCTTGCATTTCTGTCAGATAATATACTCAGGGCAGCCATCAGAATTGTATGTGCTCAGACCCCCTCACACCTGTAAGCTCTCAGCCCCCCTCACACCTGTACGCTCTCAGCCTCCCTCACATCTGTATGCTCTCAGCCCCCCTCACACCTGTATGCTCTCAGACCCCCTCACACCTGTACGCTCTCAGACCCCCTCACATCTGTACGTTCTCGGCCCCCCTCACACCTGTACACTCTCAGCCCCCCCTCACATCTGTACGCTCTCAGCCCCCCTCACACCTGTACGCTCTCAGCCCCCCTCACACCTGTATGCTCTCAGACCCCCTCACACCTGTACGCTCTCAGACCCCCTCACATCTGTACGCTCTCGGCCTCTTCACACCTGTACACTCTCAGCCCCCCTCACATCTGTACGCTCTCAGCCCCCCTCACACCTGTACTCTCTCAGCTCCCCCTCACACTTGTATGTTCTCAGACCCCCTCACACCTGTACGCTCTCAGCCCCCCCACACCTGTACGCTCTCAGCCCCCCTCACATCTGTACGCTCTCAGCCCCCCTCACATCTGTACGCTGTCAGCCCCCCTCACATCTGTACGCTCTCAGCCCCCCTCACACCTGTACGCTCTCAGCCCCCCTCACATCTGTACGCTCTCAGCCCCCCTCACACCTGTATGCGCTCAGCCCCCTCACATCTGTATGCTCTCAGCCCCCCTCACACCTGTATGTTCTCAGCCCCCTCACACCTGTACGCTCTCAGCCCCCCACACCTGTATGCTCTCAGCCCCCTCACACCTGTACGCTCACAGTCCCCCACTTGTACACTCGCAGCCCAGACACACACACATACACACAGACATGTACACACATGTACACACACACATGTACACACCGACATGTACACACACACACGTACACACAGACATGTACACACACACACACCTACACACAGACATGTACACACACACGTACACACAGGCATGTACACACACGCACACACACACGTACACACATGTACACACACACATGTACACACAAACACACACATACACGTACACACACACACATACACACACAGACATGTACACACGTACATACAGGCATGTACACACACACAGACATGTACACACCCACGTACACACAGACATGTACACACACACACATGTACACATACACATGTATAAACACACATACCTATGTATACACACACACACATACACACAGATGTGTACACACACACATACACACAGACATGCACACACACACATGTACACACAGACATGTACACATGTATACATACACATGCACACACAGACATGTACACATACACATTCAGACACACGTGTACACAGCCACCCCCTCCCCCCTTTACTTGTACAACTGCCTTTACCCCTTAAGGTTGTCTTCCTAGTCCCAGTTATTGTTTCCACATGTGGCTGAGACACAGATAGTGCAGTCCAGGATACATTACAGGCAACACACACGAGGAGTGCACATGCAGGAAGTTGCCAGAGGTGGCAGCAAAGAGCCCGATGTGAGCTCAATGACACAAAGCAGCAGCAGCTTCTGTCTCACACTCATACAGAAGCATCCACGGAGCTCCTCTGCACCCACCCCTGCTTTCTCCCATCCCCGCCGGGCCCGTTGAGACACTCAGGCCCCTTACAAGTGTATGGGCTGTAGCACCCTGATGCCAGCCCTGCATACACCTCTTCGCCCAGACAATTGTTGCAATTACAAATGTTTAGGCATTCTCATGTTCATTTCTTTATTTTTTTCTGATATGACACAAAAAAGTGGAGAAACACAAAGCCAAATCTGACACATCCCACATAAAACTCCAAAAATGGACTGGACAAAATTATTGGCACCCTCAATTTATTATTTGGTAGCACACCCTTTGGAAAAAAAACTGAAATCAATCACTTCCTGTAACCTTCAATGAGTTTCTTGCACCTCTTTACTGGAATTTTGGACCACTTTTCTTTTGCTAACTGCTCGAGGTCTCTCAGATTGGAAGGGTTCCTTTTCCCTGCTGTTTTGAGATCTCTCCACAGGTGCTCAATGTAACTTAGATCTGGACCCATTGCTGGCCAGTTCAGTACTCTCCAGCGCTTTGTCCTAAACCATTTCTGGGTGCTTTTTAACGTGTGCTTTGGGTCATTGTCCTGCTGCAAGACCCATGACCTTTGACCCAACTTTCTGAAACTGGGCCCTACATTGAAGCCCAGAATTCTTAGGTAGTCTTCAGATTTCATAATGACTTGCACACAGTCAAGATATCCAGTGCCTGAAACAGCAAAGCAACCCCAAAACATCAGTGAACCTCCACCTTGTTTGACTGTAGGAACTGTATTCCTTTCTTTAAAAGCCTTGTTTCTTTTTCTGAAAACAGTAGAATGACGTGCTTTACCAAAAAGCTGTAGTTTTGTTTCGTCTGTCCACAGCACATTCTCCCAAAAGAATTTTGGCTTCCTCAGGTAAGTTTTGGCAAGTTTTGGCAAACTCTTTGATCAATTTTTCTCCTTCCTCCAGGTCCAAGGAGATTAGATACAGTGCCATGGGCGGTAAACTTCTTGACAATGTTATGCACAGTAAACACAGGAACATTAAGATCTCTGGAGATGGACTTATAACCTTGAGATTGTCCATGCTTTTCCACAAGTTTTGTTCTCAAATCCTCAGACAATTCTTAGCTGCTCTTTCTCTTCTCCATGCTCCATGTGGCACACAGAGACACACAACAGAAAGATTAAGCAAATTTGTCCTCATTTTAACTGGTTGCCAGTGTGATTTCTATATTGTAAGCACCTGTTAATTAATACAGGTAAGTTTAATTACAAATTACAGGAGCATCATAAGCTTGGAGTGCAATTATTTCTTTCAATTTTGAGAAGGTGACAATAATTTTGTTCAATCCATTTCTTGAGTTTTGCATGGAATGTGTCAGATTTGGCTTTTTGTTTCTCCACTTTTTTTGTGTCATACCAATACAAACAAAAGAAATAGACATGAGAATGCCTAAACATTTGTAATTGCAACAATTTTCTGGGTGAAGTGGTGCGTTATCTTACAGAAATGCAGGGGTGCCAATATTTTTGGCCATGACTGTGTCTATTCTCTCGCTCTGGTCATGTGATTAGCTCCTAGCAGCTGGCTTCAGGGGAGAGGAGGAACAGCCGACAATGGATCCCCCAAAGTAAGTCTATGGATGATGTCACTGACTAGGCAGTCTGCTGGGGCAATCATGTGATTGGACTGAGTACCCTTAGAATAGGTAAGTATAGACATCTTCCTTCTTAGTATAGATGTTAGAGGGGGGGGAAGCAGTTTTAAACTTAGTTAGTTCTAGCCTTGACTTCCACTTTAAATTCGCTATAATGGTCAATTGGCCAGGTGTATGCAGAGATAGCACTGGTCCAGAGACATACAGTAATTTTCTGGTCGGATTGTTCGTAACTATATTAAACTCTGTTTAACCCATATCTGTAGGCAAAATCTGTGTTAGGGTGCCAAAATAAATACAGTAAATAACAATATTGTAAACATTTCTTAGCTAGATATAAGAATAAACTGTCAAACATATATTGTATTTTATTAAGAAATTGATCAATAATATTGAAAACATTATGACTAAAATAAATCTCTTGTGTCAAGGACTAGATACATAGAAATGTATCTTCCATTGTGTAGAAGATAATTACAATGACGTTTCCAGGTCAAGTACATATAAAGTGAGAGGAAGTTAATACTATCTTAGAATACCGTGTGTATTTGTTACCTCAGTTCCACACTTTGTAAGACTCTGCATTTACTAAGGAATATACGTTTTTTGCTTGTAGGCATCATAGCAAAATGCAGAACACCCATGGATTCAGTTACTTAGTTCCATCTCCATCCACCAAACCCAAAGGGTGGGGAGAGGTTCCAAAAAAGTGGGACTTTAAATGTACTATATAGAAACAAAAAACATATAAGGAATGCAATAACAAAAGGTAAAAAGCACTCTACAATTCAACACATATATAGGGTGACCATCAATTAACCCATCAATAATTGTGTCATTACAAAGAACATACAGTATCTCACAAAAGTGAGTGCATCCCTCACATTTTTGTAAATATTTTATCATATCTTTTCATGTGACAACACTGAAGAAATGACACTTTGCTACAATGTACAGTAGTGAGTGTACAGCTTGTATAACAGTGTAAATTTGCTTTTCCCTCAAAATAACTCAACACACAGCCATTAATATCTAAACCGCTGGTAAGAAAAGTGAGTGAACTTTGGTTTTCTTCTCTGTAAGGTACATTTAGGTTTCACTTTTTTTGGAACTTCTCCCCACCCTTTTGGTTTGGTGGATCGAGAAGATATTGTTCCGATAAGGCCTCATGTACACTGCTGCTGCTAAACGGATGTTTAGGAGCAGTTGGGCATTTTTGTCAACTGCTCCTCAACTCTCCCCTATGTTATCTTATCTGTCCATGTACACAGGGTCGTTTACAGTCGTTTCTAGGGAGTTAACAAAAACACAAGAAACGCAAAAAAATGCGTTCAGAAGCTGAGTTTACAGGCATTTCAAGCGCCAAACACGGTAACTAGCGTTTAGCCGCGTTTCGTTTACGGGTGTTTTTAATTTTTTAAAGAAAGAACACTTCTAACCGCAAAAGCGGCAAAACGCAGCTAATCGCTGCATGTATACGTGGCAAAACGGACGTTTTAAACGTCGGTTACTATCTGTCAAGTTAAATAATTCAGATGAGGTTGTAAAAACGTCCCGTGTACATGAAGCCTTAGGAATGGAACCTATAGAGAGCATTGTATACATAACATGAACCCACCCCTTGGTTTTTCTAAAAGTGATTGTAAAGGTTTGTTTTTTTCTTTTTTAAATAACAAACATGTTATACTTACCTGCTCTGTGCATGGGTTTTGCACAGAGCAGCCCTGATCCTCCTTTTCTGGGGTCCCCCAGTGGTGCTCCTGGCTCCTCCTCTTCATCAGGTGTCACCTTGGAGAGCTGCTTTTCATGGGGGTACCCGTGTGGGCGCGCTCCCGAGTCCTGCTGCTGCACCCATTGACACAGTAGAGCTTGGCCCTATCCCCGGCTCTTGTGTCACTGGATTTGATTGACAGCAGCGGGAGCCAATGGTTCCTGCTGCTATCAATCTATTCAATGAGGATCTGAGACAGTGGCTGGGGCTGCTGGGCTCGTGCTCGTCGCTGGAACGATGGAGTTCAGGTAAGAAAAAGGGGAGCTCTGGCGGGCAGCTGCAGGACAGAAGGTTTTTCACCTTAATGCATAGAATGCATTTACTAGTATGCACGGCATACTAGCACATTATGACAGACTTACCTACAAATGGAGCCCTCCAATGCTGCTCCCCCCGATCACTGGTGCTTCCATCTTTAATCCTTCTAGGTTCCGTATCTTTGCCAGCTTGAATGGCGGCAACATGGTGATGTCATTCCCGCACATGCGCATGGAAGTCACATCGCTGCAGCACACAGAAGTGGTCTGATCTGGGCATGTGTGGCTCAGGTCACAGTACTGCTGACAGCAGAGGGGACATTTATGACAGGACAGACCTCTATGGTTGCTTCTGTTATAAAAATCCCAGTCTGTCAGCGGTTTTTGTAAATTTGACCTTACTACCACTTTAATACCCTTTTTTGAGTTACTGCACATGCTCATTAACTCAAATAAGGGTGTGCTGTAGTCTTAGGACACAGCCCAGGGCAATGGACCTAGATGTCCAGAAATCTATCTATCTATCTATCTATCTATCTATCTATCTATCTATCTATCTATCTATCTATCTATCTATCTATCTATCTATCTATCTATCTATCTATCTATCTAGATTTACTAAAGGCAAATAGACTGTACACTATGCAAGTGCAGTTGCACTGTGCTAGGGCATTTGCTCCAGAGCTTTGTGAATGAGGGGAAACTCTGCTGACTTCCATCATCCAATCATCTGCAAGCAAAAATGCTTTTTTTATTTTTCCTTGCATGTGATTGGGTATTCTTTGCAAAGTGAAGCTTCAACTCATTTACTAAGCTCTGGAGCAAATGCCCTTGCAGAGTGCAACTGCACTTGCAAAGTGCTTAGCCTATTTGCCTTTATTAAATCAACCCCACTGTTTAGCTGGGGCTAGTGTTCCTAAAAGCAGTTTCTTCATCCTTTATCTATCTATTTATATATTTTTTGTTGTAGTGTATTTAAGTCAGAACGCAGTCTTTAGCCAATCAGGGGTTAATGAGCATAATCTGTTGACAGCCGTCCAGATCTGTGTTTTGTTTGGAGATCACAGTGCGAGCGTGGGGTGGACCGTACAGTGCGAGGACACAGAGGAGAGGCTGCTGGGCTGGAGGCATTTTAGCATAAAGATCACATGCTGCAGCCCGCGCTCTCATTGTTCACTTTTCATAGTCGCCATGGAAACAGGAGCAGCTGCTAGATTATAGGCCTTAGCTGGGTGTTTCACAGGCAGCGCGCTCTTCTTGTGTGTCCTGTTCATGTGATCTGCCAGCTAATCACCCTCCTGCTGCCACTGGTGTCACACCAGACTGTGCCCGATAATGTTTACTAACATTGCCCACATGGCTCCCTTTTTATAATGCTTTGCCCAAAATATGTCAGGACAAGTGGATTGCCAGGCAGCGGGCCAACCTGTCGAGAAAATCTGGCACAAGGGGAAACCACCATCCCCGTAGACTCTTTTTTTTTTGTGGCATTTAGCTGCAGGGGTTATTAGTATGTCCACAATGGCCTTATTCAGAGTATAAATGGCCATTATTTACCAAATATTTCTTCATTTTCCTATTAGAGGTACTGTAAGCTCAGTAATGCACATCATTTTCCCATTTTAAGAAACTCTCTAGTACAAAAAAACATTCTAGTTATCATTGCTCAGACCCATATGTAATCTTATAGGCTCATAGGATAGTGAAGGTTTCACAAATGGCCAGTGGGATAGGTAGATAGATAGATTCAATATAAACACTCTTCTTTCGTATGGTGCTTATTCTTTCTTTCTTTCTTTCTTTCTTTCTTTCTTTCTTTCTTTCTTTCTTTCTTTCTTTCTTTCTTTCTTTCTTTCTTTCTTTCTTTCTTTCTTTCTTTCTTTCTTTCTTTCTTTCTTTCTTTCTTTCTCATTTTGTTATAACTGTTTGATAAGTGTTAAAAACGGTTGTTATCTTAAAATTCCCTTCTAGTTCTAATCTTGGACTACAGAATGGTTAGCCTTTATCTTCAGCAGATCTAATGCCCCATACACACGGTCGGACATTGATCAGACATTCCGACAACAAAATCCATGGATTTTTTTCCGACGGGTGTTGGCTCAAACTTGTCTTGCATACACACGGTCACACAAAGTTGTCGGAAAATCCTATCGCTCTGAACGCGGTGACGTAAAACACGTACGTCGGGACTATAAACGGGGCAGTAGCCAATGGCTTTCGTCTCTTAATTTATTCTGGGCATGCGTGGCACTTTGTGTGTCGGATTTGTGCACACACGATCGGAATTTCGTACCTGCGACAAATTCATGTAACTGTCTGAGACAAACAGTTATTTATCTAAGGTATGGTGTGGTTAAGAGGGCCTGAGGTCAAAGCATCCATACCTTAGATCTTCCTGTCTTTAGTGCATGCTCACCCCTGGAGCACAGCATCACTGGTTGCTAAGCCGCTGTCTGCTGTGTAGTCGACAGCATCATAGCAACCAATTACACATCCCTGGCTCCATTCAGGCTCCAACTGAGAGATTGCTGTCATTACACAAATATGGCCATTGGGTAATTTGGGTAATGACACCAGCAAACATCCTGCCCCATTAAACTGAGGGTTGGGAAATGTCCTGGCTGGCAGGCTGAATGGGGCCAGGGGCCATCATTTGCTAAAAAGCCTTGCACCTGCCAGAATCCTAGCAACCAGAAGCCCTGTCACATTCATGATAACTTGCGAGCACATACATGTTCCACTCTGAGGATAGTGTCTCTCTGTATGCCAAATTAGAGTTGGTCTTAATTACCAGCAGTTTCCTAAATAGTGAACTGGAGGTAATTCTTTCCGAACCTGCCACAGACACAACAACACTTAAAGTGGTGCAAACAAGAATAATCTAAATCTGTCAGACCATATGGAACTCAGAATGAAACTGTCACAAGACTTTCTTGAATTAGGTGCAGACCATTTTAAAGGAGCCATACCACCAGAATAGTGTTATAAATGCTTTATTGAATTGTCCCAATTGTTTCTTATCCAGCCCCCTTTATTGCTGCACTGTTTGGCTTCTTTGCAGCATCAACCACTTTAAATTGGTAAAGGAAAAAGCTTTACACCTGTAGTTTGATATTCATAAGCAGAAGTGTACCTGTTTATTGAACAGTGAAAAAAAATGTGCCAATATGTTTTTTCCATTCCATTTTCTTTATAAACACTCTCCTCATCCATGACTCAACAGCTTGGTGTCTTTGGGTATATCACTTCTTCTCATCCATGACTTGGCAGCACCCCTGCAACAAACACTACCTCTTTCCGCTTCAGCTCTACTACTCTTATGCCACGTACACATGAGCAGACTTTACGGCAGACTTTGCCCGGCGGACTTTTAGACGGACTTTATGACGGACTTTCCGAATGAACGGACTTGCCTGCACACAATCCACCAAAGTCCGTCGAATTCGTACGTGATGACGTATGACCGGACTAAAACAAGGAAGTTCATAGCCAGTAGCCAATAGCTGCCCTAGCGTGGCTTTTTGTCCGTCGAACTAGCATACAGACGAGCGGACTTTTCGACCGGACTCGAGTTTGACGGATAGATTTAAAACATGTTTCAAATCTAAGTTCGTCCAACTTTTGAGAAAACAAAGTCTGCTGGAGCCCACACACGATCGAATTGTCCGACGAAATCCCGTCCGCCGGGCAAAGTCTGCCGTAAAGTCCGCTCGTGTGTACGCGGCACTAGAATTACCTTTTTAGTTCCATCACTGGCTCGGCTGAATAGTGTCCCTGGGTATATCACTCCCTCCAATCCCCAACTACAGTGTCCCTACATATACCTTTGTTCCTACCAAACCAAGATCAGCCATGGAGTGTCTCTTGAATAATCAACTTTTCCATCTTGGATGACCCCTCCTTACTTCCCTCAGAACATCTTAAGCGGCCATAGATGAGTCGAAAATCGAATGTTCTGTAGATCAAAAATGGCGCATATGATTGAACCATCATTTGTTTGTTTTTTCTAAAAAAAAATCCAGCATGTTGGATCAAGCACTTTCGATTGTGGCTCGAAAATCATGTGTCGCAGCTGGGACCCTATTGATGCGAAAAATGAGCGACCAAGAATTTTCATTCGCTTTTCGACTTGTCTATGGCCTGCTTTAGTGAAGTAGTCATTCCCTGAGTTTCATTTCTCACTGAGGAAAGGAACAAGCTTGCAGCAGGGGGGGTTATTCAGTAACACATTGCAAGGAAAGATGTGCACAGTGCAGTAACCAAAAGCAACCATAAAACAAATAATATATTACTTTAATAGACTGCAGCAAACTGATATCTGATGATGGTGTGTTCTTGGCTACAATCCTATAGTCATCTCAGATTCTTTATTTGTAAGTCCTCATGCACACGGACGTTTTTACAGCCGCGTTTTTTAGCGTTTTTTACAGCTTAAAAACGCCTGTCTATGTTAGTCTATGGATTCATGCCCACCTAGACGTTTTTGAGCTGCAAATAGCCTAGGCGTTTTTAAGCTGTAAAAAAAACCCAGGACCAGTGCGTTCCGAGGAGCGGCGCTAGAGCTGTAAAAACGCGAAACGCGGAAAAACGCGCAAAAACGCGACCGCAGCGTTTTTTCGCGTTTTTTAACTCTGGCGTTTTTTGGTTAAAAAGAGATGATTGGACACTGTAATCTCTGTAAAAACAGGAATTTCCTGTCTGGACATTAGATTACCCAAGAGTCCTTTGCACAGCCGTGTGACTGTGGTGATATAGGCTTCAAGATGGCCAGTGCAGTCTCTCAAGTAGAATTAATAAATGCGGTACAGGCCCATCCAGAATTGTGGGATGTGGCACATCCACTGCATGGAGACCACATCCGGAAGGTGAAAGCCTGGGAGGACATATGTGCTGCGATTACCCCTGGCTGGGAACAAATCAGAAATGCAGAAAGAAAGGAGATAAGTAAGTCTATTTTCCTTGAATGCATGATCTGTTTGTGTGTAATGTAAATGAAGATTGCATATTTAACCCTTTGTTTTCCATGTTATTTTAGGCAAAATTATGCAGCGGCGCTGGAAGTCCCTACGTGACCGTGTCAGGAGGGACCTCACGGACGAAGACAAGGCGGCACGTAGCGGAGCACCAGCGCAAACCAAAAAAAAGCATGTTTACCACACCAATCTCCAATTCCTCAGGCAAAATATGCAGAGCCATACCAGACCGTAAGTTTTTTTCATATATTTGCCTATGTACATTGCTTTTCAGGCAGTATGTTCCATGGCTATTGTAACCACTTTCCGAACGCCACATGTACATATTCGACAGTGGGTCCTGCGGACTCAATGTCCGCGGGCACACCGGCGATCGTCTCAGGGAGAGGAAGAGGTCAATGCCAGTGTAATTTTTACAGTATGTCATTGCAATTTTAATCGCACTGATCGCTGTAAAAATGTCAATTTTTCCAAAAATGTGTCCAAATTGTCCAATGTGTCGGCCGTATTGTCGCAGTCATGATAAAAATCGCTGATCTCCCCCATTACTAATAAAAAAAATTTGCAATCATTGCAATTTTAATCGCACTGATCGCTGTAAAATGTCAATTTTTCCAAAAATGTGTCCAAATTGTCCAATGTGTCGGCCGTATTGTCGCAGTCATGCTAAAAATCGCTGATCTCCCCCATTACTAATAAAAAAAAATTTGCAATCATTGCAATTTTAATCTCACTGATCGCTGTAAAAATGTCAATTTTTCCAAAAATGTGTCCAAATTGTCCAATGTGTCGGCCGTATTGTCACAGTCATGCTAAAGATCGCTGATCTCCCCCATTACTAATGAAAAAAAATGGTCGGGGCTAAAGTAGTTACGTTTATACAATTTGTATTGTTTGCAGGACAACTTCAAATTTTAGACTTGGAGAGGTTGATGAGGAAGAAGCAGAGCTTCAGAGACCAAACAGTCCAATGACCACCTCTGGATCTCCACGACCGATCAGCGAGGGAGTTGTTGAGGGCACAGATGAGGTAACTGCTTCGGTCTGCCTGTCTATCTCATTGTCTGTCTGTCCATGTACATGTCAATGTAAACATTTTTGTTCTTTTGCAGGAGTCGAGGGCTGTGGAAACACCGTCTCCTGCCAGTTTTCAAAGTGGAGAGCAGCGCGGTCGTGGCGGTGTACGTGGCCGTGGACGTCAGGCGAGGGGCGGCTATAATCCCGAGGCTGATGACAGGGTGCTAGCACTGCTGCAGGAAGTGCGGCAGGAGAGGCGCAGTATGGATGTCTTTTTAGACACCAATAACCCACGCGCCTGCTTCTGCCGCAGCCTTTACCACATCCTGGAGGACATTGGGGGAGACCAAGAGAAACTTTGTATGGATCGCATGTACGCTATTGCAATGCAATACAGACATGCAAAATTGAGTGGCGGGCCACCTCCATGCGATCCATATAATGTTTCTCATGATCCCCCAATGGCCCCTGGGACCTCAGCAGTGCTAGCACCCCACTCTCACTATCAGCCCCCTCCTCCACGCCAACCACCACCTATGCCGTCCCAGACCTCATACCATAGCCTGCAAGCGTATGCTGATTGTCCACCTTCCACCTCCCATTTTCAGCCCTCATACCCTCTACCCCGCTACCAGCAAGATTTTGGGAGTGATCGCCAGGCCCAACCGTTACCCCGTCCCCAATCCCCACATCCCCAATGCAATCAACCATCCACCACCACCTATCACCAGTTGTGATCACAAAATAAAATCTTTTTTTTCTTGAAATACCAGTTGTGATCCCAATCCTTTATTTAATTTTTTATTTTTTTTGAAAAGTCTTTTATATGATGCACAACAGCACTCCTTTGCACTCTGCTTGCCCTGAAGGCAGAGTGCAAAGGACTCTATCGTACTCTGTCTTCGGACAAGCGTAAGCTTGCTCTTTTTTGGGCTTAGCCTAGGCTTACCCCGAAGGCAGAGTCAAATTGACTTGTAGAACAATCGTTGACAAATGGACCAAAAAATAACAAACTTCAATTTTGAAATGCTTTATTTCAAAAAACACAAGACAGCAAAGGTAGATGTATTGCAAATATTTTTTAGATATAATCATTCTGCCATGATACCTCTCCATCAGGGGATTCAAAAAATTCTGCAAATTGGTTTCGAATGCTCATGACACGTGCAGTTGAACGCAAGTCCATAAATTGAACCCTCTGAAGTTGTCTAATGGGCTCCTGTTCAACATTATTTCTGTCACTGTCCCGCAGAAAATTGTGCAGAACGCAGCATGCCAGGACGACTTGAATGGCGTTGTCAACATCCAATTGCATACTTGTCAGCAAAACTCGCCATTTGGCCGTGCACACCCCGAATGCACATTCAACAACACGGCGTGCACGGCTGAGCCGATAATTGAAAATTTTTTGTTGTCGGCTGAGACCAGTGCCACTGTATGGCCTCATTAGATTTTCAGCCAGTCCAAAGGCCTCATCTGCCACCATGACTAATGGCAAGCTGGGTTCTTCAGTGCAGGGTAGAGGCCTGCTTTCAGGAATATTGAGTCGTCCCTCATGTAGACGACGTCCGAAGGCCGACTCGCGGAATATGCGGGCATCACCTTGGCTTCCATATGCTCCCACATCTACAAACAGAAATTTGAGGTGTGCATCGGACAATGCCAGGAGGACCACCGAAAAATATTTTTTGTAATTAAAATATGAAGATCCAGAGTGGGGAGGCTTCTTCACCCTGATGTGTTTCCCATCAAGGGCTCCTACACAATTTGGGAACTGAGTTTTTTCCCAAAAAGTGTCCACAACTGATTCCCAGATGTCTTCGGTTGGCTCTGGCATTACAACGTTATGCAATTCCTCCCATATTGCCACACATGTTTCCTTTATTATTTTTGAGACCGTTGAGAGGCCAAGGAGGAAGTAGTGATGCAAGGAAGCATAACTTTGTCCCGTGGCAAGGAACCTAAGATAACATAATAAATTTAGTTATTGAAAGAGTAAAGCATAAACATAAGTCCTAACCCTTACCTTTAAACCTAACCCTATCTCCTAACCCTAACCCCTAACCCCTAACCCTAACCCTAACCCCTAACCCTAACTCCTAACCCTAACCCCTAACCCTAACCCCTAACCCTAACTCCTAACCCTAACTCCTAACCCCTAACCCCTAACCCTAACTCCTAACCCCTAACCCCTAACCCTAACCCTAACCCTAACCCCTAACTCCTAAACCCTAACCCTAACTCCTAACCCTAACCCTAAACCCTAACTCCTAACCCTAACTCCTAACCCCTAACCCCTAACCCTAACTCCTAACCCTAACCCCTAACCCTAACCCCTAACCCCTAACCCTAACTCCTAACCCTAACTCCTAACCCCTAACCCTAACCCCTAACCCTAACTCCTAACCCTAACTCCTAACCCCTAACTCCTAACCCTAACCCCTAACTCCTAACCCCTAACCCTAACCCTAACTCCTAACCCTATCCCCCTAACCCCTAACCCTAACCCCTAACCCTATCCCCCTAACCCCTAACCCTAACTCCTAACCCCTAACCGTAACCCTAACCCCTCCTCCCATATATGTATTCACTTACCTGAGTGTCACTAGCATCCATTCCTCCGGTGACACAGAGCTACGCATCACAGTGTCCATCCTTGTGAGCCTTGGCCCGAGCCTCTCCAACAGGTCATCAAAGAGCGGCACTGACATCCTTGTAAAGTTTAAGAACTTGGATATGAGCGCAGTTGGGAATAAATATTGCCAAAGTACCCCGTAGAAAACCGATTGGATACCATTGGATGCACCCAAAATCGACGTCTGCTGCTTCTCTCCTCCTCCTGTCTCATTCTCCTCTGCCTCCGCAACACAATCAGAAGGATTGCCTCATCGATCTTTTGCATGACAGGATCCATATTTCTCAGAAAAATACTGAAAAATACTGAAATATACTGAAAACTCTGAAACACTCTGAAGCACTCTCTCCTCTCTCTCTCTCCTACCAAAATGGCACCGACACATGCTCATTAACATATTTTCTTTGGTTTCTGTGGCATTGTGGGAAATTTGGGAGTGTATATAGCTGAGAGATGTGTTTTTCATTGAAAAACGCTACTTAGCGCTAACGCGGAAAAACACGCAAAAACGCTAATGCAAAACGTGGTAAAAATCGCGTTTTTAACGCCGGTTTTTCCAGGCGTCAAACCTAGCTTTACAGCTCGTTTTTTAAAACGTCCATGTGCATGAGGACTTATATTTATTGAATACGCTTGAAAGCACCTATGTTGGATCTCCAATAAATACTGTAACCATGACTTAGCAGTTGGTTACTACGATCATGTAAAGATAACATTACTCTGCTTATGAGCAGGCTGCAGATGTACCAGATCATTGGGATCATTGTTTTGCCAATGCAGCTCTCCTATACCCAGAAATGCTAGGAATTCTTTCACTCCTGGTGGTTGAATGCAGTGCAGGAAGGTCAGTAGGTGCAGCTGGTGGGGCTGGAATTAAAGTAAACATGTTGCTTTGCCCTGCATGAGAAAAACACAGGTTTACTCTACAGGCCAATTGGGTATGGTAATTCTTGGTTAGTAACGTGTTAAACTGTTAGCCACACAAATTGTTACATATGCTTGATCATTCCCATTCTGTGCTTAGTGTGGTTGAAAAAAGACTTTCTTGAATGAACAATAACCCAACAGACCTGATATCTATGCTTCAGCTACCTATGTCATACACTACGTATTGATGAGCAACTCCATGGATAACTCTCTGTCAGGAGCGTCTAGCGCTCCTACACCTCATTCCAGCATCCTGGGTTTGGCTGTGGCATTCTCCTTGCTTGTCTGTCCACCTGTAATGTAATTAATGTGGCCAGTCTCTGGGTGGAGACAAAACCTGATTTAAGCAAACCAAGCCTGCAGTGTCATGCTTGTGATAATGCATTTGTAACATGTTTTCCAAACTACCAGTTTGTCTGTTCTACTGATTGGATTTCCGTGTGTATGGCCTTGGATCAGATATTGACTATTCTCTGAACTCTTCCTGCCTTTTACCTGGACTGTCATTCAACCACTCTGGCTGTCTGCCAACCAGAAGTACCTGTTTGCTTTGCTCAGTTCACACCTGCCCTGGTGTGGTGGCCAGGCGCTATAGCATTGTGTAGTCCTGGGGGAAACCGAGTACCGGGGGGGCTGCTATAGGTGAAGAACACAGTAGACAGCTACAGTGGATATAAACCCTGTTAAACTGTCAGGTTTCTGTGATAGTGTGATGTAAAAAAATGAGACAAAGATAAATAATTTCAGAACTTTTTCAACCTTTAATGTGACCTACAAGCTGTACAACTCAGTTGAACAACAAACTAAAATCTTTTAGGTGGAGGGAAGTAATAATAAAAAAATAAAATAATATGGTTGCATAAGTATGCACACTCTTAAACTAATACTTTGTTGAAGCACCTTTTGATTTTATTACAGCACTCAGTCTTTTTGGGTATGAGTCTATCAGCATGGTACATCTTGACTTGGCAATATTTGCCCACTGTTCTTTGCAAAAACACTCCAAATCTGTCAGATTGTGAGGGCGTCTCCTGTGCACAACCCTCTTCAGATCACCCCACAGATTTTCAATCAGATTCAGTTCTGGGCCCGGGCTGGGCCATTCCAAAACTTTAATCTTCTTCTGGTGAAGCCATTCCTTTGTTGATTTGGATGTATGCTTTGGGTTGTCATGCTGAAAGATGAAGTTCCTCTTCATGTTCAGCTTTCTAGCAGAAGCCTGAAGGTTTTGTGCCAATATTGACTGGTATTTTCTTCATAATTCCCTCTGCCTTGAATAAAGCCCCTGTTCCAGCTGAAGAAAAACAGCACCAAAGCATGATGCTGCCACCACCATGCTTCACTATGGGTATGGTGTTCTTTTGGTGATGTGCAGTGTTGTTTTTGCACCAAACATATCTTTTGGAATTATGGCAAAAAAGTTAAACCTTGGTTTCATCAGACCATAACACATTTTCCCACTTACTTTTGGCAGAGTTCAGATGTGTTTTTGAAAAATTTAGCCAGGCTTGGATGTTTTCCTTCGTAAGAAAAGGCTTCCGTTTTGCCACTCTACCCCATATCCCAGACATATGAAGACTACATGAGATTGTTATCACATGTACCACACAACCAGTACTTGCCAGATATTCCTGCAGCTCCTTTAATGTTGCCGTAGGCCTCTTTGCAGCCTCCCTGACCAGTTTTCTTTTGTCTTTTCATCAATTTTGGAGTGATGTCCAGTTTTTAGTAATGCCACTGTTGTGCCATATTTTCTGCACTTGATGATGACTGTCTTCACTGTGTTCCATGGTGTATCTAATGCCTTGGAAATTCTTTTGTACCCTTTTCCTGACTGATATCTTTTAACAATGAGATCCCTCTGATGCTTTAGAAACTCTCTGTGGACCATGGCTTTTTCTTTAGGATGCGACTAAAAAAAATGTAAGAAATGACCTAATAGAACAGCTGAACTTTATTTGGGGTTAATCAGAGGCAATTTAAATGATGGCAGGTGTGTACTGACTCCTATTTAACATGAGTTTGAAAGTGATTGCTAAATTCTGAACACAGCTACATCCCCAGTCTTACGAGGGTGTGCACACTTATACAACAACATTTTTTAACCACTTCAGCCCCGGAAGATTTTACCCCCCTTCTGACCAGAGCGCTTTTTGCGATTCGGCACTGCGTCGCTTTAACTGACAATTGACGTCCTTTTTTTCCCACAAATAGAGCTTTCTTTTGGTGGTATTTGATCACCTCTGCGGTTTTTTTTTTTTGCGCTATAAACAAAAAAAGAGCGACCATTTTGAAAAGAACACAATATTTTTTACTTTTTGCGATAATAAATATCCCCCAAAAATATATAAAAAAATGTTTTTTTTCCTCAGTTTAGGCTGATATGTATTCTTCTACATATTTTTGGTAAAAAAAAATCACAATAAGCGTATATTGATTGGTTTGTGCAAAAGTTATAGCGTCTACAAAATAGGAGTGTAAACACATAGTTTCTGGTTCTCTGAGGGGAGAACAGACAGATCGTCTGTTCATACAGAGAATGAACAGCGATCTGTCAACTCCCCTGCACAGTCCCCTCCCCCCTTCAGTTAGAACACACAATAGGGAACACATTAACCCCTTGATCGCCCCCTAGTGATTAACCCTTTCACTGCCAGTGACATTTTTACAGTAATCAATACATTTTTAAAACACTGATCGCTGTAAAAATGCCAATGGTCCCAAAATAGTGTCAAAAGTGTCCGATCTGTCCGCTGCAATGTCGCAGTCATGATAAAAATCGCAGATCGCTGCCATTACTAATAGAAAAAAAATAATAATATAAATGCCATAAAGCTATCCCCTATTTTGTAGACACTATAACTTTTGCACAAACCAATCAATATATGCTTATTGCGATTTTTTTTTTTTTTTACCAAAAATATGTAGAAGAATACATATCGGCCTAAATTGAGGAAGAAATTTGTTTTTTTAATATTTTTTTTGGGATGGGATTTATTATAGCAAAAAGTAAAAAAATATTGCTTTTTTTCAAAATGTTTGCTCTTAATTTGTTTATAGCGCAAAAAATTTAAACCACAGAGGTGATCAAATACCACCAAAAGAAAGCTCTATTTTTGGAAAAAAAGGACGTCAATTGTGTCAGGGTACAGCGTCGCACGACTGCGCAGTTGTCAGTTAAAGCGACGCAGTGCTGAATCACAAAAAAGGGCTTGGTCAGGAAGGGGGTATATCCTTCTGGGGCTGAAGTGGTTAAAAGAGAAAGGCTTGACTCTCAACAAGAAAAAAAGGAACATTTCAAATGAATAAAGTTATTTCATGAGCTATATCTTGTCAGAAAAACACCCATTTTCTGCAGATTAGCAATGTGTTTTCCCTGTCTGCCTGCACAACAAAGGACAGGACATACCATTCCACCCAGCTCAGGGTCATATTAATACCCATGGTTCCAATCTGCACAGAAAAAGGTATGATCAAAACAAAAATATATTAATTCACCACTGATGTTTCACTTACAGCCTTGATACACGTTACCTGATGAAGTAACTACAAAACACATTTAAGGTGCTTTATGCTTATAAAATAAAATTCCTTTTGATATGAAAGACACTGGAGGTTATTAACGAAAGGCAACTCCACTTTGCACTACAAGTGCAAACTACAAGTGCAAAGTGCACTTGAAATTGCACTGAAAGTGCACTTGGAAGTGCAGTCGCTGTAAATCTGAGGGGTAGATCTGAAATGAGGGGAAGCTCTGCTGATTTTATTGTCCAATCATATGCAAGCTAAAATGCTGTTTTTTATTTTCCTTGCATGTCCCCCTCGGATCTACAGCGACTGCCCTTCCAAGTGCACTTTCAGTGCAATTTCAAGTGCATTTTGCACTTGTAATTTGCACTTGTAGTGCAAAGTGGAGTTGCCTTTAGTATATAACCCCCATTGTGTCAACATGAATTCACCACTTCCCTCATCGATTGGCGTGCCCCAGGAAAAGAAAAAAGTGTGTTGTGCAATCTGAACAGAGAGGTTTTTAGGGTTATGATGCTGAATGAATAATAAAAAGCTAGCCTTTACCTCTACTTAAAGTACAACTAAAGTACAACTAAAGGCAAAACAGTTTTCTTAGTTTTGGACAGAGTGGAGATGGATTAGAACCCCTGTCAAAGTTTATTGCTGTCTGAGCCCCCGTTAAGGAGATTCATTAAAAGTGAAAGTAAAATAAAATAAAAGTTAAGTGATTCCCTAAAAGCGGAGTTCCGCCTGGATAAAAAAAAAATTAAAAATTTAAAGTCAGCAGCTACAAATACTGTAGCTACTGACTTTTTATATAAGGACAGTTACCTGTCCAGGGAGCCCGCAATGTCGGCACCCAAAGCTCGGGGTGTAGGCGCCAGCATCCTTACTAAGGGAAATAGGAAGTGAAGCTGTGCGGCTTCATAGCCTGTTTCCTACTAGGCATGCACAAGTCGTGCTGTGGAGGAGGGGCCGGACATCGCGTAGTTCACCGCACAAGATTGTGGTCATCTTTCTCTGGAAGTGGGAGCAGATGGATTTGACAGGTATTCGCTCCCCCCTCCCCCTGAGAAGGTGCCAAATGTGGCACCGGAGGGAGGGAGGAATCTGATCTGCAGAAGTTCCATTTCTGGGTGGAACTCCACTTTAATTTGCGGGGATTTCCTCTCAATTTCTATTTGGCTATGGAACGGGAAGTGAAGGGAAATCCCCAAAATGGGACATAGAGGGAAAAAGAAAATCAGACAGAGGTTATAACCTCCCTTACTCTATCTATAATGAAAAATGTTGTCTATAATTCTACTTTGAAGTCCAGCTAAATCTTTAGTTAAAATTAGCTAAATAAAATCTAGGAGCACAAAATATTGTTTTCTTTCAATAGTTATAAAATAGCCTTTAAAGGCTATTGTACATTTGCAAAAGGCTAATGAGGACAGGAAGGGATGAGTGAACCAGCCTGGGTTCTGTTTGCTGTTTTTTGAACCTATGGTACACTACAAGAAAATGGGGAAATTTAATTTGAACCCCAGTGAAGTCTATGGGATGTGAATCTTGAAGATTAACTCTTGCCATTTTCAAGTGTAATAGGAAAGAAGTTGTCAAACAAAGGACATAGGGAGCTGGGAGGCAGGAATGAGTAAATCAACTTGGGTTCAGTTCCGTATGTCAAACTCATCATCAAATCCAAAAATTGCACACTTTAACCTGAGTCCCATTGAAAATCAATTCTGGTATTTTTCATGTGTAATAATAAGAGATTGTCAAACAAAAACCACATGCAGCTGGGCACAGCCAATGGGGGCATATACCACCCCATATTTCAGAAATGGGGCAGGTTTTTATCCTGGAATACAAATTAACTACTGTGTTAGTTCACTTTTACATTTTTTTCTGTAAAGCACTTTTACTAGGCCTCATTTTGAAAAGGAGAGACACTAGGCAAGAAATAAAAATTACAATGTATTATTTTACAGGAAAAAAAGGCAGCAAAATATTGTACTGACTACATGCACATTATTTAAACCTTTTACTAGACTGCATTTTGAAAAGTATAGACACCACAGGCAGCTTCCAAGAAAAAAAAAATCAACATTAGAGTGTATTATTGTACAAGAAAAAGCTAGCAAAGTATTGTATTGACTCCTCGCACAGGTATTAAACAAATTTTCTGGGTGCCATTTTCTAATTCAAATACTAGCTAGGTTTTAATCAACAAAGTATAATCTATTATTTTACAGAAAAAGTCCAGAAATTGCACAGACTTGATGCCCACTATGTAAGCAGCTTTAGTTGCCTGCATATTAAACAAGAGAGGCGAGGCAGGTTTTATATTGGAATAAAAATTGAAGTGTACTATGCAGGCTATGGCCAGTGCTCCAGTCAATGGGTTCTACTCATCACAGTGAAAATTGCATTTTTTATTTTGGTGATTTGGTGCAGTAAACTGTACCACACAAGTATGGGGCGATGTGCTGCAAACAAAAGTCAGCTTCGCTGTGTGAGAAACAAACTCAGGCTGCTGGCAGCAACATTACTGTATGGTGGTAGTATAGCAGCAACTCACTCCCTGCAAATACTATGCCTATCTCCTCCCTCTCTAACACACCCTAAATGGATATGTGACTGGAAATATAGCAGTTTTCAGCAGCAAATTTTGGATTGAATTGAATATTTGCATGTAGATCCTTCTATGAAATGTAGGAATCAAGACCTCTGTAAATCATATGATTCTCCTGTAAATTTGATTTGCATGCATGTGTTCAAATGAATACCCTGGGACATTTTAAAGATTGCTGCACCCCCCCCCCCCCCCCTCGGTTCTATATATCCAACCTTTCCTTTGAGACCAATTCAGCAACCATATTAATAGTGGGTTTTTTTTTTGCATAATAGTAAAGCACATCAGACAAATTCCATCACAAAATGAAAATATATGAGGCTTCAGTTCTTTTATGTCTATAATATTTATAGCTGAAGCTTGATATGACATTTATAGTGAAATTATGTTCTCCTAAGCCATCCATAGCATTTATGGAAAGGGGTTCATAGAAAAAGGAAAAACATACAGAGACGAGAGGACTGACCTGATTTGCCTGCATGGTTCGGGGAGGGATGGAAGCAGATTAAAAGTCCCTGGTAATTGGTCCCCCGTTGGTTTTTCCAGGGCATAAAGCTACAGTGTGAAGGTATACTGCCTGATCTTAGAAAGTCTTTTAAAAATCCGCACTAGGTAAAAAATGATGTAAAGAAAGCAGCCGCTTAATCAACTATGATACCAGCTCTCAAACCATATGTGTAAATAATAAGCAGCAATATATGTTAACAAGTGAACCCAATAATTAGCAATACATGTATTGCAAAGTGTAAAATTGTGAACAAATTCCTATAGATACAAGATAATTGAATCAATATAATCAATGACATCCAAGGTGCAAAAAAAGTGGAAACAAAACAGGACAAGATTAAAGAGAAATAGATGTAATAAATAGTCCTTGAAAATAAAACCAGTAACCAATGATTCTATAAAGTGTAATGTGCAATGAAGTTAAATGGAAAGATCCACCACCAGACTTAAGCAATCAGCATACATCTCTTACCAAATGTGTTGGACCAAAAATTATAATGGTCTTATGCGCATGTGGTAAACCCAAGGAGCCAGCATCAATTGGAAGCGATTGCCGCTCGATAGCGGATCCAAGTGTATCAGCAGAGGATAATTCCAAATATTTTAGCAAAGGGTAAAAGAACAAGCCAACATAGTGAAGCCTGTTTAAATATCTATATTTATTTACAGGTAGTGATAAAATAGTACCTTCAAGCAACTTGTAAACATTGCATAGGAATAGTCCAGCAAGACACCAGGCAGCTAGTCGGTGATGACAGCACGCATGTTCCTTCCCGGTGTCTTGCGGCTTTGCCCACACACGAGCCGTCAGCTTGCTGGACTACTCTTATGCAATGTTTACAAGTTGCCAATTGATGCTGGCTTCTTGGGTTTACCACATGCGCATAAGGCCATTATAATTTATGGTCCAACACATTTGGTAAGAGATGTACACTGATTGCTTAAGTCTGGTGGTGGATCTTTCCATTTAACTTCATTGCACATTACACTTTCTGAATCATTAGTTACTGGTTTTATAAGGACTATTTATTACATCTATTTCTTTTTAATCTTGTCCTGTTTTGTTTGCATTTTTTTGCACCTTGGATTTTGCTTACTTACTGCCTGATGGTTCTGAATTTTGTCAGCACATTGTGGAAAATGTAAAGCTTCTGAAGGTGATGCTTCCAGGAGTTGTAGTGTGGGTGAGGGAAGAATGGAAATTGTCCAAAAAACAATTCACCGAGGCTTTGCTTTCAAGGACCTCTCTTGTTGTAATAAGCCAAGAGCCGATTGCAGCAATATGTTTTTTAGGGTTAGTTAGTCATCAGGATAATTGTGTTATTCAACAACTCCTGGTTAATATTTATAAGTTTTTCTCATAAATGGCTGCTGTGGGCAATTAAAATCTGCTCATGCAGTCTTGATGCTTCATTTCAGTGTAATGGGGGTTTGGGAACAAAATCAACAAATCCTCTGGTGAGTGATCCAGAGTATAATTGCATTTTAGATGGATGTAGAAACAGTAATGTTAGCTCCAGTTACAACTATGTGCAATATGTTGATACTTTACTGATAATAATATTAATGGATGACAGCGATGGTTGTAGCAATATCATAAGAACAGAGCCTTGTGGTTGTCACCATTCCTTTTAACTACAGCTCTGTTATTTAATACTCCCATGCACACTTAAACGCTGGAAGACATTTGGAGTCAGACAGTTGATAGGGCACCAATTGTCAACACAACCGTGACTGTTTCTCTTTAAAGCAGACCTTGCACCAAAAAGGCATTGTCTACTTGATCACTGTGCCTCCCTGCCCAATTGCAAAAAGCTGTTCAAAAAATAAAAACTGTAGGGAAAATGTCTTACATTATTATTATTATTATTCAGGATTTTTGGGGCGCCAATAGTTTGCACAGCGCTGAGGGCAGACAGTACAGTTACAATACAATTCAATACAGCAGGAATCAGAGGGCCCTGGTCGTTAGAGCTTACACTCACTCACACTTACGCATACTTACTTTCACCTTGCATCTGCCCTGCAGTGGCTGGGCTTGGGTGAAGTCTCTCTGCTTTGGCAAAATCTGAAGGATAAATAGACAAAGTCTTGTGAGAACACACTCCTCCACTGTGTTTGAGTGTAATCGCACAAGATTTGGGCTATTCTGCATTCCTGGGGATCTTGTTGCTTAGATGCATAATGTTACTCCCTGCAATTTGTTTTCAGCATTTTGCATTGAGAGTGGGGGTACAGTGAATAAGTGGACTTTGCCTGTAGTGCATGGTCTAGCTTAAGAGGAGGCATGTACAAGCACTTTAACAGTGCCTCCAATTCAACAAGCCAATGAAGCCCTCCTTTATGCAGCCTTTAGGGTTTATTAAGTCTTATGTGCAGAGCATGTGGTGTGTACTCTGGTGCATTTGCTGAGTGTGGTGGAAAGCATCTGTATAAGCCTTTGGAACATTTCTAATAATCTAGCAGCTCCAACATTTTTAGAGATGGGTCTCCATCTTGGGTTCTGACCCACTAATCTTGTACTTATATTGCTCTAATGTATAATTTATGGTAGGAAAAGTAGTCTCATTTAGGTAAATATACTAACCTATTAATAGTAAATGTTCTCCATATGGTAATGAAAGACGAACTTGTATCTTTAGTATTCATTATTGTGTAAAACTTTGCATTAAGGTGACTTTATTCCGGCATCTGTCAATCAATCCTTGTAATTTTGCCTTTTATGTACCCATGAAATTACAGCTCATTTTCAAATCCAGAACATTTCTGCAAATTGCTCGGTTATCAAAAGAGCCATTTTAACTACCAGGCTTCCTATATGTTGGAACTCATGCATGCTTGATTGGATGGTGTGACTTCCCTAAGGCTATTTGAAATTTCTTGTGAAGCTGTTACAGGGAAAGCTACATTAGTGTATTTAGGGAAAAATGTACAATGAAATGCAATAGTGGGAATTTCTCCCATTACAGAGAAAATACACCTTCTGTTTTACTTCAAAGGGCCTTTAGTAAAACCAATGAAACACATTGTACAGAAAAAGAACTCCCTGTAATACTGTGTTATCACTGAGGCTTTTCAGCTTTAACGTGGATCCAAAGATATTACCTGGAATTTATAAAGAGTGTTGTAGACACTCTTTAGAATTGTGTTGATTTCAATATGAAGCTAAGATCAAGAACACAGGGACATGACTTCAAACTAGCAGGAGAAAATTCTAAAACTAAACTAAGAATTATTTTACCAAAAGTGTATTTGATGCACACTTCCAACAGAGGTTCAAGCATTTTTTTGGATAAACATAGATTCATACTCAGACATAAAAGTAATAAAAAAGTTATACTATATATTTAAGAGGCAGGCTCAATGGACCACTTGGCCTTTTTCTGTCCCTATGTTTCTGTGTTGTGGTATTCTATATGACAAATATCAATGCCTGTGACAGATTAATGTACCTGTCGGGAACAGGTGCAGGGAATTACACAGAGGCATGGTCAGGGGTCACACTGAGGCCGGAGTGTCCATACGGCTTAGACACTCCCTGCTAAGTGCATGTTCAGCTCCTGGGCTTCACTGTAACAGGTGGGGGTAGACACGCAAATACTGTATGTATACATATAAGCAAGTGCAGTTAGCTAGTCTGCCACTAGGTCGCTCTGTCCCAGAATAGTGCTGGTAACAGAGAATGGTGTCATCAAGTGCTAGGTCCTTTTTCGTTAGAGCCCCCTGTGGTGATGTAATGGGTGATTCAGGGCCCACATATACTATAAGCCAGTGTGGGAGGAGCCCTAGTGCAGTTGGGGCATGGGAGCCAGAGATCCCCCCATTCAGCAAATGTGACCAGCAAGTGGAGGCCAGGGACAGGGCTCTAGGGCAGGGAGAGGTAGACCTGCACTCACAAGAACCAGCTATAGACTTCCTGACCCTTATGGTAGTGGAGGCTAGTGGCAGTTAGCAAAAGGCCCTTTAGGCCAGGCCTCATGCCCTGGAGGGAGGCTATTCCCCTGGAGGACGAGGGAGATGTGTACCCAGTTAGAGGTGTCTGCAGTGATCCTATTTCAGAGGGACTATCTGCAAGGAACAGTGAGTGGACACAGACAGCCTAAGGTGAACCAGAACCTCTGAGTGAGCACTAATGACCCTGGGTGGAGAGAGACTGAGCTAGGGAAGATAGCTTGCTATATGTGCTGCTGGATGCTTTCACATGTGACTGCTGCACATCATCAGCTCTGATTGACTGTGATTAATGTGACTGTGTTTGCCATCTTTCAACTACAGTGAGGGAAAAAAGTATTTGATCCCCTGCTGATTTTGTACGTTTGCCCACTGACAAAGAAATGATCAGTCTATAATTTTAATGGTAGGTTTATTTTAACAGTGAGAGATAGAATAACAAAAAAAATATCCAGAAAAAACGCTTTTCAAAAAAGTTATAAATTGATTTGCATTTTAATGAGTGCAATAAGTATTTGACCCCTTTGCAAAAAACATGATTTAGTACTTGGTGGCAAAACCCTTGTTGGCAATAACAGAGATCAGGCGTTTCTTGTAGTTGGCCACCAGGTTTGCACACATCTCAGGAGGGATTTTGTCCCACTCCTCTTTGGAGATCCTCTCCAAGTCATTAAGGTTTTGAGACTGATGTTGGGTAACTCGAACCTTCAGCTTCCTCCACATATTTTCTATGGGATTAAGGTCTGGAGACTGGCTAGGCCACTCCAGAACCTTAATGAGCTTCTTCTTGAGCAACACCTTAGTTGCCTTGGCCATGTGTTTTGGGTCATTTTCATGCTGGAATACCCATCCACAACCCATTTTCAATGCCCTGGCTGAGGGAAGGAGGTTCTTACCCAAGATTTGACGGTACTTGGCCCCATTCATTGTCCCTTTGATGCGGTGAAGTTGTCTTTTCCCCTTAGCAGAAAATCACCCCCAAAGCATAATGTTTCCACCTCCATGTTTAACGTGGGAATGGTGTTTTTGGGGTCATAGGCCTCCCCCTCCAAACATGGCGAGTTGAGTTGATGTTAAATAGCTTGATTTTGGTCTCATCTGATCGCAATACTTTCACCCAGTTCTCCTCTGAATCATTCAGATATTCATTAGCAAACTTCAGATGGGCCTGTACATGTGCTTTCTTGAGCAGGGTGACATTGCGGGCACTGCAGAATTTAAGTCCTTCACGGCATAGTGTGTTACCAATTGTTTTCTTGGTGACTATGGTCCAAGCTGCCTTGAGATCATTGACAAGATTCTTCCGTGTAGTTCTAGGCTGATTCCTCACCGTTCTCATGATCATTGAAACTTCACGAGGTGAGATCTTGCATGGAGCCCCAGACTGAGGAAGATTGACAGTTATTTTGTGTTTCCTCCATTTGCGAACAATCTCACCAATCTACAAACGTGTTCTTTTGGCATGATCTCCATACTGTGTACTCAATATGAACAAATACAAAAATGGTATGCTGACCACTGTTCTATTATCACTAGTGCTAGCTTTAAGAAAAGGGAATTGGAGCTAAAGAACATGTTGAGGAATACACTATGGATATCATTCTCACCAAGGACAATAAATTTGTATGTGACAGCAATGCCCATGCCAACGGGTTCGCTTATGAATAGAATCAAAATACCAGAACTTTCAATAGACAAACTCACTCTAGAAATACTAATGCCCTGTACACATGATAGGATTTTCCGACAACAAAATCCATGTTTTTTTTCAGACGGATGTTGGCTCAAACTTGCTTTGCATACACATGGTCACACAAATCTTGTCGGAAATTCCGAACATCAAGAACACGGTGACGTACAACACGTATGATAAGCCGAGAAAAATGAAGTTCAATAGCCAGTGCAGCTCTTCTGCTTGATTCTGAGCATACGTGGAACTTTGTGCGTCGGAATTGTGTACACACGATCAAAATTTACGACAACGGATTTTGTTGTTGCAAAATTTGAGAACCAGCTCTCAAATTTTGTGTGACGGAAATTCCGATGGAAAATGTCCGATAGAGCCTACACACGGTTGGAATTTCTGACAACAAGCTCCTATAGAACATTTTCCATCGGAAAATCCTACCGTGTGTACGGGGCATAAGACTGATGAAGTTGTACCAAACTTGTCTTCTGCTTCTTCTTTATCTTCCAGTTAATCCACTATGTATAGGGATCTTTCGGACGATAGACTCCCTAAAAAAACGAAAAGGAAATTCTGATGCTTCCACTGAATCCTTATGACATCAACTCGGCACCGCCCTACCACGTCAGTCACAATTGATGCCTTCCACACAAACACATTCACGTATACCTTTGATGTTTCATGGCCCCCATATGTCGGCCTCTCACCCTAACACTTCTTCTGCACTTCCTGTTACGGTTTCTGCACCAACTATACCTCTAGACACCACTACTAAGGTGATTAACTGAAACTATTGTTCTTTTGGCAAGCAGCCCTACACCAGTTGATACAAGGCTGGCACCCATTTTTTTAGGGAAAGATCAAATTTTGGCCCAAACTCAGGATACAAACACTCAGCCTCAAAATGTAACATTGACTACACTGAATTAGAAATCATTAATCTCTCTTCTCATTCACTATCTGATGAGGAAATACCAGTACTAAAACTTGGTCTAACCTTCTGTCCTGGTCACAAATGGACAAATTTCATCTATTAAAGTATCTACATCTCTTTGCCCGAAGACTTTTGTATAGGGTAATATACGACAAACCTAATACAAATTCATTTTATGACCCCACTAATTTTCAAGAAGCTATGGATGAGAGTCAGGCTCTGGAGGACCTGATGGATTTGTGGGAGGAGGCACACACACAGAGGATGCTGACGCCCCTTGGTTGGCCTCTCCACCAGGGATTTCCACCGTTGGTTTATCCCCCCCCCCCCGTATGCTTCAAACTTAAATGAAGAATGTTTCCCTTGTTGAATACTAACCCCAACATTTGGGCTTTTGTTCAACAAACAACTCAAGCTATTGAAGATTTAAATTTTAAATCCCCAAACAACCCCAACCTTTCATAGGTACAAAAACAGGCTATTAAGTCATTACAGACCAACCCTGAAATAATTATCAAACCCATTGATAAAGGGGGAAATTTGGTGATTATGAATATCTCTGACTACGAAATCATGTGCTTGAATATTCTAAACAACAAAAAATGGTATCGACCTATCTCTAAAACAGTACTAGAAAACATTTGTATTGAATACCGTACTATTATCTTTAGAACATATCAACAGGGCATCATAGCCAAGAATACCTGGAATTCTCTGAACATTAAAGATCCAAAAGTACCTACGTTTTATACTTTACCCAAAATACACAAGTCAAAAACAAAACCACCTGGCTGCCCCATAATTTCTGGCTGTGCTAGCCTAACTGAAAATGCTAGTTCTCTAGTTGACAACTACTTGTATCCCCATGTCACATCCCTTTTTTCTTATATCAAAGACACTATAGATTTGTTGAAAACAATTGAAGGTATTTACCTCCCCAAGGATACATGGCTTGTTGCCTTGGATATAGAAAGCCTGTATAACATAGCAAGGGATTGGATGTTATCACAGGCCATTTACGTGAAAGGGGACCTTCTTCTCACAAGTATAATTCCTTTGTCATTGAACTATTAAACTTTATTCTTAGACATAATGTATTTATGTTTGGCACTTCCCACTATCTCCAGGTGCAGGGGGTTGCGATGGGTACTAAATGTGCTTTCTAGATCTTGAAATTTCTTTGGATGAAGATGGACGATTAAACTCCTCCCTCTACAGGAAGCCATCAGCTGGCAACACAATTTTGCACACGGAGAGCTCACACCCTGAGCCTTTACTTAAGAGTATTCCATACAGTCAGTACTTGAGAATAAAACGGAACTGTAGCAGGGAGGAAGATTTTAAAAAAGCCTCTAGAGATCTAAATAACAGACTCAGAAATCAGGGATATAGCCATGTTTGTCTAAAAAAAGCTTATAACAGAGTAATACAAAAGGATAGAAATTCTCTTATCTTTTCTTCTAAACCTCCTAAAAAGTCTGAAACTGTTAGGGTGATTACTCACGATTCGAATCAACATTCTCAGGTTAAACAAATTCTTGGAAAATTCTGGCCACTTCTCTCTGCTGATCCTGTAATTAGGAAATATATAAAAAGTTATCCTGAAATTTCATATTGACACTGTGACATTTGTCCATTTATAGCAAATAGTACCGAATGTATACTTCCTGATGGTTGCACTCACTCTGTTAAATACAGAGTTACTTGTCAAACTCCAGGATTAGTTTATTTAGCTAAGTGCTTGTGTAGCGGGTTCTATATTGGAAAGACTAAATGTCCTTTCCTTAAAAGTATTAGAGACCACATCAAACCCATTTGGAAAGGCAAGATGGATACAGCCATTAGGAACCTATCAATGGTCTTGTAGTCCATTTCAGCCTTGTGTAGGTCTACAATCTTGTCCCTGACATCCTTGGACAGTTTTTTGGTCTTGGCCATGGTAGAGAGATTGTAACCTGATTGATTGCTTTTGTGGACAGGTGTCTTTTATACAGGTAGATTGATAGGGGATCAAATACTTATTTTAGGCATTAAAATGCAAATCAATTTATAACTTTTTTTAAATGTGTTTTTGGATGTTTTCTGGATATTTTTGTTGTTATTCTGTGTGTTAAAATAAACCTACCATTAAAATTATAGACTGATCATTTCTTTCACTGATCATTTCTGATCATATCTTTCTTGAATATTGTTTTACCTAACTGTACCATTAGTAAAGTAAAGCAATCCAGCTCCTAAGTGAACATTCCTTCCCTTGGGATGTACGTAAAGGTTAATGTCTGGGAATGTCGTGAGGAGAAAAAGCCTTAAGCAGCTGGGTCGTTGTTGGGGAAGTGAAGAAGCGGGGCAGAGACATGTGCTCTTGGCACACTTACATTCACAAGCCCCCTTACATACACACTGTGGCCCAGCTCTATGAACATGCTGGCTTGTTTCTGTATGCCAGCATAGATTGTGTCTTAAAGCAGAACTTTACTCTCTCAATCAGCATTTGACTATTTTTAATTCTTATGCTGCTAGCATTATTAAACATTTCTTATACAATATACAAAATCCACTTTGCGCAGTTCCTAGGAAATCTTAATTAAGTGCGGAAATAGCCAGTGTAAACAGGAATCAATTCAAATGTTCTAGGTGTTGCACCTCCCTTTAATTCACTGGGTGGTGGACTGGAGTCTGTAGCAAAAATATAGGAAGGAGAGGACACAGTGTTGAACCGTTTAATGAAAATGAATAAAAACGACAAAAGTTGCACTCACAATGGTAAACTTATAATCAGCCTGGGTAATTTGAATGATACGTGTGCTTCCTCTCCCAGCCTTTCCAGTGGACTGTACCTGATGTGATGGTGATCCGGGCTATGGTGGAACTGGAGATCCCAGAGGTCCCAGTAATGGCATGCTGCCTAGCTGCACTCCATTGCTGGGATTTCTCGACCCCCTGCAGTCTGGCTTCCGCCTACAACATTCGACTGAAACTGCCCTACTAAAAATCACCAATGACCTAATAACTGCCAAAACCAATGGCCACTACTCCATACTCATACTTTTAGACCTCTCTGCTGCCTTTGACACAGTTGACCACCTGCTGCTCCTCAGCAAATTACACTCCCTTGGCCTCCGTGATTCTGCATTATCCTGGTTCTCCTCCTACCTATCTCAGCGCACTTTCAGCGTCACTTACAACTCCATCTTCTCCGCTCCCCTTCCTCTTTCTGTTGGGGTACCCCAAGGCTCTGTCCTTGGGCCTCTCCTTTTCTCACTCTATACCTCTTCCCTGGGCCAGTTGATCACCTCCCATGGCTTCCAATACCATCTCTATGCTGATGACACACAGATCTATCTCTCCACTCCCCAACTCACCCCGACTATCTCCTCACGGATCTCAAACTTGCTGATTGACATATCGGTATGGATGTCACACCACTTCCTCAAACTTAATCTTTCTAAAACTGAGCTTGTTATATTTCCCCCTTCACAGTCCTCCTCCTGTGACTTCACCATTAATATCAACAACACAACCATTGGTCCCTCCACACATGCCAGAGTCCTGGGTGTTATCCTTGACCTCTCCTTCAGCCCCCATATCCAATCACTGGCTAAATCCTGCCGCCTTAACCTCCGCAACATCTCCAAAATTCGACCCTTCCTGACTAATGACACTACAAAACAACTTATTCACTCCTTGATTATTTCCCGCCTCGACTATTGCAACTCTCTCCTTAATAGCCTACCCTTAAGCAGGCTATCCCCCCTTCAGTCTATTATGAATGCTGCTGCTAGACTAATACACCTCACTAATCGATCCGTGACTGCTGCTCCTCTCTGCCAATCCCTTCACTGGCTTCCCCTACACCACCGTGTAAAATTCAAAATGCTAACCATAACATACAAGGCCATTCACAACATCGCCCCCATCTACATCACCAACCTCATCTGCAGATATCGCCCAAATCGCCCCCTCCGCTCCTCCCAGGACCTCCTGCTCTCTAGCTCCCTTGTTACCTCCTCCCATGCTCGCCTTCAGGACTTCTCCAGAGCCTCTCCCATCCTCTGGAATTCCCTGCCCCAGTATGTCCGATCAGCCCCTACCCTGTCCACCTTTAGGAGATCCTTGAAAACTCATTTATTCAGGGAAGCCTATCCCACACCCACATAACTGTCCCTGAGCCACCCCCATCAAATCATTCTTTGCAGCTATTACCTTTTGTACCACCACCCCCTCCCTTTAGAATGTAAGCTCTACGAGCAGGGCCCTCCTGTACCTTTTGTATTGAACTGTACTGTAATTGTGTTGTCCCCCTTATACATTGTAAAGCGCTGAGTAAACTGTTGGCGCTATATAAATCTAGTATAATAATAATAATAATAATAATAATAATTTCTGGGATCTCTAGTTCCACCATAGCCTGGATCACGATCGCATCGGGTACAGTCCACTGGATAGGCTGGGAGAGGAAGCACAGGTGTCATTCAGATTACCAAGGCTGATTACAAGTTTACCATTGTGAGTGTGTCAGGGCTGGTCTCAGCCCTTCCTTCTCAGAGCAGACCGCTCAGCTGTCAGTTAATTGCCACCTCCAATCTTTTCCACAGTGACTCACCTGATAATGATATCCTGCTTGTCAGTCCTTCTGGTTACTTAAGCTGTTCAGTTCAGTCCTCCTCTGCCTTCGCCTTGGTCAACACATCCAGAGACTCTCTCCTGTGTACCTGTTGAAGACTTGCTTGGCTGACTTCTCTTCTGGTTCCTGATCCTGCTTGCTGTTCCACTACGTTGATTTTCCGATTTCCTGGCCTGTGCTGAAGTACGCTGATCTCTGGCTCCCTGACATCCTGTCTTGTCTGACTATCTGTTCCGGTTACCGAACTCTGACTATGATTTGACTGCATTGCTCTGTTTACCCTTTTACTATTATTATTATTATTATTATTAAACAAGTGTGATTTTAACTGCACTTTTGTCTCAGTCTGATTCATGGTTTCTGACAGAATACAACTTTTGTCGTTTCTATTCATTTTCATTAAACGGTTAAACACTAGGGCGGCTGTGCACTCTCCTTTCTTTACATTTGTTAAACATTTCTTAAGTTACTTTCTGGTTTCCAGGCCCAGGCAAATTATGTGATACTTCCCAGGAGCCTTTAAGTGGGGGAGGGGTTTTCTCAGCTAAGCACAACCTGCTGCTTGCATGCCTGAGCTAAGGGCAGATGGATTTCACAAAGGAAATGCTGCATGATTCATCTGCCCTTAGTCAAGATGGCCACAGCCAGAAATGCTAGGGGTGTTTTTCAAAGTGATTTCTCTGCAAAATAAAGCACCATGGATGGATGGGTGAGTTTGTTTTGAATACTAAAAATAAATTAAATTGTGTTTGTGGTGCTCAGGTGCAGTGTAGTTCAGCTTTAATTACCTCCATTTTCCTTATCTATGAACTGGCGGTAATTCTTTTTTTAACGTGTTGCATCAATGGCGACCCATTTTGGAAGTAGCTCAAATAAGAGCTACCCGAATTTGTTGCATGTGTCAGAACTCTTAAAGCTGTTGTATACCCATCTTGTCGGAAATTCCGAATGTCAAGAACGCGGTGACGTACAACATGTACGACGAGCCAAGAAAAATGAAGTTAAATAGCCAGTGCGGCTCTTCTGCTTGATTCCGAGCATGCATGGAACTTTGTGCGTCGGAATTGTGTACATATTATATTAGCAATTGCAGTGTTTAAAGTAATTTGCCATAAGTAATTTTTTATTTACCTGCTTGCCTTGCGAGTTTTCAATATATTATTTAGTGATGACGTCGCCTGCGCATGTGCCATATCTTCTATCTTTCCAGCAAGCCGAGACCCTGTATCTATGTCGGGCTGCGTCATTTCCTTTTGTCGACGTCAGCCCCGACATCCCACAATGCTTCTGCTTCGTTTCTGGGGGTAAGCAAGCACTGATTCGTTATGCTAGAAGAGGCTTGGATAATGTTTTACTGCGTGTGCTTGAGATTAGGGAGATAAAAATGTACTGCGTGCGGAAATAAATAATTATTCAGACGCGGAGGACAGTTCAGATGGCGCCGACTATTATGAAGAAGCAGCGTTTCGGATATAAATAATAACTACAGTAAGAACTATTTTTAAGCTTATTACTAGTGCCCATTTGAATCCAAATTACCGGTAATAGTTATTTTATATTATTGTTAAAATCGTTTTTCTTTAGGAGGGTTTACTACCGCTTTAACAAAACTGCTGTAAAGGGACCATACTGCCAGTGTATTTCTTTTTTTTTTAAATCAGATGCTTTCCAATAAAGTTTTTATTTAATGTTTCACAGAAAATGAAACAAAAAACAAAGGGTACATTCAAACAGCACTTGATGTATCCAACCCTCTCCCTACCTTCAAAACTGCCCCAAAAGACAAATCACTGATAATAATAAAGTTGTTCACATATCCCTTCATATCACACATAAAGTTGTCTAGAGCTCAAGAAAAGCAAATCACATAAAAATGTACGAATGGTAAATCCTTTTTCTACTAGAGTGCTGGTACAATAACAATAATGCGCATGTAATAGTGAGCATTAGGCCACCATTTGGCGGTGGTTAATAAACTAACAATCCTTTAATCCCACCTGTGGTCTGTCGTCTATTTTTCAGATACTACTACCTGAAACACATATCCAAAATGTATTAAATACTACCTGTAATATTAGGCTAGTGCCCCGTACACACAGTCGGATTTTCCGACAGAAAATGTTCGATGGGAGCTTGTTGTCAGAAATTCCGACTGTGTGTAGGCTCCATCGGACATTTTCCATCGGAATTTCCGACACACAAAATTTGAGATCTGGATCAAGCAGAAGAGCCGCACTGGCTATTGAACTTAATTTTTCTTGGCTCATCGTACGTGTTGTACGTCACCGCGTTCTTGACGTTCGGAATTTCCGACAAGATTTGTGTGACTGTGTGTATGCAAGACAAGTTTGAGCCAACATCCGTTGGAAAAAATCCATGGATTTTGTTGTCGGAATGTCCGATCGTGTTTATGGGGCATAAGAGTCTGTGCAAGGTAATTGTGTAGGCGCAAGGCCTGCGGTATGTAGCAATTTTTCCAACATTTTGTAAAATTAGCAGTACACGCTATATGTTGATATGCAAGTTTTTCTCTCTTGATAAGCACATTTAACTGATTTTTTCCCCATATCAAAAAAATAAACTGAAAATTGGAGTTTTAAGGTATCAAAAAAAAAAAAAAAGAAAGCACAAATTATAAAACTAATACATTTTTCTTATGAAGTTCATAAAAAAAACAACATAACTGATAACATGGATGGCCAAAATTAGCCAGTAATACCCATTATATTATAGTCAACTGTAGAGCTACCCCTATAGGAGCCACGGGTAGTTTGCCCGGGTCTTCCCCACTTTTGCCTCACAGCCAGGCACAAGATAGATTTACACAGCCAGGTGCACACACATTTCCGCTCATTGTCTTCAATGACCAAGGACCAAGGACCTCGACTATGGAATGCTCTCCCAACCAACATCCGCATGGAAGAAAACCACCAGGCCTTCAGGAAAAAACTAAAGACCTTCCTTTTCTAGAAGCTGGCTACAGAGAATACATCTAGCGCCTTGAGGCGATTCAGTTCGCAATTGCAGCGCTTTACAAATCATTCATTCATTCATTCATTCATTCATTCATTCATGACCAGTCTAGGGTTTTGTTTTTGTTGTTTTATTTTTGGAGAACTTAGATAGGGAAGAGGATTTAGTGGGATACTCCAAGAAATAGAACTATTCACAATTGAGGACATCTAGATTGTAAGCTCTAACGAGCAGGGCCCTCTGATCCCTCTTGTATTGATTTGTATTGTAATGCCCCGTACACACGGTCGGACTTTGTTCGGACATTCCGACAACAAAATCCTAGGATTTTTTCCATCGGATGTTGGCTCAAACTTGTCTTGCATACACACAATCACACAAAGTTGTCGGAAAATCCGATCGTTCTAAACGCGGTGACGTAAAACACGTACGTCGGGACTATAAACGGGGCAGTGGCCAATAGCTTTCATCTCTTTATTTATTCTGAGCATGCGTGGCACTTTGTCCGTCGGATTTGTGTACACACGAAACGGATTTTGTTGTCGGAAAATTTTATCTCCTGCTGTCCAACTTTGTGTGTCGGAAAATCCGATGGAAAATGTCCGATGGAGCCCACACACGGTCGGAATTTCCAACAACACGCTCCGATCGGACATTTTCCATCGGAAAATCCGACCGTGTGTACGGGGCATAAGTGTACTGTCTGCCCTCATGTTGTAAAGCGCTGCGCAAACTGTTGTTGGTTATAAAAATCCTGTATAATAATAATAATCTAACTGACCTCTCGGTTGAGCTCTAGTGAAGTCCTTGCTGATAGCAGATAACAGACTTCTCCTTGAAAGTTGCACATAGTAGTTTCAGGAGTGAGCAAAGTCCCACAGTAGTAGTAGCAGCAGGGCAAAGCTCCTCAGGTACAAGCCAGTTATGGCAGACTGCTTTTCAATCCAAAAGTATAGTAGAACTGAGCAAAGTCCTAAGCAGTAGCAACAGTTGGACAAGCTCTTCAGAACACTAGACAGTGTTCCCTTGTTCAGAACCTCAGCTAACTATATATCACACCAGAAGGGGTTAAAAGCACAAGCCTATAGATCCTTTAAGTTTTCTGTACTCACAAAATGTCCGGAGACATCTGGTCATTCCAACTTGCAAGCGAAACTCTATACCAGTGATACCAGACCAGATCTCGAATGCACAGCCCCTTTAGCCAGCTATCTATACAACCAGGGCCATTCTCACTAACTTCAGGCACTTAGTACTCCCACCTGAGGCTGCATGGCAGCACAATCTCTCTCAATTGAGGCCCTCAGGTTGCCCACCTGAGGCCACATGGCATCAAGTGCCAGGGGAAGCAGCAGCCTCTTCCCTAGCTGGTGCAATCCTCTTCTAGGAAAGACCATGTGCTCCTAGTATATAAATACAGACACCGCCTAGGGGCAGCTCCCCTTGTAATTGGCCAGGGCTGTATGAGTATTCATGCGCCCACCTGCATGGTTTCTGCCTATTATCCAGAAACTTCTCTGGTTGTTTAGAAACAGGGAAACTCAAGACAGCATGAGCCGCACCAGAGGGTCACTGTGACTTGCAGAGCTCTTGCTGTAGACTCACCACTGTAACTTTGCTCTTGCTAGAGACTTGCCATGCAAATTTGCTACGAATTGGAAAAGTGTCAACTAGAACTTGTGCTTCAAGTGCTCTGCAAGCATACAACCTGCCAGTGAAAATGTGCAGCAAGGTAACAGACTTACATTTCAACACTGCCACAAATTTGTGGCAAGTTATCCTTTGCTATCTGGGTAGTCATCCTAGCACATACCTAGAATGGTGCTACACACCTCACAACACATCATCAAATTTGTAGTAAATACAGTCAAACTTTGACAATTTATTACATGTGGAACACAATATGTTTTGATTTTAAGCTAATTTTTTTCAGGGGTATGTTGGTCACCTGTCTGTAATGTAAATACATACTGTATATCAGAAGATAGTATCATACATTTTATACAGTCAATACATGCAACTTATATAATTATAGTCCAGGCACTGACTTACGCCACAGTCTACCAAGGTATGGTGAATTTTCAGCCCCAAAATAAAATAATTGGTCCATAAGGTGTTGGTAACACCAATAGTTCTCTTTCCTCTTTACCAACAACCTATGAAGGGTTAAAGATGTATATAGCTGATAAGTGAAGCGTTCTTTATCCACCAACCTCAAATTGCCTGAAATACAGTATTATTAATTAAGAACATTCTTCCAATATAAGAATCATTTTGGGCATCTCCATAGAAGGGTCTCACATCATGTACATAAAGGAGTATCCCTACTGGTGTAATCTCTGCAGAGTGTGGTAAGTCCTATATAACATAAAGAGTTGAGTAGGGGAAATTGACACCACAGGGATTGTCGCTAAAGCCTCAGACCAGTCTGTACCTGTAAGCGGACCGACATCTGTATCCCAGTCTTTCCTGCATCTCAAGTAATTACTCTGCACAATTTGAAGTAATAGCATTTTGTAAATAGTGGAATATGGTGCCCAGTGTATTTCTTTACAGACACACCATACTGTATGTACGTGTAAACAGGAATCTGGTTTCATTTTTAATTTATTGTTTTAAAAGTCCTCATTTAAATTGAAATTAGGTACATATCTGTGTAAAAATGAACCTACGGCCAGGCTATGGACATTCGTATATTTACGTATTCTTAAGAAGCAGTAATTGAGATTTAAAATAAGCCCTGCATGACCTCTGTTGCTGAAGCACCTGTGGAGCAATTCATACCCATAATTCACAGCAGAATCACTGAAGTTCAAGTCATTCTTTAAGGAGCTCAGCTTACCTTGCTCCCCTCTCCCAGAGCACCTGCTCTATGCTCACTTGCCAGAAAATTTATTTCAACAGAAATTCTTCCCATAAGGTTATATGTGCATTTAATGTGTTTTATATATGTTATTTACCAATGAAATTCTCCCTTGTGTAGACATTCTCCTTGTGTAGACAGCTGGTGGACACCGCTACCTTGAATGTGATGTCAGCAGCTCCAGCAGACTGTCATTCAGGTGGTACTTCATAGCCTTGGTTCCCAACACACGGCCCACTGGCCCTCTGTGTGAAGCCTGTGAGCTATTGGGTACCAGTTAGGCAGCAAAGAGGCAGTGGGGTACTGGATGCTGGAGCAATCTCATAGGAGCTTGTGTCAGGTGGGGAATGGGGGATGGTTCAATTTCACTGCCATGATCACTAATACAAAGGATGGAGGATTACCTTTCATTGCCCCTGACCACCAATGCAAGGTGAGGTCTGGGAAGTTTCACCCAATGCAAGGCCCAGATAGCAAGGATAAATTGCCACTAATTTGTGGCAGTGTTGAATTGTAAGTCTGTTAACTTGTTGCACATTTTCACTGGCAAGTTGTACACTTGCAGATCACTTGACACGCAATTTCTAGTTGACACTTTTCCAATTTGTAGCACATTTGGCAAGTCTCTAGCAAGAGAAAAGTTGCAGTGGTGAGTCTACAGCAAGAGCTCTGCAAGTCACAGTGACCCCTGTGGTGGGATGACTATTGCACTACATAACTGAACCAGAAATTGCAGCAGACTTGTAAAATGTTTGCAAAGAAAGTTGTTCTGGAGTCATGCAATGCAGACTTGCTGCAATTGTGCAACAAATTTGTGAAGCCTGGTAAGTCTAGCAATAGCTGAGCAAGTAATTTTCAAACTTGCAGCTCAATTGCTTGCTATCTGGGGGGGGGGGGATTCAATTTCACTGCCAGGGACCACCAATGTGTGGGGTGGGGAGGGTGGGTTAGTACTGACACCAGTGCAGGGTGCTATTATTGCAGCCACTGACACCACTGCTAGGGGTTATTATCGCTTACTCTGGTACCAATTTTGGAGTTATTATTGCACTCACTAACACCAATGTTTGGTTTTTATTGTGTCCACTGACATCAGTAATGGGGTTTACTACTGCATCCACTGACACCAGTGCTGAAGGTTACTGACACCAAGTTGGGGTTTTTTATTTCACTCACTGACACCAATTCCTAGGGTTATCATTGCATACCTACATTTTCCAACTGTCGAAGTGCGGTATAGCCTATTCATTTTTAACAGGCTGCCTAATTTGACACAATGTACCTTAATGCATTAAAATGAGCTGCTATTGTGTGGTCCTCTGGAAAGGCTGGAGGCCACTCTTGAGGCCCCCCTATATTTTTCAAGTTGACCACCACTGCACTACACCATTCACCTTGTGTCCCCTGGAAGCTACATAAAAGTTTGTGTGGGGAAGTAATGCGGGGGGTGAAGGTGCTGGGACAGCACAGACAGTAATCAGACACTCCCAAAAGAGGAGAGGGCTGTGATGTGAAAGGATGCAGGAGCTATTCTATAAAATTAACACTTCCTGAAGTAGCAAGTTCAAAGGCACATTGCAAGTGAACAAAATTAATTTATGGAAAGGAAAAACATGCGCACTGCCTGTGTTCGGGGCCGCTCACCAGCACCTGCACACCTGTCACATTGGGACAAGTAACTGTGACCGTGGAGCTGCTGCATCCTAATAGAATGGGCTGCCTGCATGCAGCACCTGGAGGTTAGAAATGCCAGAAAAATATCCATGTAGCACCTGCAGGTTAAAACGCCAGAAAAATGTCCTATTCACACTATATAAACCTCATTGCCTATGTTAAGAAAGCCTTAAGATGAACCTCAGGCAAACAGCTAAGTTCACAGCTGAAATGCATGTATGGGAGTCCTTTTACCCTATCTAAGGGTTTGTATTTCTATCCATCCAGTCCTGAGATTAATGCAGTCCTGCCAAAAAGCACAGCCAGTTTGATGACCTGACCTACTGCAGTTAATTCCAGTCTGCCACTTTGCCCATTTAAAGCAAACTGATGGATTCTCTTGATCAGAAACTTGATCAGAAACCCAGCCACTTGTACTCACCTTTATTGCACGTTAACCCTGCTCCCTTTGCCTGCAGGAGTGCTGAGCCATATACGTTAGTCAATGTCAGAGCTTACCTGGTTACTCACCTTCTTTCCTCTCTTAAACGTGTTTGAGCCTGGAGAATGGCCTCTCAGGCCCAAACAATGCATTTTGGCCAGCAAGGAAGGAAGAAACAGGTAAGGGGGTGATAGACAACAGTGAGCGGTGAAGCCAGCTTGAGTCCATCTTTAAGTGTATTTTAGGTTCAGGTTTAAGATGTCATTATTTAGACCAGACCACTTATGAGTAGGAACCTCTACAAAACAACCCATAATCTGTTTCTGAAATCCCCAGGTTGGGAGCTATTCTATACATTGACTTGGAAATCACATCTTTTGGGGTTCTAGAATAAAAGCAGCAATGTTTTAAATCCCTGACAAATGATACACAGCTGCTTGGGGCCCACCTTAGATGATGTTGACCACCGCTGCTCTAGTCTATAGAATTTCCTTCTAAAGGACGCACGGATGGAAGAGTGACTAAATGCATTTATAAATGGACTGGGTGCCATTCTTACAAAGAATGCTTTTGGACGTTTTAACTAATACATTACACAGCTGGCGTGATTAATTTGATTGCCATGTATGTGTTCAGGGATGTATTTTTCTCCATTGTGAGTCTTAGCGGACAGCTGCCATGCTGAGGGTCAGGTTCTTGTCTTCCTCAGGATCAACGTAGCTTGAATTTATAAACAGTTGACCTTAAGGGAAATCAGTATTTTTCTTTCTAGCATCACTTTGTAACTATAGTTCAAACTCTTTTTGTTTTCCGAGGCTGTGTTATTGGACTTTGTATCAGAAAGATTCCATTGCAGCATCTGCACCACAGTCATGTTAATGAGCCGCAAGGGGCACGGAACGTGGCATGTGTCTGATTAGCATACTAATACAAGGCATTTACTAACAGAGCTTTGTTGGTTATGGAGCCCTGTGCCCCAAATGTCTCAGCGATCTCCAGGGTGAGCAACACAAATATGCTAATTTGTATAAAAGTTACAGAAAAGTCCCCATTGGTATAATAAGTGTATACATAAGTGATGCTTAGATATTACAATGTAATACTGAAAGATGACAGTAAGCAATCATAATAATAAAACAGCTATGTACTGGTTACTGTATATAATAAATCTTACAGAGACAATACTGTTACATAAGACATGACCTGTGTAATTATGACTTCACGCAGCAAGGAATATTTTTAGTATAGTACAAGTTATGTAGGGATTTCAGCAGAGCGACTTAAGCACAAGGTATTTGCTCGCAGAAGTCATTACATCAGCCCTTGACCTGTTTTTTAATCTCACCTTCCTTGTAAAAGCATGGAGAAAGGACCCTCTTTTATTAATTGCAGTTTTTTTATCCTCTTGGTTTCTATCTCTTAAAAGCAGATGGAAACCACATAGGCCCTTTGCATTATATCTGTATTCAGTCCTACTTTTCTAACGAGGTAATGCTTAAAGCCCAACTCCAGGTCTATCGCTCCACCAAGGGACAGTCTACCATGCCACCATAGGGGAGCACCACGTACCAGGGGAGCCCAGGATAAGGTAAGTAAGACTATTTCTCCTCTCCCCTAGATACAACAAACAATTAACTCTCGCAGTGTGGGTACAGCCCCATTGCAAGGGAATTATTTTTCGTCTGCCTGGAGTCTGGCTTTAAGTCATTGTTATGTCAGTTATTTTTTGCATCTACTGTATGTCCCATTAAGGAGATTTCCCTTCTCCTAATGTGCTGTAGACACAACAGGGTGTGAGATGAAATCTCTTTAAATTGAGAAAAATCCCCCATTGGAAGATTTCCCCTCCATTTCTGTTTTGGTGACAACTCAAAAAAAATTGGCTTTTCTTTCAAAGAACAAAGAGACTATACTGCTCTAGGTCAGGCCATGTATCCCGCTGCTATAGCCATTCATCGGGTACTGGCTCAGCTCGCAGCTCCAATTGAAGTACAACAGAAGTTCCAGACAGCCACACTCAAATTTAACACCTTTATTGTAGAAATCATTAAAAAACATAGCAAAACAGTGAGCATGAGGGGGAAGAGAGATGTTGACGCGTTTCGGGCTACCAGCACTTTCTCATAACATTAAAATTACAAATAGAGTGTATTTCCTCAACAGACATCAATGAAAACCTAAATAAAAAAATAGCCCACGATCCTTAAACACTATGGGGAAAGTCATTAAGAGTGTTGTAGACATTCTTTACAATTCCATTGGGCCTCTGGACCGAAAATGTCAATAACTGTGATAGATTCATGTATATGTCAGAAACAGGTAACATGAATCTGTTGGAGGCCAGCACTGAAGTCAGGGTGTCCATACTGGAAGTCCTTGCTCAGTGTGCTTATTCCTACAGCCGCTACACCTGTCACACATACAGGCACATGGCCAAGGAGTTTTGTAGTGAAGAGGGTGGAACCTCATATGGAACTGAGGGATTAGTTCCTCATTGGGTCCCCTATACCTTTTAATTGAGTTCACATGACAGTAGGCAGATCCATAGGCACTATTCAGTTCAATAGGGCCTATCAAATCCACCTTCTGCCATCCATTATAATTAACAATAAAGACCTGAGAGGACTGCCTTACTATCTCATCCAAAAGTTAAAAAAAGTTTGGACTTTATATACACTTTAAGGACGCTCCTACTTTGAATGCTAGAGTAGACATTGTCACCATGTTGTCATTCACCACCGCTGTTATATTCTGGAATTGGAGATACACGTACTTGGTATATAATATATCCTACAAGTAGAGGTTACGATGTGGAGACCTGAGCTGGAAAGTGTTGGTTTTAATGTATCGGGCACGTGATATTTAAGAGTCAGACAAATTGGGCTCATGGCATATGTATTGTAATTTATTTTGTACCTATAAAGTGTAAAAAACATTTGTAATGTAATTGAAACTTCTTACGGTACCTCCAAAGTCTTACAACGTTACAGGGTCCACGGGAAGCCAATAATAATAATAAAGGAGAGATAGTTTTTGTTGCTTCTGACCAAATAACTTGACTGTAATTGGGCCATTGACTACCTTCTGATGACAGTAATATGTGACTTTCCTGCAGCTCATCCAGGAAGAGTGAAACTGTCAAACAATTCCCAGTAGACTTCTTAAAGTGGAACTTCATCCAAAAGGTGAAGGTATGCTGTTCCTACTCCTCCCCCACTTCTCTACCACATTTAAAATGTTTTTTTTTTTTTTGGGGGGGGGGGGGGGTAGGGAGGGAGCAGGTACCTGATTTTGACACTCCCACTTCCGGTCCGATTGCTGTGGCGATCTGAGTGGAAATTCGGCCATCCCCTCTTCCCACGCAGCCTCTTGGGACACATCACAGATCCCAGGAAACTGCAGAAGCAATCATGGGGTGCAGCGCGGCTGGCGCATGTGTAGTGGTCAGGCGGCTGTTTAGCCACAAGGAGTCACAGTATTTTTTTTTTTACAGGCTGAAGCTCCTCTTTAAAGAAGAATTTCAGGTATGGATATTTCTACATAGTTACATTGGTCCAACTTAGATCTGCTCTAGCTTCTGGGTATCATGCCAAGCAGCTGCCCGGCTGCATTGTGAACAGAGGAGGATACCCGCTCTGCATGGGCTCCATTCAGAAAATGCTTTACATTTCCTTAATAGATGCAAAGTGTTCTTTGATTGAGTGATGTGGAGTATGAATCTCCACCTTGTCCAGAGAACTGTTTGCATTCATTGATAAAATGCAAAGCATTCTCTGAATGATGTCTGTGCTAGGCAGGAAACCTCCTGTGTATGGTAAGTAGCAGGGCAACTACTTGGCAAGGGACCTGGAAACTAGTGGAGATCATTGGAGTGGCTGTGCCTACTATAGTGATTTCCAGCTGTAGCCTCCCTGGCGGTTTTCCCGAGTGTGGCTCGGGTTAAATTTCAGCACCATTAGCGGTAACCCCGAGCCACACTTGGGATTACATCTCAGGATCCTGGTGCAGTGTACTTACCTTGTCCCCAGTATCCTGCGATGTCCCCGCCCGCTGTGTCTGCGGGCTCTGTCCTCCGCCCTGATGTCCTGTGTTGCGGGCTCCGTTCCCTGCGAGCGTCACAATGCATGGGGGGCGGAGCCTAGCAGCAAATTAAAAAAAAGTGAAAATTCATAACACATACAGTGCACTGTAATCTTACAGATTACATTACTGTATGAAATCATTTCACATCCCTTTTGTCCCCAGTGCTTTGTCCAATGCCCTGCATGCAGTTTTATATGATATATACTGTTCTTTCTGCCTGGAAACTGAAGATTGTCCATAGCAACCAAAAAGTGTCCCTTTACGTCAAAAGTGGTTTTAGACCAGCTAGAAAACAGCGATAGTAAATTAGAACACTTGCAGAATTGAGCGATAGTGAATTGTGGGGAAATTTATTTTATTATTATTATTATTATATTATTATTTTTATAATTATTTATATTTATTTATTATATTATAATTTATGATTTTGTGTTGCAAACTTCATCATACCCGGGATGTCTACTAGACTCTTGGTGGACAGATTTAAGTGTGTTATTGCTAAGAATTACAGACCCACAATATAAAACTATTCCTATTCCCTCTCAAATGCTACGGTCACCCTCTGACCCCATCCTACACTCTCTAACCCACATCTTCAATCTCTCCCTCACCTCTGGCATCTTCCCCGACGCTCTAAAACATGCACTGGTCACCCCCATACTCAAAAAGCCATCCTTGGACCCTACCAATCTTAACAACCTACGCCCTATCTCCTTGCTCCCATTTTCCTCTAAACTCCTTGAACGCCTGGTTTACAACCAACTGAGTGACCACCTCATTAAAAACAACCTTCTTGATCCCCTTCAATCTGGATTCCGCCCTCAACACTCCACAGAAACTGCTCTTTTACAACTCACAAATGACCTACTAACTGCAAAAACCAATGGACACTATTCTGTACTCCTACTTCTGGATCTTTCAGCTGCCTTTGACACGGTTGACCACCCCCTCCTCAAAAAAAAAATTTACTCCCTTGGTCTCCGTGACTGTGCTCTTCAGTGGCTCTCATCCTACCTATCCCAACGCACCTTCAGTGTCACTTACAATTCTACTTCCTCCACTCCTCTTCCCTTCTCTGTCGGGGTCCCCCAAGGTTCTGTTCTTGGACCTCTTTTATTTTCAATCTACACCTCTTCCCTGGGTCAGCTGATAGCCTCTCATGGCTTTCAATATCATTTCTATGCTGATCTATCTCTCCACCCCTCAACTCACTCCATCAGTCTCTTCAAGCATCACTAACTTACTAACCCACATATCTGTATGGATGTAACACCACTTCCTCAAACTCAACTTGTCCAAAACTGAGCTTATAATATTTCCTCCCCCACGTGCCTCTTCCCTTGACTTCTCTGTCAAGAGCAATGGCACAACCATCCACCCGTCCCCACATGTCAGGGTGCTAGGTGTTATCCTGGATTCTGAACTCTCCTTTCAGCCCCACATCCAATCACTTTCCAAAGCTTGCCGCCTCAACCTCCGCAACATCTCTAAACTACGTCCCTTTCTAACCAATGAAACCACGAAGCTCCTGATTCACTCCCTGGTTATCTCTCGCCTTGACTACTGCAACTCACTCCTCATTGGCTTACCTTTAAACAGACTATCCCCCCTGCAGTCCATCATGAATGCTGCTGCCAGACTTATCCACCTTACAAACCGCTCAGTGTCTGCTACCCCTCTCTGCCAATCCCTCCATTGGTTGCCACTCGCCCAACGAATTAAATTCAAAATACTAACAATAAGTTACAAAGCCATCCACAACTCTGCCCCCAGCTACATCACTAACCTAGTCTCAAAATACCAGCCTAATCGCCATCTCCGTTCCTCCCAAGACCTCCTGCTCTCTAGCTCCCTCATCACCTCCTCCCATATCCGCCTCCGGGACTTCTCCTGAGCCTCGCCCATCCTCTGGAGTTCCCTACCCCAATCTGTCAGACTGTCTCCAAATTTATCCACTTTTAGGCGATCCCTGAAAACTTTCCTCTTCAGAGAAGCTTATCCTGCCTCCATCTAATAACTGCACTATTTTCTCCATTAGCTCATCCCCCACAGCTATTACCCTTTTGTACAACTTGACCCTCCCTCCTAGATTGTAAGCTCTAACGAGCAGGGCCCTCTGATTCCTCCTGTATTGAATTGTATTGTACTTGTATTGTCTGCCCTAATGTTGTAAAGCGCTGCGTAAACTGTCGGCGCTATATAAATCTTGTATAATAATAATAATAATAATAATAAAACCCCAAAATTATATGCAAAACAATTTTACCGCTTTGAGATGCAAAAATCTGAAGTAATCATACCGCTAGGGCGGGTAAGGGGATCAGCAAGGTATGGTATATATGCATAGCTACATTGGTCCAAGCTGGATGTAAAAATATCCATACCTGGAAATCTTCAACACTCACAGCTATCTGTCAGAGGCATTTCAGCTTCTGGTTCTATACATTAATTCAAAAACAGACTCTTTCAATCAATATATTATGGTGCTATGATTTTCAATATTACCGTATATACTCGAGTATAAGTCGTTCCGAGTATAAGTCGAGGCCCTAATTTACCACCAAAAAAATGGGAAAAACTTATTGACCCGAATATAAGACGAGGGTGAGAAATGCACAGCTACTGTAAGTGGAAAAGAGGGTCAACAATGCCCATTTGCAGCATCACTGTGCCCATTTGCAGCCATAGGTCCCCTGAACTTCAAACTCGGTAGTTAAGGGTTCCTAGATGCCCCCTAGCTGCAGCCAAAATTTGGGGTCTCTGAACCCAAAGGGTCCCGAAATGACATTGCTGCAGATAGACACAGTTGACCGAATTTGGGGCCCCGTATCTTGGGGCCACTTAGTGCTAAGAACCCCAAATTTGGTGTGCAAACCCAGTGGAACTAGCACCATAAAATTTCCAAAGCTGGGGTTTCTAGCACCAAGTGGCCCCGAGATACAGGGCCCCAAAAATCGGTTCAGAAAATGTCAAGCACTTTTTTGCAGCAGAGAATGACATTTTCCAAACCAGTTTTGGGGCCCCGCATCTCAGGGCCACTTGGTGCTAGGAACCCCAGCTTTGGATATGTTATGGTTCCACTGGGTTTGCACACCAAATTTGGGGTTCCTAGCACCAAGTGGCTCTGAGATATGGGGCCCCAAATTCGGTTCAGAAAATGTCAAGCACTTTTCTGCAGCAGAGAATGACATTTTCCGAACCAATTTTGGGGCCCCGTATCTCGGGGCCACTTAGTGCTAGGAACTTCAGCTTTGGATATGTTGTGGAACCAGGTCCACTGGGTTTGCATACCAAATTTGGGGTTTCTAGCACCAAGTGGCCCTGAGATACGGGGCCCCCAATTCGGTTCGGAAAATGAAATTTTTTGCTGCAGAAAAGTGCTTGACTCGAGTATAAGTCGAGGGGGGCACTTTCAGCACAAAAAAATGTGCTGAAAAATTCGACTTATACTCGAGTATATACGGTAATACAAAAATGTGCTTGAAAATACAAAAGAGGATCCTTTATGAAAGGGCATAATCATTTAAATTTTTATATGACACCATATAATTAGTTGTTTAATTAGTTATGTGCATCCTTTTACTTTCTATATTTCTTTAGTAGAAGAAGTATTCCTTTAGTTTCTATTTATTACCTGTTTTTGTTGGCAAGCCACTACTGTATATCTTTGATAATCTAAGAATATAATCTTGCATCAAAACTGAATTAATTACGGTGAAAGCATTACAATAGTTTCAAATGACAGTTTGCCATCCACGAAAAAAAAAAACAAAAAAAAAAACAACCTTCTTAGAACTATGGGACAATGGCCCTGACACCTTTTAATCATGTCACTGTAAATCTGATCCTTGTTCAAAGAGCCGTCTTTATATCGGAGGAAAGCTAATTCATTGAAGGTTGTGACCAACATTACAGCTGAATTGTATTATCTTTCTTTTGGGATATTTTATATGTAGGTTGTAACAAAGCTTTTGCTTTCATTTTATTGCCTGGTGATAGACCTATCCCCTCCCACTCAAATCTCATTGTGTGGCTTTGTAGAATACGCAGCCTTATTTGTTTAATCCACTCTAGTGAGAAATACTTTTTTAAACAGTTATTCCATTTTCTTAAATATAGATTTTTGTTTGAGCTTATTTTGTACAGGATGACCATAATTAAAGCCCTAGTACTACAACAGATTCTCAGTCACGCTTCAGTGAAACTAAAAATTACCCTACGTCCCTTGATTGCAGGCTTTCACAAAAAAAAAAAAATTGCTGATGAAATTATCTACATGGGTTGATAGTAGGGTTAGCAACTGGCTGGTATTTTGTTGGCTGGTAAAAATTGGACTTCAATCTCAATAGTCTAAGGCCTGGTTCACACCTATGCATTTTTTGTGAATTTTTATTTTTGCAGAAACACACTACAGTCCATTTACCATGGTTTCCTGTGCATGTAGTTCACATCTGTGCATTTTATGGAAAGGGCCAGGGACTTTTTTCTGTTTTTTTTTTCCATAGACTTCAATGGTTTAAACATGTGTATTGAAAAAACACAAAATGCAATATGCAAACTGCAACCTGCACAAGTGTGAATCAGGCCTAAAGGTGAAGGGCCTAATTTGTCCTTGATTTCACACCTGTACCTATATGTTGTTCAACAGATTTCTTGCAAAGAAGAGATTACATCAACTGATAATAGCAGGTTTCAGGTATGTATACAGGCAACATATAGAAGTATGTTTCATGCTTTTATATCAGTGTGTAACTGGACTAAAGTCAGATTATTTGTGCAAATGCGTATAGGGACAGTGAGTGAAGCCATGGAAATCATTGATTTATATACCATTCATCCCATTGAACAGTTACACATCATGAACTGCTGGTGTATAGTACCATTATAGCCTAATATTATAGAGCCATTAATTCCAAACGGCATATAGTTTTTTTAGGCTTTTGGACCATAATCAATGTAGTATAGTGTATGGAAACCATGACTTTCGTGGAATACGGTTTGGGGCCCAACATTATATTATATGGTGAAAAGGGACTAAAGCAATCAGAAAGCCCTCACTCAAAACCTCCCTGTTTGGACTGGCATCTGTCACCCCTTTAAAACATTGCTATATGGCTGTTTGTTAAAACAAAATGCAGGCCTCAGACTGCTGAAGCTTGGTGTGGCTCAGAAAAAAATGAATTTCCAAACTGGAGCTACAGTACATTCTGATGACAAAATACTAAGCAGCCCTTGCACATTTGGACCTGTTTAGGTCCTTTTTAGATGTATGTATTTTCATAATGTGTTGTGCATGTTTTTTTTTAACCTGAGGAAAATGCATGGTGAGTAAAAACTGAATTAAAATACACATGTCCCCAAAGTATGGAGATTCAATTATATACATATTCTTCACAAAAAATTAAAAGAGCTTTGAAGTATAAGTTCACTTAAAAAAATGCATATAAAAATGGGTGGAACATGTAACATGGTTCCAAAGGTGATTTTATCCTTTAACGTAATCCTTCACTGACCTCTGTAGCTATAGGTACTGCAGAAAAATTCATCCTCAAAGTTCACTGAAAAAGCATCTTGCATATACCCTTATTCTCCCTTCTTCTCCCTTCAGCCAATAGCTGCAGTGCTGATCTGTGTATTCTGACGGGAGGAGTCCACCCTATCATAATACAATAGCTCAGTAGGAGAGAGCCCTGCTTTAACATTGCTTGTGTTGATGCAGGGATCGGTCAATTGTCTTTTGTTCCACCCACTGGTGGAATGAAAGGAAAAAAATGAACGTATATACACCCTGCTTAACGCACAACAAAAATCAGACCTGCTGAATTTTTGCTAGCACCATTATAAATGGTAGTAGATTAGTGTGCATTGTGAAGTGCTGCAATGCAGGTGTCTTGGGGTGGGGAAAGCCATAGGGAAGTCCCCGTGTGTCAGAGGGGGGAGAGGTGGCGTGTGGCCCCGCCCTCCATTATATAAGAGCTGTCACCTGAACAGAAGTGTCACACAGCGGGACATTAATAAAGGAATTGTCAAAAACCGCCTATTGTCTTTTTTTTTACATTTTTGACACTTTTTTTGTGAAATTGTAGGGATACATCTGTACCCCATTACCAATTCACACGGGGGGGGGGATCTGGGGGTCCCCTTGTTAAAGGGGGCTTCCAGATTCCGATAAGCCCCCCGCCCGCAGACCCCCACAATTACCGGGCAAGGGTTATGGGGATGAGGCCCTTCTCCCCATCAACATGGGGACAAGGTGCTTTGGGGGCTCCCCCAAGCACCCTCCCAATGGTGAGGGCATGTGGCCTGGTACGGTTCAGGAGGGGGGGCACTCTATCATCCCCCCCTCTTTTCCTGCAGCCTGCCAGGTTGCATGCTCGGATAAGGGTCTGGTATGGATTTTATGGAGGGAACCCACGCCATTTTTTTAAATTTTGGCATAGAGTTCCCCTTAATATCCATACCAGACCTGAAGGGTCTGTAAGACCTGGTTTGGGGTTCCCCTGTGAGGGAATCCTATGCCGTTTTTATCAATGAACCTATATGTGTATTGCTGGACCGACAATTCATTATAGCCGCGAGTAGTTTGAAATGACTTTTTTTCTTTAGAAATGTCACTTTGCTGTCAGACTGTTCTAAACACGGGAAACATGCGCCACGTTTCAGGCATACTATAGACACCCCCCAGGTACGAAATTTAAAGGAATATTACACTTTTATTGTTTCACTTTAAGCATTATTAAAATCACTGCTCCAGAAAAAACGCCCGTTTTTAAAACTTTTTTTTGCATTGATACATGTCCCCTTGGGCAGGACCCAGGTCCCCAAACACTTTTTAAGACAATACCATGCATATAAGCCTTTAAAATTAGCACTTTTGATTTTTCATGCTCGTGTCCCATAGACTTTAACGGTGTTCGCGTGTTCGAACAAATTTTTTGCATGTTCACATGTTCTGGTGCGAAACGAACGGGGGGGGGGAGAGTTCGACCCATCCCTAGTTATGGGACACATTTGGTCTACACCGAAGAGTGAAAGGGTCCTTCTCCCTCCCTGATGAAGTGGCTGCCTCTTATTGACTGTCCATCATGGATTCTCCACAAGGCCCTGAAGACTTCAGCATGGGTACGATGATGAGGTCACAATAATGAGCCATAAAAAGGCCAATTGTTGAAAGGCCCGGATGTCAGCGGTTTTCCCCAAAAGAGGCACCGCAAAGGGTCATGAGACACCAGGTTCAGATGAATAAAAAAGGTTGATCAGAGGTTTTTTTTTTTTAAGGAAGGGAGGGATTGAGGGGTGACTACATTAGTTCAAAGATGGCCCTTAAGTAATGGAGCATAGGTGAGCAAAGCAACCAGTCTGTAATGGCAGCTCATGGATTCTCCACAAGGCCCTGAAGACTTCAGCATGGGTATGATGATGAGGTCACAATAAGGAGCGGTAACAAGGCCAATTGTTAAAAGGCCCGATGCCAGCAGTTTTCCCCAAAAGAGACACTGCAAAGTGTCATGAGACACCAGGTTCAGATGAATAACAAAGATTGATCAAAGGGTTTTTTTTCTAAGGAAGGGAGGGTTTGAGGGGTGACATCATTAGTTCATAGATGGCCTTTAGGTAATGAAGCATAGGTGAGCAAAGCAACCAGTCTGTAATGGCAGTTCCCACATTTCTATTCCAGCAGGCTCTGTTTAAATGCAGTACGATCATGAACACAAGTAATACTGCTATGAGTTGAGTTTTGCTAGAGGTTATGTGTTCATTGAGGAACCTTATCTTCTCTGTTAAGGATGACATCATATAGATACCTAATCCAGGCTAAACTCAAACAGCCACTTATTCAGAAACATAGCTACAGGGCAGTCCAGGGCTCACTAACCTCAGTTCTTATTGTTAGATGGCACATAATATATTTTGCTTTATTTAAACACATTAGCAGCTCTTAGTAGAGAGTCTATATATTTTTCCCCACTATCGTTTCTGCTAAAACACTATTCTATAGATTATGATCACAATTTCTTTTATAGAGAATCAAGAACAGACACCGCATACTGGTATAAATATAGATGCATTTGGGAAGAAGAAGGGATTGGAATTTCTGCAGCTACAATAATTCATTTTTAATATGGGTGTTTAACATCACATCTGCTGTACGAATTATGAAAGAATAAATCATTTGTGAGTCAGAACTTATCTGGCAGCATATCAGACTGGTTCATTGAGTGCTCTGGTTCTTTGGGAATTTACTTTCAAAGGGAACCTAACTCGTTAAGGGAACTGACAAAGTTGTCCAAACAGTGGTGAACAAAGCTAGGGTACAAATTCCCCGTGGACTGGTACCTATATACTAAATTGAGCTGGCCACCCAAAGTTCCCACCTGGCTGTTCACTGATAAAATGAGACGGGGCAAGCATTTGTTGCTTCTCCCAACCCCCAGTCAACAGCCTTCATCATCTGCCACCAAAGGGTCCAAGATGATCACAGCGTGTTTATCATGTAATGTGACATCATTGGTACACTGAACACTGCTCAACTCTCACCCCCTAGCACCAATTACCCATTCCTCCTTGAAAACCAATGTGCTAAATTAAATAAAAATGAAGGCTTTAGCAGCAGTGCACATGGTGCACCATGGTGAAACATAAGGATAATAGCAGCCTGCTTTGATAGCGCAAGGCCTAATGGAGAATAAAGTATAGTGTAGCGGGTGCCGCTCAGCCCGCCCATGGCCCCGCACCCGCACCTCCTGCCGGCCACCGCCTGGGATCAACACAGGCGCTGACAGGCTCCCCAACACCAACACCAGTGGCCCCATAACAATCCCTAGGGGGCAGAACCACACACCCCAGAATGCTCTGGGGACAGAGAAGTAGAGGACACCAAGAGGCTACCTGGGAGTGGGGCAGACAATGCGAGGGAGAAGACCGAACCCAGGGGAGGGGTGCTGCCTTGCCGGGTCCGTGTGCCATTTCCTCCCACAGATCCACAGCCAGTCAGGGACATCCTGCCTGAGGGGGGATACCAGGCGCATCTCCAGAGGCACCTGTACCGACGGCATGAAGCATTCCGGTTGTGAGGTAGCCAGTCGGGCTACCTGAAGAGCCAGCCTGCCAGGACATCTCTTTTGGGCCTTGGTCACAGGATTGGTGAGCGGGCACTTGCCCATCTTACAGAGATACAGAGACACTACATACAGACAACGTTGCCTGTTTTGCCTACACCAGTAGAACACTGTGCTGCACTTATCCTCTGCTAGGCAGTAAAAGCATTCTTTCTGCTTCAGGAGTTTCACAGCATACTTTGCATCACTCCTGCCAATCAGGACATCTAAGTGCACCAACAAAAATAGCTGGCTGAAGATTGCAGGTTTTCTTCTTCCAAGGAACTGAAGTCATTGGTGCCATATGGGCACACACACAAACACCCAGCATTCAGTATATTGAGTGAATGAGCAAGGTGATCGGACTTGGGAGTTACATTATTAAACCGAACTAGGTACAGTGTTTGTTGTTCTTTGGGCCTGTGGTGTCAGGGGCAGAAGGGAGAGGTCTGACATAACAAAGGGTCATTCCTCTGCCCACCTCCCACCTGGACTCATAGAGCCCAATTCAAATAGAGTTGGTGGTCAGTTAAAGTGTTTGCTATTTCGTGATCTGTCCCTGTTAAAGGGTTTGCCTCTGCTTTTGGGGTTATTCACCTTGAGGAGTCCCCTGAAAGCAGCCAGACAGTATCATTAAGGTCTATTGCTCTTAATCCTCAATCATTATTACACAGCTGATTTACTTGAGATATATTTGTCTGCTATTCAGTTATACTGTTATTGTTTGTTCCATTCCTAAGAAATTTCACAGTAAAGATAATTTCTGTGTTTACTACAGCTTGTGTCCTTTTACTGGACATTCGCACAAACATTATTGCCAGGTGTGCATGAGGGGCTGAGACTGTTCTTGGGGTCGAGAGGCAGAATACAGAACCAAATATACTAAATCCGCTCCTTTGGGGGTAGTGCTACAATAGTAATATGGGGGACAGGGGACTTAATTATATAATATGATCCTTTAAACAGCTGTGACTTCAAAAACTTAAAAAATGGCTACCCTGACAATCCAATGGCCCCAAATGGGCAACTGTATTCCATACACAGGCAATTAGTGAGCTATTACAATATGTAGGTAACTAATGCACAAATTGGATAATGTGCGTGCAATTGTAAGTATATGGGGCAACAAACAATATGCAAAATCTGTAAACAAAACTAAAAATATGCACACAACAATTGTAACTGTATGGGGGCAACAAACTAGGAATTGTGACAATATGCAAAAAAATGGCAATTGTGACAATATACAAACAATCATGGCAAGGCCCTCTCCTTCAGCCAAAGCCTTTCCCCAGCAAAGTCCATGTCCCTCAGCAAAACTCCCATTAGCAAAAGAACCCTCCCCCAGCAAGCCGCCTCCTTCAGCAAAACTCTTACTAGACCCCAGACACAGTAGTGCCTAGAAGAGTATAGGAAGCCCTCCTAAGCTGTATCATATGACACATCAGATCCAGGGAGATGTCAAGGAAAGCTTCTGCTTGATAATTCCACTTAATCTGAGGTCTAACAGGGCTGTTGTGGTGGCACTTGGGAGGCACAGGTAAAGCGGCAATGTGCGTCAGGCAGGGGGTGCGGTTCTTCTAGTATAACTGCAACAGTTTCCCAAATCTTCCTGTAATGGCTAAATTCCAGGTCAGTTTAATAAAACTTTACTAATATAGTAGCTGGAGAAGGGAACCAATGTAGGACCAAGGATTAAACACATTCAGAATACCACCAGCAGCTGTAGCTCTTGAAGAATGTAAATATATTTACATTTATTGTACCGCGTTCAACTAGTTTTAACAGCATTTTCTTTTGTGCTTCTTATGTATTTTTATTTTTTTTTTTTGCTCATTTTCATTTGATTCCTTGGGTAGTGAATTTCTGTCCCTGAAGACTTTAAGTATGAGAGAACTCCAAATAAAGTCTATGTGGCCAAAAATGCCCCAAATCAGCCTAAAAAGAAGCTCCTCTACTTTTCTGAGTGACAGGAGTCCAGGTATGAACAGTCACTGTTTAAAACAATAGCATTTTTAATATTAAGCATTTTGTGGCTTCAAGATACAAAATGCTCAGATGTAATTGGGGCCTTAGCAAAAATTGAACTCACTGTCTGCTGTAAAGATAAGTATCACATTTGTTCTTTTATATGGTGTCTGTGATTTAATTTTTGTTCAACAGGGTCGTTTATTGCTGTTGAGTAGGGAAAGGTGTTCAGGAGGCAGAAAAGTTCACTATAAAGGTTGTCATCCATATCCAAAAATCATGCATGGTGGAAGTTGTTAGTTGGATTAGCTGTTTACAATGTCTGTGTAGCTTGTATAATTAGCTCATTGATTTAATTATCTTTGGAGCATTGTCCACAGGCTATGGACTATTTCTTCACATTACTCCCATACTAGAACATCTTCTTCTTGCCTGAGAAAGAAAGCCATTGTCAGTAGACGGATTCTATAATAGGCTAGTGAGGTTCATTGTCTCCCATGGAATTTTGTCACTCTTGGTTTTGCTCACTTACTACTTGTGAACCGAGTGTGAGGTCTGCCCCAATGCCACCAAATTTGCTGCACTTTGCCATTATATTGTTATGCAGATGTTTCATTTGGATGGGAAATGTATTTACATATAAAAGGCCATTTGTATTGTATAGATCAATGAATTTAGGTCTACGATGGTTTTTCAATTGCTTTTTTCCAAGCAACTGAGTTGCATCGATAGTTTACTTTAAGATACAATACTTTAAGATGATTGGAATTGTAGCTTTAGGAAGGAGCAGGGCGTAGAAGGTATATAGAATTGCTTTAATTAATATGAACCTTTTATAGTTATTATTTTAAATCAGATTTTCACTTAAAACAACAATCTGACTACCTTTCCAAGTTCTAGTCACTAGATATAATGATAAAAATAAATAAATAAATGAATGATGGCTGCATCTGTTTCCCTGAAATTAGAGTCATGTGACAGGCTGTGATGAAAACACTACCCATTGGCTGCCAGAAGTGTGCATCGCTGGGACTTTACAGAATCTTTAAGTATAACTCATAGTGACCTGAAGTTATCCACTGGTGACATAATGATGCAAGGGGTGGCAACAACATTCTGTAGTTTCTGATCACTGTTTCTTTTGTAAAGGCATTTTCAGGAGTATTTAAACATTTTCAAATTTATTTTTAGCTAGGTTCTGGCAGGAAATGTGTGTGTGTGTTTTTTTTTCTCCTGGCCGGCTCCAAGGATCATCATACTGTTTTTTCTGAACACCTGGTGAAGCAATAAAAGGGGGCCACACTTATCTTGATAAATTTTTAATATATCTTAATTTACAAAGAATGCAACAGAAGAAGAAACATGCCAAAATGGGTAAACACACAAAACAGTCTTGGAATGCAGGAACAAAGCAAGAAGTGTCTGCTACCCCTAATAGATAGAGGGAGCCAGTCAGACTCCACCTATAAGTGGCTAATAATGTTTGGGAACACTAACTAAATAATCAGATCACTATGTATTCTTGTTTAAAAAATGTTTTATCCCATGTTGTTTGAACTTATAAATGTTCTTGGGGCATCGATGGTTGCTCTTCATAATACATGTGTTACATCTATTGTCTACTACAGCAAGGCAGTTTTGCACCCAGGAGAACAGGTAAGGGGGTCATGTCAATCCATTTCCAGTTCACCAGGGCGGATGACTTATACCACTGGAAGGATAAGTGTAAATTTACATCACATTTCTGGGGCGCCTTCATTGTAAGGTAGCCCTGGCCACCACTTGACATGGCGTATGATAAAGACGATAAGCTACTATTAAGGTACATGGGCTTGTATGCTTGCAATTCTCATGCTATGGTAATAGCTTCTCATATAATTGGTAGGCAGGTTAGTACTGTATATCTGAAACAAAAAAAAAAAGAAAATAGCACAGAATCAGCACTGGACAGCTCAACCAAAAACACTGCTAATATTTTTTTCAAGCAAAATCCATTTAGGTCAAAGCAGCAGGTACGGACTACGGAGTGCATGTGATTTACTTCATGTGACAGCAGCTTATACCGGGATGTGGACTCCAATAAGCTACAACTCTGGAGACTCATGTCTTACTCTGAGCTTTCCTTTGCTTTGGAAGCAAGAAGAAGGTAAATTTGCAGGCCCTTCATGGGCAGAGCACAAGTTCACTTTAAAAAGTGTAATGCGCTGGCTGGCAGGATTGGGGAAAGTATGTAGGTGCCACCTAAATTTCTTACCTTCACATGGGGAAGGGCTTCAGGGTTTGTAACTAATATGGAGAAATCAAACCTTTTGCTTTCTCAGAATCTTAATAAGTCTGTCTTGTATTTGATCCTGTAGTGGCGAGGCTTTGTAGAGCTTTAGGTGGGCTAAAGCTTCTATTCCTAGGTCCATGATTTACTTTTACCCTATAAGTCTCAGCTGTACACAGGCCTCTGTATATGTGAGCTAACTGATATGTGGGGAACCCATTTGGAGGTACCCCGTTAATCTGACTGACATTAGCTTAGTTAGTGGTTCACAAAAGCAGATGTTTTATTTGTTTTATGCCAAAGCTTTGCTTTACAAAGCCCTCCTGTATGCAGCTTGTGTTTGTCTGATGCCGGGACAAACCTGCTCGGACTGTTCCCGGGTGTCCCTTTCTTGTGCATGGTTTACCACTACCATAGCCAGTTGAGCCCATCCCACCTTACAATTGCCCTCTTTTCCCATTTGGGCAAAGCGACAATGACTTTGCAAAGGGGCCTCCTGACCCAGTTATACTCAAATTACCAGCATTCCTTCATCATTGCTGCCTCTATTGGTCTATTGCTTCCAAGTATTAGAGAGCTTGTGACCATCTTCCCTGTTACAGTGCTTGGGTCTAGCAGCCAATTGCTATGCTTGAGCACAATGATGACATGACTCATAAGTGACTGACACTAAAGATGTTAGTGCCACCTGGACTGGAGGCAGGAGCAGTGAGAGAATGCTAGCGAGGTAAGTATAACTGGTTAGAGGGTGGGGGGATTGTTACTTTGCCCTGCATATGCATGGTGACAGTGTCTCTATAAGCGCAGTCTTGGTCTCCCATAACCTCCAACTGAGTTTAAGTAGCATTTCTTATTGTTGCTCAGGGTTGTATGCAATTTTTGTTTATGACTTTTATCAGAAAAATGTTAATCCATATGTACATTGGAAAGATTACAAGCAAGAATATGATCAGTTTGTTACATGTTATGCAATGCAGTTATCTAGCAAGGGTGCTGACTGCAATATCTGACACATAGATGACTACTTGAGAGAATCCAAATATCTGTATATGCAATATGATCATAAGAATATAGTATAGTTAGCAGGTAAAATGCCAAAATCATGGAAAAATACTTTATGCATTTTGAGTCTTGATTGTGCTTTGGATTTGTATTGTCAAGTGAAGTACACAATGGTTTTCTCTTAACCATCACCAAAACAAGCATGGCTAAAAACATAAACTTATGTCTAGGTCCTGCTTACATTCTGTGTCCAAGAAAGCAGCAGAAAACATAGCAAGCTACAGTAACAGGTCCACTGGCTGTTGCTGGGCTTTGGTCCTCATAACCTGGAGTAATTAATGATGGTTAGATGGAAACCTTCAGGCTCCTTGGGCATTTACATTGTTTACTGACCACTTGGTAGAGCTTGAGCTTCTTCTCTATAGTCAACTACTTACATAAATAAGTATTTCCATCGCTCTGTTGTGTACTACCATTTTGCAGTGTTTTGGTGCCGCCTGTAGTATTAAAAATGTCCAAATGTCCCACCTACCTACACTTTGAACATCAAAACAGAATATAGTCCTCTCCTAGATGTCCATTGCAACGCATACACACCCATTGGATCTGTTTCACCATCCTCTCAGTGATATCTACCAGAGGTAGCTGACGCAAAATGGCTATATTCTTCTCAAGTCAGTACTACAGCGAAAAGCTAAGCTTTTTTAACATGGAGGAACCCTTGAAATAACTTTCAGGTCCTAATGAACCCCTGTTAATTACTATACTACAGCTTACAGTGTGTTAATATGAACATTATATAAGGGGAAATTAAATAATAAGGAATGTGGCGTACTTTGTGCTTTGCACAACTAGAGCTGTCATGCATGAAAAAAATGATTTTGGTAAGTATAATGAATTTAAAAAGTAATAATAAAAATAATATTCAGAAGAGAAAGTGAGATAGTGAAAATTATAGTCCACACTTACACTGATTATCAGTGGAAAAGGTCACCCAATATACTGTTGCTCATCAAAGTGCTCCCTTACATTGATGGTCAATGAATACTGATTGTCCTTACATTGATGGTCAATGAAATGCTCCATTACAACCAGTAATTGGTTGAAAGAATGCTCCTTACATTGGTGGTCAGTGTGAAGAATGCTCCTTAGATTGGTGGTCATGGGAAAGTGGTGGTTAGTGGGAAGAATGTTCCTTGCACTGGTGATCAGTGAGAAAAATGCTTCTTATGTTGGTGGTCATGGGAAGAATGCTTCTTAGATTGTTGATCAATAGGAAGGATGCTCCATATTTGATGATCAGTGGAAAGAATGCTTCTTACATTGGTGATCAGTGGGAAGAATTCACCTTAGATTTGTGGTTAGTGGGAAGAATTGGTGGTCAATGATAAGGATGCTCCTTAGATTGGTGGTCAGAGGGAAGAATGCTCCTTACATTGGTGATAAGTGGGAAGAATTCTTCTTAGATTGGTGGTCATGGGAAGAATGCTCCTTAGATTGGTGGTCAGTGGAAATAATGCTCCCTAGATTGGTGGTCGGTGAGAAGGATGCTTCCTAGATTGGTAGTCAGTGAGAACGATGTTCCTTAGATTGGTGGTCAGTGGGAAGAATGCTCCTTATATTGTTGATCAGTGAGAAGAATTCTCCTTACATCGGTGGTCAGTGAGAAGAATGCTGCTTATGTTGGTGGTCATGGGAAGAATGCTCTGTAGATTGGTGGTCAGCTCCTCCCCAAGCATACATTATATAGACAACAGGGTGACCCACCCCCATGACACACCCCCAGGGAGGACTGGTTCTCTTCTGTTGTGAACTACAAAACACGTTGTTCCTATGTAATGAAGGTGTAAATTGTCACCCTAAGACAGGAAGTGTGCTGCTAGTAGGATCACCAGGTGAAAATAAAGGGAAAAAGGTTTAAAAATATAACATGTGAATCCTCTCTTCCCCCAGGCCTGGACCAACCTCAGGCATTCTTCTGGTGGGTTGCTAATGGGTTCACACAGATCCGACACTTTCTTCCTGCCAGATCGTTCCCCTCGTGGGCCATACTACAGGAGTCCCGAGATATCCCAGAGATGGAATTCTTCCGCTACCTCCAAATTCAGCATTGGCTTGCCTCACTGCACAGAACTGCTACGTATCCATTCCATAAACTACTTTCTATAAATAAATACAAGGCCAATGATAAATCCAAAGGGAAAAGACCAAGCTTACTTACCGACCAGCTCACAGACAACCAAGTCAACCTGTCTAACAGTATGCGTTAAAACCTGCCCTCATCTATCCATCAGAATGCATGTGCTTCCATTGTGGAGACCCTTATAAGTTAATGTTAGGAACCACAGATACCAGAGTGCCATAGCGAGGCTCTGTGGCTTACGGATGCATTTCCAAATACGTGCAGACTAATTCCCTGTTTTAACGCATACTGTTAGACAGGTTGACTTGGTTGTCTGCGAGCTGGTTGGTAAGTAAGCTTGGTCTTTTTCCCTTTGGATTTATCCTTGGTCTTGTATTTACCTAATGTCGCCCCCCAATGCTGCTTACTGCAATGGCTACTTATAGATGGGGTAGTGGTGCTTTTTTGTTTTTATAACATATCTGCCAGCATTCTCCGGGATCCCCAGGCCTCATCTCCGCCCTTTATGCCTCTTTGAATAACCGTCCCGCCTCCCCTCATCTCACCTATGTAGCTCAGTGGGAACGAGACTTGGCAACTGAGATAGAGTTAGCTGACTGGAGCGGGGCCTGGACCTCTAGAGCCAAATGCTCATTTAACACTGCCACTTTAGAGGCAGCATATAAGGTAGTTTTACGTTGGTATTGTGTTCCGACCCGTATTGCCCACGCCAATCCGTCCTCCAATGACTGCTGTTTTTGGCGCTGTGGCCATCGGGGTGATGTAGTACATACATGGTGGGCGTGCCCCAGACTAATTCATTTCTGGTCCTGTGTATTTGTCCTCTTATTTACTTTGTTTCACCACCCTTTACCAAAAGAAGCCAAGTTTGCCTTACTGCATTGTCCCATCCCGGGCCTATTCGCCCATTAGCGGAAGCTCGCTTCTTACTTCTTACTCCAGCATCTGCAACGACTTCCATGCTAAGTTCCTTAATGTTTGGGAATCATGGCTGTCATATGCTTTTCCCACTCTCCCCCCAGCCAGCTTAGGTCGCCTATAATGGACAGTCCCAATGCTCCTGAGCCCTTACTGTTCCCCCTTCTCTTGATCTCTGACCCTTTGGTCCTCCTTATTTCTTGCTTCTCTTAGCCTTCCTTGGCTCCATTCCTGTCGGGTGCGCACTCCCTCTTTCCAGTTTGCCTCTCTTCTCAGACCTGTATATGGCACTACTGTATGGGTATTGGTGGCATCAGGGGATGCCCCACTGGTTTGGGGAAGCTTTCCAGGACACCTGGCGGCCTTATGAAACAGGCCTATCCTCTGCTGCTGTGTTAGTTCTCATTTTCACCTTTATGTTTACATTGCCTCTTTTGACTGTCAATGCTAGCCCCTGCGTGGGCGCAACTATTGCATGTTGGCTATTTTTTAAACTTGAATTAAAATGATTGAAACATAAAAATATAACAAGCGGTCGCCATATTTTTTTTTTTCTTAGTTCTTCAATACATTTTATAAATGGCTTATAAAATGCAGGCACAAGGTGAAGAAAACATTATGGTGTCAAATGAAGAGCAGGTAGTGACATTTCCTGTCCGCTATAAATGAGCCCCCTAAAGCGTTTGTTACCCCAACACTTCATATTCCTGATATGTGCCTGCTTTACCATGTACTTGTATGAGAAACTATCCTGTTCTTTTTGTATTGCTTCCTTTATGTAAAATCCCTGGTGTTTCTGCCAGTTTTTCTGCTTTCCTGCTAAAAACTGACCACAGGAAATAAGAAGAGCACATCATGGTCAGTTCTCTAGCTATATGGGGAACTCAGCCTGCTCTCCTCCAATGATCAGACTTGTCCTGACACGCCCCTGCTGCACAACCATACACTGGGAAGCTCGGTGTGCTACTACTTCTCCTCCCCCAGCTCTTATGCAGCTGAGAACAGTGGGAATGTGATCACTTGTTAAAAAAAAAGGGAAAAAAAAGGTATTTATAATGGTTTTTTTATATCTATACAAACATGTTTTGCCTTTCATTTCTATTTTAAACTGAATGGGTTGTTTTACAAAGTGATCGTTTCCAATCACTTTAAGCTTGTCATACACTAGTAGAATTGTGTTTAAAATGTTTCAATAAGCAAATAATAATAGTGTATGAGATTTTTGCACAGGAATGTTCATTCGTTACACAATTGAATGTTACAAGCAAGCAAAATTTTGAAGTACTTTCCAACCTCATATCTCAAGTCATCAAATGTACTGAGAATTTGCGTGCAAATGTACAAATGGCCAGCTTTATTTTCACATATTTTTTGCTGATTTTGGGAAGTTAATACAGGCTAGGTTTTAATTCATTTCAATATTATAAAAGTCATATTTACAATATGTGTTCTTGGTTTTCTTCTACATTAAGAAGGCTGTGTGTTATTTTACTATATAAATAAGGCCACAGATAGTTCAGATTTAATGTGGCTTGCTCCTCCAGCTGCTCCAAGCAGGCTCCCATCTAATGTGTGAAAGTGCTTTTCACATTGTGTGAGAAGTGGATTCTTTTACACACCTTTGGTTCTGAATTAGGACATAAATTTGAATAATCTTTGTACAGTCAGGCTGTCTCTCTCGTTTCAATCACTTGCACGCTCCTTCTCACCCTTGTGCTCCCCCATATGTTTGTGGCTTTTTTTGTATATTGTGTTTTTCTTTCATGCTTTTGTAGCCATGTATACAAATCACAGTGTGCAGGGGACAGTGCCTCGGAAGGCAGAAGTATTACATAACCATTATTTTCTTTCAAACTGCTCTGCCGTTCAAAGCTGAGATAACCGTATAATTTTGCCCATGAGCTCTCTGAATGTGTATTGGTTTGAATTTCAAAGAAACCTCAAACTCTCCAAGTAATCTATACCAGTGTCTAAGATTGCAAAGGACAAGTGCTTCTGAAGTATCACTGGCTATATATGCATAAAAAACAGTTGTTTTGTAAGCAAATGTAGTCAACTGTTCAAACCTTTCTAACACATGCAGAATATTGTAATTTATAAACTTTAGGCTCAATTCACAAAGCTATAACACATGTTATTAGCCATCATTATAGCAATCATTATTGTCAGCTCTTGTTGCTGGAAGAAACAGCTGTTATGATAAATTACTGTTACATCTGGAACTGAGACTTTTATACAAATTCAATTTCTGATTATGATTGATTATGTAGCAATGAATACTGAAAGGGGAAATTCACTCTGTCAATCAATATTGACTATTTGTAATCCACATGCTGCTAGCATTAGTAAAAAGATAGGAAAGTATATTATATTTACTTATTTGAACTTTTTTTTTCTTAAGTAACTTTCTGGTTTCCATGCCTAGGCAAATGATGTCATACATCCCAGGAGTCTTCAGGAGGAGGAGAGTGGTTTTCTCAGCTAAGCACACCCTCCTGTCAGTGGTGTATTTTAGTTATGTGGTGCCCTATACCGCAGTATACCGTTCTTGTCTCAGGGTCTGATGGGGATATTGAAGCCGTTCACAGTGAGCTGCGACTTCCACATGAGACCCTGAGACATCGTTTGTCCAAGTGCCATATATAGAATTACTGCCCATGATCTGATTTTTGCGGTGATGCCTCACATGTGTGGGACGATCACTGTTTGCGTGCGTGCAGGACCAACACATGCATTCGCTTTTGCACAGGAGGATGAGGGCACTTTCAGTTTTCTTTTTTTTTATTATTAATTGAATTTATTTTTTTATTTTTACACTGTTGCTTTAATTTTTTTTATCACTTTTATTGCTGTCACCAGGAATGTAAACATCCTGGAGACAGCAATAGACATGTGACAGGTGCTCTTTATGGATAGATCTGGGGTCTATAAGAGCCCAAAACCCTTCTCTACACTTAAAAGCATTCAAAACACCAAGATCTATGTTTTTAAATGCTTTAGATGTGTAAAAACTGGCACCAATGGTTTCAGAGTAAAGTGATGTCATTGCTTCCGGTTTACTGTTACGAACAGCTGATAGCTGGTGGGACGAGAGAGTCCGAGAGTGCCACTGAAGGCGGCAGGAGGGGGGATGTCCCCTCCTGCTGCTTGTAATAGCAATCGAGTGGATAGGAAGCCATTCTGATTGCTATTACAAGACAGCCAACCGCCGGCTCTAAAAAATACTACCAGGGTGATGCCTACATCTACAGGTATTATCCTGGTACAACCACCGAAAGGACAGGCACCACCCCCCTGAAAAATGCGGCCCAAGGCCAATGCCTCACGGAAGATACACCCCTGTCTATGGGAAATCTTCAGACCCATTGCCTAAACAAAATAATTTAGCCAAAAAAGCTCCTCCTTCACACATAAAGAGATGCTCAAATTGCTAAAGCTCAAATTGTCTCTATGGACAGGTTGAAAGGTTGTTGTATATGCAAAGTGATATTAAATCCTAATTCTTTTGCTATTCTTACGGCTGAAAATTGTCTTCTGTGCTACTTCTCAATCTGTTAAAGTTTTCCTTTCCTTTCTCAATGAAGTGTTACCCATAGCCTTGCCCCTGCTTTCCTAGGTAAGGGTGCCTCCTTCACTTGAAAGGTTCTATGAAGAGTCCTACAGCCTAGTCGATGGGAGCTGAGACCGCCTCTCTGCTCGAGCCCAACTAAGCTGAGACCACCCCCCCGCCCAGGCAGAGCCGTTCCGAGCCTGCTCGAGCCGAGGGGAGCTGAGACCTCCCGCCCCCCCACCCGAGCACAGCCGAGCCCGCCCAAGCCAAAGGGGAGCTGAGGCCGCCCGAGCACATCCGAGCCTGTCCGAGCTGAGGGGAGCTGAGACCGCCTCCCGCCCGAGCTCAGCCAAGCCTGCCTGAGCTGAGACCGCCCCCTCGCCTGAGCACAGCCGAGCCCCCCCGAGCCGAGGGGAGCTGAGACCTCCCCCCCACCGGAGAACAGCCAAGATTTTGCTACCCCCCCGCAAAGTGCCACCCTAGGCCTAGTCGGCCTAGGCCAAGACACAGCACTGGCCTGCACGTCTAAGCAGATGAATTCCAGGAAGTAAATGTTACATGAATCATCTACCTTTACTCAAGATGGCCATGGCCAGAAATTCCGGAGGGGAGGGTTTCAAAGTGATTTCTCAGCGAAATATAGCATAGAGACATGGATGGATGGGGGAGATACCTTTGAATACTAAAAATGAATTAAATTTTGGTTTATGGTGCTCAGATGCAGTGTAGTTCCTCTTGAAGGATCTGCTCTCCTAACCTGCCTAATGGTGACTTGCCCTAAAGCTGCACCCAAAAATGAAATAACCCACCAACGTCAACAGATAGACAGACAGACAGACTGGTATCTTCAATATTCTTTTTGCAAGTTTATTGCCTCAGTTGTCTATGGGACAGAGGGTCAGGGGTACAGAATACCAAAAACATCAACAAATATCCCTCCATATAATAGAATTCTCAAAGAATTATTTAGGTCCAGATGGGCTGCCCTGTAGCTGCACCCAAACACTCACATAACCACCAACAATGATAGATAGACAGACAGACCTCAGTATCTGCAATATTCTTTTTGCAGGTTAATTGGCTCAGTTGTTTTCAGGAGAGAGGGTTGGGGTATAGGATACCCAAAACAGCAGAAAAAATCCCTCCATACAATAAAGTTCTCAAAGAACACTTTAGGCCCAGATAGACTGCTATCTTTAAAGTTTTACTAAACCCACAATAGTAAATCAGGCTGTATATGCAGTAAAGCATGCTTGGTATACTCATTGTGGACCCAAAGGGGTTAATCCTCTGTATTGTATAAAAGGCTGTTTGATCCTGTCTTCTCTGATTCTCCCCTTCTTCCACTGTCCCCAATCCATCTCCTGATAAAATAGAGCCTTGGGGACAATCTGCACATGCTCAGTTTGGTGTGTATTGCTAGAGAGTTTTTGTTTTCTTGAGAAAGTGTATGTGATCAGCACAGGGCCAATCAGCACTGTCCAGACAGAGGGTCAGAGGTCCTGCAGCCTCATAGGACAGTCAGAGTGGAATGAAAACTCCTCCTCTAAGCTTTAACCAGAAACTGATAGAAGTCATTAAACGGCTACATACTGCTGATGAGAAAAGGTATTTAGCAGTTTATAGTTACTAAAATAATTGCATTTCCATGTACTGTGGGAGACCAGATATAGTGAATGCAGGGTCGTGGGTTTAGTAACACTTTGACCCCTTTCACACCAAGGCGTTTTTGCAGCGTTTTAGCGCTAAAAATAACGCTATTAAAACGCTCATAAAACGCTCCCCATGCATCTTAATGGACCCTTTCCCACTGAGGCTGCCAGCGCGTTGAGAAAAGTCCTACAAGCAGCATCTTTGGAGCAGCTTTTTGGCGTTGAAAAAAGTGCTTCAAAAACGCCCCTCTCCATTGAAATGAATTGAAAACGCTGTAAAAACGCCTGAATAGCGCCTATAATCCGCCCTGAGCTGTAGAAAATTCACATGATCTCACAAAAAGGTAAACATGCAAGCAGAAAAGAGAGCATCTACAACAACAGGACTGAACTTGTGGGAAGGTCAGCATGATTAAACAGACCATCAAAGTGCCAAAAAAACAAAATTAAAGTGCCAAAAAAAGAATTATTCCCAGAAAAATGAAGATTTGAAGTAAAACAAGACACTGCTTGCTACTTTACAAGACATTGCTTGTTTTACATGATCTCACAAAGGATAAACGTGCAAGCAGAAAGATAGTATCAATAACACATGCTTCAATAACGCTTGAAAAACGCTGTTAAAGCGCCTGCAACACTCAACAGTGGTAGGCAGAAGCAAACAATGTCCTTGGGCTTAGCAGAAACCTTGGGCTTGTCCTTGGGCTTAGCAGAAACCTATAAAACCCATAAACAGCCTTGCTGCAAACACAAAATTTAGACTAGGCAGGTCTAGATACCTAAGGCAGGGACAGCTCAAGGCAGGGTCTATACAATAAAAAGTGGGCTTTTGTAGTGCCAGGCACAATAGGACAAGCTGGGGCATGGTGGGACAGCCACATAGGAGGTTTGCCTGCAGTGCTACAGTAGTGTGGCACTGTTTGGGTAGAAGAACCAGTTGGTGGAGGTGAATGAATGGAGCAAAAACAAACTGCATTACATTGGGTGCCTCAGACATTGCACGTCATGGGGGGAGCTTTGTGATTTGAATGACTTGGTTGAAATTATGTGTGACTTAACATATTCCTTCCTCACTTTATTTCTTTTTCTTTATTTCTTTCTTATTTCTTATTTAAAATCTCTTTTTTTCTTAGCTTCCTATTTTTTTCCCAGCCCTTTTTATCTTTTGCATCTCTTGTTGTCTCTTTATCTTTTCATGTCTTTTGATCTATCCTTTTTATAACATTTCTACTTCCTTTTTTTCCCTTTCTTTTGCTTTCCAGGCTATTGGTAATCTACGCTTAATGCCTTTTTCATTCGAAGAATTAATAAACGCCGGGTTTGTGGTTTTGCTTGCGTTAAGAAGAACCGACTCAATGCTGCCAAGATATGCCATCTGCCACCTAGAAGTGCAGGTGCCACGAAGTCCCTTCTGCATACAAAGCGCAATAATATGACACAAAGGGCCAATGTGCTGCAATAATTGCTAAACACACATAAAAGAGAGAGCAGAACATTTTTTATGAAAGTTTACTTAGTCTGCAGAGATTTGCATACAGATGGATAGGTCGGGGGGACTTGTGTACGCTGCCCCGGCCAGTGTGTGGAGGGCTGCCTTCAAGCGGCCTTTATAAGCACACACGGCATTCACTATAGCGCAGTGCGCTGGAGAGGCCTCATTCTGCACACTGTGAATAGTCAGTCATTCAAGTAGCTTACTTTGAAATAAAAAAGGACCTTGCATGTTGAGGGGGGAAAAAAGGCAAATTCTTTTCTTTGTGAAACAGAGCAGTGTTGGGATTGGAGCCAAGGGACCTAAAGAATGCGAGTTAGCAACGAGAAATTAGAGGAAAGTTTCTGTGGAGACACAATTAGAAATCTGGTATTCAGCTTCTTCTTCTGGTGACCAGCGATGTTAAATATTTTCAAAGGACTTACCGAATATCGGAAACCAAGGACCTGGTGATTTTCCTTCTTACATAAAAAACTAAACTTTCTTTAAATAAGCCAAGCCTGCTTTGTACATCTGGTTGTGGAGGTGTATAAAGGAATCTTTTTTCTGCTGACCAGTTTTAGCATTCTTTTTTTTTTTAAATAGAAATAAATATATAAATGTTTTATTTATTTTATGCAGTTATCTTTACCAGCATAGAAAAATAATACACAGTATTAGGATACATCACAATTAAACATCTGGGGCCCATAAAACAGATATAAAATGTACAATTTAAAGCAACAATACATCCTTTAAAAAAAAAAAAAAAAGAAAAAGAAAAGCCATAACATTATGATGACCCGCCTAATACCCCTTTTAGCCACCAAAACATCCCTGGCCCATTGTGCCATGGACGCCACTAGACCTCTGAACGTATTCGGTGGTATCTGGCACCAATCCGTCAGTAACAAGTCTTGTAAGTTGCGAGGTGGGGCCTCCATGGATCGGACTTGTTTTTACAGCACTTACCACATATGATCATTGGATTGAGATCTGGAGAATTTTGAGGCAAAGTCCACACCTCAAACACATTGTTGTGTTCCTCAAACCATTCTTGAACCATTTTTGCAGTATGGCAGGGTGCATTATTCTGTTGAAAGAGGCCACCACCATCAGGGAATACATGTCCACAAAAGGGTTTACCCCCCTTGGCATTTTTCGGGTTTTGTTGCCTCACAACCTGGAATTAACATGGATTGTTTGAGGATTTGCATCATTTAATTTACAGAACATGCCCACAACTTTGGAGATTTTTTGTTATTTTTTATTGTGAAGCAAACAACCAATAGGAGAAAATAACAGAAAAAGTCAATGTGCATAACTATTCACCCCCCTAAAGTCAATACTTGTTAGAGCCACCTTTTGCGGCTATCACAGCTCCAAGTCGCTTTGGATAAGTCTCTATGAGCTTACCACATCTTACCACTGGGATTTTTGCCCATTCCTCCTTGCAAAACTGCTCCAGCTCTTTCAAGTTGGATGGTTTACGCTTCTAAACAGCAATCTTTAAGTCTGACCTCAGATTTTCTATTGAATTGAGGTCTGGACTTTGACTAGGCCATTCCAACATATTTACATGTTTCCACTTAAACCACTCAAGTGTTGCTTTAGCAGTGTGTTTGGGGTCATTGTCTTGCTGGAAGGTGAAGCTCCGTCCTAGCCTCAAATCCCACACAGAGTGGTACAGGTTTTGCTCAAGAATATCCCTGTATTTAGCACCATCCATCTTTCCCTGAACTCTGACCAGTTTCCCAGTCCTGACTGCTGAAAAACATCCCCACAGCATGATGCTGCCACCACCATGTGTTGGGTTTGCGCCAGACATAGCTTTTTCTTTGAAGGCCAAAAAGTTCAATTTTAGTCTCATCAGACCAGAGCACCTTCCTCCATACATTTTGGGAGTCTCTCACATGCCTTTTTTTGCAAACTCAAAACATGCCATTTTGTTTTTTGCTGAAAGTAATAGCTTTCTTCTGGCCACTCTGCCATAAAGCCCAACTCTATGGAGCATGTGGCTTATTGTCGTCCTATGTACAGATACTCCAGTCTCTGCTGTGGAACTCTGCAGCTCCTCCAGGCTTACCTTAGGTCTCTGTGCTGCCTCTCAGATTAATGCCCTCCTTGCCCAGTCCGTGAGTTTTGGTGTGCGGCTGTCTCTTGGCATGTTTGCTGTTGTGCCATGTTCTTTCCATTTGCTTATGATAGATTTCATGGTGCTCCTAAGGATTATCAAAGATTTGGATATTTTTTTTATAACCTAACCCTGACTTGTACTTCTCAACAACATTGTCCCTTACTTGTTTGGAGAGTTCTTTGGTCTTCATGGCAGTGTTTGGTTAGTAATGCCTCTTGCTTAGGTGTTGCAGCCTCTGGGGCCTTTCAAAAGGGTGTGTATATGTATTGACAGCTCATGTGATACTTAGATTGCACACAGGTGGACATCATTTCACTAATTATGAGACTTCCGAAGGTTAATTGGTTGCACCAGAGCTTTTTATGGGCTTCATCACAAAGGGATGAATACATACGCACATGCCAATTATCAGTTTTGTTTTTTTTCTGAAAAATAGTTTTTTGTATATATTTTTCTAATTTTACTTCACCAACTTAGACTATTGTGTTCTGATCCATCACATATAATTCAGATTAAAACATTGAACTAAAGGCTGTAATGCAACAAAGTAGGTAAAAAGCCAAGGGGTTGAATACTTTTGCAAGGCACTGTATCCCAAATTAAATGCACCCCCTGCACACACTGTCCCTTCCTCTCTACACACTGCCATCATTTCCCCTGCATACACTGCCCCACTTTAACCCTACACACTGTCCCCCTTCCTACATACACTGTCCCCCCTCCTGCACATACTGCCCCCCCTCCTGCACACACTCTCTTCCTCTTTAACCCTACACACTGTCCCCCCTCCTGCACACACTGTCCCCCCTCCTGCACACATTGTCCCCCTTCCTGCACATACTGTCCCCCTCCTGCACACACTGCCCCCCCCTGCACACACTCTCCTCTTTGACCCTACACCCCCCCTTCCTGCACACACTGCCCCCCCCTGCACACACTCTCCTCTTCTTTAACCCTACACACTGTCCTCCCTCCTGCCCACACTGTCCCACCTTCTGCACACATTGTCCCCCTTCCTGCACATATTGTCCCCCTTCCTGCACACATTGTCCCCCTTCCTGCACATACTGCCCCCCTTCCTGCACACACTCCCCCCCTGCACACACTCTCCTCCTCTTTAACCCTACACACTGTCCTCCCTCCTGCACACACTGCCCCCCCTTCTGCACACATTGTCCCCCTTCCTGAACATACTGTCCCCCTTCCTGCACACATTGTCCCCCTTCCTGCACATACTGCCCCCCTTCCTGCACACACAGCCCCCCCTCCTGCACACACTCTCCTCCTCTTTAACCTTACACACTGCCCCCCTTCCTGCACACACTGCCCCCCCCCCTCCTGCACACATTGTCCCCCTTCTGATTTGAGATCAGTGCTGATGGGGGGGGGGTGGCTTGCTGAGTAATAGGCGGCCAGTGTGATATTGGCACCAGGTACTACAGCATGCATTCTTGCACCTGGTGCAAGGACATAGGGTGGGTCTGCAGGATGCAAGGATTTACTTCACATTCTTCCGCAGGATTCGGAGAGTCCTGCGGAAATTGGGACAATTAAGAGGTATACGTTTACTAGGTAATTTTTTACAGGTCACTTGGCCTCACTTTGAAAAAGCCAGTTGCCTTTCTATATCTGGGTGTAGAACTTCTGAATTACATGCCCCAAAAAAAACATTCAGCAAAAGAAAGGTGGATTTCAATTTAAATTAAATCACTGGCAGTTTAAAGAAACTGATTATTTGCAAAACCATATATAATATGATTTAAATCTTGGCCGTCTCAGAAGGAACTGCCGAGATTCGAACTGTTAATTGGCAGGCTGAATGTACCAAGTTGATCGATAAATCAACTTGGATACAACTAGCCTGCCGGATTCTCTTGCAATTAGCGCTAGCGGCTACTACAGCCGCTAGCAATAATCAATGTCTTCTCCCAGAGAGAAAGGCTTCCCCCACTGGGGGGTGTACCCACATCAACACTGTCTGTGTTGGTGGGGGAATCATGTGAATTGCTTTCCTTGCAGGAAAGAAATGTACTCTGTGTATGGCTAAGTCAGCAAGTGAAACATTAGTGCTGGGCTTTCTTGGAAATATTCCAGCATGCTCTGCAACATAAATATCATGGAAGTACTGTGTATTGTTTATTTGTAAAATGTGGATTTTATGCATAATATTAAAAAATAAGAAATTACATTTTGCAAACATGTAACCCTTTACATTGTAAAATACAATTTACCAAAAATCATTATAATTTCCCTTTACGCACTGTGTTATATAATATGCTACCTGCAAGCAATGGTGACTTGAATGCTTTATGGTGTAAACATGTTATTTTTCTATATAAAGTTGCCAATTTTTGTCTGCAAAGAATACTGTGTATTCGCTGTACTGTGGTGCAATAAATAAACACTTCTATGACAGATATTGATTTTTATAGGTCTGATGGAATACCATCTATTGAATACAATACCCTTCTTCAAATCAGTCACTGGTACCTGCTGTGATAGTAGCTCACAGCTCTTTGTGACACTCAACAAATGTGCCCTAACCTTGTCCTATGGATCTCTTATAATAGTCCAGCTCTAAATCTTTTTGTTACCGATGGCAGAATTTATTACATTTTTATCAACAATCATGCTTTGCAGTGCCAATTTAGAACAAATGTTATGACTAATTCAAGGTTTTCTCACCGTTTGCAATGTAGAGGCATTATACATAAAACAGGCAGTTTATTGGACTTGTCAGAGCTTAAAGGGTTAACAAACTAATAAACCACCTGACCTTTTTCTATAATGGGGTCTGCACATCTGCTGTGGTCATTTTGAGCATTCCCACTCTCCCTGTTGGGGAGGTCCTCTTTAACATGCTGCCTTTTGGAGGTACTTGAGGGAGTTACTAGTCATGAATTCTTTCTTCATACAATTTTTTCACAGAAGGGTGTCACTTTCAGACCAGAGGCCAAATTACTCTTGCACACTCGAACACTTGTTCTTGTACTAAGCTTCATAAAGTGACACCAAGCACATCTCACTTTACTTCACCATTCAACACTTTTCACCATGTTCCACCCACAGGCCCAGAGAGATGCCACCATAATTTACTCTGCAAGGCCTGATGCCTGGGAGGATACTGTATCTCAGTGGGCTCTATTATGGAGACCATACCACTATAGGGAGGTGCAGAAAGTATAAAATTGCCCCCTCACTACCAGAGTTACCATCACCTGTCACTGTCACCTCTTCCTCTGTCAGCTGGCTGTTCCTTCCTTATTTGCACTCTCCTCATAACCATAAAGGTTATCTGTAATGTTCACATTTGTTTCCCTGTTCAACCTAGAAGGTTACTTATGGCTTAACTCTTCACTTTCCCATTCTTCTGAACCATTATTAAATATTACCACACTCTATATGTTATTCTCCAATTCTGAATTATTCTAATGCCCCGTACACACGGTCGGATTTTCCGATGGAAAATGTCCGATCGGAGCTTGTTGTCGGAAATTCCGACCGTGTGTGGGCTCCATCGGACATTTTCCATCGGATTTTCCGACACACAAAGTTGGACAGCAGGAGATAAAATTTTCCGACAACAAAATCCGTTGTCGGAAATTCCGATCGTGTGTACACAAATCCGACGGACAAAGTGCCACGCATGCTCAGAATAAATAAAGAGATGAAAGCTATTGGCCACTGCCCCGTTTATAGTCCCGACGTACGTGTTTTACGTCACCGCGTTTAGAACGATCGGATTTTCCGACAACTTTGTGTGACCGTGTGTATGCAAGACAAGTTTGAGCCAACATCCGACGGAAAAAATCCTAGGATTTTGTTGTCGGAATGTCCGAACAAAGTCCGACCGTGTGTACGGGGCATTAGACACAAACTGATTTTTCTCTGATCAAACACATTACAGTTGAGATAAACATTCTTGAAAATTCACATGGTTATCCAATGCATACAATATCTTGCTGTGCTGAGAACATGGCTGAACTAAGATTTGGCTGTGGTGTTGCAATGAAGGTGCTATGTAACAGTGATGTTCCCCATACCTCATAGAGAGACAGCTCCTTACATTAGAGTCCACTCCCACATTGCCTAAACTGGGCCCCATTTGAGGATGGTGCTACCGGGGTGAAAGACTGCATATCAGGCTGGTCCTCTTTGCTTGCGTCCCGCTCCAGACTCCCTCACAAGGTCCACTTCTCTTATATATATGGCCTCCAAAAAGGAAGTGACTAACACACACAAGGGAAAACATGCCCTGATATAACATTAATCCTGTACACATCAGCCAAATTAATAAAGGCACACTACACATAAATTAGAATAATGACGTATTCTGCCTACATCCCTTCTGTATTTTTTGTTTTATATTGCTGAGAATGCAGCAGGAGGAGCTGGAGCACACACAATTGGGCAGGAACACCTAAAAGGTCTAGGTTAAGGTGACCATATTTTCAAAATAAAATCTGGGGACACCCTACTGCCCATGCCCACTTTTATTGGAGGTGGGGCAGGCATAATAGCGGCACTTTAAACACACTACACCAAATGTTGGGTGTGATGAAATTGTGCTAACAGTAGGTAGTAGTAGTAGTAGCACTAAATAATCCATATCCTTACCTCCTGGAAAAAAAATCTACACAAGCCGAAAAACGGGGGAACGGGTAGACCACGTGATATTGCTATGTGGCATCATAGAAAACCCCGAACACAGCAGGAAACAAACACCCTCAACCCTCCCTCTTTCTGCTGGATGCTAATCACAGAATTGTTGTTAAGATCTATTGCCCTGCAGTTGGCTTAGCCAGGACACTGTTATTATAACTGGAAAGAAATTCTTTTAACCAAGCACATTTTTTTCTTGGGGACTATTCCCTGAAACAGGGAACATGTGGTTACCCGAGCCTAGGTGGACAGGAACAGAGTCAGGAATTATGATAGAGGAGATCTTAAAGTGGTTGTAAACCCTTACAATCCACTTTTGACTACAGATAAGCCTATAATAAAGCTTACCTGTAGCTACCCAAGATATCTCCTAAACCCACACGGTTTAGGAGATATCCCCTGTATCAGCATGTGCCGACGTCATCGGCACATATGCACTGAAGCAATGGCATGTTTGTGCCGTTGCTTCAGTTAGTGTGCTGTTGCCGTCATCGCGGCTCCGGCCAATCACATCGCCGGAGCCCGCGATACCCAGAAGTAACTCCGGGAGCGATGTCGCCGCCCGGAACTGTGTACTGGGACCTCTGCAGGGGCTTTGATCTAAAGTGAGTATTTCATAATGAGCTAATATGCTATGCATACTAGCTCATTATGCCTTTGTCTTGCAGGGTTTTTTTTTGTTAGTGGGTTTACAAGCATTTTAATGTATCCAAGTCATGTATCTGCCCACCAGGCAAAAAAATAAAAATAAAACATTAACTGGTCTGATTTTTTTACTGTCACCCATAGTGTGTATTCCAATTTACAATCTTAATAAATGTGCCTATCAATGTCCACTTGAAGTCCTGCCTAAGGACTGCCTTACATAATAGATCTCTCACTTGGGTGAATAGTCATAAAAGAGCTTTCTGTCATGGCAGGAGCCTTTCTCTGCTCTCTAGTGAAACAACGATATTAAACATCAGTCCAATCACAGCTTCTGTAGACCTATTACATAAAAAAGGATTTATCACTCCATAATTTTGCTCTTTCCTGGTTCTCCTCCTACCTATCTCAGTGCAATTTCAGTGTCACATACAACACCATTTCCTCTGCTCCTCTTCCTCTTTCTGTTGGAGCACTCAAGGCTCTGGCCTTGGGCCCCTCCTATTCTCTCTCTATATCTCTCTATTCTCTCTCTATATCTCTATATCTCTTCCCTGGGCCAGTTGATAACCTCCCATGGCTTCCAATACCACCTCTATGCTGACGACAAATGGTTTTCAACATTTTTTACAAATAAATATGTGAAAAGTGTGGCGTGCATTTGTATTCAGTCCCCTTTACTCTGATACCCCTAACTAAAAAATAGTGGAACCAATTGCCTTCAGAAGTCACCTAATTAGTAAATAGAGTCCACCTGTGTGTAATTTAATCTCAGAACAAATACAATTGTTCTGTGAAGTCCTCAGAGGTTTGTTAGAGAACCTTAGTGAACAAACAGCATCATGAAGGTAAAGTAACACACTAGGTAGGTCTGGGATAAAGCTGTGGAGAAGTTTAAAGCAGAGTTAAAAAAATATTCCAAGCTTTAAACATTGCACAGGGCACTGTTCAATCCATCATCTGAAAATGAAAATAGTATGGCACAACTGCAAACCTACCAAGAAATGGCCGTCCACCTAAACTGACAGGTCGGGCAAGGAGAGCATTAATCAGAGAAGAAGCCAAGAGGTGGAGCTTAAGAGATCGACAGCTCAGGTGGGAGAATCTGTCCACAGGACAACTATTAGTCGTGCACTCCACAAATCTGGCCTTTATGGAAGAGTGGCAAGAAGAAAGCCATTGTTGAAAGAAAGCCATAAGAAGTCCCGTTTGCAGTTTGGGAGAAGCCATGTGGGGGGCACAGCAAACATGTGGAAGAATGTGCTCTGGTCAGATGAGACCAAAATTGACCTTTGTTGGTCTTAAACCAAAACGCTATGTGTAGTGGAAAACTAACACTGCACACCCCCCTATACACACCATCCCCACCATGAAACATGGTGGTGGCAGCATCATGTTGTGGGGATGCTTTTCTTCAGCAGGGACAGGGAAGCTGGTCAGAGTTGATGGGAAGATGGGTGGAGCCAAATACAGAGCATTCTTAGAAGAAAACCTGTTAAAATCTGCAAAAGACTTCAGGCTGGGGTAGAGGTTCACCTTCCAGCAGGACAGCGACCCTAAAAATACAGCCAGAGCTACAATGGAATGGTTTAGATCAAAGCATATTCATATGTTAGAATGGCCCAGTCAAATTCCAGACCTAAATCCCATTGAGAATCTGTGGCAAGACCTGAAAATTGCTATTCAAAGATGCTCTCCACCCAATTTGGCAGAGCTTGGGCTATTTTGCAAAGAAGAATGGGCAAAAATGTCACTCTCTAGATGTGCAAAGCTGGTAGAGACATCCCCAAAAAAACTTGCAGCTGTAATTTCAGCAAAGGTAATTCTCCTATTGACTCAGGGGGGCTGAATACAAATGCACGTCACACTTTTCACATATTTATTTGCAAATAGTTTGGAAAACCATTTATCATTTTCCTTCCACTTCACAATTATGTGCCACTTTGTGTTGGTCTATCACATAAAATCTCAATAAAATACATTTAAGTTTTTGGTTGTAATATGACAAAATGTGGAAAATTTCAAGGGGTATGAATACATTTTCAAGGCACTGTATATGGATTAGTGCACTTAGCTTCTTACACTGTCTATCAAATAAACAAATAGGTGTCCGATAATGGTAACTAACTTAGTAAAAAGCATCTGGTTGCAATGTTATCCCTTACCTAAGTATCATGAAAATATAAAAAGCACATTGGAAAAACTATGCAGTGGAAAACAGTGCAGCTAGTATTCTGCAATAAATTGTAAGAAAATAAAAAATGAAGGTCTTTTTCAATGCACAGAGCTGACGTCATGCTAGAATGTTTTACAAGTCTCGGAGTGAAACAGGTACATAATTAGGATGGTGGCTGGTAACATATAGCTCACTGCATACCAGGACCCTGCAACTTCCACATAAATAATTCTTTCAGCTGTTCAGGTTTTGCCTTCAATGCCTTCATAGTTTTAAAGCCCTAAATTGATGCCAGGTATTTTCCAGGTATTTTCCATTTTCAAACTCCATAGCATGAGCTCTAAGCAAATGTAGTAAGCAACACTTGAGCGTGATTTATAATGGGCTGAGTTTTATTAAGTTCTGCCTATTGAAATGTGTTTAATAATTGTAACATGCTGGAGAGCTGTTTACTTTTTAGTCAAATAAGGGCACTTGAGCGTCAAAACGGAGATGCTGGCATACACCACTCTTACTGCATGATGCCCAGCGTTGGTGAATTGTGTTGAGATGAATGGCTGAGTACACGCCAGGGCAAAGAAAGCCATTCAATTTAAGCTGTTTTGTGTTGCATTGATTGGAACCTTTTTTTTAAATTGAAAGCAAAGCTAAAACCAAAACCAAAAAAAAAAAAATTGCAGCTTTAAGTATTTTGATATGGTGAGTGTATTAGTTTTCTTTTTCCAGTTTATTTTCACCTGGTAATCATGGCAGTAACACAGTTCCTGTCCCAGGATGAAAACACTCACCCACCCTTCTGTATCCAGACAACAAAAACAAGATAGGACTACAGAACCTCCTCTGGTCCTTTATTACGTGATTTTGTAGTCACTAGAGACAGCTGAGAACAATAACAGTTAGCACAATTAAAGGGCAACGGAAGCTTGTAGTACCCTGCTATATCTCTTTCATGGAAGGTGGAACCCCTCTAGGGGTACCCCATTGCTTCTAGTCCGGGGAATAAATAGAGAGGAGAAGTGGAGTCTGGGTGAGAGTAGTGAGTGAAGGAGATTCCTACATGGGAGAACCAGGGCCTTAGCCAAGAACATCTGCATTTTCTGTGGAGTTGCCATTTTCCTTCTGTGAAAAGCCACCTTCACCTTCCTTTGTGGGTCCCGTGGGCAGAACTTAAGGCTTCCTAGTGGGGAAACTGTGAACCACACTCCCTATTGCCTGAATCACAGGCAAGGAGCCGCTATCATGTCAAAGTCAACTAAAGTCTTGTGTTTTATTTAAAAAACAAAACAAACCTGTTATACTTACCTGCTCTGTGTAGTAGTTTTGCACAGAGCAGCCCGGATCCTCCTCTTCTTGGTTTCCTATACCAGCGCTCCTGGCCCCACCCTCCTGTCGAGTGCCCCCACAGCAAGCAACTTGCCATGTGTGTCTAGTCAGACACGGAGTCACAGCTTGGCCCCACCCCCTCTGTCTCATGATTAGCTCACTGGTTGTGATTGACAGCAGTGGGAACCAATGGCTCCTGCTGCTGCCAAAAGCCAATCATGAGTGTGAGTCCCTGAAGAGACAAGGCTCTCCTGGACATTGCTGGATCGAGAGGGGGCTCAATTAAGTATTGGGGGGGGCTGGGGGGGCTGATGCACACATAAGGTTTTTACCTTCATGCAAAGAATGCATAAAGGTAAAACCTTGTGCCTTTACAACCACTTTAAGGCAATACTCCAAGTGGGCAGCACTTGCAGTTAACTCCTTGTAATTGTCAGGGCTGGGCTCAGCCCTTTCTTCTTTGAGCTGGCCGCTTAGCTGTCGGCTAATTGCCAGCTCCTATCTCTCCACAGTGACTCACCTGTTGATGATATCCTGCTCGTCAGTCCTGCTTACTTAAGCCATCCAGCCCAGATGATCTCTGCCTTTGCCTTGGTCAACATCACAGAGACTTTCTCTTGCGCTCCGGTTTAAGACTTGCTTGGCTGAGCCAATCAGTCCTTGGAACAGTTCCTATGTTGCTCTATTTCTGACCATCATAACAACTGGTCAGACCTCTTACCGTGGGTGGAGTTTGTTCACATTAGTGCTTTGAATTCTGCTTCCCGATTGTCCCCGTTTATGGCGAACTATGGTTTCCAACCTTCCATGTTGCCTGACTCATTTGTTCTGCAGAGTATTCCTGCGTTAGAGGAGCATCTCTGTGATCTTTGTTCCACTTGGGCACAAGTCCAGGAGGCTTTGCGACATGCTAATGATAGGTACAAACTCCATGCTGACCGCAAACGCCTGCCTGCGCCTTCCTACCAGGTTGGGGACAGGGTCTGGCTGTCATCTCGCAACCTCCGACTTCGTGTTCCCTCTCTGAAGTTTGCACCTTGGTTTATTGGGCCTTTCTCCGCAGAATTAACCCAGTGTCTTACACGTTAGACCTTCCTTCTAATATGCGTATCTCAAATGTATTTCATGTCTCCTTATTAAAACCTTTGGTCTGCAACCGCTTTACCACCTCGGTGCCATGTCCTCACCCTGTACAGATTGAGAACCATGAGGAGTATGAAGTACAGTCCATTGTTGACTCCCATAGGTTCTGTGGGCGCATACAGTACCTGGTGCATTGGAAAGGGTACGGTCCGGAGGAAAGCTCTTTGGTCTCATTCTCAGACGTACATGCCCCTGTCCTCCTCCATGATTTCCATAGACATTTTCCCCTCAAGCCTGGTGGTCCTCTGAGGGGGAGGGGTCGTTGAGGAGGGGGTACTGTCAGGGCTGGGCTCAGCCCTTCCTTATCTGAGCTGGTCGCTCAGCTGTTGGCTAATTGCCAGCTCCTATCTCTCAACAGTGACTCACCTGTTGACGATATCCTGCTTGTCAGTCCTGTTTACTTAAGCAATCCAGCCCAGATGATCTCTGCCTTCGCCTTGGTCAACATCACAGAGACTTTCTCCTGCGCTCCTGTTAAAGACTTGCTTGGCTGACATTCCTTCTGGCTCCAGATCCTGCTTGCTGTTCCACTACGCTAATTGCTGGCATCCTGGCTTGTCTGACTATCTGTTCCGGTTACCGAACTTTGGCTATGTTTTGACTACGTTTGTTCTATTTACTTTTATTATTAAACAAGTGTGATTAAACTATACTTGTGTCTTGGTCTGATTCATGGTTTCTGACAGTAATCCTTGGCCATACTTCTTACACTGTTGACACTAAGCACTTTGGACACACTTCTGTTAAAGAACACCACTCCCCAGGTGTGCAGCATTTCGTAGACAGTACCACAGAGCATGTACCGGCTTCCACCAACTCAACAGTCCCATCACCTCACTCCCAGTGACAATGCCCTGAATGGTACAGCTGGACACAGAAAACATTTCTCCATAACTCCATGTTTTTTCTCCTTCTTGGGGCCCCTCTACATCTCTCTCTCTCTCTCCCGTGACTCCAGGCTGGGTCCCTTGGCACTCTATACCATGGGTCCAGTCCCAGTATGTGGGGTGCTGGCTGCAAGTTAAGGGGCCCAAGCATAACACCCCTTCTTTACCAGAGTAACTGTCACCTTTGCCAAGTCACCTGTTTTCAGGCTGATTGCCTGCTTTAAAAAGTGACACAAATACTGTAGTCTTTAGCAATGACACTCTTGTTTCCTCTGAACAGCATTAGACTCTATACTGTATCCTTTCTAACTTCAATCCCCTTGTTGTTAGCCCTGTTCTTTTGATATGCCATGCTGCACCCTTTTAGAGACTTCAGACCAGGCAATTCAGATGAACAAATAAAGATCTTTTACTGAGTAGTTGCAAGTAACAAATAACAGTTTTCAAGACATCTTCTGCACACTTTTCTACACAAAGCTCTCTAGTGCTCCAAAAAGTATCTATATCTTAGACAGATGGCAAAGTCCATAAAGCAATGCTTTCAAGGCAGGAGTCAATTTAGGCAGTAAGTCCACAAGAGGTAGCAATAGGCGTGTGTAGGCTCCATCGGACATTTTCCGTCGAAACTTCCGACAAACAGAATTTGAGATCTGGATCTCAAATTTTCCAACAACAAAATCCGTTGTCGGAAATTCCAATTGTGTGTACACAATTCCGACGCACAAAATTCCACGCATGCTCGGAATCAAGCAGAAGAATCACACTGGCTATTGAACTTCATTTTTCTCTGCTTGTCGTACGTGTTGTAGGTCACCACGTTCTCGACGTTCAGAATTTCCGACAACATTTGTGTGACCGTATGTATGCAAGACAAGTTTGAGCCAACATCCGTCAGAAAAAAATTAACGGTTTTGTTGTTGGAAAATCCTATTGTGTGTACAGGGCATTAGAGTCCATGATTTGGCAGTAATCCATGAAGGCAGTAAAGTCCATAACTGGCAGCTATAAGTCCGTAAGCTTTTCTCAACCTTTCCAAACACAAGAGGAACCCTCCAAATATATTTCCGGTCTCAGGGAACACCTGCTAAAAATAGCGATATCTCCAACTCATGATATATTAGTGTGATGGCCATTGGGAATAATGCTCCATACACTTGTGGTCCTTGGGAAGAATCCCCCCCTACAGATAGATAAAAAGATCAATGGTGTCAGTGGGAACTTATCTCACAGGCAGAAATTAGTCATTGCCCAGGGAACCCCTAGCAACTTCTGGAGGAACCCTAGTTGAGAAACTCTGGTCTACAGGTTCCAGACACCCTGGGAACCTAAAGCTAGGGGCTTTAGCAGCTATCCATAATCAATGTGTTCTCCTGGCAGGGCTCCCCCTCCTCCACCCTTCACCCCCCACCCCCCACCAGGAGAACACAATAGCTGCGTGGGAGGGATTCCCCCATCAACACTGACTATATTGATGGAGGAATCAAATTATTTTTTTTCCTCCAACCCGTGATCAGCTACACTTGGAAGTCTTTCCCCAAGCAACCTCCCAGGGCACTTAGTGAGTCATTTTTATATGGTATGACCTGCCTGGGCTGGTGACCTTCATTCTCAGACACCATAAGATCAGCAGGTCAACCTAAGGACATAGTACATTTTGCACCTGGTTGACCTAATTATTTTGAGGACATTAACACAGCAAAAGAAAAACAGTTAACTCTTAGAACTTCCTGGAAGCACCTGCTTACAGTCCCATCAGGAAAGCTTGGGAACTTTATAAAGAGAGTACCCTGTTAGTGGGCAAGAGAATTGAAATGGACCAGAAACAACAAAATGTAACCTTTATAATAATGGACTGTTTTGCTAAAAATCTACATTCTGTAAAGAAAGGTCTAAGCGGGAGATAGACTGAATCTCTTTATTGCTGTGGTTGCAGGGTCGCCTATACCTGGGGACTTGCTCAGTTAAGAAACTGGTGGTGGCCAGGGGAAGGAGGGCCGGCCAGTTGTGTGGCGGTAATGAGCTTCTTGTTTGGACCACTCACCTTGTAGCGTCCCCCAAGCAACCCCCAAGGGCCCTGTAAAAACAACAAGCGTGTGTTTTCTGATAAGGCCCGTAGGGAAAGAAAAGTGAGCCAGAGCAATGGAAGAGGTTTTTAACATTCCTTGCTGAAAGCGTTACAGTAGGCCCAATGTGGAAAGTGGCTAAACTACCCGCTGCTATGGGGTGCTTGTCACAAAATTTCTGGCAAAATCAACAGGTATTTTTTCGCACTTCTCAGATATAACAAAAACTCTTTGTATCATAAGTTCAGCAGATCAAAGGCAGAAAATAAGAGAGTTTCATTAGGATTTGCATACACTTGAAATGATAGTAAAGTAGTATTTTTATGTACTATCTTACACTCACAGCTATACATGTCCTTATATGTATAGTTCTGAGAAAGTCCAGCCAGACAAGTTATGGTCAGGTAAGCTTAAAGTATATGTAAAACCCACTCTTTATTTATTTTTTCTGGTGACCATTGTTACCATACTCCTTGGGGAGATTTCCTCTCACTTTCTGTTGTATCTACAGGATGGAAAGTAAAGAGACATTTTCCCAACAAAACAGACAGAAAACAAAAAAATATATAGGGTTTTTAACCCTTTACAACGCTATCCAAAACTTAAAAAAAAAATAAAATAATGACAATACACATATAGAGCTGGTAGATTTCTAATCTACCGCTTATAGGTAAATTTAATGGATCATCTGTGCTATACATTGTTCAGGTTTAATCTAAGGTTAGTTTATCCTCTGTTCCAGCTTGGCTGTGTTGCGTGCAGTTCCACATTGCGCCTTTGGGTGTCGTTGTCATCGTGGGTCAATGTTGGAAAGCAACAAGCTGAAGTGTATGGGTGCTCTTCTGTCTCGGAGATAACTCGGCGGAGGTGGTCCTCCGAGTTGCATTCTGGGAGAGGGTATTTATGGGGCAGACGCCATGTTTCGGAGAGCTTTTCGCCTCGTGGCCCTCTTGGCCTAGAGGTATGTGTCAGTGAGTGCTATCTCGTAGCCCTCCGGCTTGGAGGGTTACGCCGCTGCAGCCCGGCGGGTAGGCCCAGAAGTCTGTCTGGGGCCTGCTACTGCTGGGATGGTCCTGTGCTGTCTGTCCTGCGGGAAAAAGCCGGACAATTGAGAAGAATCCAGAGGAGGACCCGTCTTGGAAGGGACCATGCGGAGCGCTGGTCTGGAGAGGGGCCTGGTGACTCAATTGGAGGACGCATCCTAGATTGCCCTACCACACAAGTACTGCTGGGTCGGCTTAAAGGTTCTGGTACTGTGTTTGCTGTTCATCGAAAACTACTACATCCTGTGGCAGAGGATCGTATGAGTTTGTCCCACCAAAGTCTGTGGCAGAGACTTTTTGTTCATGCTGCGTTTTGGCTGCTAGGTCAGTGAGAGAAACCTATCTGGGCGGGCAAAAGATTTAATCCTAAGCTGAGGATACATTCATCTTAAAGATTTAAATTCCTTGACGCTATGCCAAGAAAAGTTATTTGAACACCCCTGCAACTCTCCTTCTACCTCTTTCCTGCTACTTCTTCCAGTTATCCCCATTAAAGCATTGAAAAGTACTTAAGTGACTGGTGCCTACATTGCCTCGCTGCAAAATCAACAGAGACCCCTAGACCCGATGTTGGTGAAATTACAGGTAACAAGGTGAAGGTAACAGCTCCCTTTAAACCAGCAGCTCCACCGTGAGTTAGTGCTACACACACACTTTAATTAAGGTTGCTTTCTTCATCCCTAGGAGAACTAAGCAGAGAATCTACATCCTCCTTTCCCTCTTACTTTTCATTATGTCATTCCAAAGTATTGTTGAGATTTAAAACTCCCAGTGGTATATAATGAGACTAGGCCATTAATATCAGCTTGTTGCACTTATTATTATTGTAACCTATTTAAAAAAACGAAAAAAAAAACCCGAAAATTTCCTCTGCACATAGGTCTATGCTTCCAGTGACCTTTTTATATTTCTTTCCTAATGCAGTTGAACTTCGTTCATTATAAACTGCTGCACAGGCATTAATGAGGATCTGCCAGCAATGAAGAGGGAGGAGGCAAGTTCAACCGCTCAACAACTTGACAAGCTATTGTTTCTTGACCAAGCAGCACTCTGGTATGCAGGTCATTTTTGTTGTTCAGTTGAATTATAATTTGGTAATTCATGCTGACAAGTCAACCTTCGGACTAGAAGGCAAAGAAAAGGAAGGACCCATTTTATAAGAAGAGTTATTAGGACAAAGGAGGTGGGTCGTTCAAGTCTCGAGTTCAAGATCCTTTAGCAATGATTCTCTCTTTCATTCTTCTATACTGTAAAGGAAGGATATTATTGGCTGTTGTAGGACAAAACAAATGTCAGAATCAATTCTTCTGGAGACATTCAGAAATAAGATTCTTTGTTCTGTGGACAGGATTGGAGAAGCAAGGGTATTTAATGGCAAAGAATGAGTGGACCATACGTATTACATACAGCAGCAAATTTAGTCAAATTTATTTTAAGTCAGTTCACCTTTAGAGTCCTGGATATTAGATGATATGCCTGTACTATGCACTGTAACAAGAATAGAGTCATTGTTTTGGCCAGGGCTTTTTTTCTCAGACAATAGGTGCAGGAACTCCCCTTTTCTGAGTCACCCCTTTTCCCCGCCCCTACCCACCTCCGAGCATCGTCCCTTGGTTCCATCCCCTACCCACCTCCCAGTACCGCCCCTTTTAGACAATACAGAGCCAAGTATCATTTTGTGGTGCTAAGTAATTTGTATGGAATTTGGTAATGATATCAAGAAAAGCAGTAAAATAGATCCCCTTCAGCCAGCAACAATAGATCCCCCTAACAACAATGTACCACCCACAACAAAATCCCCCTCAGCAACAATAGACTCCCGGAAGCATCAACAGATCTCTGCACAGCCAGCATTAATAGACTCTCTGGCAGCCATCAATAGACTGCTCCCCCAACAGTAGATCTCCTTCAGCAACAACTGACTCCCTAGCAACAATAGGTCCCCCACCAGCAACAATAGACCTCCTCAGCAACAATAGACCCCCTGCAAAAATAGATTCCCCTCCAGCTAGAATAGATCCCCCAGCAGTGAGCATCAATACCCTACAGCACACCCCAGCACCCCTTGCCATTACATACAGTCAGTCCAGGAGGTGCTGGAACTGCGTTCCCCCGCGTTCCGGCTAAAAAAATGCCCTGGTTTTGGCTTAGTGCGTTATACAATCATGTGTCCAGTGCATTGTATAGAGTATGTGGCTGACAAAAAAGCATAAAGTAAAGCGACAGTCTTTACTGGTACAGAGGGTGACACAGCATATATAAATCTTTCAATATGATTTTTATTCAGACAATTAAAAAGATTTAAAAGAAGGGGGGAAAATCTCCAACAATATTCAGTATATAGTACATCTCTTAAACTTCCCTCATCTAGAGGTGCTTAGTAAACATGTTCTTTTCCCACAACTACTTGTTAAACAATCCTTAAAAAGGAATTGCAGTCTGCTCACATAATTTGTAATAAAAACATTTTTGCCATTCTGAAGCTTCCCTCCAACCACTTTGCATATTATTAAATATATACTGTGATTCTGTAATTGCCAAATAAGCTACAGAAATCTCCCTCCACTAAGTCTGGCAGCATCCATTTTAACTGTGGGCAGCTAAAGCTGCTTCCTGTTCACTTCCTGGATTTACACAGACACACAGAGGCACACCTCCAGCTGTGCAGCTCTCATTGGCCCTCTTATCCTCCCCTCACCCCCCCCTCCCTTCCTGGCAAACTCTCAGGAGAGTGAGAGAGCTGTCCATGATGTCATAAGCCTAGGCTAATGACCAGACAAGAAGGAGGACGTGGGCTGTATAAGGTATTTACTGGCAGAAAAAAAAAATGTTTTACTATCCAAGGTTAAAACAACAAGGGCAGAAGATTTAATAGATGGAAAGTGTAAAAAATGACTGACGGACGGACTTGGACACACACGATATCTCCAAAAGTCCGCTGGTTTGGAACGCGGTGACGTATAGCACGTACGACGGGACTAGAAAAAGGAAGTTTAAGCCCCACTACGCCACCCTTTGGGCTCCTTCTGCTAATCTCGTGTTTATCTCGTGTTAGTAGGAGTTTGGTTAGAGATGATTCGCGCTTTCACACTTCAGCTTATTTCGATCGTTTTCTGCGGTTCAGTTTGTGCTTGTGAGGTTTGTATCTGCTTTTCAGTACGTGTTGGTCAGTTCGTAACCTGCCTAGCAGGCCGTTCTGGTCCGCTCATTCCTGATTTTCAGGTCGCTCTTCATAGGCCTTGCTGTTCTTCAGTGCGTTTGTTCTAAGTTTGTTTGTTTGACCAGCCGACCGTTTTGAAGCCATGTTGCGTGGACCTACTCGTTCTCGAGTTTGTGCTGCGTGGGGACTTGGTGTTGGGGTTAATACTTTGACCCGAGTCCAGTCCATGAACAGGGCGAGGAGGAGTTAATAGATGAAGAATTGGTTGCACCAGCGTGGCCAGTTCTGTCACATGCCTTTGCTCCGTGATATCCATGAGAATAATCCTGAGGATTTCAGGAATTATGTCAGGATGAGGGACCCCGTTTTTGAATGTCTGCTGGCTATGCTGACCCCCTATATCAGCAGGCAGGATACCTGCATGAGGCAAGCCATCACTGCGGAGCAGAGGCTAGTTGCCACTTTACGTTACTTGGCGACTGGGAGAAGTCTTCAGGACTTGAAGTTCTCGACAGGCATCTCCCCCCAAGCTCTGGGGATCATAATCCCAGAGACCTGTTCTGCTATTATTCAGGTACTGCAGAAGGATTATATGAAGGTAAGTTTTTTCCTTTAACATTACATGATATGTATTTAATGTTTGCTAATGTATTGTCTAAATGTCCTTGTTACCTAATTACCATGTTTGGAATATGCTGTGAATGTCCCCTTTATCTTCATGCATGCCTGTTTTTTTACATTAACCTCCCCACCATGCAATCCTGGGTCTATTTATACCTCTAGCCTATAGTCCCTTGAACAATGTATATTGTCAGCTCCATTGTACTGTTTTACCCTCCCCCACCCCTCAAATGTTAGCAACTGTCAGGTGTGTTCTTGGCCCCAATTGGAACCCCTCCCCCACCCCCTCAAATGTTAGCAACTGTCAGGTGTGTTCTTGGCCCCAATTAGAACCCCTACCCCCACATAAAAATTGATCAATGGTCCATCAGAGGGGGTGAGTAATCTTATAAGTGGGCCTTATGTTTATATTTTTCTTTCTAAAAATAACACATATTAAGAATGTTCGACTGCTGTTGTTCAAGAATGTTTTTGTGTAATCTGATATCCAAGTTATGTTTAAAAGTACTTATATATTTTTTTCTTGTTTGACTCCACAGTTTCCTTCGAACACACAGGAATGGCAGACTGTGGCCTCCCAGTTCGCTGACCGTTGGGACTTTCCCAGCTGTGTCGGGGCGATCGATGGGAAGCATGTCAGCATTGTGCCACCACCCCATTCGGGGTCTTATTTCTACAACTATAAGGGGTCCCATAGTGTAGTTTTGATGGCGGTGGTCTTGGCACAATTGGAATTTCTGTTTGTGGATGTGGGGAAGAATGGCTGGATGTCTGAGGGAGGAGTCTTTTCACAGACCGAGCTGTGCCAGCGTCTCCAGACTGGTGGCCTGGGATTGTCACCTGATGACCAGAATGTGGATGGACTCCCCTCAGTTTTCATCGCTGATGAAGCGTTTGCTCTCGGCGAGCACTTGATGAGGCCGTTCCCCCAAAGGACACTCACCCCTGAGATGAGGGTATTTAATTACCGGCTGGCCAGAGCAAGAAGAGTTGTGGAGAATGCCTATGGGATTCTGGCCAGCCAGTTCCGTTTGTTCCTCTCGGCAAGTAATCTGGCAGAATTTAAGATTAATTATGTGATCATGGCTTGCTGCATTCTGCATAATTTCTTGAGACGTCATTCTTTGACATATATATCTTCTGTTGGGCCTGAGGCCGGACTTGGTGTCGAAGAACCACTCACAGGCCTGGAAATTGGCCGTATTGGCTTGGCCCCCCAAACCGCCCGTCAAGTGCGTGACAGATATGTCAATTATTTTAATGGTCGGGGGGCCATTGCAATGCAACAAGAGCTTTAAGATTTTCATTAAAAAAAAATTGGCAACAATCTCTTGTTTTGATTCTTGTTTGCATTTAGTTTTGTCTGTCTCCTAGTGCACTTGTAGTGGCAAGTGCATTTCCCTTTAGTTAATAAGGCCCTTTGTCACTGTAACCACACAAAAAAAATAACAAACTGTTATTGATAAATAATAAGCCACACACATTGTAGTAGTAAAAACATTTTACTGTGTGCACATTGAAAGGTGCATTTTGTTTGAACGTGTTTATGTTTTTTGTTTTTTTTGGTAACAATATATATTTTTTTTTTTTTAGTTTAGGCATATTTGTATAAAATATACATTGTTTACAAAATTTGGCTTGACAACAGGGTTTTTAAAAACATAAGAACCAAAAATAACAGGAACTTACAAAGTTCAACATGCTGATAGCGGTGCTGGTGATGTCACCCATGTAAAACAAAAATTTGGCAGATGCTCACAATTTGGGATTAAAAAAAGTTCAAGTCAACATGTGCTATCTCCCATCATGGGGGAGCAATGGACGTGTTTTGTGTGTGCAATCCCTTTGTTCCTCTCACAAAATAACATTATTCTGATGAAGGGGTTGCAAACACAAAACAAGTACATTGATATCCCCTGATGGAAGATAGCACATGATGACACACCATGTGCATCTGCTACATTTTTCCATTAGTATTTATCAAGTAAAACCATTTTTTAAGAATAAAACTTGACAATGAAATGAAGAACATGATTGATGTTTTTAGGCAAAAAGTTATTAGATTCTGCCCAAAACATCAATCATGTTCTTCATTTCCTGTTGCATGCTGTCCAGCCGATTTCTCTTGCTGTCAATTTGGTCATGCATTCTATCAATTTGGCCATTCCACATCATTATCTGCCCAATGAGTCTTTGTGCACTGTCTGTGCTAAATGGCTCTGCTGCTTGGCCTTCCAAAACCAGAACATCACCTAAAATTTGTGATTAAAAAAATTTTGTAAAATATGCACGCCTAAATAGATTAACTTAAGCTGGGGTGTCAGTCACTCACTTGGTGGGGTGGAAATATCGCACACTTCCTCCACCTCTCCTTCCTCCAGCTCGTCGGGTGGACGTGGTCTTGGACTGAGGCTTGGGGTAATTTCAGCTTCAGGCTGGTGACTTGGGGAGGTCCTGGGATCCCTGGACTGTATTCTGAGTCTTTTCTCCCCTATGAGAATTTTAACAAAAGTTAATAAGAAACGTTGGTTAGAAGTTGTGGACAATTGTCATTTTGTTGCCCAAAAAATTTGGGAGACAGGATTAAAATTCACTCTGCCCAAAAATGCCAAAAAATACAAATTTTCATGCAAGTTTCACAGATGCAGACACCTCAAGTATCCCCTGGAGCCCCTATGTGTATTACCCCCAAAAATTGTCTCTGGTGTCACATAGTACACTAGTGCTCGTGAGTCCAGATGTGGAAACAGCTGTTGTGTCCTGTCCTTACATTACACTGAATCATTTTTGAAGAAGCATTATAGTTTCAAACACATCTACACAACATCACAACATTTTTGGAATACGACAAATTATCAAGACCTAAATGTATGTCCACCCCTGTACCATCGTATTTGGCGAAAAAAAAACGTCATTTTCTTCGTATCATATGCATTTTCAAAAGAACGGTCTTTACGAACGATGCTGTATAAACGAAAAGCATATGGATCAGCATGCGAGTTAAGTATCTCATTAGGAACACACAACAAGTACTTACTTTTTTTAAGCAGCCTCTTTATTCGCCAATATTGTTCAGGCTCCCTACTTTTGAGGTCAGACCACCGCTTCCTCAATTATTCTTTAGCCCGTTTAGTGCCAAATTTTTGGTCAAGAGCGGTGACAACTGAGGACATTATTTTGTCCTTCCGCATATTGGGTCGGGTGTACGGTCCTTTTTTGCCATCATAGTCCTCCCTTCTCAATATGGACACCATCTCCACCATCTCTTCAAAGGCCATGTTGGTGGCCTTATATCTCCTCCTGGATCTGGATGGTTGTGGCTCCGGGCTTTCCTCCGCACTACTTGCAGATAATCTCTCCGCCATCTTTCTCTATATACTGCCACTGCGCAACGAAGGGTGAAGGGGCGGGGACAAATCGTACTAAAGAACGTCAGGGGCGGGCGACGCAGGCGTAGCATGACACATGCGCAGTGTATATAAAGCTATTACGCTGGCCTACGTATGTCCGAGCGGAAGTAGCGAGCGTCAGAAACGAAGGTAAGATTAAACGTGGGTGTGTGTTTGGTGAATGTGTTTGGTGTGTGTTTGTGTGTATATGTGTACCCTAGATTCAGCCAAAAACAATACAGGGAGTTTGGACTGACATTACATTTTTTATCTTGTGTCTTGTCTTTCATCAAAAATGAATCCCTTTAAGGATGAAGAATTTATGACCCGTTTCATTGATTTGTATCAAGAAAAAAGAAACCTGTGGGAGGTCAAGCACCCATTATATTTGAATAGAGATGCAAGGAAGGCAACACTGGGCACACTTTTGGAATTTGTGAAGACTCGAGTCCCCCAGGCAGACCTTACGTTTCTGGACAGTAAAATTGGTATCTTGCGCAATATGTACAGGCGGGAACACAATAAGATCCAAGAGTCACGCAGATCCGGAGCAGCAGCAGACCAGGTTTATGTCCCCAAGCTGTGGTACTACCAAAAACTGAGATTTCTGGATGACCAGACAGAAGCAAGGCAATCACTTTCAACCCTTCTCTCCAGCCTTCCCTCCACCCTTCCCTCCAGCCTTCCCTCCACCTCCACCCTTCCCTCCACCCCAGCTGAGGAGTCCCATGAAGAACTGGGCCCTTTCATCCTTGATGAAGTGGATGCGCCCAGCTTCAGCCAGGTATACTTTTTTGGTGAATTTGGGATTGTGTAAATATTAATGATGTAAACATAAAAAATTTTGAACTGCTTCACCAAAAATTACTTCATCACAATTATTAATATGTAGACATATCACTAGACAGTAGTGGCCAAAAATATACTTCAAATATTGGTGAGCAGCTAGAATAATGGTGGGGTCAAAAAGATAGCCTTTACTATTTGTTTAGAATTATATTTGCAAGTCATGAGCTGAAAATTGTGTGTGATTGCGTAATTAAAACTACCGTCATGTCCCTTTTTTTTTACCCAGGATGAGCTCAGCCAGGAGGAGGCCGTGCCCAGAGGTATACAGGAGGAGGCCTTGCCCAGTGGGAGAGAGGAGGAGGCCATGACTGGGCCTCGTAGAAGCCTCACGGAATGTCAGGTGCCTCCCCTCTGCATTAGCACAAAAAGGCCCAGGAAGATGACCCGAACTGAGGAGGAATCATTAGCCCTCATTCGGGAAGCCAGCCAAATCCTCAGCACACCACCCAATGCAGAAGAGGCGTATGGAACATATATGGCCACCAGATTGCTGGAACTCGAAAAGGGGCAATGCCTCCTCTGTGAGGGTCTTATTTTTCAAGCGTATCAGAAGGGCTTGAGAGGGAAGCTCACTGAAAAAACATATATAGCAGATGAAGCCACTCCTCCTGCTCCTCCTCCTCCTCCTGCCCCAAGTACACCACCAGAGGCACAGCCTCCAAGGCAGGCTGGAGAGAAGCGTGGAGGGAAGGCTGCAGGGCAGCGTGCAGGGAAGGCTCCACGGAAGAGTCGAAGGTGATTGCCTGGCTTCTGTCTGGTCTGACTTCGGACTGTGCTCCCTAGTCGCAAGATACCAATTTTATTGTCCTAAAACTTGATGTGTGTCCTGGGGGACAAAAGGCTTCACACATTCCAAAAGTGTCTCTAGTGTTGCCTTCCTCATTTCTCTTTTGACCAAAATAAATTTATCTTTTCTTTACCTTACATTAATGACTATGTGTTTTGATTCAAAAAGGACATTTGGTTTGTGATTAGGCAGGTACAGGTCAAAAAGACAATGTGGGTTATTTACAAAAGGCTAAATCATTTGGCTATTCAAGTGCAAAGTACTAGTGCAAAGTGCACTTTATAAATTGCACTGCAAGTGCACTTGTTGGAAGTGCAGTCGCTGTAAATCTGAGGGGAAGATCTGAAATAAGGGGAAGTTCTGCTGATTTTATAATACAATCATGTGCAAGAGAAATTTTGTTTTTTTTGGGGTTCCTTGCATGTGCCCCTCGGATCCACAGCGATTGCACTTCCAAATGCTCTTTCAATGCAATTCCAAGTACAATTTGCACTTGTAGTAAAACATGAATTTGCCTTTTGAAAATAACCCCCCATGTCTAATTAACAAGGGACACCAACCTCATCAAGGTTCATTAAAACAATAAAAATTATTAAGGTTATTGTGGTAACTAGAAACCAAAAAAAAAAAATTGAATAAAATATTTTGGATCATTTAGCACACATTGTAAAATAGATATTGTTTAAAATCCAAACAAAAAAAAGATGAGTCCAAAAAATAATTTTCTACTTTAGTTCTGGCGATCTGGCTTTTAAAAAATATCATATTAGTCATGGCATGAGGATAAATCATGAAGAAAGTTGTTTGTGAGAACTCTGTGTGAATATAAGCAGCAAAACAACTTAATTCCTCTCACATTATAAAGAAAAAAAAAAGCGCTGTATTAAAAGATCACAGAAGAGGAATGTGCTAGCTTCAATACGAAGGCTAGTTTTACCAGACCAAGCGTTTCCGTCTTGTACTTGCTTCAGAGCATGCGTCAGTTTGGGTCTGTCGGACTAGCACACAGACGACCGGTTTGTACGCTAGAAAGCAGAGTTCGTCGGACAGATTTTAAACATGTTTCAGATCTAAGTCCGTCAAACTTGGGAAAACAAAGTCCGCTGGAGCCCACACACATTGTCCAACGAAATCCGGTACGCCGGACCAAGTATGCCGTAAAGTCCGATCCTGTGTACGCGGCATAAGTGTTTCGCCTGCAAAGCTTCTTCTGGACCTTGCGATTCAATGAGAGAACAACCTGGCTGAATGAAAATAATTACAATATTAATTCAAAAATAGATATTTGCATTTACACTCAATATCCTAATGATTCATGCAAAACTACATACCACTTCAGAGTGACAAGTGGAGATGACATCAAATTGTGGCCAGTGGCGGGACTGCCACAGGTGGATTAGTTCTATACAGAAGACAGGGTAATGTCACCAAGGACCCAGATCATCTCCATTGAATACTAAAATCAATTGTCTGATAATAGTAAAAAATAAAAATGAAGAGATATGGGCAACTCACAATAACATGGCATAATCACTGTCAACTAAATATAACACCATCCCTACACCACTAAGGACTTTCTAGAAAATTATACTGGGGAAGGTGCTATCTGTGAAAAAAGCCGAGTAGCCTGCCCGCATGGCAATATCTTTATATGACCTAAAAGCCTACAAAGGTAAATATATTAGCAACATTCTGATTTCTTAATCAAGCAATTAAGCTGCAGTCACTCAAACAAAAATAATATTAAACTGTCACTCGCCACTGGATAGAGATAAACTAGTCCTACCAAAGGAAAATTACACATATGAAGCATAAAAGGAAGGCATATACCTTAATCAGTGTGTAAGAGAGAAATGCAGGCTGTACGAGAAAACTACATATATATATATCTCAAAATGGATAGGTAAAAGCTCATAGTTCCAAAGAGTAGTATAATCCATAACAACACTGCACTCACATATACTCGAATCAGTCATTCATTAATTACATTGCCCAGGCAGAAAGGTAACCTCCACAGCATATCAGTAGATCTGGCTGCCAGATCCACAGACAGTCCCTAAGACAGCAATCAGTAGATAAATAAAAATAATGGGCAGTAACAGGAAAAAGCAGCACATACTAACCAACCGCATCTTACCTAATATATGGCCATTAAAGGGTATGTTCAATGCCGCTGTTGAATAAAGTGAGGCTGACCTGAACTTTAAATACTTCCTAAACATGGCATCAACCAACCTCCAATGGTTTAACATTATGACCATATTGTATTGAAAGCAGAAAAAATGGGCAAGCATAAGCATTTGAGCGACTTGACAAGGGCCAAATTGACTGGGTCAGAGCAACTCCAAAACTGCAGCTCTTGTGGGATGTTCCTGGTCTGCAGCGATCAGGACCTACCAAAGGTGGTCCAAATAAGAAAAACCTGTGAACCGGTGACAGGGTCATTGGTAGCCAAGGCTCAATAATACATGTGGAGCGCCATGGCTGGCCCACGTACTTTGATCCAATAGAAGAGCTGCTGTAGCTCAAATTGCTGAAATGTTAATGCTGGTTCTGGTAGAAAAGTGTCAGAACACACAGTGCATCACAGTTTGTTGCATATGGCGCTACATAGCTGCAGACCAGCCAGGGTGCCCATGCTGACCCGTGTCCGAAGCCAAAACCATCTACACTGGGCACATGAGCATCAGAACGGAATCACATAATAATGGAAAAAGGTGGCCTGGTCTGATGAACTCAAGAATGGTTTGAGGAACACAACGAGTTCAATGTGTTGACTTGGCCTCCAAATTCTACAGATCTCAATCCAACGAGCATCTGTGGGATGTGCTAGAAAAACAAGTCCGACCCATGGAGGTGGCACATTGCAACTTACAGGACTTAAAGGATATGCTACTGATGGCTTGGTGCCAGACATCACAGCATAAATTCAGAGGCATACTGTAAATATTACTATATATATATATATATATATATATATATATATATATATATATATATATATATATATAGGCCGGTGGTAATTTTTTTTTTTGGGGGGGGGGGAGGGGCAAACAGTATTATGTGGCTGCTTTCTGAAAGAACTGTAAGATTTAGAACACCTATTGTTTTGATACACCTGGAATGGAAGTGGCTGAATAAAACTAAAAGTTCAGTTGGGCATTAAGCTGGGAAACACCATTATTCACTAATACTTATCCAGCAGTCATAAAAATAACAGATGTACCTTAAATCAAAGCTCCATCCAAAAGGGGAAGCTCCACTTGTCTGCCTCCTTCCCCCCTCCGCTGCCATATTTGGCACCTTTTGCGGGGGAGGGTACTTAGCTTTGACAGGTACGCGCTCCCACTTCCGGCTTAGTTCGCCACCGCTGCTTCCCCTGCAGCTTCACAAAGCACAGCGCGCTACCCACATGCACAGTTGGAAACTGGCTGTGAAGTTGCAAGGCTTCACTGCAGGTTTCCCTTAGTCAAGATGATGGCACCAGCACCCAATAGGTGATTGAAAATTTGGCTCAGGTGAGGACACTGTCGGGTTTCTGGACAGGTACGTGCCCTAATATTAAAAGTCAGCAGTTACAGTATTTGCAGCTGCTGACTTTAAAAAGAATTTTGGGGGAGAGCCTGGAGCTCCATATACTAATATCTAGGATAATAAACTGCAAGTAGTATATAAATAGTAGTACAGAGGTGTTAGCATTAGAATATAATGTGAAACCTTACTTCCCCCTTACATGACTCAACAGGATTATTTAATACCCCACTCCAATTTAAGGAAAAATTTTAAAAGATGTAAAAAGTAAGCTTAATTTTTGCCACTAGATAACCACCCAAACGTTATTGCTGTTCTGGGGGTCTTTGAACCCACTTCCTAAGAATGCCCAGGGCATCAGGGACCCACCATGGGCTCACAGGAGAATGCTGTAGTGAGTGGCACCACCATATATTCACACCACCGAGGACTGAACCAAAGACCCTTTAAAAATAGTACATATAAAGAATTTTTATATCACAACGGGTGCAGGGTTGACTAAACTTGGTGGGTGGGAACAGATGAATGAGATTTCCAAAGTTTTAAACAAATCACATGCCATTCTTTTAGTGTAAAAAGTCTTCATTAACAAACACATGACTGCCATCTCATGCCTTTGGGCATCCTTTAAAGTGGAGTAGGTGACTTTAGCGAGTAACCTATATGTTCTTGAACTATTATCTTGTAGACATGTTTGTTCTAGTAACAAAGAATAGTCTCATTCCATAATTTCTCTTGTAAAAACTATGACTGTTGTGAATAGTTTTCCTGTCACCAGTGAAGCCGCTTTCAAAACTACTGAGTGCAAAGTGTAACATTCAGAGAGCCATTTGTTAAAGCAGGCCCATTGTTGACACATCAGACCTGAGTTAATAATCCACTTTCTGCAATATGTGTCAAATTTTAAAAGCTTTGGTTATCAAACTTCATGTATTTCACATAAATCTCCCTGACAGGTACTTGCAAGCCAGACGGCACACCTATCAGCTTGTAAGTAAGCGACATATCACAAACTGCTTCAGGAAACAATAAACTGACCTTTAAGGACAACAGAAAATATTTGTTTGAAATCTGAACATATCAGTGTTCACAAAACATCCATTAATGATATCAGGGAGGACATTACACTGTTCATTACACAAGGTCCATATAATAACATTATAAACTTAATTTAGTTAGTCGATAATATTAGTTCAGTTAGGCCGGCCATAGATGGGTCGAATTCCGAAAGAATTTTCTTTTGAAAATCGTAACTGATGCCGCGTACACACGAGCAGACTTTTCAACCGGACTGGTCCGACGGTCTATCGAACAGACTTTGGGTGGACTTCCGATGGACTTTCCGAACAAACGGACTTGCCTACACACAATCACACCAAAGTCCGAAGGATTCTTACGTGATGACGTACTTCCGGACTAAAATAAGGAAGTTGATAGCCAGTAGCCAATAGCTGACCTAACGTCGATTTTCGTCCATCGGACTAGCATACAGACGAGCGGACCTTTCGATAGGAACTGGGTCCGTCGGAGTTCTGACGTAAAGATTTGAAATATGTTCCAAATCTAAAGTCCGTCAGATTTTCGACCAAAAAAGTCAGCTGCAGGTCCGATGAAGCCCACACACGGTCGAATTGTCCGCCGAACTCGGTCCGTCGGACCAGTCTGGTCGAAAAGTCCACTCGTGTGTACGCGGCATGATAATTTCCCTTTGAATTTCACACCATTATGCCGCGTACAGACGGTTGGAATTTACGACAACAAATGTTCAATGTGAGCTTGTTGTTGGAAATTCCGACCCTGTGTAGGCTCCATCGGACATTTCCGAAAACAAAAATATGAGAGCTGGATCTCAAATTTTCCGACAACAAAATCCATTGTCGGAAATTCCGATCGTCTGTGTACACAATTCCGACGCACAAAATTCCATACATGCTCGGAATCAAGCAGAAGAGCCGCACTGGCTATTGAACTTAATTTTTCTCGGCTCCTTGTACGTGTTGTACGTCACCGCGTTCTTGACGTTTAGAATTTCCAACAACATTTGTGTGACCGTGTGTATGCAAGACAAGTTTGAGCCAACATCCGTCAGAAATAAATCCACAGTTTTGTTGTCGGAATGTCCGATCGTGTGTACGCGGCATTAGTCATTCACTCCCTTGTTATCTCTTGCCTTGACTATTGCAACCTTCTTCTCATTGGCCTACCTCTCCGCAGGCTATCCCCTCTTCAGTCTATCATAAATGCTGCTGCCAGACTTATCCACCTTACCAACTGCTCAGTGTCTGCTACCCCTCTCTGCCAATCTCTACACTGGCTCCTGATCGCCCAGCGAATTAAATTCAAAATACTAACCACAACATACAAAGCCATTCACAACTCTGCCCTGAGCTACATCACCAATCTTGTCTCCAAATATCACCCAAACCGTCCTCTCCGCTCCTCTCAAGACCTCCTACTTTCAAGCTCCCTTGTCTCCTCCTCCCATGCTTGTCTCCAGGATTTCTCCAGAGCCTCTCTTATCCTCTGTAACTCTCTACCTCAACCTGTCTGGCTATCTCCTACTCTAAATGCCTTCGGGCTATCCCTGAAAACTCATCTCTTCAGGGAAGCCTATCACACCTCCAACCAGGGCTTTTTTTCAGGGGGAACTTGGTGGAACTCAGTTCCACCACCTCTGGCTCAGACCCTTTGGTGCCTGCTCACCACAATCACTTGTAAACACAGAAGTCTGGTTTCTGTGTTTACAAGTGACACCTCTGCACTCTGTATGTAATGCAATCCTGGTATTTAATGCTCCTTTAAGACCCTCCTACTGTTTTTGTGAAATTTGACTGAACACACCCACTATTTGATGTGATTTGGAGGGTGTCTGTAGGGGGAGAGGTTTTGTGGGGCCGTGGTTAAATTCCAGCACCTGTTGTTTGAGAAAAAAAGCTCTGCCTCCAACTAATCTTTTATCACTTCCATCAGCTCATTCCCCACAGTGACGACCTTCTGTACCACCTGCCCCACCCTATTAGATGATAAGCTGTTTTGAAGAGGGCCCTTTTAATCCTCTTGTATTTTATCATATTGTAACTGTATTGTCTCCCTTTAATTTTTTAAAGTGCTGCGTGAACTGTTGGTGCTATATAAATTCTGTATAATAATAATAATAATAGTGGGCTGCAGCAGCTGCCGATTTTCATGCGACCATCGAATTTGAGTGATTGTCATGTTGGAAATTTTTGGAAAAACAAATAAATTTCTAATCAATGATGGGAGAATCATGCGAGAAATATAATCGAAAAAGAAATGTGCATGAGCTGTGACCTGGAAAGAAAACGGAAAATTGTTATTAATACTCACCGTAATATTCCTTTCCTGGTCTGTCCTCACATCAGCACACTATGGGTTAACTGTTCCTCATTAACCCCCAGGACCACCTTTTTCCAGCGTTATAAATCCCTGTCCTCCCCTCCCCCTCGTGTTCTTTTGTAGCGGCGACAGGCTACTTAGGGAGGGAAGCAAAGTTGTGCTGACGTGAGGGCGGACCAGGAAAGGAAAATTACAGTGAGTATTAATAACAATTTTCCGTTTTCCTGGTCGTCCTCCCATCAGCAAACTATGAGATATACCCAAGCCAATATAGGGTGGGAAAGAAACAAAAAAGACTTGCCCAATTCCATGCTTCACCTCACTTTAATTAATTAATTGGTCAAAGGAGTCAACACTACCGCCGCTCCAAACATCGAAGAACTAGCGGTGACCACATCCAGTTTGTAGTGCTGAGCAAAAGTCTCACAGGAACTCCAGCTAGCGGTCCTGCATATGTCTTCCACCGGGAAGACATATGCACGGATACCCACATTTGCCACGGATACCCACGAAGCTGCTATCCCTCTTGTAGAATGAGCACGTATAGTCTGTGGGAGAGCAAGGCTCTGTTGCTTGTATGCCAAGGAGATAGTTCTTGTGATCCAGGTGGACAAGACCTTTGATGGTGCTGCCTCCCCTTTTTTGGGTCCCAAGGGGAAAATATACAGATTGTTCGATTTGCATATCTGTTGTGTCCTTTGAAGATATCAAGTAAATAAAAATGAGTGCAGCGCTAAAACTGATTGAGTGAAAAACATATACTAAAAAACCGTGAAAAAATAATTAACCCACCACACATAGTATTGTTAAACCAATAAATCTCTATAGAGAATGGAGGCAAAAGTCTCTTCATGTATCAAATGTGAAAAAAAAAAACCGTATAACTTAAATTAAGTGATCCCCCAAAAAAGTTAAAAAATCAAATAAACAAAAACAGTCCATAAGTGAAGTAAGTGAATGATCAAAATTAAGTTCCAACGAAAATTGTGACACAGGTGATTCCAGTATCCAAAGTGACTTGCACCCAAGTGAGGTATGAGGCTCCTTACCAGCTCAAGATGACCACCATAACAGTGGTCCCACCAGGCGTTTGGGTACTTAACAGGTCACCCACAAACCTATGCCGATCAATCCAGTGTGTAGAACTCAAAAGACAAAAATCAAAAAAGAGCTCCCATAGCGTAAAATTGTAAAACTGTAACACTTTAATATGCCAAAAGATTGCACTTACAAGATACTTGCATCAAGAAAGCAGCGAAAAATCAAACACTACGATCGCGGCGTCTCCACGAGTTTCCGCCTGCCTGCTGTGTATGTCCCATCAATCATGGAAAAGAGAACGTGATGACGTCAGCGTCACTGGCTCCTCCCTCGGGAGGAGTGTTTGATTTTTCGCTGCTTTCTTGATGCAAGTATCTTGTAAGTGCAATCTTTTGGCATATTAAAGTGTTACAGTTTTACAATTTTACGCTATGGGAGCTCTTTTTTGATTTTTGTCTTTTGAGTTCTACACACTGGATTGATCGGCATAGGTTTGTGGGTGACCTGTTAAGTACCCAAACGCCTGGTGGGACCACTGTTATGGTGGTCATCTTGAGCTGGTAAGGAGCCTCATACCTCACTTGGGTGCAAGTCACTTTGGATACTGGAATCACCTGTGTCACAATTTTCGTTGGAACTTAATTTTGATCATTCACTTACTTCACTTATGGACTGTTTTTGTTTATTTGATTTTTTAACTTTTTTGGGGGATCACTTAATTTAAGTTATACGGTTTTTTTTTTCACATTTGATACATGAAGAGACTTTTGCCTCCATTCTCTATAGAGATTTATTGGTTTAACAATACTATGTGTGGTGGGTTAATTATTTTTTCACGGTTTTTTAGTATATGTTTTTCACTCAATCAGTTTTAGCGCTGCACTCATTTTTATTTACTTGATGGTTTGGAGTTTAGTATTGAACTTTTTAGTGCTGGCAGCTTTTACTATTCACTTATCATTTTTTTGTTCTAGCGCAGCGTTTAACCCTTTCTTTGGGTTTTTTATTTTATTTTCCTTTGAAGATATGTTAATATTAAGCCGACTATATCCAGAGGTCTCAAATCCAACTGGTTCACCTGCTCTGGGGGCTGCGTAAAGCAAGGTAACACTGCTTCCCAGTTTACATGAAACCTTGAGACCACCTTAGAGGTCAAGACTGAAGTGGGTCTCAGGATCACTCTGTCCGGATAAATATTGCAGATTTTTTTCTTCACAGGATAAGGCTGCTAATTCCGACACTCTTCTGGCCGTCATAATGGCCGTCAAGAAAACCAGTTTGATTGTTAGAAATCCCAGTGTACATGATTCAGCCGGACTGAATGGGGGCTGCACCAGTGCCTTTAGGACCGTGCCCAAGTTCTAATTTGGGAAGAGGTTCCTCCTTGGTGGCCGCACTCTTATTGTGGCTCTGAGGAATTGCTTTATCAAAGGCTCATTAACCCATCTATGTCCAGTGAAGCAGGACAGGGCTGACACTTAAACTTTAATTGAGTTGCATGCCAAGCCTGTAGTTAGTGCTGTTTGTAGAAATTCCAAAATATTTGCGATATCTGGAGTTAACGGGGAGAAACTATGCTGTAATGCGAAGTTCGCAAATTTTCCCCAAATCCTGGAATATGTGGTGTTTGTTGTAGTCTTCCTTGCCCCCAGTAATGTAGCAATCACCTCCTCTGAGAGGCCCTGTGCATGCAGTCGGCCCATTCAACAGACGGGCCATCAGCCGCAGCCTCTTTGTTAGGGTGCACCCACTGTTCCTGCTGTAACAGCTCCCTCCTGAGAGGTAGGTGTACTGGTGGGGCTGACGCCATCTGCAAGAGCAGAGGAAACCATGGCCTCCTGGGCCAGAAGGGTACAATTAGGATGACAGAATTAGGATTCGCGATCTTCAGCAGGGTCCTCATGATTAATGGAAACAGGTATACTAGGGGAAACCGCCATAAGATCGAGAAGGCATCCTGGGCTATCACCTCATTGCATTCCCTGGTGTGGCCATCAGATCTATATTGAGTGTCTCTCATCTGGCAACAATTGGTTGAATATAGTGACTGCTGATTGCCCATTCTCTACGGCTGGGAAACCTCCGCCTCAGACGGTCTGCTATCTGGTTTTGTCTGCCTGGAATGTACACGGCTTTTAAATTCTCCATGAGTCCCGGCCCAGTGGAGAATTTTGGTTGCTAACTGAAGTAACCCCAGACTCTTGGTTTCTCCCTGTCGGGTGATATATGTCTCCCTGTCTGGTTCTCCAATTGAAGTTTGACTCGAGCTCCCTGAATCATCCCCTTGAATGCCATCAGGGCCATGTATGCTGCCTGTAGTTCCAGTAGATTGGAGTGTCTGGTTTTCGCCATGCTCCACCTGCCTTGAACCTGCCTGCCGAGGCAGTGAGCCCCCCAGCCAGGGAGACTGGCGTCCCAGGTAATTACAATCCAGTCTCCCGGGCTGAGAGGCATTCCCCGTGACAGGGTTTCTCGCAAGGTCCACCAGCTTAGACTCTGTTGGATCTGTCCTGGTATCCAGATCTTCTGGTCTAATGACTGGCCATCCCATTGTCCCAGGAAAGACATCTGGAAGGCTCTCATATGGAATATTGCCCAAGGTATCGCCGGGATAGCTGCAATGAACATCCCCAACATTGTCACGTAGTCTCTTGCCGACAGCGTCGGAGCCTCCATTACCCTGTAGATACAGGCTTATAGTTCGGCCACCTTGCGATATGGCAGAAGAATCCGACCTGACTGGGTGTCGAACACCATGACTAAATACTACATCCATTGGGCAGGAATGAGGTTGCTCTTTTGACTGTTTATTAGCCATCCGAAGTTGGACAGGATCGCTATCACCTTATCACGCTGTAGCACCAGCTGCTTGCTTGAATGTGCCACAACAAGAATGTCATCTAAATAATGAAAATTTTTTATTCCCTGCAATTGGATAAATGTTATGGTCGCCAACAGGATCTTGGAGAATACCCTGGGAGCTGCGTTGATGCCGAAGGGCAGACATTTGAACTGATAATGTCTTTCCCCTATTGTGAATCTGAGGTACTTTTGATGATGTTTGTATATTGGGATGTGTAAATAGGCATCTGCCAAATCGATTGAGATTAACCAATCTCCTCGTTGAACCACTGATGCTATTGTATATATTGACTCCGTCCTGAATCTTTTGGGAAGGATGAAAAGATTTAGGAACCTCAGGTCCAACACCGGTCTGAGCTCTCTGGATGCTTTGGGTACTAGGAATATCGGAGAATATACTCCCTTCCCCTGGCACTCCTGTGGCACTAACGTAATTGCTTGTTTCTGGAGATAATTCGGTAGTGTGGGTAATGTGTTCGGACAAAGATATTCAGAGGTTTCTTTTGAAATCTTATCTTGTACCCATGCTTTACGGTCTGTCGGATCCAGCGGTCCTTCACATTCTTTGTCCACTCCCTCCAGTATCTTGCCAACCTGGCTCCAACCTGGAGGGTTTGGATGGATTGACTGTCAAAAAGACTTCTCAGTCTTTTTTGCCACCTGCCCTGCGTCAATCACCTTGCGCAGGAAAGAGCTCTGTGTATCCCTCCATTGAGGTCTGTTGTATTCACGGCCTGGTCTATATGATCTGGCCTTGCAGGCCCCTTCTGGAATCGAACTGGCCTGACCGGAAGGGTTGCTGTCTCTTCCTAGAGGCCTGAGGTTTTCCACCTGTGACCCGCTTGATTGCCTCCTCCAGGGTTTTTCCGAACACCATCCTACCGTTATATGGAATGTTGCATAACGCCTGTTTAGATGCTGCATCTGCAGTCCAATGTCGGGAGCCATAGCGCCCTTTTTGTGGTCACTGCATGTGCCATTAACCTAGCCAGTAATCTTACTAGATCTATGGAAGACTCGGGCAAAAAAGCTGCTGTCAGGTTGAGTTCCTCCAGAGCGTCAATTACTTTAGCTGTCTCCACTCCAGCCTGCAGTGCCATCTCCACATTTGTAACCCAGACCTTTAGGGCTCTTGAGATCGATGTTAGGGCTATGAATGGGCGATAGGCAGCTCCTGCAACAGCGTATATCTTTTTAAGATCGGCGTCTGTCTTTCTATCCATCGGATGCCTAAATGTGGTGGAATCCTCCAGCGAGAGGGAGATGTGCCTTGCAAGGAGCTGTAGGGCTGCATCTATCCTTGACGCCGACTCCCAGAAAGAGGCATCCAATGGATGAAAGGGATAGAGTTTGTTAAAGCGATTTTGGATTTTCGCCTTTCTCTCCGGCTTCTCCCATTCGTCCTCCATTAATTCCCGGATTTCCTCCATTAATTCCCAAATTTCCTCCATAAATGGAAAGGAGGGCCCTTGCTTCCTTAAATTTTGAAAAAATATCTTATGCCACGTACACACGATCACACATTCCGACAACAAAATCCATGTTTTTTTTCCGACGGATGTTGGCTCAAGCTTGTCTTCCACACACACGGTCACACAAAGTTGGACGGAAATTCCGAAACGTCAAGAACGCGGTGACATACAACATGTAGGACGAGCTGAGAAAAATGAAGTTCAATAGCCAGTGCTGCTCTTCTGCTTGATTCCGAGCATGTGTGGAACTTTGTGTGTCGGAATTGTGTACACACGATCAGAATTTCCAACAACGAATTTTGTTGTCGGAAAATTTGAGAATCAGCTCTCAAATCTTGTGTGACGGAAATTCTGATGGAAAATGTCTGATGGAGCCTACACACGGTCGGAATTTCCAACAAAAAGCTCCCATCGAACATTTTCCATCAGAAAATCCGACCGTGTGTACGGGGCATAAACCTTCTCTGGAGGTTTAGAGTCCTGATCCCATTCTATGGCCTCCTTTATGGCCGTAACGTATGGCTCAATCAGATGGTAGTCGAACAAATGCTCGGACCACTGGGAGATCGATCCCTCCGTTTGGAATGGGACCCTGGTTGCAGGGACTTAGGGCAGTGGCGGGACATTTCATTCCGGGAATGTCTTTTTTTAGGGCTTGTGCTCCTAAAATAGACTAAGCAACACGTTAATTACATGTGTGGCACTCTTTTACAGATTTAGTCCCCTGTAGACCCCTCCTACCTTTCCTCAGATCTTCGTGCCTGCTGTGGCGAGCTTGTTGCTACGGACGGAACGATAGAAAAATACGTTTAGTAATAGACGCATCTAGTATTTATCCTCTTCCACTCCCTCCCCTTGTCTTATACTTTTCTTTTTTTTGTGTGTGCTGGCCCTTTAAATCATCGGTCATCTTACCCACAGCAAACAAGCTGAGAAGTGCAGGATGACAGAGAGGGTTGGGTGCAGCAGCAGTGAGCAATTCAGCCAAACCTGGCTGGGAGGGAAGAGTAGAAGGAGAGTTTAAATAGCACATAAACTGACCAAGGGAGTTTGGGAGGAGGACCGTGATACTACCTACCGGATTTACTGCCTCTGAAGCCCACAGTGCTCGGCGCCTGCCACCGCAGTAGGTGTCTGGTTTTATGGTGTGCTGGTTACCCCAGCAACATACGGCTGCTCTTGCTAAGCCCCGCCCCCGTGATGTCATTGGGCGGCGACCTCGGCTCCAGAGAGGGATATGGCATGGTCCTAGAGCCTGGGAGCACTTTAAATTCCTCTTCAGCTCGCCACAGCCTGTGTGTGTTCTTTAGACAACAGATGCCCACAGCCCAGGCACTCAGGGCATCCAGTGTCATAAGAGGATTTTCCTCTATCCTTTCTGGACCTTCCAACACCAGGAGAGGCTCAACCTGGGGGGGGGGGGAAAGGTTCGGTATGGGGGTGTAGCTGGAATTCAGTCTGGTGGCCTGACGACCAATGAAAAAAGAACACAAGGGGGAGGGGAGGACAGGGATTTATAATGCTGGAAGAAGGAGGTCCTGAGGGTTAATGAGGAACAGTTAACCCATAGTGTGCTGGTGGGAGGATGACCAGGAAAAGAAGATTCCCAGCCAAGGAAATTATTTTCTGTAGCAACATGAGAAGAAATTGAAGGCTTGGTTGATCGAATTTCGGAATCAATAGTGGCACCATCAGATTTTTGAAAGAAATTTTGTTCGTAATTTGACCCACATATGGCTTGCACCAGGAACCAGGGAAACTGCATGGTTTTTATATGTTCTATCTGGGAAGAACTTCGGGGCATATTCGCCCTGGAACACGGTTATTAAGATTTGATGGGCTGCCCCCTAGGTAGAGATACCTAACCATTCAGAAATTGATCAATGTGATTTCCACATTCAGTGACACGTGATGGGCATTGTATACCTGCTTGCCCCTCGTTCCGTGGTACAAAGAAGTGGTGGGCCCATGAGTAAAGAGTTTTGCGAGGACGTGTCCTAGTATTTGTTCATAGGTTTAACTGGTAGCTAAATGCATACAGGTGGCCCTTATAGAAGCCTTAGTGAGTGTCTAGTATGTTTTTTATTAAATAGAGCAGTCAACAAAGGAAAGCCAATGCATTTCAGAGGCTAAAAAAAGTTGCACTTTGTGGGGCCTGAGAAGTGGGAGAAGTCATAAGTCAGTGACATATGCTGAGCAATATATAGCTGCCTGCTCCACATTCAGACCTGCAATAACAGCATCTGGCACAGGGAAACTTTCCAGCACCAACATCTAACATATCATATAGCCAAATATCGGCAGCAGCAATGAAAGCTGATGCTGGAGGATGAAGAAAGGTGTGTCACAATAAACCATGTATTTTAGGAACACACACCTTTCACCCATTAATCAGTTTGGCACCATGGCACATTCTCTGTGTGACATTTTTTTTAGCCAACAGAAATGATTCCCTACCTAGAAAGAACTGTAATTTTAAGCATCTTCCATCCAAAATGCTCTCAGGCTGGTTATTTCTGTAAGATTTTCTTAGGGACATTGGACTTTAAAGCAAGAATTCCAGCCATAGGTGTGCACAGCCAATTGCATTAGGGTGTACACCCCAAAGCTCAAACACATATGTGTGGGTGTATGTGTATATATAGCAGGGATATGCAATTAGCAGACCTCCAGCTGTTGCTAAACTACAAGTCCCATCATGCCTCTGCCTCTGGGTGTCATGCTTGTGGCTCTCAGAGTCTTGCTATGCCTCATGGGAATTGTAGTTCTGCAATAGCTGGAGGTCCGCTAATTTCATATCCCTGATATATAGTGATGATGGTGTCAGTAGAGCAGTGACAGTGTCATTAGGACAGAGATTGGTGTCAGTAGGGCAGTGGACGGTGCCAGAAGTTTTTATTTGTATTATTTTATTTTTTTTTATTTTATTTTTGTAATAATTTTTTCACAATTTTTTTATAAGCCCCATTAGGGGGCCTTTGTTAATATATCAGGGGTCTAAACAGGGGGAATCTGCGCCACACAGGGGTGAGTAGGGTGTGCCCAAGCACACCTGGCACACCCTGTGCGCACACCTATGATTCCAGACAGTTGTTTTCCACCCATGGATAAAGTGAGGAAGGGTTTGAAACTCTGGTTCGAAGTGTCCTTGTTTGGGAAAACCTTCACCTTCTAACTTGTTGAATACTGTCACTGGAAAAGTTATTGGGAATCTTTTAATGGGGACATCAGTTCTAATCCCAAGTTTAAAAAATAGGATTCCTTCTCACTTTGCACAGAATTTCTTTCAATTGTGTTCTGTTGTGTCATAGGTGGAGTCCTTTAGTTCTCCCATATAGAGGAGTGTATGGCTCCCATCGTTCAGAGAGGCAGGATCTTCCATTCTATGGATAGCATAGGACCCACTAACCATGGGGTACTATGTCGCAGTAAGTGTGCTTAAGCACAATATAGCGCTATATAGCATTTGGTGTGACCAAATCCCCATATTTTTTGATAATGTTTTTTGAAAATGTTTAGGTGTTTTAAATAGCCTTGCAGGAGGTAAATTTCTTTTTTGCATGTGTGTGCTGTAATATTTTGTTCTGTTGTGTCTCAGGGACAGGAAGTGAGAGGAAATCTCTGTAATGAGGACACAGATAGTAATTTGTAAAAATTTTTGGTTAATAGGGTGCATCCAGTTCCACTTGCCTTGAAAAGTTGCATAAGAACAGAGGTGACACTCACAGTGCCAAAATAGCAGCTTGGTATATGTACACTGTGTACACTTTACACCTAAGTTACCAGTTAGGTTCATTCTCATTCGTCTTTATTCCGCTAAAGGTTTGAGTCTAGTTGCTGGTTATGGGGCAATACAAATAGTTTTTATTCAGACATGTTACTGTCCTTTGGACTCTAGAAAATCTTTGCACCCTAATCTGACTAGCTGTTATGGGGCAAAATAGAAAATTAATATTTCATACAGGATACTGTGTTTGGAACTCTCTAAAAAATCATTAATATTCATCATTCAACTCCACTGCACCACCAGTCTTTGCTGCAAAGAAAATAAACTACTGCCAGCAAAATCTGCAGAATCCGACACGTCCAAGGGAGAGAGGCCGAAGCAAAAAAAATAAAAATAGGCGAAGGGCGGGCATGACTAGGCCAGCAGGGTAGTACAGCAGTCAGTGGGTTAATGGTAATGTGGTCAGGGGTTGGTAGGGGACTGTTGGCTTTGACTGGTGTAGGTAATGCTAGGGAGGGGCAAGGACTGTGGGAAGGTGGGTTCATGAAGTCTGAGGGGCACTTTGAGGCAGACGGACGACGGTGAAGCTTCCCACCCTCCTGCCCTGTGGATGTTGGACTTGTTGGGTGGTTGTAGTGTGATGGCGGTTGGGGTCATTGGAGGCATCCAAATTTTGCTGTGTAAGACACGTCTATGGTATGGCATCCTATGGTTAATCCCAGTTAACGGTGGTTTAACGGGATTTGTGGAGATGGGAGGTGTCAGCAGGAATTGTGGTATTGTCCTCGAATGAGTGTTCTGTGACTGAGGACCTTCAAGTGGCTCCACAGATACAAAGTTTGTGTTAGTTTCGGTAGTGCTTCCAAGGATCGGCAATTTGGTGGTCATTATTGTTATTGTCCTATATTTCTAAGGAATGGTGATATGTTGTGTATTGTTAATAAATGGCCGCTACAGCCCATTTTACTCTAAAAGAGTGTCAATCGTATAATTTTAGTGATAAGTGGAAAGTGGGGTTCACTGGGCTGCAGAGGTCTACAGCAAGCACATCTAGCAGTACCTCTGGTATGCCTTAGTCATGTCAGATTCCTGCTTTCTTTCTGCACTCTGTGTTTTTTTCTGCTGGCACCTACACCCCCAGAGGATACAGTAATGACATACGGGTTGAGGACTTGAATGATTGAATGCAGCAGGGAACCAAGAATCTGGTGCTTCTCTTGGCAGGGACCCAAGAATCTGAAGTTTCAGACTCTACAAATTATTTGGGCAGTGGTTTCTTTTTACTGCAGCAGAAATTGGAGGCATGGACAGTGGGGAAGGTAACTCTTTTTCTTCAGGAAGGGGCTTATTTTACATATTAAATTTTGTTGACAGAGTCATTTTAAAGAAATACAAGAGAAAGAAAATTTGTTTGCTATTATGAGTTGGAGAGGAAGGTAGGACCAAAACAAGGTGAGACTTGTCTGCAGTGGAAAGAAAGATGTGTCTATTGCAAAGATACAACCAAAAGCAAACTCACTTTCAGCCAGATAGATAAATAAGTAAACTAGCTTTATAGTTTGTAGCCTACCTGAAGCTATCAGAAAGATATTGTCATTTTAGTGACTCTATTAGTCAGCTGGAAACAAACTTCACTGAAAAAAATCACACATAATTGAAGGTTCTGATCTTGTTAAGACAAATATTGCAAGAACCCCTGGAGCCCCCGAGGTTCAGTTAAAACTCATGGCTTAATTAAACATCATGTATTACAAAGGCAAAGATCCCACACCTAACAGACAAGTGGCACTAAAAGAAATACATGCACATTAGTTTGACATGATGACCAACTAGGTATTGATGATTCTGTCCTGTAGTTAAAGAATCATGTGCATAATCATAACTAGCAAGTTGGATGGTGAAAAATACTTTAGTATTCTAGATCAGGGGTCTCCAAACTTTTCAGTAGGGGGGCCACATTGTATATTTTACACATTATTGGTGGGCTGAAAAAAATCCCTCTTATAGCTCCCTTTACATCAAGTTGCCCCATCAGATTCCCTTTTAACCACTTGACCTCCGGAAGATTTACCCCCTTCCAGACCAGGCAATTTTTTTGCGATACGGCACTGCGTTACTTTAGTCCAAATGAAAAGAACTCACCACTCCAGGTGTAACTGATACTCCCACTGGAACACACACCTGAGTGCAAGCCCTGGCTCACCTCCGTAGTAAGTCGTCAATATTAAAAATGGCTGCACCTCACGTGGGCTCCAAGTAAAGTTTATTGGAATATGAAAATGTCCAAAATGACGCCAGAAGACTCCAGCAGTGGTCAAGTTAGACGCGTTTCACACAACAGAAATGTGCTTAATCATTACAAAGACATGCCTAACTGATACGTGTTCTATAGATCCATCCTCTGTACAGGTGCTAGGGGAACGTCAATCAGAGGCAGGTGACAACCTTGATTAATGATTAAATCAAAACATACAGGTATAAACACATAAAAACAGATATTCACCAAGTGAAACATTCAAACAAAATGAAAGAATCAATAAAAGAAAAGAAACAAATCATAATAAACGACAACATGCAAGATGATAAATATCACGTTTTCAACTAAAAAAGGGGGTAAACATTGACCAACTAGAATTAAAAGTTCATAATATATGACTACAGATACACACTAAATGTTGCATGTGGACGCATATTGTGCCATGTGACAACTCTGAATATATGTACAGTGCCTTGCAAAAGTATTCACCCCCCTTGGCTTTTTATCTATTTTGTTACATTACAGCCTTTAGACCCCTTTCACACCGAGCCACCTAGGGTGTCAGCGGTAAAGCGGCGCTATTTTTAGCGCTGCTTTACCGTCATTTTAGGGGCGCTATTCGGCCACCAGCGGCCGAAAAGGGGCTAAATGCGCCTGTAAAATGCCGCCGGAGCGGAATTTTGCCCGCGATATCGCAGCGCTGCCCAATTGATTTTAATGGGGAGCAGCGGTGGGGGAGCAGTGAGTTCACCGCTCCTTCACCGCTCCAAAGAAAATGCTGGCAGAACTTTTTGTGACGCCCTGCCAGCACACCGCGAGTGAATGGAGCCGCTTTTTTCAGGCGCTATGCATTTTTAGCGCTGTAGCGCCTGAAAAACGCCGCAATGTGAAAGGGGTCTTAGTTCAATGATTTTTTACTCTGAATTATATGTGATGGATCAGAACACAATAGTCTAAGTTGGTGAAGTAAAATTAGAAAAATATATACATAAAACAATTTTTCAAAAATAAAAAACTGATAATTGGCATGTGCGTATGTATTCACCCCCTTTGTTAAAAAGCTTTGGTGCAATCAATTACCTTCAGAAGTCACATAATTAGTGAAATGATGTCCACCTGTGTGCAATCTAAGTGTCACATGATCTGTCATTAAATATACACACCTTTTTGAAAGCCTCCAGAGGCTACAACACATAAGCAAGAGGCACCACAAACCAAACACTGCCATGAAGACCAAGGAACTCTCCAAACAAGTAAGGGACAATGTTATTGAGAAGTACAAGTCAGGGTTAGGTTATAAAAAAATATCCCAATCTTTGATGATCCCTAGGAGCACCATCAAATCTATCATAACCAAATGGAAAGAACATGGCACAACAGCGAACCTGCCAAGAGACCCGCCGCACACGAAAACTCATAGGGACCGGGCAAGGAGGGCATTATTCAGAGAGGCAGCACAGAGACCTAAGGTAACCCTGGAGGAGCTGCAGAGTTCCACAGCAGAGACTGGAGTATCTGTACATAGGACGACAATAAGCCATACACTCCATAGAGTTGGGTTTTATGGCAGAGTGGCCAGAAGAAAGCCATTACTTTCAGCAAAAAACAAAATCGCACGTTTTGAGTTTGTGAAAAGGCCTGTGGAAGACTCCCAAAATGTATGGAGAAAGGTGCTCTGGTCTGATGAGATTAAAATTTAACTTTGTGGCCATCAAAGAAAACGCTATGTCTGGCGCAAACCCAACACATCACATCACCCAAAGAACACCATCCCCACAGTGAAACATGGTGGTGGCAGCATCATGCTGTGGGGATGTTTTTCAGCAGACTGGGAAACTGGTCAGAGTTGAGGGAAAGATGGATGGTGCTAAATACAGGGATATTCTTGAGCAAAACCTGTACCAGTCTGTGTGTGTTTTGAGGCTAGGACGGAGGTTCACCTTCCAGGAGGACAATGACCCCAAACACACTGCTAAAGCAACACTTGAGTGGTTTAAGGGGAAACATGTAAATGTGTTGGAATGGCCTAGTCAAAGCCCAGACTTCAATCCAATAGAAAATCTTTGGTCAGACTTAAAGATTGCTGTTCACAAGCGCAACCCATCCAACTTGAAAGAGCTGGAGCAGTTTTGCGAGGAGGACTGGGCAAAAATCCCAGTGCTAAGATGTGGCAAGCTCATAGAGACTTATCCAAAATGACTTGGAGCTGTGTTAGCCGCAAAAGGTGGCTCTACAAAGTATTGACTTGAGGGGGGTGAATAGTTATGCACATTGACTTTTTCTGTTATTTTGTCCTATTTGTTTGCTTCACAATAAAAAAAAAAAAAAAATCTTCAAAGTTGTGGGCATGTTCTGTAAATGATGCAAATCCTCAAACAATCTATGCTAATTCCAGGTTGTGAGCCAACAAAACACGAAAAATGCCAAGGGGGGTGAATAAAAAAAGGCACTGTAAAGTGCAAGGCACTGATAAGTCGCACAAGGCCAAAAATATCACATCCACAGGTGGGCGGTAAAAGTTGGGGAAATTATATTAAAGTTCCATCAACACTATAGGGTGGTAAATATACCAGTTACCTATGTCCACCCTTGACATGTATGAAACCATATGTGGCCAAAGATCTTACATCTGCAGATGGGCAGTAAAAGTTGGGGACAATCTATTGAGATCCCATCAACCCTATAAAAGTTGTATATGATGACATATTAAGCCATGGGCAACCCTGGACATGTATAAAATCACACATGGACAGAAGTATCACATCTGTAGGTAGGCGGTAAAAGTTAGGGAAAATATACTAAAACCCCTATAGACCCTATAGAATAGTAAATTTACTAGTTACCTACATCTACCTACAAATCTCACATCCGCAAATGGGTAGTATAAGTTGGGGAAAATATACTAAAATCCCATCAACCCTATAAATATTGCATATTAAGCCATGTGGCAACCCTGGACATGTATACAATCACACATGGCCAGAAGTGTCACATCCATGAGTGGGTGGTAATAATTGGGGAAAATATACTAGAGTCCCAACAACCCCATAGGGTGGTAAATTTATCAGTTACCTGTACCCACCCTGGGCATGTATAAAGCCACATATGGCCAAAAAATGTCACATCCACAGATGGGTGGTAAAAGTTGGGGAAAGTATGCTAAAATCCCAACAACCCTATATAATGGTGAAAGTACCAGTTACCTGTACCCACCCATCGCAAGCAGGACAGGGATGTAGGCATAGGTGTGTGAAGACTATTGCATAAGGGTGTGTACCCCAAAGCAGTAGAGCAGTGGATGGTGTCAGTAGGGCAGAGGTTGGCGTCAGTAGAGCAGTGGACAGTGTCAGTAAAGCAGAGATTGATGTCAGTAGTTTATTTTTATTATTTTTTTATTATAACTTTTTTACAATTATTATTATTTTGTTTATTTATTTTTTTTTTATTATTATTTTTATTATTATTATTATTTTATTTTTTTTACAATTTTTTAGACTTTGGTGAAATACCAGGGGTGTCACTTTTGAGACAAAGAAAGATACTGAGGACATAGTTTCCCCAGTCCCTCTTCTGCAGCCAAGCAGCAGGGGGAATCTGTGCAGCACAGCGTGATTAGGGTGTGCCCAGTAAGAGAGATGTGGTTGGAAACAAATACTGATCCAGGGGACCAAGAGCGGGCAATGGATATAAAGACGGAAAAACCAGAGCAGAGAAGAGGAGCAAAAGAAGAAGAACAGCCAGTTGGAGCTGTTCAGGTGATGGAGGGAAGTGTTGTTCAGACTCATTCAAAGAAATGACTCACATCCCGCTCAAAATTGAGTCCCAGGGGAATACGAGTCTGGAGATGGAACATCCAAAACACTTCTCTCCAACACAACAACCGAAAAGCATCCCTTCCCCTTTTGGGTGCCCTGATCTTATCAATGACCTGAACCTGTAAAGCCGCCTGCACCCATGGCATGTGTAGAAGTGTTTTGCCACTTTTGTGGATAAGTTCTTTTCCACATTATATAGATGTTCCTGGAAGCGATCACGAAGACGCCTTGTTGTCCTACCCACATACTGCTCTACACAAGGTACAAGTAATAAGATATACTACATACCTGGTGTTGCAATTAAAGAAAGGGTGAATTTCAAATTCCTTCTGGTTTGTGGTAGAACAAAACTTGTTTCCTCCATGAATGTGGTTACAACATGAGCACTCCCTTGACCCGCACTTATAGTTCCCCTTGAAGTGTAACCAGGGGAATGATTTGAAGGGTTCCTTATAAAAGAAACTGGGGGATAGATAGCGACCCAGCATGGGGGCTCTATGTGAAACCACATTCACCCCATCCAGCAGAATATCCGCACATGTTTCATTTGCATGTAGGATGGGCAGGTGTCTTTTGAAAATTCTCTTAATTTAGTTGAACTCATTACTGTAGGGCGTAGAGAGGGTGAGTTTATTTTGTTGTTTAATCCTATAGGGATCTTTTTTCTCTAAAATTTCCCCTCTATTCTTCTGTTTGACTATGGACAGAGCCCTGTCCAACATCCATCTCTTGTATAAAGACATAGCCTTCTGTTCAAAACATTCATCATCACTACAGATGCACCTAACTCGCAGGAATTCCCCAACGGGAATACCCCTGATGGTGTGCCTCGGGTGACTTGATTGGGCAGTTAGGTGAACATCCAGGTAACAAGCGTCTTTGTCGTTTGCATATCCAGTGAAGGAAAGGTTTCTATCATTACAGTTAGGCTTCATGTATACTGTTGCTGGTAAACAAATGTTTAGGAGCAGTTGGGTGTTTTTTTTTTTAGCTGCCCCTGAACTCTCCTCTATTTTATCTTATCAGTACATGTACACAGGATCGTTTATAGTCATTTCTAGGCAGTTGAGTTTAGAAGCATTTTTTGGAAAGCAAAAAAATGCGTTCAGGACGGATGTTCACACCAAATGCCTGTAATGCCGCGTACACACGAGCGGACTTTTCGACCGGACTGGTCCGCTGGACCGAGTCCAGCGGACAATTCGACCATGTGTGGGCTTCATCGGACCTGCAGTGGACTTTTTCGGTCGAAAATTTGACGGACTTTAGATTTGGAACATGTTTCAAATTTTTCCGACCGACTCGAGTCCGGTCGAAAAGTCCGCTCGTCTGTATGCTAGTCCGACGGACAAAAACCGACGCTAGGGCAGCTATTGGCTACTGGCTATCAACTTCCTTATTTTAGTCCGTTCATACATCATCACATACGAATCCGTTGGACTTTGGTGTGATTGCGTGTAGGCAAGTCCGTTCATTGGGAAAGTCCGTCGGAAGTCTGCCGAAAGTCCGTTGGATAGACCGTTGGACCAGTCCGGTCGAAAAGTCCGCTCGTGTGTATTCTGCATAACAGTTTGTAAACTCGGTAACTCACATTTGGCCATGTTTCGTTTACAGGTGTTTTTAATAGAGATACATTTTTCACTGTTTGAAAAAAAAAACGCTCCTAAATGCAAACGCGACTAAACGCGGCATGTTTTTAATTGTCGGTTACTATCTGTCAAATTAAATCGTTCAGGAGAGGTTTCAAAATGTCCCGTGAACATTAAGCCTTAAAGAGGAAGTAAACCCTGGTGCATCGCATAGTAGCCCATTATGTGTCACTTACCTGACGTAGGAGCCTGCGATGTCCCCGATTTCTCACTGGCAGCGAGCGTCCATTCTTCACCCCTCTTCCTTCTGGGGCCACAAACTCCGGCTCTGTGACTGGCCGGAGTCGCGGGAGCCGCCAGTCATGGCATGACCCCAGCTTGAAACGGCACAGCATGCCCTTTCAAGATTGCGCATGGGCTGAATACGGCATCATTCACAGAAATAGTAAATACCTCAGAAACCGTGTAGGTTTAGAACATATTTCAAGCACCTACAGGTAAGCCTTAATCTAGGCTTACCTGTAGGTGAAAGTGGTCTGTAAGGGTTTACAACCACTTTAAAGTGTTCCAGAAGTGCCAGCAGGCACTCCACACCGTTCTCCACCATTATGGATTCTTTCATTTTGTTTGAATGTTTCACTTGGTGAATATTTGTTTTTATGTGTTTATACTTGTATGTTTTGATTTAATCATTGATCAAGGTTGTCACCTGCCTCTGATTGACGTTCCCCCCCGCAGTGATCCCCACCAGACAGGTGAATTTTAGTCCCAGCCTCTGAGGTGACATCATTCAGATTGGACAGGAAGGGAATGTGGTGCCAGCGCCGATAAACTGAAGTAAGTACTAAGTAATGAATTTTGCAGCAACAGATCTTGCTTGTATGGTGTGATACATGGAGAATATGGGGCGGGAGGAGCTGAGTGTACTGGGGCAGGGGCAGGGATGACAGAAGAAGGGGGTGCTGTGTCTTGGGGGGAGCTCAAGCTCTGTGTACTAGAGGGCTAAGGGGTAGGTAAGCACTGTTCTGGGGGGAGGGAGCTGTGCCCTGGGGTTGGTAGGAAAGGGAGAGCTCTGTGTACTGGGGGGGGGGGGGGGCGCTAGGGGGTGGGGGAAGCTCTATGTACTGCGGGGAGAATGGGGAGGTGAGGCTTGTAGTGAGGAAAGGGGGAAGGTCAGAGTTGAGGGAGGAGCACTATACTTGGGGGGTGGAAGGAGCGTGGGCTCTTTGTACCGGGGGGGTGGGAGGGTAGGGGTGCTTTGCAATGGGGGGAGAATGAGGGGAAGTGGCGTAACTAGTGAGTGCAGGGGGGTAAGGGGGTTTGCGGCTCACACCAGGTACCACAGCTCTGAGGTTGCCAATGCAGATCAAGTCTAATGTCACACACCATTGTCAGCTTGTCTGGTTACTCACAGTGTTGCCAACACCTCACAGGGCACCACTAAATCACTCCGCTCCTCCTACCCACCCATAGAAAAGCATTGCGATAGCAATGGGGCCCTGTGAGGTCACACTCCTCCCGCATAGGTCCTACCCACATACCATCATGCTGCCATACGCATTCTATGGCAGAAAGCGTGGCACCCCAGCCACAGTACAAATTTAAAGTGGAGAACCTGCCTGAAACTGTAAGACCTCCTGTATATTCAGTGGAACCTGGAGTCCTGAGTTTTAAAACTAGCGGGCAGGCAAGGATTTTAATGCAGAAGAGACAAAACCAAAATACAACACTGACTGCACCCCTACCTTGCAACCTATACAACCTTGCATTTACACTTCCTCTGCAGTCCTGACAAGGACTTTTGATGCATGCTGGAAAAGATAGTGGGCAGACCCACATGACTTAAAGTATTAGTTACCCCAACATTTCATATTCCTGATATCTGTATGCTGTACCATGTACTTGTACTAAAGAACACACGCTGTGGTCCACAGTGTGCTCCACCGGGACAGGAGCCCACACAAGCGGATATCCTCCACCAGCTTCTGGTCAACAAGGCACGTCCCTCAGCGCCAGTGGTGTAGCTAGCAGATCTGGCACCTGGGGCAGGTAATTTTTTTGCACCGCCCCCCCCCCCCCCAAGATAATGGTATGTGGAAATATAGTTGCACCACACCAAAACTGGTCAGATTGCATCAACAGTGGGAGGGGCTTAAAGGACCATATGCTTTAATGACTGTGCCACAAGCGAGTATGTAGCAGACAGTAAAAACCTCAGTACACTAATTTTAATAAAATAAAACTGTTCTATTGCATACCCTTTACCACACACAGCTACCCTTAAAGTGATATTAAAGTTTTTGTTTGTTTTTTAAATAACAAACATGTTATTCTTACCTGCTCTGTGTAATAGTTATGCACAGAGCAGCTTGGATCCTCCTCTTTTCGGGTCCGTTGCCAGAATCTCCTGGCCCCTTCCTGTTTTTGTTGCCCCCACAGCAAGCAGATTGCTATGGAGGCCCGCTTCCGAGCCACAGTTCTGTGTATCCATTCACACACAGAGCCATGGCTCGACTACGCCCCCTCCACCTGGATCAAGAGGGGGCTCAGGTAAGTATTAGGTGGGGCTGGGGGGCTGCTGAACACAGAAGGTTTTTTATCTTCATGCATAGAATGATAAATAATAAAACCGTTTTTATTGATGTACATTTTTTATTAGCATGTTTCATTCTAAATGTGTTTTAAAAAACCTTTTGGTAGATATTTAATAAAATGTTATTGCGTTAAAAATGTGGTTTCCATGGCATGCATTGTGAAAATGCCATGGGCATTATTATGTATTTATTCTGGTTAGAATTTCTGTTGGGTATTTATTGGTGTCACCATTGAAGAAGATATGTCTTCCTGTCCAGGCAACAACAGCTCCACAGTGGCACATGAAGCAATAAGAATTTGAGATTTGCAGACAATGGGGGGATGCCCTGCATACCTGATGGTCCTGCCCCAGACTAGTAGGGTTCTGGTCTAGGGTTTTCGGCTTAGACCCTTTTCCATATAATGGTCTGTAGGGATGCAAGGCTGGCCCTATTACACTGCCCAATTCCCAGCTTATATGCATCACAGCAGAAGCTGGCCACATATCCCTTATCTTAGCTAAATGGACCATAGCTCAAGCATAGAAGACCCAGCGCATAGCCTTCCTGGTGGTGAAGATGCAAATGACCGCAATGATGCTTTGTGAACAAATGTCCAGTATTCCAAATGATTCACATGCAAAATTTCTCAAGATTTGGGGACCATGGATCTCATATGAGTTCCCCTCACTCCAACCAGTCTGTTTAGGCCTTGCTTGACTGCTCCCCTTGGGGCCTCGAAATTACCCCCTCCTCCCCACCCTCTCTCTTGTCTGCACTCTTCTTTTCTTTCCCCTACATACTCTTTCTAATTTTTCTTGGTCTTTGCTTACACAGTCGCTGCCCTGTTGGGTTGGTTGCAGGAGAAGAGCCTCCCCCAGGTGACTGCGAGTAGATTTTGGAGGCATTTTTGCATTTTTAACATTTTGATAGTATCCCTATGTTCCAGAACACCTTTATTTTAGTTGTCATGACTATAATCTTTATTACTACTGAGTAATGATTAACCATGATCTACTCCCTGCATGGGTGATTTATAGGCTTGCCTTTGATTTCTTATGTTCATTCTCAAAACAATAAACATATTGAAACAGAAAAATTTGATTGAGGTTCTAATCCTTCCTCACTACACTGAAAACTCATAAAAAAAGTTTTGCTAAGGTTCCACTTTAAGCTACTGTAGGGAATAGAGGAAACAATACATTTTGAACAAGGGTTCTCACCATGGTTCCCTAGTCACTTTGGTTAAGATGACCAGGTGTCTCGAATTTCCAGAATTTGTGCTCAGGGGAAAAAAAAATCTTTCCAAGTTTGGTTGGAGAAATCAGCTGCTTCATTGGCGAGAGTGCATGCCAGATAACTGTTCCAATCTGAACAGCAGCTAAATTGATCTCTGCCAGTCTTTGGGCTTGTTGATCTGGCTGGGAGCCGTAGTGAGCTTGTGTAATCTCTTACAGAAATAAGGGCGGTGGGTGCTAAAGGAAGTGTGCAGTGTGGCAGTTGTGATGAAACACGCAAAGAAAAAGAAAACAGAAGAGACAAATTGGTCTTCGAAGAAAACAGACATTATTCCAAAAAATGATCTCTCTTGGGTTTTCTATGATACGACATCATGAGCAAAAGTGCAGGAGCTATACAGGTGCATCTCAAAAAAATTTGTATATTATGACAAAGTAAATTTATTTCAGTAACTCAATTCAAAAAGTGAAACTCATATATTATATAGTTTCATTACACACAGAGTGATATATTTCAAGCATTTCTTTTGGCTTATGGCTTACAGCTAGTGAAAACCCAAAAATAAAAAAAGGATTTTTAATACAGAAATGTTGGCTTACTGGAACAGTATAGTATGCTCTCAGTACTTGGTTGGGGCTCCTTTTGAATGAATTACTGCATCAATGCGGCGTGGCATGGAGGCGATCAGCCTGTGGCACTGCTGAGGTGTTATGGAAGCCCAGGTTGCTTTGATAGCGGCCTTCAGCTCGTCTGCATTGTTGGATCTGGTGTCTCATCTTCCTTTTGACAATACCCCGCAGATTCTTTATGGGGTTTAGGTCAGGTGAGTTTGCTGGCCAATCAAGCACAGTGATACCATGATCATTAAACCGGGTATGAGTACTTTTGGCAGTGGGCAGGTACCAAGTCCTGCTGGAAAATGAAATCAGCATCTCCATAAAGCTGGTCAGTAGAGGGAGACATGAAGTGCTCTAGAATTTCCTGGTAGAGGGCTGCGCTGACTCTGGACTTGGTAAAACACAGTGGACCAACACCAGCAGATGACATGGCTCCCCAAATCATCGCTGACTTTGGAAACTTCACACTGGACCTCATGCAACTTGGATTCTCTGCCTCTCCACTCTTCCTCCAGACTCTGGGACCTTGATTTGCAAATGAAATGCAACATTTTCCACAGTCTTTGACACTGTATTAAAAATCCTTTTTTAAATTGGTCTTATGTAATATTTAAAATTTCTGAGATACTGAATTTTGGATTTTTACTAGCTGTAAGCCATTATCATCACAATTAAAAGAAAGAAATGCTTGAAATATATCACTCTGTATGTAACACATCTAGATAATATATGAGTTTCACTTTTTGAACTGAATTACTGAAACAAATTAACTTTTTGATGATATTCTTATTTTATGAGATGCACCTGTAGTGTATATATACTGTATATTGCACAGTCACATTAGTCCCTGCCCTCAAGGGGATTACTATCTAAGGTCCCTAACTCACATATATACATATACATACTAGGGCCAATTTAGACAGGAGACAATTAACCTACTACAGTATTACTTTAACTGTAGTATAGAAAAGTAGGGTCATACTGGCTGTGTCACCCGAAAGGGATATCTGCATTAGAAAACTGGCTGATCAGAGCTACAAATTTTATGGCAGTTAGGCCAATTCACAATTATGTATCTCCTCCATTAATGTAACTTTTGGCCTGTACATCTGCTTTAGGCCCCTTTCACACGATTCGACTGTTCAGGTCCGCCTGTCAGTTTTGACAACGGACCTGAACGGGCGCTCCATGTTAGCTGACATCCGACCCCGTCCGACCTGCTAAAAGCAGACGGATGGCCCATGTCCAGATCCATCGCTAGCGGATCGGATAGGCAGCAGCGGCGCCTGACAAGCCCCTCCCCGCACAGTGAGCAGAGAGGGACCTGTCATCCGCCGGCTCAGCGGAGATCAACGGACTGATCTCCCACTGAGCCGGCAGGCAGAGGCGGGCTTCGTGGAAACGGAGTCCACCTCGTGTGAATGAGGCCTTACGCTACAATGGCAAAAACTACATTCAATCAAGTCATTATTAGCAAGCCATTACTAAATAGCTGTAAATATGAGCTATGTTCCTCCAGACTCTGGGACCTTGATTTCCAAATGAAATGCAAAATTTACTTTCATCCGAAAAAGGGACTTTATCTCCTCAGCCCTGGTTATACGCTTCTGACATTGTCTCTGATTCAGGAGTGGCTTGAGACAAGGAATGCGACAGTTGTAGGCAATGCCCTGGATATGTCTGTGTGTGGTGGCTCTTGAAGCACTAACACCAGCCGTAGTGCACTGCTTGTGAATCTCCCCGAAATTATTGAATGGCCTTTGCTTCACAATCCTCTCAAGGCTGTGGTTATTCCTGTTGCTTGTGCACCTTTTTCTACCACACTTTTTCCTTCCACTCAACTTTCTTTTAATATACTTGGATACAGCCCTCTGTGAACAGTCAGCTTCTTTAGCAATGACCTTTTGTGACTTACCCTCCTTGTGGAGGGTGTCAAGGACTGTCTTCTGGACAACTGTCAAGTCAGTGGTCCATTTAAAGGCTCAGGAAACCCTTACAGGTGTTTTGAGTTAATTAGCTGATTAACGTGTGACACCTTGAGTCTACAATATTGAACTTTTTCACAATATTCTAATTTTCTGAGATAAAGTTGAAAGAAAAGAAGGTTCAGGGTAGGTAAATACAGTAGGGAAATAAACAGGGAAAGCGGAGGGTTAAACAGACCCTGTCACTTTTAAAAGATAACACTTTATTTAAAGCTGAACTGCATGACAAATAAATATTGTCTAAATGCAAAACTCATATATTCTTACAGGAATCTTGGTGTGCTTTGTGTATTTCTTCCAGATCTGAGCAGTAATCCAGTGTACAAATTTCCTGTAGTAAGGACCAATCACTGCTGCTCTCTATCCTTGTATAGAATGATTGGTCTTGTCGCCGCCCCCTCCTGTAGTCGGTGGGGGCTGGAAGGGCTGGGGTCCGTCCCACAATTCTGATTTTTGCACAGGCTATACACAGCACTGTGATGATGTCACCACTACTTTACATGACAATATCTGTGTTTTTCAAACTGGATTTATATCCTTTGGGCCTATTGGATATTTATAAATAAAAGTTCCTGGAGTTCAGGTTTAATGCTGTAAAAAGAATAGATACCTGTACCTAAGATTTTTCTTTTTTTTTTCTTTTAATAAGAATGTGCCTCTTCTGGCATTTGCTGCCCTTCCCCTCATTGCTATATGATGGATTCCAGAAAAATACTGAGGCTGAAGCCCTGTTCAGACCTGTATAGTTTGTAGCGTACTTCATTCGACACCAGGATTTCACACCTGAGCGTAATTTTGGTTCAGTCCCATCACTCGAAAAAGTAAGTTTTGGCCACAATAGACAGTAATGGGAGAGCCTGCAAAACTCATGTGAAAAATGTACCTTACGCTGGTAACTAGCCTTCCAGTGGCAAAAAAAAGGCCAAACTTAAAACATGCAAAAATGCCCGTAAAAATTCTGAAAATATAGCCTGAAAAACAACCAAAGATGTTCAGTTTAAATGTTAATGGAGCCTAACAGCAGGTGCCCACTTGCGCACAGCTCCAATGTGACTCATGTATGCATGGGCACTAGTGGCTGCAGCTTCTAGCAAAAATCAAAAGATGACAGCGGGAGCTGCTTGCAGACAATTAGCTATAAAGTAGAGACTCTCTCTGGAGCTGTCAGGGATGCATGATACCAAAGCGTTCCATGCAGCTATCTGTAGATGGTTCTCCACTTTTCTAGGCCTACAGCCACTACCACACACACACATTATTTAATTCCTTAGTCACTCAGGGGCTGTTGTGTAAGAGGGCCCCCACTCCCAGACCGACTGTCAGAGGGAGCTGTGGTTTTGCTGCACTGTAGCTGACATCGGGAACCTCTTTGCTGATAGTTCATTTTAAAGTAATTTTATTTTTTTTATGTGGATCTCTGACAGCATTGGAAAGATTCTCTCTGGAGCTGTCAGGGAGGCATGATGGCAGTATTCTCATTACAGCTGTCTCTGAGTGGCTGCTACTGTCAGCCACAGTGCTTTGCTGGAAGCTTTGACAGGCAGAGAGTAGGGATGAGCCGAACACCCCCCGGTTCGGTTCGCACCAGAACCCGCGAACGGACCGCAAGTTCGCACGAACGTTAGAACCCCATTGACGTCTATGGGACTCGAACGTTCGAAATCAAAAGTGCTCATTTTAAAGGCTAATTTGCATGGTATTGTCCTAAAAAGGGTGTGGGGACCCGGTCCTACCCCAGGGGACATGTATCAATGCAAAAAAAACTTTTAAAAACTGCCGTTTTTTCGGGAGCAATGATTTTAATGATGCTTAAAGTAAAAAAAAAAAAGTGAAATATTCCTTTAAATATCGTACCTGGGGGGTGTCTATAGTATGCCTGTAAAGTGACGCGTGTTTCCCATGTTTAGAACAGTCCCTGCACCAAATGTCATTTTTAAAGGAAAAAATCTCATTTAAAACTGCTTGCGGGTTTAATGTCATGTCGGGTCATGGCAATATGGATGAAAATCAGTGAGACAAACGGCATGGGTACCCCCCAGTCCATTACCAGGCCCTTTGGGTCTTGTATGGATATTAAGGGGAACCCCGCACCCAAATTAAAATAAGGAAAGGTCCCTATATACTCTGAACAGCAGTATACAGGCGGTGCAAACAAGACAGGGACTGTAGGTTTGTTGTTAAGTAGAATCTGTTTGTAATTTTGAACATTTTTAACGTGTTTAGCTCCAGCCAAAAAATCTTTTCTAAGCTTTTTGGAAAACATAGGGAAGGGTTATCACCCCTGTGACATTTGTTTTGCGTCTTTCCTCCTCTTCAGAAGATTTCACCTCACTTTTTTGTCCCAATGAAAAATGTTTTTTGAAAATTTGGGTTTTTTTGTGGAACAAGGATTGGAAAGCATCAGTGGAAAGGAGAAATTGTTTTCCCATATTAACTCTTACAGGAGAGAATTTCCCTTCCTAGGGGTAGATTTCATCTCACTTCCTGTTGTCTCCTTCCGTTTGCAAGTAGGAGTCGTTTGTAAGTTAGATGTTTGAAAGTAGGGTCCTGCCCTATATACTCAGCAGAAATTTGGGCCTTAGGTGTTGCTGTGGCCAAAACACTGTAAGCCCTCACAGGGCCCTGCTGTGAAATATTAGATCAAGAATTGTAATTACATGCCCCTGTTGAACAGGAGCTGAAAAATTAGGCCTTAGGCACTGGTGCTGGTGCCACAACACTGCAACCCCTCACAGACACTCTAGTTGGAACGCAGGAACGAGCCCTGCTGCAAAGTATTGCATCAAAAATTGTAATTACACGCCCCTGTTAGACAGGGGCAGAAAAATTGGGCCTTAGGCACTGGTGCTGGTGCCACAACACTGCAACCCCTCACAGACACTCTAGTTGGAACGCAGGAACGAGCCCTGCTGCAAAGTATTGCATCAAAAATTGTAATTACACGCCCCTGTTAGACAGGGGCAGAAAAATTGGGTCTTAGGCACTGGTGCTGGTGCCACAACACTGCAACCCCTCACAGACACTCTAGTTGGAACGCAGGAATGAGCCCTGCTGCAAAGTATTGCATCAAAAATTGTAATTACACGCCCCTGTTAGACAGGGGCAGAAAAATTGGGTCTTAGGCACTGGTGCTGGTGCCACAACACTGCAACCCCTCACAGACACTCTAGTTGGAACGCAGGAACGAGCCCTGCTGCAAAGTATTGCATCAAAAATTGTAATTACACGCCCCTGTTAGACAGGGGCTGAAAAATTGTGCCTTAGGCACTGGTGGTGGCGCCCAGAACCAAAAATGTTCTTACAAGCTATCAGCGTGATGATTGAGGAGGAAGAGGATAATTACTCAGGGATAGTCACTCAGCATCAGCATAGGCAGTCTTTGAAGGGATCTGAAAAAAATTATTCAGTTACATCAGCATCAGGTGCTTGGTAGCTGGTGGTGATCCAAGACTGATTCATTTTTATGAAGGTCAGCCGATCGACCGAGTCAGTGGACAGACGCACCCTGTGATCGGTTACCACGCCTCCAGCAGCACTGAATGTGCGTTCCGAAAGAACGCTGGATGCAGGACAGGCCAGTAGCTCAATTGCATACTGTGCAAGCTCTGGCCAGTGATCCATCCTCAAGACCCAGTAACCCAGAGGATTTTCGGTGGGAAAGGTGTCCAAGTCTGATCTTGCCCCTAGGTATTCCTGCACCATGTAAAACAGACGCTGGCGATGGTTGCTGGAACCGATCATACCTTGGGGCTGCGGACCAAAAAATTGTCTGAACGCATCGGTCAGACGGCCACCTTCTCCACCGCTCCTTCTTTGACTGACTGAAGCCTCAGCAACACGTTGTCCAGAAACAGGAGTTTGTAACCTCCCAGTCTCTGGGAACGCGTTGCACAGACCTTTCTGCAAGGCCTCCCGAAGATGTTTCATCCTCTGCTCCCTCTGCGATGGCAAGATAAGGTCCGCAACCTTACCCTTGTAACGTGGATCAAGGAGGGTTGCCAGCCAGTATTGGTCCTTCTCCTTGATACCACGAATACGAGGATCCTTACGCAGGCTTTGCAGGATCAGGGAGGCCATGCAGCGTAGGTTTGCTGAGGCATTCGGTCCGGAGTCCTCTGGGTCACTAAGGACAACAACGTCCGCAGCCACCTCCTCCCAGCCACGTACAAGTCCATGTGTTCCTTGGGACTGATCCCTTAAAGACTGCTGATGCTGAGTGCCAGGCTCCACCTCCATACTGACACAATCTTCCTCCTCCTCCTCCTCCTCCTCCTCCTCGTCCTCTTCCTGTGTGATCGGCGGGCACGCAGGAACACTGTCTGGATAAAGGGGGCCTTGAGAGCTAAGGAAGTCCTCCTCTTCCTGCCTCTGTTCTGCCTCAAGTGCCCTGTCCATTATTCCACGCAGCGTGTGCTCCAACAGGTGGACAAGGGGGACAGTGTCACTGATGCATGCACTGTCAGTGCTCACCATCCTCGTGGCCTCCTCGAATGGTGACAGGACAGTGCATGCATCCCTGATCATGGCCCACTGGCGTGGGGAAAAAAAACCAAGGTCCCCTGACCCTGTCCTGGTGCCATAGTCGCACAGGTACTCATTGATGGCCCTCTGCTGCGTGTGCAGCCGCTGCAGCATGGCCAATGTCGAGTTCCACCTGGTGGGCATGTCACAGATTAGGCGGTTCTTGGGCAGGTTAAACTCCTTTTGGAGGTCCGTCAGCCGAGCACTGGCATTATATGACCGGCGGAAATGCACACAGACTTTCCTGGCCTGCCTCAGGACATCCTGTAAGCCCGGGTACCTGCCCAAGAACCGCTGCACCACCAAGTTAAGGACGTGAGCCAAACAGGGCACATGGGTCAGTTGTCCCTGTCGGAGGGCAGAGAGGAGGTTGGTGCCATTGTCGCAAACCACCATTCCTGCCTTAAGTTGGCGTGGCGTCAACCACCTCTGAACCTGCCCCTGCAGAGCTGACAGAACCTCTGCCCCAGTGTGGCTCCTGTCCCCCAAGCACACCAGCTCAAGCACCGCATGGCATCTTTTGGCCTGCGTACTTGCGTAGCCCCTTGAACGCCTACGGAGCACCGCTGGTTCCGAGGAAGAGGCCATGGAGGAAGAAGAAGAGGAGGGGGTGGAGGAGAGAGGTGTGTCACAATCAGCATTTTGGAGGCGTGGTGGCGGAACAACCTCCAACACTACTGCACCTTGTCCTGCATCCTTCCCAGCTGCCAGCAGAGTCACCCAATGCGCCGTGAAACTTAAGTAACGTCCCTGTCCATGCCTGCTGGACCATGAGTCAGCGGTAATATGCACCTTACCGCTGACCGCCCTGTCCAGCGAGGCATGGACATTGCCTTCCACATGCCGGTAGAGAGCCGGAATCGCCTTCCGTGAGAAAAAGTGGCGTTTGGGTACCTGCCACTGAGGAACCGCACATTCCACAAACTCACGGAAGGGGGCAGAGTCTACCAACTGAAAAGGCAGCAGTTGAAGTGCTAGCAATTTTGCCAAGCTAGCATTCAACCGCTGGGCATGTGGATGGCTGGGAGCAAACTTCTTTCGGCGGTGCAGCAGCTGGGGCAGGGAAATTTGCCTGGTACAATCTGACGTTGGTGTACCAAAAGCAGATTGCCCACAAGTACTTGGCTGTGACACACCTAATTCTACACCTTCATTCCTCTCACTGCAGGTCTCAGAGAGGACTGAAGGTCTAGTGGGGTTGGAAATCTCAGCTGATGAGGAGCAAGGAGAGATCCTCTTTGTTCTTTGGTGTGGGTCTTTTAGATATGCTTGCCAACGAACTGCATGGCAGGTCAACATATGTCTGGTCAAGCATGTGGTACCCAAGCGGGAGATGTTTTGGCCACGCGAGATACGCTTGAGACATATGTTGCAAATAGCAACGGTGCGATCTGATGCACTCGTCTCAAAAAAGGCCCACACCAAAGAACTTTTTGAATAACGCGCAGAGACTGCAGCGCCCTGCACATGTGGAGCTTTGGGGTGTGATGCAGTCAATGTGCTGCCCTTAGGCTGGCCCCTGGAGGGCATCCTGCCTCGTTGGTGATGTGCCGCCTCCTCCTCCTCCTCCTCCTCCTCTCTCCTATCAGGCACCCACGTTAAGTCAGTGACCTCATCATCCCCTCCCTCCTCATCACTGGAGCAAACCTGGCAGTATGCTGCAGCAGGGGGAGCATGACTGCCAGATTGCTGTCCTTCTTGGGCACCCCCTCTGTCCGTGCTCATGTTACTGCCTTCATCGAGCTCAGTATCATCATCAGAGCCTTCCAAACGCTGGGCATCCTCCTGGAGCATGTACCCAACACTGTGGTCAAACAGTTCGAGGGAATCCTCAGGAGGACATGGTGGAGCTAGGGAAGGAGTCACTGATGACATTGAGCTGAGGGAAGAGACCGCTGCTTTGCCAGACAAAGCACCCTGGGCATGGGTGAGAGAGGATGAGGAGGATGAGGACGGCTTGGTCATCCACTCGACCAAGTTTTCTGCATGTTGCGGCTCAACACGGCCAGCTGCCGAAAAAAAGGCCAAGCGTGTCCCATGGCCACGGGCTGATGAGGATGCACCGTCTCCACGACCAGCACTAGACACAGAGCCTGCTTGCCCTCTCTTATTGGCTTGTGACTGTCTGCCTCTCCTTCTTGGCCTTCCAGACATACTAATGGCCTGTAGCTGCACTAAGCTGGGATAGAACACCTGTAATTTTCTTCAGGTAGCTTTATATACTGTAACCAGACAAGCCTGCCTGTCAGTAGGAAGATAACAGGAACGGATCTAGCTGAACACTGTGAGCAGGACGCACTGACTGCACTAAATGTAAATAGCAGGAACGGATCTAGCTGAACACTGTGAGCAGGACGCACTGACTGCACTAAATGTAAATAGCAGGAACGGATCTAGCTGAACACTGTGAGCAGGACGCACTGACTGCACTAAATGTAAATAGCAGGAACGGATCTAGCTGAACACTGTGAGCAGGACGCACTGACTGCACTAAATGTAAATAGCAGGAACGGATCTAGCTGAACACTGTGAGCAGGACGCACTGCACTCAATGTAAATAGCAGGAACAGATCTAGCTGAACACTGTGAGCAGGACGCACTGCACTAAATGTAAATAGCAGGAACAGATCTAGCTGAACACTGTGAGCAGGACGCACTGCACTAAATGTAAATAGCAGGAACAGATCTAGCTGAACACTGTGAGCAGGACGCACTGCACTAAATGTAAATAGCAGGAACAGATCTAGCTGAACACTGTGAGCAGGACGCACTGACTGCACTAAATGTAAATAGCAGGAACAGATCTAGCTGAACACTGTGAGCAGGACGCACTGCACTAAATGTAAATAGCAGGAACGGATCTAGCTGAACACTGTGAGCAGGACGCACTGCACTAAATGTAAATAGCAGGAACAGATCTAGCTGAACACTGTGAGCAGGACGCACTGCACTAAATGTAAATAGCAGGAACAGATCTAGCTGAACACTGTGAGCAGGACGCACTGCACTCAATGTAAATAGCAGGAACGGATCTAGCTGAACACTGTGAGCAGGACGCACTGCACTAAATGTAAATGGCAGGAACGGATCTAGCTGAACACTGTGAGCAGGACGCACTGCACTAAATGTAAATAGCAGGAACGGATCTAGCTGAACACTGTGAGCAGGACGCACTGCACTAAATGTAAATAGCAGGAACGGATCTAGCTGAACACTGTGAGCAGGACGCACTGCGCTAAATGTAAATAGCAGGAACGGATCTAGCTGAACACTGTGAGCAGGACGCACTGACTGCACTAAATGTAAATAGCAGGAACGGATCTAGTTGAACACTGTGAGCAGGACGCACTGCACTAAATGTAAATAGCAGGAACAGATCTAGCTGAACACTGTGAGCAGGACGCACTGCACTAAATGTAAATAGCAGGAACAGATGTAGCTGAAAACTGTGAGCAGGACGCACTGACTGCACTAAATGTAAATAGCAGGAACAGATCTAGCTGAACACTGTGAGCAGGACGCACTGACTGCACTAAATGTAAATAGCAGGAACGGATCTAGCTGAACACTGTGAGCAGGACGCACTGACTGCACTAAATGTAAATAGCAGGAACGGATCTAGCTGAACACTGTGAGCAGGACGCACTGACTGCACTAAATGTAAATAGCAGGAACGGATCTAGCTGAACACTGTGAGCAGGACGCACTGCACTAAATGTAAATAGCAGGAACAGATCTAGCTGAACACTGTGAGCAGGACGCACTGCACTAAATGTAAATAGCAGGAACAGATCTAGCTGAACACTGTGAGCAGGACGCACTGCACTAAATGTAAATAGCAGGAACAGATCTAGCTGAACACTGTGAGCAGGACGCACTGCACTAAATGTAAATAGCAGGAACAGATCTAGCTGAACACTGTGAGCAGGACGCACTGACTGCACTAAATGTAAATAGCAGGAACAGATCTAGCTGAACACTGTGAGCAGGACGCACTGCACTAAATGTAAATAGCAGGAACGGATCTAGCTGAACACTGTGAGCAGGACGCACTGACTGCACTAAATGTAAATAGCAGGAACGGATCTAGCTGAACACTGTGAGCAGGACGCACTGCATTAAATGTAAATAGCAGGAACAGATCTAACCTAATCTAGCTAACTCAAATCAAATGACACTGTCTGTCTCTCTCTCTATTAGCACACCGGAACACACTACACAGGGCCGCCGTGCAGGCGGCCTTATATAGTGTGGGGCGTGTACTAAATCCCCTGAGCCATAATTGGCCAAAGCCACCCTGGCTTTGGCCAATTACAGCTCTCTCTACTGACGGCGCTTTGATTGGCCAAGCATGCGGGTCATAGTGCATGCTTGGCCAATCATCAGCCAGCAATGCACTGCGATGCCGCAGTGAATTATGGGCCGTGACGCGCCACACGAATTTGGCGCGAACGGCCCATAACGTTCGCAATTCGACGGACGGTCGAACAGCCGATGTTCGAGTCGAACATGCGTTCGATTCGAACACGAAGCTCATCCCTAGCAGAGAGTATTGCAGAGAGCAGAATCCAACACTTTTGGAAATGTCAGTGGTGTTGATTTACTAAAGGCACATAGTGCACAATGGGGCTGATTTACTAAAACTGGAGAGTGCAAGCTCTGCATAGAAACCAATTAGCTTTCATGTTTTTTAGGCTACTTTCACACCTAGTTTTAGCGGCGCTTTACCGCTGTAATAGCGGTGCTTTTCTGGCGATAGTGGGAAGCTTTTAACCCCCGAGTAAAGGGTTAAAAGTGCCCGCAAAGCGATTTGACAGCGGCGCTTTGCGAGCGGTGGAGAGTACAAGCTTTGCGGGAGTTGGAGAGTGCAAGCTCTGCATAGAAACCAATTAGCTTCTATGTTTTTTTGTAAAAGCTTAGGCTACTTTCACACTGGGGTGGGGGGGCATCACCGAAAATGGCGCCGCTTTTCGGCCTCTAGTGGGGCACTTTTAACCCCTGTTAGTGGCCGAATAAAGGGTTAAAAGCGCCCACAAAACGCCACTGTCAAAGTGCTTTGCAGGTGCTTCGGCAGCGCTGCCCATTGATTTCAATGGGCAGGGGCAGTGGAGGAGTGGTGTATACACCGCTCCCACACCATCCCAAAGATGCTGCTTGCAGGACTTTTTTTCCTGCCCTGCAAGGGCACCGCCCCAGTGTGAAAGCACTTGGGCTTTCACACTGGGGCTGCAGAAGAGGCAGTTTACAGGCGCTTTTCAGTTGCTATTTTTAGCGCAAAAACGCCTGTAAAACGCCTCAGTGTGAAAGTAGCCTTAATTAGACAAGCTGAAGTTACAAGCTGATTGGCTACCATGCGCAGCTGCACCAGGTTTTTCACTCTCCAGTTTTTTTTGTACAAATGTAAGAACTTTATTAAACATCTATATGTCAGTAACATAAGCATGCGCAGTATATAACAAAAAAGTAGAAGACTTATCCGAAACAGTGAGTCCGTATGGAAATAAAAGATGGATCCCTTGTAGGAAATGGAAGAGGGGAAGGGGGCACAGGGTAAAGAAAAAGCAAAATGAAAGGAAGAGGGGAGAGGAAAAGGGAGGGGAGGAGAGGGAGAGGGAGAGGAAGGAGAGGGAGAGGAAGGAGAGGGAGAGGAAGAGGAAGAGTCAAGGTGGAGTCATCAAGCACTCTTAAGTTTTAGTAAATCAACCCCACTGTATCTTAGTGCAGACTTTTGGAAAAAAAAATGGCCAATCACACAAGCAGATAATAACCTTCTGTGGGGAGATCTGTATAGTTTGCCATATTGCATTGAATTTTAGAAAAAATACAGCAGCTGCAGATTGAAACACAGCACAGTGGCTAAGTGGTAAGCACTTTTGCCTAGCAGCACCGGGGTCATCGGTTTGAATCCCAACCATAGGGATCAGAGTTTGCATGTTCTCCCTATGCTTGCATGGGTTTCCTCCTATGCTGGTAGGTTAATTGGTTCCTGTCTAAATTGGCCCTAGTATGTGTATGTAAGAATGTGAGTTAGGGACCTTTAATTGTAAGCAACTTAAGTTGACAGCAATATATAAGCACCTGTAATAAAAAAAAAACATTAAATTACAACATGGATTGTGTAGCAATTGTACATGCAATGTCATTTTTTCATTTTCCATATTTGTTTCCAGGAAATATTCTTTCATAGAACAGCTTTTCTTTGGACAATTTATTGCCTATTTACTTGTTGAGTAAATCAAATATGCGCTTTGCCAAAAAATGATTTGATCAACTCTAATCAAGGAACAGCACACCAATCTAGGTATAGACAAGCTGAAAATCACTCCTGATCTTTCATCATCACCTGAATCCTGGATTTCAGAGGCATTGGCTGATTTTTTTAGAGTGACAAAGTATATCAACCTTTTAAGCCTTTCAAATATGCTGTTAACTAGATAAATATATTTTGGGTCACTTAGAAGAACACAAATACTATGTCAGTTTTTTTTTTTTTTTGGTGAGGCAGTAATTAAAAGAAAAAAAATGAAATTCTCCATTCACTAAACCCTTTGATCTGTTTAACCCTAAAGGTTAAACCGTTCTGACCTCTTCGTGCTCTGGCAACAAAGCCTGGCCTCTTCGGTCAGCTGTTCCATTGTTTTCTTCATCGCACATTAACTTCAAAATGAAGCGGCAGTATTCCTGTGCACCTAGAACATTCACCTAATCTTCCTGGAGGTGAAGAGCCATTGTTTCCCAGAGAATCCACAGCCTATTGTGCCAGTCCAGCAGAAAAGCCATTTCCTCTCTCTCTTGACAGCGTCCTATTCTGGCCCCAAAGCATTCTGTCATTTCAGACTACAGCCGCCTTTGATGGTCATTTTTTTTTTCTGTTGTTGGTAACGTTATCCATTTATCCCATGCCAAGTTGTTTATAGGTAATAAATGTTAACTCTTCTCATCTTAAACGCATGGATTCTTCAGATTATTTCCTTCAATATAACTGCTTTTCAAAGTGAACAAATATACTTTTAAAGCTGAGCTCCAACTAGAAAACTAAGGCTGGCCATACATGTTCAATATTTTTGTACAATTTTCCTTTAGATTTACCAAAAACAATAAAATATGAGGTCAAACCTTATCAAATTTCAACTGCATCCAGTTTGGCTGGCCCTTGCACTACATAGTTTAAGGTAAATCTAATGGAAAATTGTACAAGAAAACTGAACATGCATGGCCAGCCTAAAAGTCTTTCAACCCTGCAAGTTTAACCACTTCAATACTGGGCATTTTCACCCCCTTCCTGCCCAGGTCAATTTTCAGTTTTCAGCGCTGTAACATTTTGAATGACAATTGAGCGGTCATGCAACACTGTCCCCACAAATAGAGCTTTCTTTTGGTGGTATTTGATCATCTCTGCGGTTTTTATTTTTTTTCGCTATAAACAAAAAAAGAGCGACAAGTTTGAGAAAAACACTATATTTTTTACTTTTTACTATAATAAATATCCCATTTTTAAAAAAAAAAAAACAATTTTTTTTCTCATGTAAAGATGGAAAATACCACCAACCCGCACAGATGGAGAACGTATTACTTAACGTTTATCTTAAATAGGAGCAGCACGTTGTATTTGAAAGTAAATGGGAAAGTAATTAATAAATTAATTAAACCGCGCTCTCTATAAAGTGCAAGTGCAAAAGAAATGTTGATCTCTTAATACCAAAAAATCAGAAATATGTATAAGTGCAAAAAACTGCTAGTGTTAAATACAATCATATATAAACTCTTAAATTAAAAGTCCAGATATGAAAACACCCAACATGGTGTTTATTACCAAGTGCTCAAAAAAATCATCAAAATCAAAAAAATGTGTAATAAAAAATATACATATATCAAAATCCAAAAGTGAAGAATAGTGATCAAAATAGACAAATTCTGTAACTTCTGGATAAAATCTTCCTAATGTTCGGCGATCATTAAAGAGGTTTAATCATCCACCACCATCACCGGCCACACAGTCTACTCACCAGAATATATTGACCCCCATTACAGGAGTCAAAAACACTTCAATGGAAGATGCCAAATGGATTCTCACGGCCGCGGCTTGATCCAAATGCTGTATGGTCAGGAATGTTGTGACCTATGTAGACACTGGATGGGCTTATTTGTGAAGACCTCAATGCGGGATTGGTCATAACAGACTATCAATGCCATAGATTGGGAAAAAGATAGAAGGCTCTCATAGTGAAGTATGCCAAAAAATTAATTTAAAATAAAGTAAAAACTGAAATAAAACTTCAGAGCAACTAGACAAACAAATCCATGAACAAGAAAACGCCGCTGGCGCTCCAGCTGCGTAGCAAACGGTGGAAGTGGCGTGTCACGCTCATTACACCCTACCGGTTTCGTCAGTACGCTCTGACATCATCAGGGGTCATGACAAGCTGCATAGCCGTTCACTTGCTCATCCATGTCTTTATGGACCTTGCTTTGTGCACTGATGTTCAGTCATTTTGGAACAGGAAGGGGCCATACCCAAACTGTTACCGCAAAGTTGGGAGCATGAAGTTCTCCAAAATGTCTTGGTATGCTGACACCTTAAGAGTTCCCTTCACTAGAACTAAGAGGCCAAGCTCAACCTGAAAAACAACCCCACACCATAATTCCCCACAAAGCAAGGTCCATAAAGACATGGATGAGCGAGTTTGGGGTGGAGGAATTTGGCCGGCCTGACCTCAACCCGATAGAACACCTTTGGGATGAATTAGAGCGGAGACTGTGAGCCAGGCCTTCTTATCCAACATCAGGGCCTGACCTCACAAATGCGCTACTTGAAGAATGGTCAAACATTCCCATAGACACACATCTAAACCTTGTGAACAGCCTTCCCAGAAGAGTTGAAGCTGTTATAGCTGCAAAGGGTGGGCCAACTCAATATTGAGCCCTACAGACTAAGACTGAAATGCCACTAAAGTTCATGTGCGTGTAAAGGCAGACATCCCAATACTTTTGGCAATATAGTGTATGTTCTTTACCAAAAAAAAGTTCATCAAATGTTCAATGTCATATGAACAAATACAAGTACCAAGTACAATGAAATGCTTGCTGCCATGCTTTTCCACAGCTTGACACAAGAGTAGACAACACATACGGTATATAGACAACCTCATAGTAAAATGCAGTAAAATCCTAAATAAACAGGAAAATACCATTGCAGTCTAATAACTGGTAGATGAGCTACCAATCTGTTTTGTTGCTGTTGAAGATAAGGATCTAGCTGCATTATGTGGCAGACCTAAGTACATTTCAAAATAGACTGCACAGAATTACAGATCCCTTGGCAGGTAAAACAGTGTATGTGTTTCAACTGTTTATCTAGCTGCTTGCCTGGAGCCCAGCTTTGCAGCGGTATTAAACTCAAAACTAAAAATGTAATATATTGTAGCTTACCAATCCTTAGATGTGGTGGCTGCATTCGTTTTTTGTTTTTTTTTGTTTTTGTAGGCGTTTTCCCCTCTATTTTCACCTGGTGAACACACCTCCTGTAATAGTGTGCCTACACTCTGGATGAAGGAGCACAAGGGGCACATTTGCACAGCAGCATTGCCAGTTTGTGGGGAGGGAAGTGTTAGAAGTATTAACTGATTTAAATACACTAACACATTGAAGCTAAATTCCAGCTAATACTTTATATTCAGTTACAGTAAACAATTTATTTTTCTTTTTGGGATAAATGTTTTACATAAATAAATAAAAGCTGATTATTTTAAGCACCCCTGCCAGTGTTAATTGGTCTGTTTCATCCATATAACTACAAGACATCCTTTAAAAAAACAAAAAAAACAAAACAGACTTACTTGCCAGATCACCAGATGATAATAGAAGAAAGAAATCCTAAAAAAAGGAAACTAATGCAGCCATCACATTAAAGAATTGGTAAGCTGCAATTTAATAAATGTTTGCTTTTGGGTTTAAAGTAGTTGTAAAGCCTGAAGGTTTTTTTTACCTTCATGCATTCTATGCATGAAGGTAAAAAACCTTCATTATGCAGCTCCCTCCACAGCTCCCCTAATAATACCCAAGCCCGATCCAGCAATGTGCATGAAGAGCGGCTGCTGTAGCGGCTCTCTGCCTCTTTACCATTGGCTCCCGCTGCTGTCAATCACAGCCAGTGAGGATGTGGTCCAAGGAAGTAAAACTGGCGAACTGAGGACAGGGTTATGGGCGGCTAAGGCTCACTGATGCATGTGGGGAGCAAAGGCTGGCCCATGTAGTCTGATCCAGGAGAAGAGCTACTGTAGCTCTAATTGCTGAAAAAGTGAATGCTGGTTTCTATAGGTGTCAGAATACAGAATCAGCATTACCCTTCAGGTTATCAGCAGTTTTCCTGAAAGGGAGCATATGGTGTGAGTGGCTATTCTTAAGCAGAAATTGAGTAAGATATACCACTGTCAGTCTAGTCTAAGAGGAAATAAGGAGGCTGTTGTTCTGCTGGGTGGTTATCAGAGACATATAGGAGAGGAAACTGTTCTGCCTGGATCTTATCTACAACAAAGTAGTGAGAATATTGCTATCAGAAACATGCTTGCTTTCAATGCAGAAAAGCATGCTGAGTTCCAGGAATACCTATTAAATGACAGCTGGTGAGTGGAGGCAAGATAGCAGATATGATGGTGGTACTAGCATCATTTAGTTTTTAGTGCCCAGTGATAGACATGGGCTTTTACAAACCTTGTAGTCTCCAGTTATCCAGTGAGTCTACAAACAGGAAGGATTGGCTTTGGGGTTGGAGGCATCTGATAGGTATGGGATCATAGCCCAATCCTGGAAAACAACAGCTCCAACAGGGTAGCTGTAATTATATGTCTATACTGTAGGTAACTGAAGAGGCACCCATTTTTCAATCTTATACTTTCCAAGAAGTTATGAATTTTGGTCCACAGGAACCTCTAAAGAAGGCTAGAGGAGAAGTCCAGAGTTAACAAAACTGAGTGAGTATCAGAGAAAAGGAATCCAATTATTGTCAGAGACAGGTTCATGTACAAGTCTGAGGTCAATAACTAACAGCAGACAAGCCCAACAATGCAGCCTGAACAGAGGATAGGAATAAATCCAGGGAGTAGTCAAAGTCGTAGCAGTCAAAGCAGTATAATGGCTAGGAAGAACAAAGCAAAGTATGTTTGGAATCATCATATTCATAGCAATCTGGAACAGAAAAGGCTAAAATCTGAAACAAAGGCAGAGTAGTCAGGATCATTCGGTAGTGGGCACATGGATATGCATCTTTTAAAGTATCTGTAAACCCTAATAAATATGTTTTTGGCCTTTTGGTCTGATAAATGTACCATTAAAAATGTTTTATTAAATCTGTTTGATAACCGGAGGATGGAATATCTAACGGCCTCTGTACATGATACTATTCCCCAATTTGATAAAATTGGGGAATCAATCAGAAAATGGATCCCCTATGCCAATTTATCATAAAATCCTTGACTATGTTCCCTTTCTCCACCCCTAGTCACTATATATGCCATTTTGGTACCTTCTTGAACCTCTTATTTCTTATCATTTATCTTTTACAAAAAAAAAATTGTCTTTTAATATTCTATGAAGGCTCTCTGTTTTTGATTTTCAATACTCTTACCTATGAGTTGTTGTTTCTTTCTCCTTTTTGTCAAGCTGTACAGATCACCCGTGTGCTCTGTATGTATGGATATGGTTTACTTGTTTCTTTTATTTCTTTGTTTAATTTCATTATGTTATTTCTTTTTTTGTGCTTTGTGTGCACTATGTAACAATTTTATATTTGTTCTTTTGTTTGAAAAAAAAAAAACAATAAAGATACAATTTTGAAAAAAAAACAGTTTGATAAGTGCAAAAAAATACAGCACAGTGAGTGAGCATTGTCACCATAGGCCTGGAAGTGTGTTACTGGCAGGATTACTGGGTGAAAATAAAGAAAAACATAAGCCAGGAAAAAAAGAAAATGAATTCAGCCACCACATCTAAGGACTGGTAATCTGCAGTATGTTACATTTTAGATTTGGGATTTTGATATGCTGTAAATAGAGGCCAACAGCTTCATATACCCCAAGCAGGCAGAAGTATTCTAGGTATCTGATACTGGACTACTGGATGCAACATGTTAGATACATTTTTTTAGTAAACTGAGAAAAGATGTCCATGGTCCACTGTTCTGCTCTTGGTGGCCTGGGGGCTCCATGTGGCCATTTTTCTAGCACTCAAGCAGCTTCTTTACTCAGAGTTTAGGGTTTGAGAGTGTCAGGAAAGGTCTCCTCCGCTGGTAATATCGATCATTTGGCGTGCAGTACTGAGGTCCACCAGCAGGTGTCTCCTGGCAGTTCGGAGCGGTCAGAAGAGCTCTTTCCTGCAAGTATTCTGTCACCTTTGGGCCACAGTACTGGCGTCCACCAGCGGAGGAATCCTGGCAGTATGGAGCAGGTATTCCCCTCTGCAGGTGTCACCTGACGTTAATTAGCAGAGCTGCAGTATAAATACCCGACAATTATGTTGCCCTGGTATTGTCCTTGAGCCCTGAACTGCATCCTATTACTCTGATTCCTGAACCTGAAGCCTGAATCTGAAGCCTGATTCCTGGAACCTGTTTATCCTGTTTCCTGCCTGTTACCGGAACCCTGGACCCTGGACTCTGAGCCTTGTACCTGACCTGTCCCTCCTGTGATCCATCCATCCTCTCTTGTTCTGTTTATCTCCCTTCCCAGCTACTGATTCCCTGTGTATGACCCCGGCCTGGCTTGACTACGATTCTGGTACTCCCTCTTGCTACATATGCTGGTTGGTTTAATATCACTGTTTGTTTGGTTGTTCACTCTGTATTGGTGTGTTCACATATGCATTTTCCTTAATAAACTTACTTTCACCTATTTATGTCTGGTTCATTCTGTCGCAGTCACACAGTTCTGGTCACATCTGGTTTATGACAGAGAGCCACATTTGTAGCCACAAGTTGACTGAAAGGCTGCCTATAAATCAACCATTTTTTACAATTTCCAAATAAAAAACAGTATAAAACTAGGAAAATGCATGCGTATAACAGGGATAACTCCCTTCCACGCACCTGCATACTTACACTGTAGAACCCTCTCACACCAGCGTGTATGGAAGTGACACACTGCCATAGATACAAAGTTTACCTTTAAAGAAGAAAGTTAGATTTACAGTGCCTTGAAAGGCTGAGGTAGGCAAACCCCTTGAAATTTTCCACATTTTGTCATGTTCCAACCAAAAACGTAAATGGATTTTATTGGGATTTTATGTGATAGACCAACACAAAGTGGCACATAATTGTGAAGTGGAAGGAAAATGATAAATGGTTTTCAATTTTTTTTACAAATAAATATCTGAAAAGTGCAATGTGCATTTGTATTCAGCCCCCCTATGTTAATACTTTGTAGAACCACTTTTTACTGCAATTACAGCTGCGAGTCATTTTGGGTATGTCTCTACCAGCTTTGAACATCTAGAGGGTGACTTTTATGCCCATTCTTCTTTCCAAAATAGCTCAAGCTCTGTCAGATTGGATGGAGAGCATCTGGGAACAGCAATTTTCAACTCTTGCCACAGATTCTCAATTGGATTCAGGCCTGGATTTTGACTGGGCTATTCTAACACATGAATGTGCTTTGATCTAAACCATTCCATTGTAGCTCTGGTTGTATGTTTAGGGTCGTTGTCCTGCTGGAAGGTGAACCTCTGCCCCAGTCTCAAGTCTTTTGCAGACTCTTTTCTTCTAAGATTGCCCTGTATTTGGCTTCATCCATCTTCCCATCAACTCTGACTAGCTTCCCTGTTCCTGCGGAAGAAAAGCATCCTCTCCACCATGTTTCACGTGGGATGTGTGTTCAGGGTGATGTGCAGTGTTAGTTTTCCGACACACGTAGCGTTTTGCTTTTAAGCCAAAAAGTTCAATTTTGGTCTCATCTGACCAGAGCACCTTCTTCTACATGTTTGCTGTGTCCCCCACATGGCTTCTCACAAACTGCAAACAGGACTTCTTATTGCTTTATTTCAACAATGACTTTCTTCTTGCCACTTTTCCATAAAGGCCAGATTTGTGGAGTGCACGACTAATAGTTGTCCTGTGGACAGATTCTCCCACCTGAGCTGTGGATCTCTGCAGCTCCTCCAGAGTTACCATTATGGGCCTCTTGTCTGCTTCTCTGATTAATGCTCCCCTTGCCCAGCCTGTAAGTTTAGGTGGCCGGCCATGTCTTGGGAGGTTTGCAGTTGTGCCATACTCTTTTTACATTTTCGGATGATGGATTGAACAGTGTTCCATGAGATGTTCAAAGCTTGGGATATTTTTTTATAACTTATCCCTGCTTTAAACTTCCCCACAACTTTATCCCTGACCTGTCTAGTGTGTTCCTTGGCCTTCATGATGCTGTTTGTTCACTAAGGTTCTCTAACAAACCTCTGAGGCCTTTGCAGAACAGCTGTATTTATAATGAGATAAACATACACACAGGTGGACCTTATTTACTAATTAGGTGACTTCTGAAGGCAATTGGTTCTATGGTTCTACTAGATTTTAGTTAGGGGTATCGGAGTAAAGGGGGCTGAATACAAATGTACGCCACACTTTTCAGATATTTATTTGTAAAAAAAATTGAAAACTATTTCTAATTTTTCTACCACTTCACAATTATGTGCCACTGTGTGTTGGTCTATTACATAAAATCCCAATAAAATACATTTATGATTTTGGTTGTAACATGACAAAATGTGGAAGATTTCAAGGGCTATGAAATACTTTTTCAAACACTCTATACTTATTTACTTTTACTTATCCCTCTCTTTCACCTGCATATCCTAGTTAAGGATGAGAGCCTAGGGAATAAAGAGCAGCTGGGAAAATATCAAGAGAAAATACTCGTACAATTTACTGGAGTGTCTAATTGTGAAATTTGGCCTGCTCTGCATTCCCCAGGAATCTTCCCAGCAGGACAAAAATGTCACGCACAGCAGTGAAAAAAAAACAGGGGTAAGGTAAGAATGAATATAACTTTTTTCCTTTACAGGTACATTTTCCACTGGCTAACATTACTGTGAATACAGACCATGTTTTGTACTGGAAGATCTGGTTTAAAATTTGCTATCATTGGGGTCAATGTCAGCAATAATAAACCTTCCTTAGCTGGTGTCAGTAATGGTGGCAGCAACAACAAAACCCCTCCATTGTTGTCAGTGACCATGACAGCAATAATAACCTTGTAGGCATGTGCAATCTGCTTCCTCCACTGTAATGCCCCGTACACACGGTCGGATTTTTCGATGGAAAATGTCTGATCGGAGCGGGTTGTCGGAAATTCCGACCGTGTGTGGGCTCCATCGGACATTTTCCATCTGATTTTCCGACACACAAAGTTTGAGAGCAGGATATAAAATTTTCCGACAACAAAATCCGTTGTCGGAAATTCCGATCGTGTGTACACAAATCCAACGGACAAAGTGCCACGCATGCTCATAATAAATAAGGAGATGAAAGCTATTGGCCACTGCCCCGTTTATAGTCCCGACGTACGTGTTTTACGTCACCGCGTTCAGAATGATCGGATTTTCCGACAACTTTGTGTGACCGTGTGTATGCAAGACAAGTTTGAGCCAACATCCGTTGGAAAAAATCCATGGATTTTGTTGTCGGAATGTTCGAACAAAGTCCGACCGTGTGTACAAGTGGCGCCCGGTCGGAGCAGCATCACAGCTTGGAGAGAAAGTCAGGGCAAACTTGGTTTCTCTGTAGTTTCATGGTCCCTGGGCGCAGCATTTTGGTTGGCTGCGCTACATCCAGGTGACCCTTGGTGGCCATCTTGGGTACATGTGGGTAGTATAGGGACAGGTCCCTTATCTGTCAGGGACAGTGTTAGCGGCAGGGAAAGGTTCCAAACGAGAAGGGAAAACGCAGGGCTCTCAATTGCCGTGGAAATCTTCCTGTTTGGGTACAGGATGGCCAGGTTGCATTCTGCCCCTCCAGACAGATGTTGTCAGTTTGGTTGATACCTGCTCTGCTACACCCTGTTGACATTTGCAAGTGCTCCTGGTTGGGTCCTCTCCCACCAGGTTTGTTGTGAACTGTTTGTCTCGACTACAAGTTCTGCCTTTGCTACAATACATGTTCTACTGAGTGCACCTGGACTGTGTGTGCGTTATGATCACCACACCACGCTGCACCCTCTCACACCCTATCCATCTTCTTATCAGTAACCGTGGTATCAATAATAACCCATCTCCACTTCATTTGTTTTAGGAAGACAGAGAGCATTGCAGCATGTGGACCATCACTACCTGTCTGCATTGTGTACTGGATCTTGCAGGATAGTCCACAGCAGACAGATAATGTGGGGCAGTGTTCAAAATCCTGGTTCTGCCTGCAGGGTCTGGTCCCAGGAAGGTCCTACTGGCTGCAAGACTGAAATCAATGCTATAAGCAATGATCAAATAATTTTAACTACATATTATGTCTGGCTTATTGATTCAGTTAACTGCATCTAGGTAATGTTTGCCATACAACTTTGTTAATATTGCTCTGCTTTTTTGCATTTTTCATTTTTGAAAATTCTGACTGTTGGTACAATCACAAACAGTGCTTTTATGAGCCAAAATAATAAAGAAACTTAGAACAATGCTTAAACCAAGTGGAAGCAAGCTTTCTAGGCACAAGGCCTCTTCATCAGCCTCTTCACCTAAGATGACTGTGTGGCCTACAGCTGTTCACAAGAGATTTGTAGCGTGCATGTTAAACCCATGCTGAAAAAGTTCAGAGAATTACCTTTAGCAAACCTCCTCAGTGGATCACAAAGATTTATGTAATATACCCACAATCTATAGAGCCTCTTTTAACCCCAATAAGAGGTCACACCCCTTCCTGTGAAATATGAGAGCAAACAATTCTAATCATGAATCAGACCAGATAACTGAAAACCCAACCAGTCCTACTAAAGAAAATACATTATTCATTACACACGATGCTTTCAGAAACTGTAGACAAGAACATCCATCAGGGTTCTTGTTTGCAGTGACCCATTTAAAAATTCCAAAGTGTAATGGGTCCTTTCGGGGGCATGGAGGATTGAGACTGTTCTGTAGCAGAAAATAAAGAAGAATTATAAGTTGGAGAACATTGTTTTCTTTCAGAAGTTCATAGAATTCCTGTATACAAAGACTGTCAAACACTATAACTGTATTGTTTTATTGATCCACAGAGATTGCTAAAAGCATAACTAAAATATCAGTTTGTGATCATTTTTCCAAGCATACACAATTAATTTTTAGAACATAGTAGAGACCTTGACACATTCTAATGGAGTTACATCAAGAACAACAGTAGGAGTGAAAATGTACTGTTTTAAAAGCTCAAGGAAGAAAGGTCAAGTACATTTGTATTTTGCTGTGAAAAGATAAATAATTAAGGGAGTTCATCATTCAATGGCAAGATTTTAGGCTGAACTTTGCAAATATTTTATTTGCCAGCTAAGGAATACACCAAGAACATGAGCTTGAGTTCAGCTCCAGAAAAATGTGCTATTTTTCGCATTTGATTCACTCCGCACTGCTGTGCAATTCACATGCGTTATCTGTGTGATGCGAATACAGCCATACAGATTGTATGGCCACATTTAAGAGCACATTGTCACTGTAACAACAACCTAAACAATACACTGGCATTAAGGTTTGAAATAATAAGCCACACTTTGTTTAGTAAAAAAACAATTTACTCAAAGCACGATCATGTGCATTTTAAGGTTTTAAAACAAACCAAGATCTTGGTGTATAACATATATGTTTTGCATTATCTGCCCTTTTTTGTGGCTAAACAGGCATGTTCAAAAACATTAGATACACATCCCAAACTCAGGAACTTACAAAGTTCGATTTTGGTAAAGTGAAAATGAGACATTAGTATCCCAAGACTATGAGGATGTTGCCTTCCTCATATGGGGTGATCTCACCCTTTTAAAAGACAAAATTTGAAGCCACGTACACATAGAGGCATAACGATTGAATTACCTTTATGATCCCATGCCGCAAATGTGTGTAGTTACAAACAACTTTTTTCCTAAACCCACAAAACACACAGTGTGTCAACATGTGCTAGCTTCCATATTGGGGTATCAATGGACGTGTTTCAGGTGATGCAACCCCTTCCTCTGAGCTTCTATAGTTATGAGGAAGGGGTTGCACCCCCAAAACGCATCCATTGATACCCAGTGATGATAGATAGCACATGTCGACACACTGTGTGTTTTGTGGCTTTTGGCAAACTAGATGTATGGAAATACACACATTTTAGGCATGGGATCATGAGGGAAATAAGAATGTTAAGGCACAATTTGGGAGCACCTTCAAATTTTGGGTTTTATAGTCTTAAAAACACTGAAAAATTACAATTAACATTAGTTAGGGCAGTGTTTCCCAACTCTCCTCCTCCTCAAGATGCAAACCCAGGTCATGTTTTCTATATATAGAATTTTTTTGACTGAGGAAAATACAGAAAACATGACCTGGTGGTGCACCTAGAAGAGTGGAGTGGAGAAACACTGAGTTCTGTCCCTAAACTTTCACATTTCCAGGTCCGAAAAACATGTTAAATAAGAAAAGGGCAAACAGGAGCCAACAAGTGAAATAAAAAACTTCAGAACAGGCAAGAGGAAATGAAAATTTGCCAAGCATGTCCACAAAATCTCTGATTCTTCGCTGTAAAGCAGTGGCAGCCTCCTTGATTTTCTCCAGATCCTTCAAACAATGACACATATCTGCACTCATTCTGCTAATAGTGCATTATGGAAGATCATGACCTAGTAAGAAGAGTAAAAAGTATTAAGGTAACAATGGTCAAGTGGCTGAGACCCTACATAGTGAGTTATGGTCAAATTCAGTAAATACTTACCTACCCAGTCTATTGTTGCTTGCAACCTGCTTGGCCTTCAGACACCTACACTACTAGGAATGTACACACTTCAACTACTCTTTAATCTTGGTCCTAGTGCCTGGATCTCCAAAACTCGGGTACCTAGCAACACTGCCACCTCTTCCTTCTCCATGCTAATGTTAATGCACTACATACTTTGCTAATGTGTAGAGTGGGTGTTTAAGGTGTACCCCTTAAGTTCTGACCTAAGCCCATGGCCTTTGGCCTACCTAAAAGCACCCCTGTCGGTGGCTAAATTAGTGTGTTTTAAGTTGTCACTTACATTTTTGGGGGGGAAGATGCCCTTGTTGCCTCCCCTGTTGGGGCCCGAGCGAGGGTAGCCTCCCTTAGTGTGTTGTGGTAGCTTGTGTTACCCTGAAAAATCTATATTTAAGATTTTTCATATCTTATAGATATGATGTGGGTTAAATAAGAGTTCTTTTCGACCAAGAGTGAAAGCTTAAAATATAATAACATTTATTAGGACACAGTTGAAAGTCTAGCTAATACACAATCGTCTATCTATCGCCTTACACCAAGGAAGAAAATATTAGGTTGAAATAAAGTATTTACATGAAGGAATACAGTGTATATTCCTCAACACAGTAATCATATTTAGTTACAAGTAAAAGGGTATTCCTTTCCCATAATTACCCATCCTTACCAAAGCTCCTTTTAGCTCGCTGGTCTATCAGAAAGAGAGATACCTCCCCCTTGGCTCTGAGTATATCAAACCAAGCTGATGTCTCATTGGTTGGCTTAGCTTGGATCATGATTGGAGGGCTTACTCCATAAGTCGGCCCCCTTTCATGCAAATCCTTGTGACCATGTTGGCCAAGTGTGTTAATTGCATTTCCCCAGGAAGTTAGGTCCATTGCATATCCCAGCATGGCACCCTTTCAAAGAAGTAGGTGTAGAACAATGGAATTGGCTCTCCATTGTTTGCATATACAAGCCTTGGCCCACATTCTCTGCTCTTAGCAAAAGCTTAAATGAAACCCTTTTTGAAATATATTCATTATTACAATATTTTACAGTTATTAATGAAGATTTCAAATAAACTCATAAGGCAACACTTGGCTGGTGCCTCCTTTTTTGGTGCCTCCCTGTTGAAAGAAGATTAAAAAATGTGTTACAAAAATAAAGAAATGTCCAAAAACCTGACCAAATAAGAATGTTCATATCTGCTTTATATTTACCTTCATCTTTCGAATACCAAGTCATACAAAGATTTTGGATAACCTTATATATAATTCTCTAGAGCTACTTGGAGAAAGAATATATACAGGCAGCTAATGTACACATATACATAATTGTTAGATACAAATCTTGCTAACTTTTTTATGATCTGATGTATGTACTCCATCTGGTCTTGCTCACGGTGTTTGAGATCAGAACATAATTTTCTGATTTGGTCCTTTGATCGTTCCACCGAAAAATCACTCTGCAAAACTGCGATGACCTTCTCCAAAATGCTGTCCTTACGGCTGATGGGCCTTTCGTAATTGCGAAGCTTGCAGTTGTAGTCGTGCTTCTCTAGAATGCGCACCATCTCCACCATCTCATCCTTGCTCATGGGGGTTGCTTTATGGCTCCTATGAGCTCCACAACCGCGGGGCTGCCTGGAATCCCCCGAATCCGCCATGTTGTCCCTTCCAAATGTTCTGCCATGTGTGTCACATGCAGAAGAGAAAGGGTCACGCCGCAGCGTCATGACGCACTGAGAGTGGAGTTTCACACATGCGCAGTGTATACAAAGCCATAACGCACGGTTGATGGAACTGCCGTAGGAACGATCTTGAAGTGGAGGATGAACGATCGCCATCGCCAACACATGAAAGGAACCCAAAAACGAAGGGACAATTGGAAATTGTGGCAAAGGTGGTTAGTGGCCTATACTGCTTAGAACAAGGCCTAGATTGGAAGCAGCTTATGAGTTAAGCCAGACATTATGTTTTGTCTTGTGTTCTGTCTTGCAGGCATCATATCATTCATCATGATGGATAAATTTACTGCGCCTGATTTTTTGCCCCAATTCATTGACCTGTACCGGAAGCTGTCTTGTCTCTGGAAGGTCAAGAGTCAAGACTACTCAAATAAAATTTTGAGGAAGGTAGCATTGGAGAAACTGCTTGAGTTGGTGAAGCCAGTGTACCGTAGGGTAGACATCAACTATGTCAAGACAAAAATATCAAACTTGAGGAGTACTTTTAAAAGGGAGCACAACAAGGTCATGGACTCACAGAGATCTGGCGCATCATCAGATGACATATATGTCCCCAGGCTGTGGTATTACCACAGCCTGCGGTTTTTACTGACCAGACAGAACCCAGGCCATCACTGTCTACGCTCCCTTCGACATCTGCTGAGGCCACAGCTCCTGAGGTCCACACAGGATGAAGATGTGGGGGAGCCCAGCTTGATTCAGGTATAGCATTGTTGAACATATTTGCATCCAAAAATACAATGATGATAACTAGGCGTTATTGTTAAAATATTTCTGCCTTAACAAAGTGGTTTCCATATCAATAGACAGTAGTGACCAAAAATGATTTGAACAAGTATAAAAAATGCTGGGGTCAGAATGATAGTCTTTGCTATTTATCCACATTCAATTTGCAACATTAAGGACATCAAAATTGTGTGTGATTGATGACCAAACCCTAAAAAAACATTCTAATTATGTCCCATTTTCATACACAGGAAAGTGTCAGTCTGGAGGAGCCCATGGCCGGCAACCAGACGGAGTCCCAGATCCCTCCCCTATGCCCTCCTGCTAAAAAGGCCAGGAAGAGCAGGAATCTGGGTGAGGCCACAGCTGCCTTACTCAGCCAGGCCACTACTGCCATCGGTACTGACCCAGATGAGTGCGAGTGATTTGGCGTGGTGACAGTCAAAAGGGTTAAGGGGGATGGCCGGTGACCAGAGGAGAAGGAGTGAGGAGCTCATCCTGCAGCTCTTTAACAGGGGAGCGATGGGCGAGATCTATGCCACCATCCACTTGTGTGATTTTGTGGGCCCACATAGACAACCTACGCAGCCAACCCACCCACCACAGCAACACCACCCACTACAGCAACCACACCCAGCACAGCAGCATGGCGGTTAATGACAATATCAGCCCCAAGACCCCCAACAAGGCCGCTGGTCTAGGGATTTTCACCCCTTGCCCACTTAATAATTATTATTTTATTTTTTGGTTGAATAATACAGAATAATATAAACAGATAGTAACCCACGTTTAAAATGTCTGTTTTGCCGCGTTTACATGCCGTGTTTAGCGGCGTTTTGCCGCATTTTCGTTTAGAGGCGTTTAAGAAAAAATGTGGTTTTCTTCAAAATAGCCAAAAATGAAAAAAATCATGTAAACGAAACGCTGCCAAATTGGTTTAGCCGTGTTTATCCGCATTTAGAAGCGTTTGGCACTTGAAATGCCTCTAAACTCAGCTTCTGAACCCATTTTTTTTACGTTCCAAAAAAAGCCTCTAAACTCAACTGCCTAGAAACGACTGTGAACTACCCTGTGTACATGTACTGATAAGATAACATAGATGAGGGTTCAGGAGCAGTTGAAAAAAATGCAGCAGCAGTGTACATGAGGCCTTAGTGTCTTAAGCACAAATACCTACACCCAGGGCTCTTTTTTGCTAATAGAGCAGGTTTAAGTACCTAAAGGCTAAGTTCACCTTTGTTCACTTTTTTTTCTAAATTCCTGCTCCCCTATATACCAATATAGCATTCATGTACGTTTTTTGCAAAAATTTCAAAGCTTTCCATAAAATTTACAGACACTTACCTTACTGTCCTCCATCCATGTCTCCAAACGTATCTATTGCTTCTGTCTTACTTCCTTATAGACTAGAGGTCATGACACAGGAAGGAGTTGACCAGCTGACCTCATTAGCACACACCCTGCATCATTCACCCACCTACTACTTTTTAAATGAAATGCAATCAATCAGTGATCACCCTTCTCACTAAATACACAATATACAATCAGATTGCATAGTGTATGGCCATCTTTATGCAAGTACAAAGTGAATGGAATTCTGGTTCTGGACGACCACCCTTGGTTAATTTTAGCAGACCACTGCGACCCCCCGGTACCTTGAGACCCAATGAAAACACATGAAACAAGCAAGATGTGAATTCAGAGGATGTCTGTCTTTAATGAATAAAAATTCAGCTTATATGGAGTATAGATCAAAGGGGGGGGGGGGGTTAGTTGAATGACTAGGGGGAAACCAGTTTGTTACTTTGATGTGTATCTATAAACAGTTAGATAAGACACCTGGTCATATCAAAGCTGATTGCCTAAGGCTAAACAGGATATACACTTGAAAAGTGTCTTTTATCCATGAGAATATCCCACTAAGGCAAAACCCTCCTATTTTGTTAAAAGGGCTTCATGTTTTAGCTAGAGCCCTTGCTTCGACCTGTAGTTTGTCTACTTCTTTCCTGTGCTGTGCAATGATCTCATAATAATTGGGTACCTCTACCCTGGTGTTATATATCCAAGTGCAACATTCATAGTCCTCAGTTATTTCGCACAGGCCAGTAAGTGCCATACTCATATTCTCTATTGCTAGATCATGGAGTTCTAACTGTTTTCTGATAGCCCTAGTCTCTAGGTTTAGTTTTGAAATGTCATCAGAATTCTTGTCTAATATCTGGTCTAATATTTTAGAGTAGTTGTTCAGCCTTTTCATCATATCAATTCACCACCCTGTCCCTAAGGGGAACCATGCCCAGGCCATGTCTTTCTCTAAGAACAAATCTCTCTCTTGGCAGTGCTTGAGAGGGTACCTGGGGTGTATGCTAGCCTTCAGCAGGTTTCCTCCCTTATTGTCCCCCAATATACCCATTATGATCAGTGATGCAAGGTAACACCATCAAAGTAATCAAGAATAAGAGGCCCAAGGTCTTCCCAGAAGTCTGTGGTGAAATAAGCGAGGTCATCTTTTTCAGAGTCTTGACCACCTGCTTCACTCACTGTTCGAGGATTTGTATCACCTGCTTCACCTCTCTGTGCTTTATCTTGCTTCTTAGGTGTTTGGTTCACCTCCTTCACATGACTGGCATGGATCCAAGCCTGTTGTCCCTCTACCAGAATGGCTGTTCGGGTAACCGCAATCACTGTAGTCAGGGGTCCAAATGGGTACTCTTGCTTCTTGGTACGCTTCAGTTGCTGGACCACTACGACATCTCCCACCTGGAAAGGGTGAGTAGGTTCCTGTGGAGAGAAAGGGGAGGTGCAAGCGATACTTTTTCAACTCTATCCAAAGTTTCAATCAATTTCTTAACATACTCCTCCTGTATGAGATCAAGATCCCCTCTTCCTAACATTACTGGCTGTCTAGCCCATGTGGTGGGGAAAGGTCTGCTCATCAGGACCTCGGAAGGGGAGTAACCTGTGGTTTTAGAGGGAGTCATTCTTACCTCTGTATGGACTGCAGGAAGTACCCTTTTCCATCTGTTGAAAGATACCCCTGTGGCTTTCCTGATTTTATCTTTTTTGTTTTCAAAAAGCTTTTATTAAGCAATAAGAGAATTTAGTAAACATAGGTAAATGACATCAATTGGATCAATAGGAGCAATAATATACAGACAATAAGCGGTATTTATGAACATCAAGCATAAAAAAAAACTCAACAGGCTGGGATATACCTAAAACCATCAAATCAGATACTCATATTGACGTTATAGGTGAGACTTGAAAGGTTTTCCATTTACCAAAATAATACAGTAAAAAAAAAAAAATAAATAAAAAGTCTTGAAGTCTAAGCAAGAACCAAGGGTTCCACTTAGCATCAAAAAAGGGGATAGAGTCATGTAGGGTATGATACATTTTGTCTGCTAACATCATGCGGTCTATTCTTGCAACAACCTGTGTAAATGGAACAGAAGGTGTCTTCCAATATAGCGCAGTGGCTCAGTGCATAGCAATACAAATTGAATGGAACAATTTTACAAATGTTTTGAAAGAATCAGGTGGGGTTTGAAATAAAATAGTGCTGGTGAGTCAGTTTTATAGATCTACCTGCTAATTTATCTATCAACTTCAAGACCTCTTTCCAGGTAGGTTGTAGTTTTTGCAGTGCCAGGAAAGATGCAGAAAGGAGCCTTGGTGGGCACAGCCCCTAAAGCATAAGGGGGGAGGACTGCCGAAAAGTTTACCATTAGTGATTTGGTACAGTTACGCATGTTTTGCCATCCTTTTGCCCAGTCTAAATCTCCGTCTTCCAGGCAGAGTTCCCGCTCCCACTGTACTCTATATGTCAATGTGGGCTTCTCGGCTGTTGCTTCTAAAAGTTTGTAAACCCCTGAGATAATGATAAAGAAAATGAATTTGGGACTTTATATGAAGCAAGCAGCCAAATTGAACAACATGAACAGAGAATGGCTGGTGGGTGTACAGAGATAAAGATAAATAACCCAATCACATAGTGTTATGGCATGTATATAATAACATAACATGAACCAGTATCATGATTATACCATTTATTGGATATAACAATCATATAGTAATAAAAGTAACATAGGTAACATGAATGGTACATGACATTAACAACATGATATCAAAAGAGAGGGAGGCCACCAGATATAAATTTCTATATTCACGTATTTATAATAAGTTCATAAAATACTTGGTAAAGGCCAGTATAAAACAGTAGAATATTAAACATGTTGTGGAATATCACTCTTGGATAAAATTGGTATTTAGGGCATCTCTATAGCTCGACGTGTTTCATGGATACCTCCAATCTTCAGGAGCAGATTCAATAATCTATAAACATAACATAGGGTAAGTTGGTGGAACTGGCCAATTTAACAAGAGGGAAATTGCAACATACAGGGGCTTGAGAGGCAGAGAGAGCAGAAGTATTAATGAATAACAACGATGTTATGGATTATCACCCATAGACAACTTACAATTGAGCTGTGATTGCATGCGACAGCGCAATGGGCCAGGACCCACTGGGGAACAGCCATCCTCCTGGGAGCTGAGGCGGCACAACCCATGGACAAGAATGGAAAAAACCAATGTGGAAGGGAGATACCTGAGGGGTGGCAACCCAATTGCCTAAAAAGTGAAAAATATGAACATAAAATAAAATAAAAATAAAAAATAAATAAAATGAAATGAAAATATAGTAATAGGAAGTATGAGTAAAAAAGGGGGGTGCTGATATATGTTGGGAAATAGGTGATAAGAATTGGGGAAGATCACATCGTAATCCATGATAGTATACCAGTGATAACTACGGTATAGGTATTGTAACAAAGGTGGGGTGATCTCCTAATAGATATGCGTGGTAAAATGTGATGGTGCACCATTTTAGTGCAGTAATAGTGAAGAATGCACTAGCAACCTACCCGAATAACTGGAAATATAAAAAAGAAATTAAATAAAATGTATCAAAGGGTGATTACCTTGGTATAGCAAGAATTCCCGTGTGACCTGACTGGTGCTGTTGTAGCCGTGAACACCGCTCAACAGGGACCCAACTATTCCACATGAGGTGGAGTGTATATATACTCCCATGTATCCAATGGGTGTCCGCCAACGTCACGCAGGACGGCTGACTAGGGGGAGGAGGCGCCCGTACCCGAGCGGAAGAGAACCGCCCAGCATAAGGCACCAAAATTCCCTCATCAGAAATCGCCCAGATTGAAACAACAGCGCGCGGCGTCATGACGTCATCTCAACGTCACACGCGGGATGCTGAATGCGTGGCGTCGATGCACAGTAAGGACGTCCACCCGATCGCCCGTGTCAACCAGGGCGGAGGGAGAAGGGGAGGGCCCAAAGTGCGCATCGCAGCTCCCGAGAAAGAGACCCCCAAAATAGGCGCCCAACGGCCCAGTCCACCATCACAGCACAACCACAGACATCAAGAAGGAGTATATCCATATGGGAACATATCAGAGTAAATGGGATCACTCTCCTAACCCTTCAAGAGTAAAAACTAATGGGCCAGAAATCACAAGAGAGATATATAGTATTAATTGTAATAAATAGACTATTAATGGACAATACCAAGAATTGGAAACATATATGGTAGTCGGGAACGCAGACTTCCTTCCCTATTATGTATATAAAAAGAGGGGGGAACTGTGGGACTTTATATAAGGCCAGGGCATACGCCGTAGATAGCCTTCATCCCTATTGAATTGGTAAAGAAAAGGAATTTGGGACTTTATATGAAGCAAGCGGCTGAATTGAACAACATGAACAGAGAATGGCTGGTGGGTGTACAGAGATAAAGATAAATAACCCAATCACATAGTGTTATGGCATGTATATAATAACATAACATGAACCAGTATCATGATTACGATATACCATTTATTGGATATAGCAATCATATAGTAATAAAAGTAACATAGGTAACATGAATGGTACATGACATTAACAACATGATATCAAAAGAGAGGGAGGCCACCAGATATAAATTTCTATATTCACGTATTTATAATAAGTTCATAAAATACTTGGTAAAGGCCAGTATAAAACAGTAGAATATTAAACATGTTGTGGAATATCACTCTTGGATAAAATTGGTATTTAGGGCATCTCTATAGCTCGGCGCGTTTCATGGATACCTCCAATCTTCAGGAGAGATGCAATAATCTGCCCTGTATGTTGCAATTTCCCTCTTGTTAAATTGGCCAGTTTCACCAACTTACCCTATGTTATGTTTATAGATTATTGCATCTGCGTCTGAAGATTGGAGGTATCCATGAAACGTGTTGAGCTATAGAGAGGCCCTAAATACCAATTTTAAGGGCGGTAACTCTACCTAGAAATGAAATATGCAAATGGGACCATAGTTTGAGAATTCCTTTCAGTTTAGATATCATCGGGGGGTAATTAAAATCAAAAAGTTTGCAGAAATCTCCGGTCAAGTTAATACCCAAGTATGAGAGGTGAGATTCAGCCCATGTGAAGGAATATGATTGTTTAAGTCGGTGTAATTCCTCAGGTGAAAAACCCACAGGAAGGGCCACCGATTTTGTCATATTGATCGATAAACTAGAGATCCCCACAAACTTCAATAAGGTCTGCAGCAGATTTGGCAGAGAGATTAAGGGATTGGTGAGGAACATTAGTACGTCATCAGCGTACATACCAAATTTATATACCGAGGGACCTTTAGAGTACCCAGAGATGTTTCAATTCTGAAGTATTGCAATGGCAAGGGGTTCAAGTGCTAAAGCGAAGATTAAAGGGGAGAGAGGGCACTCCTGTCTGGTACCTTTGCCCAGGCTGAACAACCCCGAGCAACAGCCTGGGAGTTTGATCCCCATTTTAGGGTTCCGATAAAGGGCCTGGAAGGCTTGTAAAAATTCACCTCGGAAACCCATACGTTGTAGGAGAATGGAGACATAATCCCAAGAGACACTATCAAATGCCTTTTGTATATCTAGGCTAAGCATAAAGAGTTTCCGAGAGAACAAATTAGAATCCTGAATTATGTTAGTGGCTAAGCGTATGTTATCTGTGATGAGTCTGTGGGGAATGAAACCTGATTGGTAGGGGGATATAAGGGAAGGGATTATACCTGCTAATCTGTACGCTAGGACTTTGCTGAATATTTTTAAATCATTGTTTATGACAGATATGGGTCTGTAGTTTTGGGGAAGTGTATGATTTTTATTCAGTTTCGGTATCAAGGACATATTTGCCAATAACATCTCTTCAGGGACACTACCTCCTTGTAACACCCAGTTGAAAAGCTGAACCAATCTTGTAGACAGGGGGTTGGAAAATTTCTTATAATATATAGAAGAGAATCCATCCGGGCCTGGAGCGGATCCCGATTTTAAAGCTTTTATCACATTCAGGACCTCCTATTGTGTGATAGGAGCGTTAAGCATCTCCAACTGTGCAGGGGTGAGGATCGGTATGGGGATTGTTTGAAACCAAGCCTCATCATCCTGTGAGGGTTTCGATTCAAATGGTGCCAACAAGGTTGAATAAAATTGCTCAAATATTTTGAGGACCTCTTGCGGGCGAGAAGTATTAGGGCCAGAGGGAGTCGCTAATTTATATACGTGGAGAGGACGGGTAGATTGATTCAACTTTCGAGCAAATAGGGTTGAAGAGGAGCCATCGTGGAGTAGAAATTTAGCTTTAGACCATCAAAGAGCTTTTTCTACCTTTTTTGATAGGATGGAGTTCCTGATTTTATCTTTAAGTGTCCTATTCATTCTTTCTACTATCCCTGAACTCTGGGGGTGGTATGGGATGTGATGTGAAACTTCCAGTCAATCTTCAGTGTTTTCATTAAATCTTGACACACTTTGGCTATGAAGGCAGGACCACTGTCTGACTTCATTTTAAGAGGGCAGGCCCATCTTGGGATTATTTCCTGTGTAAGGATTCTGACTACTGTTTGTGCATCTTCCTTTGTGGTGACGAACACTTCTGTCCATCGTGAGAACATATCTACTATTACCAGTATATATTCTTGTCTCTTGCCTAGTTTGGGCATGTGTGTAAAATCAATCTGAAGATGAGTGAATGGTGTGGACGGGTAAACAAGGTGTTCATGTTTTTCTTGGATTGTTCCTGAGGCATGTAATGCATCTTGCAACATATGATTTTACTAACGAGGGAAGACCGGGAATGAAAAAATCTTAATCCAATAATCCACATGTAACCTGCCAGCCTCTGTGTCCTACCCCATGATATTGTGAGATAAATAGGGGTGCACTAGCTACGGGTATGCATGGTCTCCCCTTTTGGAAGATGAGCCCTGATTCAGGGCTTTTCTGCACTCCTTCAATGTTCCATTTCCTAACAGGATGGACACATTGTGAGTAGTGTGTAGTGTGGTTGCATGACCCAGGGTGAATTAAGTAGCCATCTCCACAACCATTGCACAGGATGCTAAAGCTTGGAGACACGCCGGCATACCCTGTACCGGCATAGGCACAACCCTTGAAAAAAATGCAATAGGGCAGAGTTTGCCCCCATGGTCCTGCGCCAGGACTCCCATCATGGTTTTACAGTTGTCCCTGGCAAGTAGGTGAAACATCTTGCCATATTCAGGTAATCCAAGACCAGGAGCTGTAACCATTGCAGTTTCAAGATACACAAAGGCATTACACATTTAATCATTTTATTTTATACAATATGGCATGTCGATAATTGTGGCTTGTCTCAGGAGGTTATCATAGTAGGAACAATCAGGTATCCATTGGTGGCAGTAACCAAATATACAAAGAAAAGACAGCATATCTTTCTTAGTAAGTGGGCGGGGCAGATCCATGAGAGCCACAGCTCTCTTGTGACTGATTTTCCTTTCTCCTTTAGAAAGCACAAAACCAAGGTATTGAACAGTTTCCTGACACCATTGTAGCTTTTTCCTAGAAACTTTGTGACCATCCGTCCTACTCCAATATGATGATGATTTATTGTTGTGTAGTCCAAGCCAGGTTGCATGCAAAGAGGATGGCTTATATCTGTTACATTAGTTAGCAGATCTAAGCCATCCTCTTTGCATGCAACCTGGCTTGGACTACACAACAATAAATCATCAACATATTGGAGTAGGACGGAATCATGGCGGGGAGTCCAGGACTACAAGGTTGCCTGGAGGGCCACTGAGTAGACTACAGGGGAGTCCACATAACCCTGGGGCATTCTACACCATGTCATCTGGTGGTTTCTAAAACAAAATGCAAGTATTGGCTGTGTCTCCTTGTCCACAGGGACGGAAAAAAATGCGTTCCTTAAATCAATCACAGAGAAATATTCAGCATCTGATGGAATGGAGGTGAGGAGTGTTGGCACATCAGGTACTATGGGTGCAATAGGTACAACTAAACAGCTACAACTGTTTATGGCCCTTAGGTCCTGCACAAACCTATAACTGCCATCTGGCTTTTTTACTGGATTTATAGGTGTGTTGAAGGGTGAAACTGTTTCTTTTAAAATTCCCCGTTTAAGAAAGTGCTCCACCATCGGAGCAATTCCCTCCTCTTTCTCTTTGGACAGGGAATATTGTTTGTGGTAAATGGGTTGTACCCACTATTTAAGGGTGGCCCTATAGGGGGTGCAGGAGATGAGTCCCACACCGAGGGCGCTCTCTGACCATACTTTCTCAAGGTCCCCTTTTATTTCTGTGCGTAGGATCAAAATTTTAGTAACAAAACACATTATTTTTTCCTCCTAAAATTAAAACCAAAGGTTAGGGATTTATTATCATACAGTAAGCATTTTGAACATGTTTTACCAGTGCACTTTTTCTAATACAAAAAAAAAAAATGTTTGACGTCAAACTAATTATTACCACGTGGATTTTCTACAAGAAAGTTATACTTCACCATAACACATTGGAAAACTCTTCAAACTGCTTCTTCTATGAAAACAAAGATTACAGTTACTACATATATTTGAACATTACTAAGGAGTCATTTTACTTCTTTTAGAGTTCACTCAGCTCACTCAATTTGCATGACACTACACCTGTTTGCACACACAAGCAATGCAATTTAACCTGTGTCAAAGAAGGGGGGGGTTGCTCCTTAAACTATAAAACAGCATTCCTTATTTTTAAACTTTAATCATCAGGGAAAAAGGCTTTTTTTATGTCACTAATCTTTTAACATTTCACTTTACTTATTTTTATCAATTTTATTAACTGCATTGGGTGTGGCACCAATGACCACATGGTTGGCCACCCCATCAAGTGTTTAAATTAACGATTTTTAGCTCAGAGTTTTTAGAATAACTTTTCTTTTAGAATAAGCAAATATAATATTTTACGTTTTCTTTTCCATATTCAATTTATCACAGTGCAAAATGACTACACATTGCACACGATTTTACAATTTTAAGTCAATATTTACCCAAATTATATAGATCAAATTGTTCATGATTTTAAGTCAGAAATAAACATTTTTAGTCTTGTAATTGTACTTGTGGCAATGTTACATCACTTTAAAACATACATAACAAACACAAAACAAATCATCATGCAACCAATATTCACACGACATGACATAATCCATGGATCTCACACACCTCTACACAACAAAAATAATGCCACGTACACACGAGCGGACTTTACGGCAGACTTTGCCCGGCGGACTTTTCGACGTACTTTACGACGGACTTGCCTACACACAATCCACCAAAGTCCGTCGAATTCGTACGTGATGACGTACGACTGGACTAAAACAAGGAAGTTCATAGCCAGTAGCCAATAGCTGCCCTAGCATGGCTTTATGTCTGTCGAACTGGCATACAGACGGCGGACTTTTCGACCGGACTCGATTTCAACGGATTAATTTAAAACATGTTTCAAATCTAAGTCCGTCCAACTTTTGAGAAAACAAAGTCCGCTGGACCCCACACGCGATCGAATTGTCCGACCAAATCCCGTCCGCCGGGCAAAGTCTGCCGTAAAGTCCACTCGCGTGTACGCGGCATTACTCTCACTCTTAGCCCACTACAACCTGTAGACAAAAATATTAGCACATTTCTCTAAAAAAACTGCACTTTTCATGCCTACCTATACATAGACCATATCTATTTCAATATAGGTCTCATTTTGTTTTGTGTATGGTGGAGGGGTTGAATGGGAGGGGAGGGGCAGTTGGGTCTGGTCTCTTCTTATCTGCCTCATCCTTATGTTTTTATCAGTATCCTCTCTATTTAGGTCTTTAGAGGGATTCTTTTGTTTCTAACTATTTCTCTGAAACCAATAAGGGGCGTACTTTAACCAGTTCTCCCCCTCTTTTCTCATGTATTCCATGTCCCACTGAGGGTCACCAGAACACCATGGGAAGGCTTTCTTGTCTCCCAGACATAAGCCCTTCACCATATCTATGTGAAATTCTTTTTTATCTCCTTCTCGAGGGAATGGGTCACTACTGTGCATACTTTCTGTCCACCCAGCTAGATACCCAGGGGTATATAAACTCATAATAATTTCCACATACTCTGGCTACATAATCTTTACAATTTTCCCCAGGGTTTGGAGGAGGTGGGAGATCCTTTCCCTGTGACTGACCCATTATCACAATCACAGAGAAAGAAAGACTGCCTTACCTTGCAGTTTCAGTTCACACAACAAATTATCTTATACTTCTATGCGATAGATAAGAAAAGCAAGACACAGATATGGGCCCCGGTGGTAATTGCCTTATTAACACCAACACTTTTTCTTCCTTCCCAAAAGGAGTGTCGTACTACTTATTTAAACTTTCAAAATCCTTCCTGAGGACAGGTCTACCAAAGACCTCTTTACAAAGTCCTTCCTGCGGACAGGTCTACCAAAGACTGTTTTACAAAGTTCTTCCTGAGGACAAGTCTACCAAAGACCGTTTTACAAAGTCCTTCCTGAGGACAGGTCTACCTAAGACCGTTTTAACACTTATAAGGCATGGTCCGTCTCCTTTCTAATAAATTTAAGGGACTAAAGTTTTATCAGAGCCGAGGCGAGAAAACAATTAGTCAAAATAAGACAAAATGTACTTACCACTGATGATTACTTTATCCCGGAACAAGCCCCCATTTAATAGGAATTCTGGTTCTGGGCGACCACCCTGGGTTAATTTCAGCAGGCCACCGTGATCCCTGGTACCCCAGACCCAATGAAAACACGTGAAACAAGCAAGATGTGAAATCAGAGGATGTCTGTTCGTTAAATCAATAAAAATTCAGCTGATATGAAGTATAGATCAAGGGGGGCAGGTTAACTGAGTGACTAGGGAGAAACCAGTTTGTTACTTTGTTACTTTGATGTGTATCTATAAACAGTTAGATACGACACCTAGCCATATCAAAGCTGATTGCCTAAGGCTAAACAGGATATACACTTGAAAAGGCTTGACCACAATTAAACACAATAGGGGGTCTGCTGCTGTACAAACATTCCACACACTTATACGCGAACTAAAGCCTACACACAGAGACAATACACGAGATCGCGCAGTTATACACAAAATGGAATCGTGATGGTTCATTCATGTTATTCATGCTATTAAGGAAGGAATGGACAGAAACACTCAGCTGTCAAGCCCTGTTCACAACTCTGCATAGTGGGAACTCACATTCTTTTTTTTTTTTCTTAGCTGGGAGCATTTTCACTCGTCACACATAGGAATGGGCTGCCCTACACACAGCAATCGCCCCAAAGAAGCTTCAGAAATCTTTTTTAGAGCAGAGCTTTGTGCATTTTTGTTGTGATTTTTGGTTTCGCGCATTTCTGAAATGCAAGGAAAAGCACAGATGTGAATGGAGCCTCATTGTTTTTGTGGTAATGCACCAATTTCACTTTCAGGTCCCTTTCACATCTAACATAGTGGGAACATTTTGTGTCTCGTTTTTCCTATGGCACGCATAGGGCAGCCTGTTGATTTCAATGGGCTGTGCTATATGTGGTTTATGGGACATTTTGGCGTTTTGTGGGTTACATGTTTTTTACTATACGTTTTGCAGCATTTGCCCCTCATTTTTTCACATGGCAAAATGTGTGTTTGCTTCTGTGTTTGGTGTGCCGTTAACAATTAATGGCACTGAAAGGGCAACTAGTAATTTTAGGTGTATAAAGATGGCCATACACTATACAATCTCCTTTAGATCTGCCATCAATTATGTAGTGCAAGGGCCTGCCTGATTGGATATAGAGTTATTGGCTAGATAGGGGTTTCCTCCTATTATATACATTTGGTAAATCTAAAGGAGATTGTACAATCAGATTGTATAGTGTATGGCCACCTTCAATGCCATTAATTGTTAATGGCACACCTAACACAGAAACAAAGATACATCTTTCCATGTGAAAAAACGAGTGGCAAATGCCGCACAGCAAAAACCCGCATCCCACAAAACTCCAAAATGTCCCATTGACCACATATACAGTAGGTGACCGCGATATTGTGTCAATCTTGCCGCATTTCTCGTGAGATTTGACACCTGCGAGCCCCGTCGCAGGAGCCAGCGCCGAGATGGCTCACTCATCGGGAAAGGAAAACTTTGTTTTCCTTCCTCGATGAGTGACAGGCAGTGCTGACAGCTGTCTGGTATGAATCCTGAGGTGGGAACACCGCGCCAAATTTTAAATTAAAAAGCCGGCGTGGGTTCCCCCCCAGGGGCATACCAGGCCCTTAGGTCTGGCATGGATTGTAAGGGGAACCCCCTACGCCGAAAAATCGGCGTGGGGGTCCCCCCCCAAATCCATACCAGACCCTTATCCGAGCATGCAGCCCGGCCGGCCAGGAAAAGGGGTGGGGACGAGCGAGCGCCCCCCCCCCTCCTGAGCCGTACCAGGCCGCATGTCCTCAACATGGGGGGTGGGTGCCTTGGGGGAGGAGAGCGCCCTGCGGGCCCACCCCAAAGCACCTAGTCCCCATGTTTATGAGGACAAGGGCCTCTTCCCGACAACCCTGGCCGTTGGTTGTTGGGGTCTGCAGGCGGGGGGCTTATCGGAATCCAGGAGCCCCCTTTAATAAGGGGGCCCCCAGATCCCGGCCCCCCACCCTGTGTGAATGAGTATGGGGTACATGGTACCCCTACCCATTCACCTAGGGAAAAGTGTCAATATAAAAAAAACACAGTACACAGGTTTTAAGAGTAATTTATTAGTCAGCTCCGGGATCTTCTTCCGACTTCGGGGCGTCTCCTTACGACTTCTCCCGGTGTTCGGCCTCTTCTCCCGGGCCCCGCCGCTATCTTCTTCCAGCTCTATTGCCAGCGAGGGGCCCGGTCTGCTGCCGCTGTCTTGTCGCCGCTGTCTCGCCGCTTCTTCTCTTCTTCCCCGATGTTGACACGACGCTCTCTCCGGCTCGAATGCTGTGTGCGAGCTGCGGAGCCATTTATATAGGGGGTGACCCTGCCCCCTTACGACGTCATGATCCCAGCATGCGCAGGGACTCTGGCGTCATAAGGGGGAGTGACCCCAGAGTCCCTGCGCATGCTGGGGCCATGACGTCGTAAGGGGGCGGGGTCACCGCCTATATAAATGGCTCCGCAGCTCGCACACAGCATTCGAGCCGGAGAGAGCGTCGTGTCAACATCGGGGAAGAAGAGAAGAAGTGGCGAGACAGCGGCGACAAGACAGCGGCGGCGGGACAGTGGCGACAAGACAGCGGCAGCAGACCGGGCCCCTCGCTGGCAATAGAGCTGGAAGAAGATAGCGGCGGGGCCCGGGAGAAGAGGCCGAACACCGGGAGAAGTTGAAAGGAGACCCCCCGAAGTCGGAAGAAGATCCCAGAGCTGACTAATAAATTACTCTTAAAACCTGTGTATTGTGTTTTTTTTATATTGACACTTTTCCCTAGGTGAATGGGTAGGGGTACCATGTACCCCATACTCATTCACACGGGGTGGGGGGGCCGGGATCTGGGGGCCCCCTTATTACAGGGGGCTCCCGGATTCCGATAAGCCCCCCGCCCGCAGACCCCGACAACCAACGGCCAGGGTTGTCGGGAAGAGGCCCTTGTCCTCATCAACATGGGGACAAGGTGCTTTGGGGTGGGGGGGTTCCCCTTACAATCCATGCCAGACCTAAGGGCCTGGTATGCCCCTGGGGGGGGGAACCCACGCCGGTTTTTTCATTTAAAATTTGGCGCGGTGTTCCCGCCTCAGGATTCATACCAGACAGCTGTCAGCACTGCCTGTCACTCATCGCGGAAGGAAAACAAAGTTTTCCTTTCCCGATGAGTGAGCCAGCGCGACATGCACAGTACCCTGTCGCCGAGAACCAGCGCGATGGTATTGCGCTGGAAACACAATCTCGCGGACAGGTACTGTAGCACAGCCCATTGAAATCCACCGGCTGCCCTAAACGAGCCGAAATGTACGGTCCCACTATGCTAGATGTGAATGGGACCTGAAAGTGAAATTGGTGCGTTACCACAAAAACAATGAGACTCATGAACATCTGTGCATTTCCTTGCATTTCAGGAATGCGCTGCACCAAAAATCGCAGTAAAAAACGCACCAAGCTCTGTTCTAAAAAAAAAACTCTGTAGCTTCTTTGGGGTGACTGCTGTGTGTGTAGCACAGCCCATTCAGGTGGATGGGCTGCCCTATGTGTGATGAGTGAAAATGCTCCAAAACACCTCCCCTTCACTAAAAAAAAAAAACGCATGTAGAGATGTGAATGGGACTTGACAGCTTAGTGTTTCTGTCCAATCCCTCCTATGTACTTGTATAAATATTGCCATACACTATGCAATCTGATTGTATATTGTGTATTTAGTGAGAAGGGTGATCACTGATTGATTGCATTTAATTAAAAAAAAAAACATGCAGCTGGGAATGAGAGGGTGGATGATGCAGGGTGTGTGCTAATGAGGTCAACTCTTTCCTGTGTCATGACTTCTAGTCTGTAAGGAAGTAAGACAGAAGCAATAGATACGTTTTTAAACATGGATGGAGGACAGTAGGGTAAGTGTCTGTAAATTTTATGGAAAGCGTTGATATTTTTGCAAAAAAAGTACATGAATGCTATAGGGGAGCTGGAATTTAGAAAAAAAAAGTGAACTTACCCTTTAAGGGTAATAGTTCCATTAATTTGAGGAGAGTGTTGTAACTTTCTGATTTATCTGGCCTGTGGCATTGAGGCACAGAAGGCAGTGGTTTGACAAAAGAACATGCCTCATCCCTCTGACCTCCTTATGCCTTTTCACAGAGGTTTCCATTTAAACAATGTATTCTTGGAAAATCTTTAAATCCTGCAATCAGTTGTTGTTTCTGTTCTACTGTCATATATCCTTGCTGTTATTTTGCTCTAGTGAAACTTTTCCAAGGGCTACGTTTGTGTTACTGAAATAAAATGCTTATATCCGTTCAGTAAACAAAGCTCAGCTATTTCGCTTAAACTTGTGTATGTGACATACCCTGTTTCCCCAAAAATCAGACCTAGCGTGATTGTCAGTTATGGCTGCAATATAAGCTCTACCCCCAAATAAGCCCTACCCTGTTTCCCCGAAAATAAGCCCTACCCTGAAAATAAGACCTACAAGAACTTTAACTAGGGCTTATTTAGGGGGTAGGGCTTATATTGCAGCCATCACCAACAATCACGCTAGGTCTTATTTTTGGGGAAACAGGGTAGTTACATAGTTACATAGTAGGTGAGGTTGAAAAAAGACCAAAGTCCAACCCATGTGTGTTATTATATGTCAGTATTACATTGTATATCTCTGTATGTTGCGGTTGTTCAAATGCTTATGTAATAGTTTCTTGAAACTACCAATGCCCCCCGCTGAGACCACCACTTGTGGAAGGGAATGCCACATCCTTGCCACTCCTACCGTAAAGAACCCTCTACGTAGTTTAAGGTTAAACCTCTTTTCTTCTAATTTTAATGAGTGGCCACGAGTCCTGTTAAACTCCCTTCTGCGAAAAAGTTTTATCCCTATTGTGGGGTCACCAGTATGGTATTTGTATATTGAAATCATATCCCCTCTCAAGCGTCTCTTCTCCAGAGAGAATAAGTTCAGTACTCACAACCTTTCCTCATAACTAATATCCTCCAGACCCTTTATTAGCTTTGTTGCCCTTCTTTGTACTTGCTCCATTTCCAGTACATCCTTCCTGAGGACTGGTGCCCAGAACTGGACAGCATACTCTAGGTGCGGCTGGACCAGAGTCTTGTAGAGCGGGAGAATTATTGTTTTATCTCTGGAGTTGATCCCCTTTTTAATGCATGCCAATATTCTGTTTGCTTTGTTAGGCTCAGCAATGGCATGCAATGCCAAGCTGCTGCTATCATCTATTAGGACCCCCGGGTCCTTTTCCATCCTAGATTCCCCCAGAGGTTCTCCCCCCAGTGTATAGATTGCATTCATAATTTTGCCACCCAAATGCATTATTTTACATTTTTCTACATTGAACCTCATTTGCCATGTAGTTGCCCACCCCATTAAATTGTTGAGATCTTTTTGCAAGGTTTCCACATCCTGCGGAGAAGTTATTGCTCTGCTTAGCTTAGTATCATCCGTAAATACAGAGATTGAACTGTTTATCCCATCCTCCAGGTCGTTTATGAACAAATTAAATAGGATTGGTCCCAGCACAGAACCCTGGGGGACCCCACTACGCACCCCTAACTATTCCGAGTACTCCCCATTTATCACCACCCTCTGAACTCGCCCTTGTAGCCAGTTTTCAATCCATGTACTCATCCTATGGTCCATGCCAATGGACCTTATTTTGTACAGTAAACGTTTATGGGGAACTGTGTCAAATGCTTTTGAAAAATCCAGATACACCACGTCTACGGGCCTTCCTTTATCTAGATGGCAACTCATCTCCTCATAGAAGGTTAATAGATTGGTTTGGCAACAACGATTCTTCATGAATCCATGCGGATTACTGCTAATGATACCGTTCTCATTACTAAAATCTTGTATATAGTCCCTTATCATCCCCTCCAAGAGTTTACAAACTATTGATAAGAAAAGTTGGGCTAAATACTAAATGTGATCAAAATAAAGTGACTTATATATATTATCGATACATCTAACACAATAGAGATAAACTCTCCGTGCAACCCAATGTTGCACCAATATTAAAACACAATACTAATGAAGTGTACAAAAAATAGAACAATGAAGGCTGCAAGAACTCTCCAAATGTCCAATTAACTCCGATGGGTTGCTAAAACAAGATACATAGTTCATAATGACAGTTCAAGGGATAATTCCTCGACCCTCTATTCCATAGTGACATGTAACCATGACACCCAAGAAGATGTGACAGGGTATGACAGGAAAGGTCCTCCACCAATAATAATACTGCTGCTTACCAGCTTGCTAGATCTCTTGTATAAGGCGATCACAAGTGCCTGTGGCTTTATCCCCAGCCCCGGGTCTCTGTGCTTGGATAGCTAGATGTTCCCAGACACCCCGCTCAGGATATCCTCAGTACAAATAGTATTCACTCATTCCCCATGTAAAGATAGAAAGGCTTCCATAGTGTAACTCTTTAAAAGCATTTATTAATTAAAAACAACAATATTGCACTTACAATTTTGCCGTGGGTATAAAAGCATCTCAGATAATAATCGAGCCAGCCGGCTCTCAATTGCTGCCCGTTGCTTCCGGGACAAGCGTGGTATGTGGTGACGTCAGCATGCCGCTCCTCCCGGCGTGCCGACGTCACCACATACCACGCTTGTCCCGGAAGCATTTGGAGAGTTCTTGCAGCCTTCATTGTTCTATTTTTTGTACACTTCATTAGTGTTGTGTTTTAGTATTGATGCAACATTGGGTTACACGGAGAGTTTATCTCTATTGTGTTAGATGTATCGATAATATCTATAAGTCACTTTATTTTGATCACATTTAGTATTTGGCGCAGCTTTTCTTATCCTATTTTGATTATTGTGTGTGTCTCACATTTTTGTTGCAGCTGTTTTTTCACATTTGTTATCACTCTCTGAGTGACACTAGGATAGCGCAGTAAAATATTTTTTCCATTTTACATACTATTGACGTTAGGCTAACTGGTCTGTAATTCCCAGGGATGTATTTTGGGGCCCTTTTTAAATATTGGTGGTACATTGGCTTTTCTCCAATCAGCTGTTACCATTCCAGTCAATAGACTATCAGTAAAAATTAGGAACAACTGAGTTCCCTAACTACCCTTGGGTGCAAGCCATCTGGTCCCGGTGATTTATTAATGTTAAGTTTCCCAAGTCTAATTTTAATTCTGTCCTCTGTTAACCATGGAGGTGCTTCCTGTGATGTGTCATGAGGATAAACACTGCAGTTTTGGTTATTGAAGCCCCCCGATTTCCTCGTGAAGACTGAGGAGAAGAATAAATTCAATACCTTCGCCATCTCCCCATCCTTTGTAACCAGATGTCCTTCCTTATTCTTTATGGGGCCAATACGGTCTGTCCTCCCTTTTTTACTGTTTACATACTTAAAAAATTTCTTGGGATTTTTTGTGCTCTCCTCAGCAATTTGTCTTTCATGTTCTATCTTAGCCGTCCTTATTGCACCCTTACATTTCTTGTTGCATTCTTTATAAATTGTGAATGCTGATGATGATCCCTCAACCCTGTATTTTTTGAAAGCCTTCTCCTTTGCTTTTATATGCATTTTTACATTGGAGTTAAGCCATCTAGGACTTTTGTTCGCTCTTTTAAATTTATTACCTGATGGGATGCATTGGCTAATGCCCTTATTTAATATGCTCTTAAAGAAAACCCATCTCTCCTCCTTGTTCTTTGTTCCTAAGATTCGATCCCAATTTATGCCTTCTAGCAAGGCTCGTGGTTTAGGGATGTTGGCTCTTTTGAAATTCAATGTCTTTGTATTCCCCTTATGTTTCCTATTTGTGTGATTTATACTGAAGCCAATTGACCTGTGATCGCTGTTACCTAAATTGCCCCGTATTTTCACATCCGTGATCAGGTCTATATTGTTGGTAATCAGTAGATCCAGTAACGCTTTAGTATGTATCTAATCATTTTAATCAATAACAAAAAGTCTGAACCCAGGGTGTCAGAGATATCGGAGGACTTGCAAGGTCAGGGCAACCAGTGGGGTACAGATTCAGTAAGCGGCTACAATTGTAAATGTTCCAGTTCAGTGTGGCTGTATCTGCAGAGTTGCTGTTTTCTCTCAACATTGCTACGTTGTGTCAATCAGTCTCTGTGTGAGTTCTTTTCCCCTGTGGGCAGTGAGCCTGGGCCACACCTGCACGCTGTCAATCAAAAGTAAAGTGGACCTGATCGGGAACTAGTCTTTACCCAACCAGTGGCAAGTCATGTCCCAAACATTGGCATTGTCCATATATGGATATTGACATTGCCTGTATCCCAGTTTATATTTAGCTTTTGGCCATTGACTATCCTGAATACAGCTGTGTGTGGGAAGTAGAGATGAGCCCAATGTTCGAGACGAACATAAGTAAGTGTTCGCCTGTTCGCCGAATAGCGAACAATTTGGGGTGTTCGCGGCAAATTCGAAAACCGCGGAACACCCTTTAAAAGTCTATGGGAGAAATCAAAAGTGCTAATTTTAAAGGCTTATATGCATAGTATTGTCATAAAAAGTGTTTGGGGACCTGGGTCCTGCCCCAGGGGACATGTATCAATAGAAAAAAAAGTTTTAAAAATAGACATTTTTAAAACTTATTTTTTCATTGATACGTGTCCTCTGGGGCAGGACCCAGGTCCCCAACCCCTTTTCTGACAATAACTTTAAAATTAGCACTTTTGATTATTCATGTTTGTGTCCCATAGACTTTAACGGTGTTCATGTGTTCGAACAAATTTTTTACCTGTTCGCATGTTCTGTTGCGAACCAAACCGGGGGGTGTTCGGCTCATCCCTAGTGGGAAGCTGTCACATACATGACAGCTTCCCAGCACAGGCGCTGCCCACTCTGAGTACTCCGAGTACTGGTGTATTTCTGTATGCCAGGTCAGGGTTGGTTTTGTAAAGTAGAACTATAGGCAAATTTTTATTTTTATTTTGGATAGAGTAAGGGAGGGTTATAACCCCTGTTAGTTTTTTGCCACCTGTGCCCCACTGGGGAAATTTATTCTCATTTCCTTCCTGTCCCACAGCCAGGAAGTGAGAGGGAAGCCCAGCAAATTAAAGGAATCCCTTGGGGCTCCCCATTGAAAGATGTTCCCTTTATTACTGGGGACAACCCAAAATTTGGGATTTTGTTTTACTTTCATTTTCAATGATATCAATGATATCGGTAAACGGGGTAAATAGAGAGGGAGACTCTTCCTAACTGGGACACAGACAGCAGTACCTGAAAGGGGTTCTAATCCCTCTCCACTCTATACTTTAAATATTGCTAGTTTCCTAATCTGAGAACTGATAGTAATTCTTTAGGAACTTATCACTGCCATAGTGACAGGTTCTTAAAGTGGTTGTAGTTAGAACTACCTGAATTTGCCACATGTGTTGGTAATGTTACTGACACTGGCGCAAATGCTTGTCTGAATTAGGCACAGGTAGTTCTTAAGGGAACAGAAAAGATTTGTCAGGGCTCTTTTAAATTTGTGAATGTATGTTATGTAAACTATAATAGATTTGAGTCATATTTTAAAAACTTTTTTAAACATGTTTTTTATTTTTTATTATCAATATATCAATTACTGTTAATGTAGCGCTACCACCATAAGGGCCCCTGGAAACTTGCCCAGGTTCTTTTCCCAGTGGAAAAACAAGATATGTGGGGGGCACACCTTCTCATTAAAGCTGGTGCTGTCATAAGACCATACAATAGAAGAAAATATTACAGCATACATATGCAAAAAAACATTTTGAGAATGTTTAGGTGTTTTTAAACTAGCCTTGCTGGAGGTGAATGTTTTTTTGCATGTGTGCGCTGTAATATTTTTCTTCTATTGTATGGTCTTATGGCTGCACCAGCTTTAATGAGAAGGTGTGACCCCCAAATATCTTGTTTGTGTATTGTGTGGATTCTGACCAAATCCTTTTGGGATAGGAGCACCCCACTCCCTCATTAAGTACCTCTCATTAGTGTCCACTTGTGTCATAGGTGGAGACCTCAAGATTCTCCCATATAGAAGAGTGTAGCTCTCATGGTTCAGAGAAGCAGGATCTCCCAATCTATGGATAGTGTAGGACCCACTAATCATAGGGTACTTTGTTGCAGTAAGTGGGCTTAGCACCATATAGCAATATGGTGTGACCAAATCCCCATATTTTTGAAAATCTCTTTTTGAGAATGTTTAGGTGTTTTTAAACTAGCCTTGCTGGAGGTGAATGTTTTTTTGCATGTGCACGCTGTAATATTTTTCTTTTTCTAGCTTTGTTCTCTCTGGCTTCCCACTCTGTGATGGCTCCCAGTGGCTCGGTCTCTCTCTCTTTTGAGAGGGACCCCCACGATCCTCTTACCCAGGGCCGGATTTCCCACAAGGCCACCGAGGCCAGGCCTCGGGGCGGCAGTGGTACAGGGGCGGCCCGGCGCCGCTCCTGCAATGACTTTTCGGCCGCCCCCCACACTAACCTAGCAGCATGCAGCGCACCCGGGCACCAGAGAGGTGGGGGCGCTGAAGCACTAGAGTGCTCCTCTCCCTCCTACTCTCTGTGTCCAGACGCGGCTCCCTCCGCTCCCACCACCGCCGCTGCTGTTTTTTTCAAGGCTTCAGCCTGTCCCCCCTCCCTCCTCCTGTCAGAGAAGGAGAGCAGCCGCCGGAGATCGGAACGGCTGGTCTCTGTGCGGGGGGTGGGCGCGTGTTCTCTTGTGTCTCTCACTCCCGCCCAAGCCTGTCTTTATCTGTTCCATCTGTTCACTTATGGAGGGGGAGTTGTCCTGGGAGGGGGGGTTGTCCTGGGGCTCTGTACTAGTGAAGGGGGGGTTGTCCTGGGGCTCTGTACTAGTGAAGGGTGGTTGTCCTGGGGCTCTGTACTAGTGAAGGGGGGGTTTGTCTGGGGGGGGTGTTGTACTAATGAAGGGGGGGTTGTCCTGGGGGTCTGTACTAATGGAGGGGGGGTTTGTCCTGGGGGGGTCTGTACTAATGAAGGGAGGGGTGGTTTGTCCTGGGGGGGTCTGTGCTAATGGGGGGGGTGGGGGTCGACCTGGGGGGGTTTGTACTAACGGAGAGGGGGTTGTCCTGAGGGGGGTTTGTACTAATGGAGGGGGGTTGATCTGGGGGGGTTTGTACTAATGGAGGGGGGTTGTCCTGGGGGGTCTGTACTAATGAAGGGAGGGGGGTTTGTCCTGGGGGGGTCTGTACTAATGAAGGGAGGGGGGTTTGTCCTGGGGGGGTCTGTGCTTAAGGAGGGGGTGGGGGTTGACCTGGGGGGTTTGTACTAATGGAGAGGGGGTTGTCCTGGGGGGGGTTGTACTAATGGAGGGGGGGTTGACCTGGGGGGGTTGTACTAATGGAGGGGGGTTGTCCTGGGGGGTTGTCCTGGGGGGTATGTACTAATGGAGGGGGGGTTGTCCTGGGGGGTATGTACTAATGGAGGGGGGTTGGGGTTGTCCTGGGGGGTTTGTACTAATGGAGGGGCGTTTGTCCTGGGGGGTCTGTACTAATGAAGGGAGGGGGGTTTGTCCTGGGGGGGTCTGTACTAATGAAGGGAGGGGGGTTTGTCCTAGGGGGGTCTGTACTAAGGGAAGGGGGTTTGTCCTGGGGGGATCTGTACTAATGAAGGGAGGGGGGTTTGTCCTAGGGGGGTCTGTACTAAGGGAAGGGGGTTTGTCCTGGGGGGATCTGTACTAATGAAGGGAGGGGGGTTTGTCCTGGGGGGGTCTGTACTAATGAAGGGAGGGGGGTTTGTCCTAGGGGGGGTCTGTACTAAGGGAGGGGGGTTTGTCCTGGGGGGATCTGTACTAATGAAGGGAGGGGGGTTTGTCCTGGGGGGGTCTGTACTAATGAAGGGAGGGGGGTTTGTCCTAGGGGGGGTCTGTACTAAGGGAGGGGGGTTTGTCCTGGGGGGATCTGTACTAATGAAGGGAGGGGGGTTTGTCCTGGTGGGGGTCTGTACTAATGGAGGGGGGTTGGGGTTGTCCTGGGGGGTTTGTACTAATGGAGGGGCGTTTGTCCTGGGGGGTCTGTACTAATGAAGGGAGGGGGGTTTGTCCTGGGGGGGGTCTGTACTAATGAAGGGAGGGGGGTTTGTCCTGGGGGGGTCTGTACTAATGAAGGGAGGGGGGTTTGTCCTGGGGGGGTCTGTACTAATGAAGGGAGGGGAGTTTGTCCTAGGGGGGGTCTGTACTAAGGGAGGGGGGTTTGTCCTGGGGGGATCTGTACTAATGAAGGGAGGGGGGTTTGTCCTGGTGGGGGTCTGTACTAATGGATGGGGGTTTGTCCTGGGGGGGGTCTGTACTAATGGAGGGGGGTGGTTTGTCCTGGGGGTCTACACCCAGGAAAGTACACCCAGGACTCCAGAGGGAGAGGGCAGTGCTGAGGGAACACCATCAGAGAGAGAACCACGCTGCCCTGCGCCACCAGAGGGAAAGCCACACAGCCTGGCGCCATCCCTGGCGGAGAAAGGAATGGAGTCATTGCAGGAATACAGATCTGGGTGCTACCCAACAGACTAGCCACGGGCAATTCAGAGTGAGCTGACTCCTGATCAGAGGGAACCGTTGCTGTATCACTGGATCAGGTGAGAGGGCCTATTGGCCATTATCTACTAATGTCCATAGGAACTGCAGTCTCTGACCGTCTCCTGTATCATGTCTGCAATCTCTGACCATCTCCTGTACTATGATTGCAGTCTCTGACCATCTCTTGTATCATGTCTGCAGTCTTTGACCGTATCATGTCTGGGGGCTCTTTCTGGTGGTGTGTGTGTGTGGGGGGGGCGGCATTGAAGGGCCCGGCCTTGGGGCGGCAAAGGGAGTAAATCCGGGCCTGCTCTTACCCTCTCTGCCTGGGCTGCACTGACTCTCTAGAATTTAGTTTGGTAAAAACTTGTGCTCTCTCCTCCTCTCCAAAGCAGAGCTTCCCATAAGTTGTATTTCAAAAACCCATCGCTGTCAACAGACAGTGCATTTATCAGGACTACGGGGGGGGGGCAGGGAAGAGCACTTGGCTACACAAAAAAAGATGGACATGTACATCATGGTGCATGCTAGTGCGTTGTGTGCTGCAATACATGTGCATCCTATTAGTCTGCCAGATAACCACTGAAAATGAATGACACCACAATGCTCTGATGCATGTAATGTGTGTTATTGGGTATTGTGGTAACGAAAAACTGTGGATGGGCCTTTAGGGTTTAGATGTACTTCAATTAGTGAGTAATTTATGAGACGACTGGATAAATTAGGCGAAGTAAGACTTTAATATCTTTTTGGTATTTGTTTTATTAAAGTAAAACTACATTTTTAAGGTCTGGAAATGCTTTGCTCCCCTTTGCTTTTTGGAACCTTTTCTATATTCTTTGGGTCAGCAACGAACAACATACATATGCATCAGATCAGCTCTAATTGCCAAAGAAATGCTTAGCAATGTTTATTATAGATTGCAGAAATCTGCATATTGCACACATTTGTTAACCTTTGTGCCCTTAATAGTGTCAGTTAAAAAAAAAATGGTTCCTTGTGTTTAATAAGACATGTAGCGTCAATTTTTTTTTCTCTCTCTCTCTCAAGAGGTCATTGCACGTGCCAAGGGCACCCAGCTGGCTCAGTGCCATAGAGCTAATAAGTAGGGCACCAGCCATACCAAGTGGGTTGAGCAGAATTTATTCTAGCTGCCGGGCTTCAGCTCACGTTCATTTTAAGTGAACTTCTATTTGCAATCTTACAATCTGTTCTATAAATGCCAGATGCCGTTATCTAAACTCTGAACATTCTGCCTGCTGGTATAGAGAACTTGGCTGGATCCTGTTATTTAAATGAGTTAAGTCTTGCAAGCAATTAAGTATTTTAAACGTGGAAGCTTCTTATGGTCCGTAGCAGCTAGAAATAGATCGGAGCATTAAAAAAAAAAAAAAAAGCATATTTGCTAAATGAATGCCAAAGCTGAGGAATTACTTTTTTTAGGGTAATTTGATAAATACCTTCTCAGATAAAAATGCCTATGCAGTAAAAATGCAGCATACATCACCACAGGAGTTTTCAAATACTTTTCCCTGGTAATGTGCAATGCTAATTCTTTCTATGCAATAAAAGCAATTGCCCAGGGAGTTACATGGATATGTTGTATATAAGATATACGCATTACATATTTATTGCCAGCAGTTATAGAACACCTGATATATTCTACAGTGCTTTACAGAATACATAGAATAATTCATACCAGTCCCTGCCCCAGAAGAACTGACAATCTATTCTCTTCGAAGGATATACAACAGTGAATAGTGTCTGAAGACGGGCTGTTTGAGCAACGAATATTGGAGATGGATTTTATTATTTATTAAAGCTGAAGTTTAGATATGGATACTTTTGCAAATTTTCAGTTCGGACCAATGTAAATATGCATGAGCCATACCTGAATGATTTGTGTGGAAGCTGGAAATCACTGTAGTAGGCACTGCTCCTTTAGCTTCTGGGTCCCATGTCGAGTGATTGCCCTGCTGCATAGTGATTACAGGAGGTCGCTCACTTGGGATGAGCAGCATTCAGAGGACACCTTGCATTTTCTTAATGAGTTCAATTCTTAATGTCAAAATCTTAACCTCTAACAACCATTGCATTCATTGAGAAAATACCAAGTTTTCCCAGAATGGCGCCCCTGCTGGATGAGCGAATTCCTGTGTTCACTATGCAGCAGTGCTGCCTCTCAGCCCAGGACCTGGAAGCTAGCAGCGATCACCTTGGTAGTGGTACCTACTAGAGTGATTTTCAGTTTCCATGGGTATTGGCCAGGTATGGAACATATACCTAGAATTCAGCTTTAATGTGCATCCTATTGTAGCAATGGCCCCGACCCCTAGAGGCCTAATGGTGACCTCCAGCGTCAGGGAGAGCTGACATCCTTCTTAGTAGAGTGGGTTACAAGGCATGGTGCCTGTAATACCAGTTGAAGTGATGGGCGCCAGACACTTTTTGAATGCAAAGAGATTTGTTGTCTCTTGAACAAGAACTGTGGGAGAGAGGGTTAGGGCCAGGACACTCTTAAGTAGATGCAATGATAATTGTCAGACTCCGAGACTTCTATAGGTAGACAGCTATACAGGGGAAGGCCTCCAGCCGGATACCACTTCTGTATAGGTAGGACCGCTGTCTCCTATGGCAACAAATCTTGTAATAGTCACTAACGGTATTTGAACTTAACTATGGGTAACGCAGATAGTTCTCCTCACATGCTAAAGTCTCTCACTGTAGGTCTTCACTCACTAAGCTCCCAGTCTCTTATTAGACTCTCAGACCCAATCATCACTGGATCCTCTGAGCTCTTTCACTTCCATTACTCAGTATCTTCCTCAAGCGTCACCCCCGCTTCCCTGCTGGGTCTCTGGCTTGGCACACACTGATGCTCCTCAAGCGTCACCTTGGCTGTCCCGCTGGGTCTCTAACTTGGCACTTGCTGAAGTTTTCCCACTTCTTCACCGTCCCCGGCTGGTGAGAAGAGTGCTCTGGTACTGGCTCCAGCTCACTCATAGTGGTCTCCGGTAACAAGGTGGATGGTCCCTTAGTGGCTACAGCCTCCCCTCTACCCCTGACCTCAACTGGTTCTGCATCCGGCTGAACCTTTACTCTCGGTTGGACTCCAATCCTGCAGTCCCAACCCTGCTCTGCTTCTCCTGCTTCTGGATAGGCCTCAGACAGAGGGCAGACAGAGATTTCATACTGCAGACTGGGCAGCCATGAGAAATGTTGGAGCCCCTTACACAGCTTTAGGCCTGCCCTCCCCCTGGGCCTGACCACAACATTCTACAGGGGCTACCCACTGGCCATCGCACCAAACCTGGCCATTGGCCATCCCACAAAGGCCCATCCCATGTCCTCCTCCTTCTCCACTCCATGTTCTCCATTCCATGTCCTCTGCCTCCTCCAGTCCCATCTCCCCCATCACACGTCCTCCTCCTCCTCCTCCATCCCATGTCCTCCTCCTTCTGCAGTCCCATCTCTTCCATCCCATGTCCTTTTCCTCCTCCAGTCCCCTCTCGCCCATACCACGTCCTCTTCCTCCTCCAGTCAAATCTCCTCCCACCACAGGAGGGGGCAGTGGGACAGGTGGGGGGAGTGTCACAAGAGGGCGGCAGCAGGACAGGGGGGCATTGGGACAAGATGGGACAGCGGGATGGGTGGGGTCGGTGTGACAAGAGGGGTGCAGTAAGACAGGTGGGGTGAAATGGCATAGGTGGGGGCAGTGTGACAGGAAGGGGGCAGTGGGACATGTGGGGGGCAGCCGCACAGGAGGGGACAGTGGGACAGGTGGGGACAGCGGGACAGGAGGGGGCAGTGATAACAGGTGGGGGCATCGACACAGGAGGGGGGCAGTGGGACAGGTGGGGGGCGATGTCACAATAGAGGGGCAATGGGACAGGTGGGGGGCGATGTCACAATAGAGGGGCAATGGGACAGGTGGGGGGCAGTGGGACAGGTGGGTAGCAGCGGGACAGATAGGGGGCAGCATCACAGGAGGGGGCAGTGGAACAGATGGGGCAGCAGGACAGGTGGGGGGCAGTGAGACAGGTGGGGGTCAGTGTCACACACACCTTGGGAAGCACCAGTCCTCCCCGCTCTCACCTGTTCTGCAGTGCCTTCTCTAGACTGTGCCAGTGGAGAGGATCTGGAGTCAGAAGGGGTAGCTGAGCCTGTTTCCCATCTCCACCAGGATCTATGGCAGCAGCTGCAACAAAGAGCGGGGGGGGCTCCTCAACCCTGACCTTCTCCTCTTCTGCCTCCTCCCCCACAGAGCCCTCCCTTGGCAACTGACCTCACCCACACCACACAGCCTTGTGCACACTGCCATTCAAGATCAGAGCCTCCTACTTGTGTATGGGCTGTCCCCCCCTGATGGCGAACCTAACTGCAGATATCCAGCTATGGCAGGCACAGGAATGCCTAGGCATTCTCACATACTAAGAAGTGCATTGCTATTTTATAGGATACATTTCAGACAAAAGGTACATATTCCGGGTACTGCTTAGTCACAGTTAACATTTGTAAATGTTTCTGACAGCAAATGTTCACTTTTTGAGTTCAGATCTACTTTAAATGGCTCATGTTAGAGGATTGTTCAATATTTGATTTCTTTATGTTAGAACAGTAACATCACTACCGGGTGGTAACATTATGGCAGCAAGAGAGTGGTAACCATGTACTTGTAGTAAACAAGATATGTAAATTCTACTATGAAAAATTTCTCTAGTGAATTTAGTGTTTTAGTAAAATGGGAACTGCTGGAGTGAGCAGGCCAGAGACTAGCACCTTAATGGGTAAGTAAGTAATGTAGGGTTCCTGCACATACCTGCTCAGCTTCCTAAACCTTCCTATCACAGCCTAATGTCTAAAATAACAAAAACAAACAGAGGGCACACAGGCCTAGTGCATTATCACTGATATAAGTCTTTAATAGGTAAAAACAGTAAGTAACATACTTACAATTGGATGCAAGTGTCACAATTTTTCATAGACAGCAGCTTTAAGATCCATGAGAAAACATTTTATACAGCAGGTACAGTTCAGCAGTATAGCAGGCTGGCGCATTGCGAGGACTTGCCTCTTCCTCAGAGCCAACCTACAGGATGCTTTGTTCTTTTTTGAATGAATACACAGCTTCCTCTGACTGGCTGAGGTGGAAAGGTGAACAGATGATGTCATGATCCCCACCTCAGCCAATCAGAGGAAGCCTTGTATTCTTTGATAAAATACAAAGCTTCCTCTGAATGGCTGAGCAGAACTCAGCCCAACTCAGTTTTGTTCTTGGGGCTGCTGGAACACAGCTGAAGGCTACATAAAGTTTATAGAGTATTCACAGCTGGCACATGTGCTAGTGAGGGTAATAGTTCATTTGGACCAGTTTGGTCCAAACAAACTATTTTAAAGTGACAGAATGCTGGAGCTCTGCCTTAAGCTGGCTATAAAGTGGTGGAATTTCATTAAAAAAAAATCATTTTAAGAATGTTCATTTGATTTTCTAATCGTTAGTGGGATCAAATCAATGTTTGTTTTCAACTGCAGTGACAAGAAGTTTGAAGGAGCAGAGTGGAATTGTTTCTTGAACGAAGAAATATTTAACAGTAAATATGGTTTTCATTCAGAAAGTCAAATTATTCCCAAATCAAATGTTAAAATCAAACATTTTTTGATGTATTTTCGGATGACATTCATAATATCATTGAATGTACTGAACATTCATACAAAAGTCTACTAGTGTATGACCAGCTACACTTATGCTCATGCTCATGCACATGAACATACACTTAAATTGCTTGTTTATTTTGTTCCAAAGCAGAAAGGAGCAGACCTACACACAAGCCGGATATCCAACTCTGTGCAATAATTAGCACCTCAAACTGCCTGAAGCACTCATTATGGCTCACAGGACAATCAGAAACAGGCTGATATTCACGAGGAATCGGATGGTAGGAATTAGGAGTATTGGTTGCTTTTTTTGGACCATTAGTGGCCAGCCTTGCTTTCTATAATAGGGATCGTTTAAGTCCTCCAAAAAACAACTGTTTGATGTTCTAAACAAAACGAAGGAAGATTGACCTACGTCAAGACTTTTTAATCACTATACACTTCAAATTTTTCAGGTCAAATTGGCAAAAAGACTAGATATTAAAGTTTCCCAAAGTTTCTGAGATTTTAACTTGAATTTGTTTTTCAGTTCATTCCTTAATTATCAGATTTTTTTTTCACAGCTTAAATAAATTGAATGGTGATCAGAGGAATTTCAACACTATTGATCAGTTTTTATAGTTTTTTTTTTCGAACTGACAGTAAATATGCAAAAGAAAAAAAGTACAGAAACATGTATGGTAATAAAAACGAAAAGAGGAATCCCAGATCCAACTGATATTTGTGTCAGTGTGTATGTGGCTAGCATTAGAGCGATTTCAATCCCATGATAAGGGTCCCTGAGATATTTAGCCTCTCTCATAGTTTCATTGCCTACCAGGCTTTTAACAAGCTTAAATGCTAACAGCTCTGTGTAGGGCTGTTGTCATAATTTAGGAATAGGTTCGATCAGGGGAAATTAGGCACTTCTTTTTAAACAAAAGTTTATAAAATGAAATTACAAAAAGAATCTAAATACAAAAATAAAAATAAAAGATATCTAATACCAAAACCTTTTTAGGTTTGGATGTAAAAGAGAATAGTTAAAACCTCTTTCTGGATTTTATTTATATAGTATATAATAGGATTTCCCTTGACTTCCTGTCCTGGATGCACAACAGTTCAATGAGGGGAACACCCTTCTTAGTTGTCTTTAGAACAGGTGTCCTCTCTCAATGAGAAACTGCACATTTTGGATTGCTCATTATTTTCTATGATAAAATGGTGATCAGGACAAATAGAGAAGGGTGGACACAGACAATAATGCAATCCTTACAAGGATTCTAACTCTCCCTGCTCTGCCTAAAAATTAAACAAAGAAAATACATTTTGCCTAAAAACACTCTTTAAACAAACAAAAAAATGCACTAATGACAAAAGGTTATTAATTTGTATTTTTAAACTGGTAATTTTTAAAGTGATATTACCACTGGGAAAGCAAAGACAATCAGAGATTCATGCCTTCACCAAAAAAAATGAATATCCATGTTTCAGCTCATAATTCAAAATCACCCAATTACCACCTATATAGCAACACCATGTGGCAGATACAGCCAGAGGCCCCTTTAACTCCATTTCCTACAACTTCCTAGATTCCTGAACATGCCCAGGGAAGATCATTTTCTCTGCCTCCTTCCTTCAGCAACTCAGAGAGGCCACATCTGATGAGGTAGAGGTAGCTGGGCATGTGATCTGCAGCCAGGCAAGAGGACCTCCACTGACAGAACTAGTGTGTGGTTAGCCTGGCAGGAGAATAATAACACACAGCTTCTGCAGAAGACCCAGGTACTAAGGGGAACATCTCCCCATTCCTACTAGAGTACTACAGTTCCAGTGGGATAGCACTTTGTCCTTTGGCCTTGGATCCCTCCAGCTGTTCACCTGTGTTACCAGATCTTCCATGGAATTCACTGTGAAGGACACTGTCTATGAGGTTAATCGTAATTAGCTGTGTTCTGTACCACTTTACTGATGTAGTGATTCTTAGCTAGGCTCTTTGTTTCTATAAAATCTTATAGAGGCTATGCTTTGCAGCCACATTGAGTTATTTCTGTAAAGAGTCCATATTTGTGCAGCTTTCATTATTCTGCAGTGTATACATACAGTACCTTGAAAATGTAGTCATACCCCTTTAAATTTTCCACATTTTGTAATGTTACAATCAAAAACGTAAATTTATTTTATTGGTTTATTATCTGATAGACCAACACAAAGTGGCATATAATTGTGAAGTGGATGGTAAATGATAAATAGTTTTCAAAATCTTTTACAAATAAATATCTGAAAAGTGTGGCGTGCATTTGTATTCAGCCCTGTTTACTCTGATACCCCTAACTAAAATCTAGTTGATCCAATTGCCTTCAAAAGTCACCTAATTAGTAATTAGAGTATACCTGTGTGTAATTTAATCTCAGTATAAACAACAGCTTTTCTGTGAAGCCATCATAGGTTTGTTAGAGAAACTTAATGAATAAACAGCATCATGAAGGCCAAGGAACACCCTGGACAGGTCAGGGATAAAGTTGTGGAAAAGTTTAAAGCAGGGTTAGATTAATAAAAAATATCCCATGCTTTGAACATCTCACAGTGCACTGTTCAATCCATCATCCAAAAATGGAAAGAGTATGGCACAACTGCAAACCTACCAAGACATGGCTATCCACCTAAACTGACAGGCTGGGCAAGGAGAGCATTAATCAGAGAAGCAGCCAAGAGGCCCAAGGTAACTCTGGAGGAGCTGCAGAGATCCACACATCAGGTGGGAGAATCTGTCCACAGGATAACCATTAGTCGTGCACTCCACAAACCTGGCCTTTATGGAAGAGTGGCAAGAAGAAAGCCATTGTTGAAAGAAAGCCATAAGAAGTCCCATTTGCAGTTTGCAAGAAGCTATGTGGGGAACACAGCAAACATGTGGAAGAAGGTGCTCTGGTCAGATGAGACTGAAATGGAACTTTTTGGCCTAAAAGAAAAACGCTAAGCGTAGCGGAAAACTAATGCTGCACATTACCCTGAACACACCTTCCCCACTGTGTAACATGGTGGTGGCAGCATCATGTTGTGGGGATGCTTTTCTTCAGCAGGGAAAGTGAAGCTGGTCAGAGTTGATGGGAAGATGGATGGAGCCAAAGACAGGGCAATCTTAGACGAAAACCTGTTAGAGTCTGCAAAAGACTTGAGACTGGGGCGGAGGTTCACCTTCCAGCAGGACAACGACTCTAAACATACAGCCAGAGCTACAATGGAATGGGTTAGGTCAAAGCATATTTTTATTTGTTAGAATGTCCCATTCAAAGTCCAGACCTGAATCCAATTAAGAATCTGTGGCAAGGCTTGAAAATTGCTGTTCTTAGACGCTCTCCATCCAATCTGACAGAGCTATTTTGCAAAGAAGAATGGCCAAAAATTTCACTCTCAGAAGTCCAAAGCTGGTAGAGACATCCCCAAAAAGACTTGCAGCTGTAATTGCAGCAAAAGCACGCCACGCTTTTTCAGATATTTATTTGTGAAAAAACTTCAAAACCATTTGTCATTTTCCTTCCACTTCACAATTATGTGCCATTTAGTGTTGGTCTATCATTTAAAATCCCAATCAAATACATTTACTTTTTTTGGTTGCAACATGACAAATTGTGGGAAATTTCAAGGAGTATGAATACTTTTTCAAGGCACTGTATTTTTTCCATCCTAAACCCATTTTGCATTATTGCTTTTAACTTTGCACATGTGTAGTAAACTAGGAAAATAGTTCTCCCTGTCTGATTATTTGGCTGATTACATATTCTGTTAAAGTACTGGGTAGACTGGACCTACTAAACAAAATGTTGAATGAAACATTCTAAAATGGTAAATTATTCAATATAAACAGCAAAATATTCAATATTTATTATCTTTTCAGAAAAAAATGCTTTAGAGATTCATTTTAGTATAAGATAAAGCAGCACAAGCAAAAAAAAAACAGCCTAAAGAGCAAAGATGATGTATTAAATGTAGTAATCTATGGAAACCAATCAGATTTCCCCTACCTTTAGTCAGATTCGTTTCTGATTGGCTGCTGTGGCTTACTGCACTTTGGGGATCATCACTTCCTCACTGAATGAGCCAGTTTGAATCACTGCCATGAAAGGAGAATTACCCTGTTAGACTCCTCAAACGAACATGCCGCTAGGTGGTAATTAGCATTACAGCACAGGCTTTAGCGCTTGTAATAATAATTAGAAGTCATATGGTAATGAGCCGGATTTTACCAGTGTGAAATCCACCCTTTATACAACATGCCAGTCACAAACAGCCTTTTGTAGCCACTGAGCTTGCCTTGAGGTAGCTCCACAGCCTTTTCAATCCTCCTTTTCTTTGATAGGAATTGTCTATTCATATTGCAGATATAAAGATCAAATGTGTTCCAATTTACCACCTGTTGCTGCTAAAATGAGGTGCCCATTTATTTAATTAGTGCCTCAAATCAGTGTGCCATACATTTAACCTTGCTTTATCTTAGTGTAGATGAAGAGCTTTATTTGTGGGACTAGTGGGGGACAGATGAGAGACAGGAAAAGTGGAGATAAGTTTCTGACCAAACATGACCCATTCCAGTAGGTACGGATTTCTAGTTATTCCTTTCTGATTGCACTTTCCTAAGTTTAGCCAAATAAATCTTGTGAATGCTTTACTTAAACCTAAACTCAAGACATTCACCAACTAATTACTGTGTTAGTTAAAAATGAACATTTTCAATGCCCAAAATACTCTACTAAATCTATGGTCATGTGACGTCGGGTCCTGAAAGAGGGTCCCTCTACGTAACTACCTGGGTGATACAGATACTTCCTATTGGCTGTCTAGCTGCAGTGTCCTCTCAGCCCACAGTCCTGCAGCAGCATGATAGCACCACAAAGATGCAAATGGTTTGGGGCAACAGACCACAGTGCTGCATCCACTAGTAGTCACTCCCAGAAGCAGTGAGGGACATGAACGGCAGATTTAGGTGAGTGTAAAAGAGGTTGCAGAATAGTGAATAAATAAAAGGCAGGGAGGATGGAGGAGAACTTTCCCACAGATCGGCTTTCATTTTGGTGAGGGTAATGAAAAAGGCAAAGAAGAGTGGGAGCAGAGTAATTTGCTTACATATGTAATGATGGAGGATCTGAGAACAACATGTATACATACCAGAAAAAAGGAGGAAAGGTTTGTTTTCCCTAGCAAGTGATCATATTTCCACTTTATTTTTTTTAAGTGTAGGGCAAAAATATGAAGAAAGCATCTTATTGGTTGCTGTGGACAACAGAGACATTGTAACATTGTCTGGGCCTTACATAAGGTATAAACCAGGCCCCCAAAATCTCATCATTATTGGTTATACCAGTGGTCCCCAAACAGTGGCCCATGGGCAAAATGCGGCCCTTGGCCTGCCTTTAAAAAGCCCTTGGGGCAATATTCCTGCCACATCAGTGTTGAGGCATGGTTCCACATCCCACTAACCACAGGTGCTAGAAAGTTTTTCATTTCCATTGCTCACCAACCCTGGGTCGGTTTCTAATCCCACTGGGATTAGAAACTGAAGGACAGTGAACTGGCCCTTTGTTTAATGTTAAAGATCAGCAGCAAAGTTGGTCTGCAATTCTGCATAGTTCTATCATCATGTAATCTTTCTCACCTTATGACTACAGCCCACTTTGATCTACATGACTGCGATGTATAAGCTGACCTGATTCCACCTACTGATTAATATAGCGACTACACAGCCAGTCCCAGGCCATGCCTGTCAATCAACTTCACCTGTCTGCTCAGGCCAACACATGTTTCCTGAGGAATAGGCTCCAGCCCAAGGCTCCAGTTTGTGTTAGCTTCTGCAGTCCTGCATTCCTACCTCTCTTCAGCTTATATTTGACTACTCTTGTTCAATGCCCACTCTAACTCTTTGTTTTTTAATCTGCCTGAGTGTCTACTTTGTACCATGCTCTGGTTCTAAACCCTGGTCAGCTGCCATATTTACAAATATGCCCAAAGCTGCAACCTGGTACACCCTCCTGCAAAGTTAATCACCCCTTTTGGGTTGCTTTGTGAAGATCTGGTGGTATATACCTAGACTTTACACCTCAACCCTTTTTAGTGGGCACACCTGCTCCAACATACATATTGCATGGATTTAGATATTTAGAACGTTTGAGGACTATTGGGTTATACCAACTTATGCACACAACCTTTATACAATATAACTGATCTTCATTGGTGAAATAAAAGGGAATAAGCCAATAATTCTTGAATCCGATTAAAACTGCCTACCGTCAAGCTTGAAAGCATAGTAGCAGCTGCCACTTCTGATACCTCTGTAGCTGCATAACTTTTATCCAGCCTTTAAAGATATACTGTAGGAACATAGATTGCTTTTTTAACCTTCAGCTTGCAACTTCCCAAAGTACTCTGTCATGAAACAAAAGTATAATGAATTGTAAAAACATTGGTATGAATAAAGTGTTATAAAATTGGGCCAAATAATATTTCACTGCTCAGGTCTAATTGCTGATTAAATCTGCCATCACAGTTCAACAACTTAATCAGTATTTGAGTTTTTTTCAACATCATCTTTAAACAGAAAAGGTTTCATTGTACGGAACTCACCAGTTAGAACTTTGTTATCTGATTAAAACTGGTGCATTCCTCAAATTTCTAACTTGATAGGTGAGCTTCATCAATGGATAGCATATTAAGATAATTGTGTCTGCTTTTGTTTCTTTGGTTACTCTAATTCACCAGAAGGATGCTTTAGGAGACACAACGTTATTCATTCACCTAATTCAATCATCGTGCATGTGGACCTACTTCCTATGCCTGGTAGTGTTTACCAGCTCTGGGTATAGAACTCTTCCTGAGTCAATATATAGAGGAAGCAAACAATACCCCACTGAGAGGCACAGAACATTTGCTGAATTCTCTGCAGTTTAGTCTGGGGGTAATGAAGAGCTCACAGCTGACCTAATTTTTGAAAACTAGGCCACAACCAGTAGAAGCTGTAAGGAGAGGACTCTTTTGAGCTAGCAATGAAGTATTGCTCTAGTTTCTACATTTTATGTCTCTAAGGATTGCTGTCATGTTACTAAAGGGAACCTATGGACAAGATGCAAATTTTAGTGATATTGTGTAATGCATAATAATCATACAGTTCTTGATATTTACCTAGAAGAAAGGGTGAATCCCATTTTATATTTCTACATAATATTTCATTTGCCTGCTGTCATCCTAACCATGGTGGTCTGCAGCCAGTGGCTTAATAGGCACCCAGGTGTGTCAATCTTTTAGCAGCTGCTTCATAACTAATTATCTGAACCAACTTTTAATGAAACATGCCTTGTAAACAAGTAGGTAAATGAATAACATAGTGCGACACTGTAGAGTGGGTTTAATAAGTAAAAAAAAGGGGGGGGGGGTAGATTTACAAAGATTAAAAAAAAAAAATGTTTGTATCCTTCAGCACTGCTTTTATTAATGAAGGATACAAACTTGCTTAGCAGGTGACACAAATTCAATCCCTTCCCTCCTGTCAGAACAGCGATCTGCCTTGTTTATATAGTCAGATTGCAGTTCTGTGTCTTTTTCTCGATTGGTGAGTGACGGGGGACATTGAGACATCGAGTCCCTGGTATCTGCCCCCTACCCGGAAGTGTCAGATCACGTATATACTGCCTTAAAAAAAAGTATTCATAACCCTTGAAATTTTCCACATTTTGTCATGTTACAACCAAAAACGTACATGTATTTTATTGGGATTTTATGTAATAGACCAACACAAAGTGGCACATAATTGTGAAGTGGAAGTAAAATGATAAATGGTTTTAAATTTTTTTTGCAAATAAATTTTCAAGTCTTGCCACAGATTCTCAATTGGATTTAGGTCTGGACTTTGAGCCATTCTAACACATGAATATGCTTTGATCTAAACCATTCCATTGTAGCTCTGGCTGTATGTTTAGGGTCGTTGTCCTGCAGGAAGGTGAACCTCTGCCCCAGTCTCAAGTCTTTTGCAGACTCAAGTCTTTTGCAGCCCTGTATTTGGCTCCATCCATTTTCCCATTAACTCTGACCATCTTCCCTGTTCCTGCTGAAGAAAAGCATCCCCACAACATGATGCTGCCGCCACCATGTTTCACGTTGGGGATGATATGTTTAGGGTGATGTGCACTGTTGGTTTTCCGCCACACATAGGGTTTTGCTTTTAGGCCAAAATGTAAAATTTTAGCATAGTCTGACCAAACCACCTTTTTCCACATGTTTGCTGTGTCCCCCACACGGCTTCTCACAAACTGCAAACGGGACTTCTTATAGCTTTCTTTCAACAATGGCTTTTTTCTTGTCACTCTTCCATAAATGCCAGATTTGTGGTGTGAATGTCTAATAGTTGTCCTGTGGGCAGAATCTCTCACCTGATCTGTGGATCACTGCAACTCCTCCAGAGTTACAATGGGCCTTTTGGCTGCTTCTCTGATTAATGCTCTTCTTGCCCAGCCTGTCAGTTTAGGTGGATGGCCATGTCTTGGTAGGTTTGCAGTTGTGCCATTCTCTTTCCACTTTCAGATGATGGATTGAACAGCGCTCCGTAGGATGTTCAAAGCTTGGGATATTTTTTTATAACCTAACCCTTCTTTAAATTTCTCCACAACTTTATCCCTGACCTGTCTGGTGTGTTAATTGTGTAGCACTGACCCCCGAAGCAGCTGCTGATATTTGTTTGGGCCTGTACTCTGCTATTTTACCCCAAATGAATTGGCTCAACCCCCTTGGCACAGCTGTGGAGCAGTTTTAGCGTGAAGCTAAACAACAAAGGACAATCCCACAATAACAATATACCAATAATGTACCTTTACCATTACCTGGGTATCCGTTGTTCCACCTGTAGAAGAATGAACAACACTCCACACCAATTGTAATTAACCAGAATGTAATTTTACTGAGACTAGTATAAACAGTAATCACAATAACTGCATTGCCACACAAACATAATATGACAATGTGATAAGTATTCCCAAATTATTCATGTGTAAAGATTTCTTGGATGACCCCTGCAGGCGCGTCTCCAAGTGGAACTAGTACTCAGAGTGACAATGCCTTAACACTGGGCACCTTCCCAATTCCAGCACGCTGTACTAAACACAGTAATGCAAGGTCATCAAACACAGCACAGTACAACTACTCAAGAGCTCCCCCTGAGGTATGATGCAGTCCTTTGTTACTGTAACTGAACACAAGGCCTTTCAGTGAAAGATGTAGTCTCTGGTCTTCCGTCTTCTGCTAGCTATTATACTGCAGTGTTTGTATTCCAAGGGTTTAACAAGCAAAGAAATAACATAAACTGATGATTGAAACTGTTCTTGATGTGTAACGCACTTATAACTGCTTCCGGTATAGTTGTCTCTGAACCGCACAGTGTCAGTTCTCAGTGAAATATAGGCTTGAGGCCTGCTGGAACTCAGTCTACTTGAATGAGACCCCTCTGCGGAACTGCAGGTCTCAGCAACACTGTGGTATGAGTCTAAGTGTGTAAAGTGCGTTAAAGAACTTTGGGCGACAGCCCTCTCACCACACCAGGCCTGAAAAGTTGTAAACCTCCGCTCCGGTTAACTTAGTCCCGCTGCCAGCCAGCTCTGTCATGCTGCTCCACTCCTCAAGGTGACCGGGACCCTCAAATAGCTCCGTCAGGTGTCTCTGGATCCTTCCCGATCTGATCACACTGCTTTTCCAGCACACTGGGGTAGAGCAGAGTCCGTGGCTTGCTCCGCTCCGCGAGATGCAGGCCGCGCTCTCTGGAACACTTCCTCACAGATCCTTGCAGACTGGCCACGCATCCAGAAGACTGAAAATGGCCATTCTGGGCCTTTTTTTACCTACCCAGCATGCAGTTCTGCCACTTAGTGTTCATGGGTAGGTAAGTGGGCATTGTGGGTAGGTAAGTCCTTTCACAAAGTAAATAATTAAGTCACTTCCTGCTTAGCTTTAATGTGAACAAATAACAAATCTATTCACAAGTATACCACTGGAGGGAGCCAAATACCAGTTTATAGCATTGTCTACCATTTAACATTACTTAGCAAAAATGCCAGCGCTACACTTGGCCTTCATGATGCTGTTTGTTCACTAAGGTTCTCTAACAAACCTCTGAGGGCTTCACAGAACAGCTGTATTTATACTGGGAATAAATTACACTCAGGTGGTGTCAGGAACCATGAATCAGACGGAGACAGAAAATGTAGTAAAAATTGCACCTTTTAATATAGTGGTAAAACTGGTACAAATAGTAAACGTATTAAAAACATAGCCAAGATTCGGTAATCCAAGTGGGTAGTCAGTGCAAGCCATTAAATCATGAAGCCAGAGATCAGCATAGTCGGAGACAGCAAACAGGATCAGGAACCAGAAGGGACGTCAGCCAGGCAAGTCTTTAAGAGGAACACAGCAGAGAATCTACAGATATGTTGACCAAGGCGAAGGCATGGTCGAAATGAACCAGGCAGTTTAAATAGCCAGAAGGGGCTGGCTGACGAGCAGGAAATGGTCACCAGGTGAGGCACTATGGAACAATGAGAGCTGGCAATTAACCGACAGCTGAGCACTGAGAAGGGAGGGCTGTGCCCAGCCCCGACAGTACCCCCTCCTCAACTACCCCCCCCCTCGGAGGGCCACCAGTTTAGAGGGGAAAATGTCTATGAAAAGCACGGAGGAGGACAAGTACGTCCGAGGATGATACCCAAGAGCGCTCCTCGTAACCGTAACCTTTCCAATGAACCAGGTACTGTATGCACCCACGGAACCTACGGGAGTTAATGATTGTATCTCATACTCCTCATGGTTCTCAACCTGAACCGGGTGAGGATGTGGTACTGAGGTGGTGAAGCAGTTGCACACCAAGGGTTTTCGTAAGGAAACATGAAATACATTCGAAATACGCATGTTACATAGTTACATAGTAGGTGAGGTTGAAAAAAGACACAGGTCCATGAAGTCCAACCTATGTGTGTGATTACATGTCAGTATTGCATTGTATATCCCTGTATGTTGCAGTTGTTCAGGTGCTTATCTAATAGTTTTTTGAAACTATCAATGCCCCCCCGCTAAAACCACCGCCTGTTGAAGGGAATTCCACATCCCTGCCGCTCTTACAGTAAAAAACCCTCTACGTAGTTTAAGGTTACACCTCTTTTCTTCTAATTTTAGTGAGTGGCCACGTGTCTTAATAAACTCCCTTCTGCAAAAAAGTTTTTTCCCTATTGTGGGGTCACCAGTATGGTATTTGTAAATTGAAATCATATCCCCTCTCCAGAGAGAATAAGTTCAGTACTCGCAACCTTTCTTCATAACTAATATCCTCCAGACCCTTTATTAGTTTTGTCGTCCTTCTTTGTACTCGCTCCATTTCCAGTACATCCTTCCTGGGAACTGGTGCCCAGAACTGGACAGCATACTCCAAGTGCGGCCGGACCAGAGTCTTGTAGAGTGGGAGAATCATCGCTTTATCCCTGGAGTCAATCCCCTTTTTAATGCATGCCAATATTCTGTTTGCTTTGTTAGCAGCAGCTTGGCGAGGTCCTTTTCCATCCTAGATTCCCCCAGAGGTTCTCCCCCTAGTGAGTAGATTGCATTCATATTTTTGCCACCCGAATGCATTATTTTACATTTTTCTACATTAAACCTCATTTGCCATGTAGTTGTCCACCCCATTAATGTGTTCAGATCTTCTTGCAAGGTTTCCACATCCTGCGGAGAAGTTATTGCCCTGCTTAACTTAGTGTCATCCGCAAATACAAAGGTTGAGCTTTGTAGGTCGTTTATGAACAAATTAAACAGGATTGGACCCAGCACAGAACCCTGGGGGACCCCACTACCCACCTCTGACCATTCCGAGTATTCCCCATTTATCACCACCCTCTGAACTCGCCCTTGTACCCAGTTTTCAAGAACGGTTCTTCATGAATCCATGCCGATTACTGCTAATGATACAGTTTTCATTACTAAAATCTTGTATATAGTCCCTTATCGTCCCCTCCAAGAGCTTGCATACTATTGATGTTAGGCCAACTGGTTTGTAATTACCAGGGATGTTTTTGGGCCCTTTTTTAAATATTGGTGCTACATTGGCTTTTCTCAGCTGGTACCATTCCAGTCAGTAGACTGTCAGTAAAAAATAACAATGGTCTGGCAATTACATAGTTTCCCAAGTCTATTTCTAATTCTGTCCTCTGTTAGCTATGAGGGTGCTTCCTGTGATGTGTCAGGACAAACACTGCAGTTTTGGTTACTGAAGCCCCCAGATTCCCTTGTGAGAACTGAGGAGAAGAATAAATTCAATACCTTTGCCATCTCCCCATCCTTTGTAACCAGATGTCCTTCCTCATTCTTTATGGGGCCAATATGGTCTGTCCTCCCTTTTTTACTGTTTATATACTTAAAGAATTTTTGGGGATTTTTTTTGCTGTCCTCCGCTATGTGTCTTTCGTGTTCTATCTTAGCCGCGCTAATTGCACCCTTACATATCTTGTTGCATTTTTTTTAAAGTCTGAATGCTGATGACGATCCCCCAGCCTTGTATTTTTTGAAGTCTTTCTCCTTTGCTTTTATATGCATTTTTACATTAATGTTAAGCCATCCATAACTTTTGTTCGCTTTTTTAAATTTATTTCCCAATTGGATGCACTGGCTAATGCCCTTATTTACACAAGAAAAAAGACCTCTCCTGTGCTCAGGTGTCCATGAACTGGATATGTGGTGCAGCCACCTATAGAAGTAATGCCTAGCGTCTTGCAGCCCTCATTTGAACAATGGGTATTCAAGCTAAAAAACACAAAAAAGAAAGAGGGCGCACCAACCTAGTGCATTACCCCTGATAAACTTTAATGCAGCATAAAAACAGTAAAAATTATACTCACAAACGAGCTAGTATAAATAGCTTTCAAAAGGGCGCAAAAGCGCTGTTTCTGTGGATCGACACCCCAGGACCTGTTGCCGAGAGGATAAGACCAGCGCAAATGGCTGATGGCTTACGAGTTTCGGGGGAGCACCCCTTTCTTCAGAGCCTAAGCGGGCAATGGTTGGTCTCTCGAGTTGCTCTCTCTATAAATGTATGTATGTGCCTGTGTCGTAATGCCCTTATTTAACATGCTCTTAAAGCAAACACATCTCTCTCCGTGTTGTTTGTTTCTAAGATTTTATCCCAAATTATATCTTCTAGCAAGGTTCGTAGTTTAGGGAAGTTAGCTCTTTTGAAATTCAGTGTCTTTGTGTTCCCCTTGTGCTTCCTATTTGTGTCATTTATACTGAAGCCAATTGACCTGTGATCACTGTTTCCTAAATTGCCCCGTATGTCGACATCCGTGATCAGGCCTGTATTGTTGGTAATCAGTGGATCTAGTAACGCCTTGTTTCTAGTTGGTGCATCTACCATCTGATCCATGAAATTGCCCTGCAAGACATTTAGGAACTGGCGAGCCTTAGACGAATGCGTGGTTCCCTCTGCCCAGTCTATGTCTGGATAATTAATAACACTTCCTATCTTTGCTGCTAATCCAAATTGTGATAGGAGGTCTGTCTCCCCCTCCTCCCTCAGGTTAGGGGGGCCTAAAGCATACTCCCAGTTTTATTTTCCCCTTAGCTTCATCCCTTTGGAGCTCTACCCATAAGGATTCCCCCTCCTCCCTAGCTCCCTTACTGATGTCATCTCTCACATTCACTTGTACATTATTCTTGATATATAGGCATACCCCTCCCCATTTTTTAACCCCTCTATCCCTGTGATAAAGGTAATACCTTTGAATGGCTGCCTGCCAATCATGAGAGCTGTTGAACCTGGTCTCTGAATATCCCACAAAATCTAAATCCTCCTCGTACAACAGTATCTCTAGTTCATTCATCTTGTCTGCCAGGCTCCTGGCATTGGTGAACATGCCACATAGTTTAGACCAGTCACATACTGTCTCCTTAGTGGGTGTTCCGATGTTGCAAATAGGACTTGTTACTATACTTACCTCGGGTTTATGTGCTTTAGTCAACCTACCACTAATGCCCCAAATACTACCCTCTGGAATATGTTCCGCACTGACGATCTCTACCTCTGTACCTTCCCCCGGTTGCCTAGTTTAAAAACCCCTCTAACTTTCCAGCCATCTTTACTCCCCCCTCCTCATTTAGGTGTAGTCCGTCCTTTCTATAGAACTGGTGACCGACTGAGAAGTCAGCCCAGTTCTCCAGGAACCCAAACCCCTCTTTACTACACCAGCTCCTCAGCCACTTGTTTACTTCCCTAATCTCCCTCTGCCTTTCTGGTGTGGCTCGATGTACCGGTAGTATTCCTGAGAATACTACCTTGGAGGTCCTTTTCCTCAATTTAGATCCTAAGTCCCTAAAATCGTTCTTTAGTGCACTCTATCTGCCTCTGACTTTGTCATTGGTGCCAACATGCACCATGACGGCCGGGTCTTGCCCCTCCCAGTAATCTGTCCACCAGATCCGTGATGTGCCGAACCATCTACTTGTTTCTAGAGCTTGCACCTCTTTGTCTCCACCCACCTCTGTGCTGGCCCCTGCCGGCACAGGCCGTGTACTTTCCCGGCTCTCCTTTAGTATGGAGGGTCTTCTCAGTGCTGACAGTTTCTTCCCTAGATTCAGAAACTGGGCTTCCAGGGAAACAATGTGCTTACATTTTGAACAGAAGTATTTGCCTTCGATCAGATGATCAAGGAACGCATACATGCCGCAAGATGTACACAGAGTCGCATCTCCACACCCTTCGGGCATCGTACCTACTAATTTAATGAGGATTGGGGATTATACCCTGTCCAAATTACCTAACAACTAGCTTCCTGACACTAATACTCAACAATACAATACACAGGCACTCATCACCCAGGTGCACTCGCAGACCACCATGTTAGAAGGAAGGTCTAATGTGTAAGCCACTGGGTTGATCCTACAGAGAATACGGAAAGGCCCAATAAACCGTGGTGCCAGTTTCAGTGAGGGAACACAGAGTCAGAGGTTGTAAGATGACAGCCAGACCCTCTCCCCAACTTGGTAGGAAGGTGCAGGTAGGCATCTGCGGTCAGCATTGAGTCTGTACCTATCACTGGCACGTTGCAAGGATGCTCCTCTAATGCAGGAATTCTTTGAGGAGCAAATGAGTCAGGCAACATGGATGGTTGGAAACCATAATTCGCCAAAAGCGGAGACAATTGGGAAGCAGTATTGACGGCACTATTGTGAGCAAACTCCGCCCAAGGTAAGAGGTCTGACCAGTTGTTACGGCGGTCAGAAATATAGCAGCCTAGAAACTCCTCCAAGGCTTGGTTGGCTCGTTCTGCGCCCCCATTGGACTGCATGTGATACGCAGAGGAGAAGGAAAGCTGAATTCCCAACTGTGCACAAAATGCTCACCAAAATCTGGCTACCCCTGTCTGAGAAGATAACCTTGGGTAGCCCATGTGATCGAAAAATCTTCTGAGCAAAAATGGACGGCAGTTCTTTGGATGTGGGCACTTCTTAAGGAGTGGCGGCTCGTCCATTCACACCACCCCCTACATGTATAATAGATAGATTCATGCGTCCGGCCCCTTTCAGGATGCCGGCACCTGAATTACAACGGCGGGGTTGTTTTTTGAAGCACCTGATTAGAGTCATAGGCTCTAATAGGCTTCAAAATAGGGTGGGCTCGTGGCGCAGATCATTGCGCCATGAGCCCACCCAGGTGTTACAACAGCGAATGATAATTAGTTGTTGAAACACTGATCCTCAATCTGGCCAATCAGAAGCGGGTGTGAGACCCGTTTTCTGATTGGCCCAAAAGAGAAGACTTACGATTGGCCGCCGAAGAGTAGAGAGGAAACAGAAGCCGCCGCCACCACAGTGATGACCTGTGGAGAGCAAGGGAACGGGAGGCCGCTGACGCCGCTGTGGTGACCCATGGAAAGCAGGGGAATGGGAGGCCGCCAGTGAAGCGGGTAAGTGCTACCGACTCACCGGGGGGGGTGTCCGTGGCATACTGTTTGCCTCCCCCCCTAAGTGAAATACAATGTGACATTTTCGAGAACTGGTCAACCACCATAACAATAACTGTGTTGCCCTGGGAGTTGGGTAATGCCACAATAAAATCCAGAGACAGGTGGGTCCAAGGCCTCTCTCTATTGGGCATGAGTTATAGGAGACCCACTGAAAGGTGTCTTGGTGTTTTACACTGAGCACACACAGATCAAGGGGCTATGAAGACGGCTACATCCACGCAGAGACTAGGCCACCAGAATTGTTGGGAAATATCCCAAATGATTCTTCCCTGGGTGGCCAGCTACCTTGGGAGAATGGTAAGTCTGGAGCAAAGCAGTGCGGAGACTTTCAGGGAAAAAGTAGCGGTCACAAGGTTTCTCGGAGGGAGAGTGCATCTGAGCGGCAAGAATTCTGCCACCCAAGGGTGAAGTGAGACTGGTACAAACAGTGGCCAGAATACGATCGGGGGGTATCACAGGAACAGGAACCGACTCCATGTTGAAAGTGGAGGAAAACTGTTTTGACAATGCATCAGCCCTTACATTCTTAGTACCGGGTAAAAACGAGACTATGTAAATGAAGCTTGATAGAAAAAGAGCCCATCACACCCTTCTGGGAGATAAACATTTTGGTTTAGACAAAAATGTGAGATTCTTGTGGTCAGTCAAAATGAGAACTGGCACAGTGGTACCTTCAAGGAGATGCCTCTTTAACTAACTCTTTCATGCCTAAGCCTAATTCTGACATTTGTTGCTTACAAGTTAAAATCTGTATTTTTTGCAAGAAAATTACTTAGAACCCCCAAACATTATATATATATTTTTAGAAGAGAATCTAGAGAATAAAATGGCGATCGTTGCAATATTTTATGTCACACTGTATTTGCGCAGCAGTCTTTCAAACACATAAAAGACACTTTTATGAATGAAAAAAACCTAAACAGTAATGTTGGCCCAATTTTTTTGTACAATGTAAAAGATGATGTTATGCCGAGTAAATAGATACCTAACATGTCATGCTTTGAAATAGCGCACACTCTTGGAATGGCGACAAATTACGATACCTAAAAATCTCTATAGGCGGTGCTTTAAAAGAATTAATGGTTACCAGTTTAGAGTTACAGAGGACAACTAGTGCTAGAATTATTGCTCTCACTCTGACGTTCGTGGCGATACCTCACATGTGTGATTTGAACACCGTTTACATATGCGGGCGTGACTTATGTGTGTGTTTTCTTTGCAGCACGAGCTCGCGGGGACAGGGGAGCTTTAAAAAAAAAAGGCCACTGTAGAACTACAGATATTTTCTCTGGGTCCATCGAAAAACCAGCAGTAGTAATGACATAACCCAGAAATGTAACCTGTTCACGATGGAAGTCGCACTTTTCCAACTTGCAATCCAGGTTATTATCTCTCAGCCTCTGTAGCACACAGGAGACATCTGTGTGGTGGCTTTCTAGGGAATTAGAATATATATAAATATATATAGAATATATGAGAAATTCATCGATATAAACCACCACACATTGCTGCAACATATCTTGGAGGACATTCCTGAAAAGCTGCAGGAGCATTGCAAAGACCAAACGGCATTACGAGGTATTCGTAATGCCCTGTAATGGTATTAAATGCAGTTTTCCATTCGCCACCCTCCTTGATCCTCACGAGATTGTATTCCCCTCTCAGATCGAGCTTCATGAAAACCGTGGCTCCCTTGAGGCGGTCAAATAATTCCGTAATCAACGCAATCGTATACGCGTTCTTAATCGTGATGCAATTGAGACCCTATAATCGATACAAGGTCTCAGTTCTCCACTCTTCTTTTTCGAAAAGAAGAAGCCAGCACCAGCAGAAGATGAGGATTTGCGGATAAACCCTCAAGAAAGTGCATCGGCAACATAGTCCTCCATGGCTGTAAGGTACCTGTGGTAGGTAGTGTTCGAAGTGGAGCTTGTGTGCTGAGGATTCAGAAGAAAACTTAGTCAGGCGAGTCATGTCGGCAACAGATCAGGCAAAGAGGTACAAAATCGAAATCCAAAGAATGGTCAGGCAGGCGGAGGTCATACACGAGCTGGCAGTGAAGTACCAAATCAGCAGGCTGGAGAGTGGTCAAGAATTCAGGCAGAGGTTAAATACACAATGGTCAAAATCACAGAGCTTTCAATACACCCAGGGAGCAAGTCCAAACAAACGGGCACTGAGTAACAGGAAGTGCTGCTATTTATGGGCTGCTTAATTGTACATTGTCAGCAGCTGGTAGCAGGTGGGGCCAGTGAGTCCAAGGCAATGCATCAAGCTGGGAGAACATTGCAAGAACTCCAGAGCTCCTCCGTGGCTCAACAGGTAAGACAGATAATAACTCCAAGGCCAATATTAAATAACACGTTATCTCCTCCGATTCCGCAACATGTCTGGTTGACGAATGGCCGTTCAGAAACAAACTGAAAAGCACAAAATGAAAAGCGCAAACTGAAAAGCGCTAAATGAAAAATGCGAAATGAAAAGCATGAATCAACACTCACCAAACTTCTACTAACATGAAATTAGCAGAAGGAGTCCAAAGGGTGGTACTAAAGAGCTCAAAAACCACGTAGTAAGTCAGTATGTTCGTGTTTGTTGGCTGACAATTCCTTGCCGTTTGTATACAAGACAAAATCCAGGCACACGCCTTCGGACAAAAGTCAGAGGTTTTGTCTGCAGAAAATCTGATCATGTGTATGAGGCTTTAGGCTTTATTCATATGGTTGTAAAGAATAGGCATATGCGTCGCATTATTAAAGTTATCCCAGTGGTTTTCAAAGCCAGTACTTCTAATGTAGATGGTTTCACAAGGGTGACAGATGAGGACTGAGGAGATAGCTATGCATCTTCAAAGAATGTGGCAGGACCTAGCATGTACTCTGTAAGACACCAGATGTGTGAAGGCAGTTCACTTGATTTCTGAAAAAAAAAGCTTTTGTCACTGCAACAAGTGTCTTGATGGAAAGATCTCCTCCTATTTCTGTTCTGGAAACAACTCACAGAAAATTTGGGATTTTGCTTAATTTTCATTCCTGGTGTGAAGGATTGTGGAGGTCCATTAGAGGAACTTGGGAGAGCTACTGTGGACCAAGGAGATCGACACTCCTGGAATGTTAGTCTCCTAGAAGACTTTAGGCAGGGATTTCACTTAAACGGGGTGGCATTTAATGATGTGGGCACCAGAGGAAGGAATTTCACACCTCTTTTACATAAACACCTTTTGGGGCACATTTTGTGTTACTGGCAGGGTCGTTTTCACACATATTAATATGAATATTTCATTTGGTAATCTAAAATAAAATTGAAAAGACATTGCATTCCATTTATTGCACTTATTTGAAGATATTGTACATAGTTTAAACCAGAAGTCCCGGTATATAAATAAGTTGTTTCATTCTAAACACCCTCATCTTCATCTTATTCTACTATACTGTTCCTTGCATCCTCACAATGCAGAACTGTGTGAGGAATGAATGAAGACCTGTGAGATCATTATGAACATTTACCGTGTTCTGTAAGAGGGTTTAACAAATGTCTGCTATAGAGAGTCTATCAGCAGGGACTCAGTGTGGGCCGAGGATATTTACATTTCACTCATAAACATTCCGCACACTTAGATCACCTGAAGACTATGTCTTCTTTGCCATGCTTGAAGGAACAAGCTGTTCACTGGGGATATTGACTCAGAACGTACATGTGACTGGAGAAGCTAGAGGAATTAGACTTACAGAAACAAAATAACATACTGGCTATAGAAACACATGGCATTCAGCCCTATGAACACATGGGGAAAACTTGAGCTGGCTACCCAAAAAGGTTTATTTTACTGTGTACAATATGTTATTACAGGAACTGAAATAAAAAGAAAACAAGATTAGACCTAAGTGGTTATACTGTATAAAATGCATAACCTAGTGATCAACGGATAAATTGCAATTCAAAAGGAATTTTTGGCTCTGTGATAGTGCATCGAGTATTATTCAACTGCTACTGATTATTATATTATGGTCCTGAAGATGCATTGGCACATTCGAAACGCGTTGACCCATTTGTTAGTGTAAATAATGTAAAGCTATTTTATAGTATCTGATTTGATGGTTACATGCAAAAATAACAGTGAAATACATTAAATGTTAGGCAAGAAAATATTTTAATCCAATTGTGGAAATGGTTAAAGCGTTTTTTAACCCAAAAAAAAAAAAAGATCCTGTCTTCTTAACCACTTCAATACCAGCCACTTATGCACCTTCCTGCCCAGACCAATTTTCAGCTTTCAGTGGTCTCATACTTTGAATGACAATTACTCAGCCATGCTACACTGTATCCAAACCAATTTTTATCATTTTTTTCTCACAAATAGAGCTTTCTTTTGGTGGTATTTAATCACCGCTGGATTTTTCATTTTTTGCGATATAAGCGAAAAAAAAAGTGAAAATGTAAAAAATAAAACACTTTTTTTGGTTTCTATTGTAAAATTTTGCAAATAAGTCATTTTTCTTCATTTGGGCTAAAATTTTTACTGCTACATATCTTTGGTAAAAAATAACCCAAATTAGTGGATATTATTTAGTCTGTGTGAAAGTTATAGAGTCTACAAGCTATGGTGCCAATCACTGAAAATGTATCACACCTGATCACACCTGATGAGACCCTAACAAGCCAGGAAAGTACAAATACCCCACAAATTACCCCTTTTTGGAAAGTAGACAAGGTATTTAGTAAGAGAATAAAACAGAATCTGTTGCGCTTAATAAAACATATAATGGAAGCTGCTGACACAAAATTGCTGGATACAATTGAAGAGATATCAATAGGAATGGTGCAGCGCAAAAAATATTAATGTAAAAATGTCCCAATAAGAACCAAAATAAATATGGTCAAACAAAAGTCCTCTCCGTCAGGAAGAAATAATACTCTAATCAGCGAGATCCATATTGAAAGGAGACACAGAAGAGAGATGAAAACACCGTCACCAACACCCAAACAAACTGACCCTTACCATCAGTGTATGGGTTATACACGTGTGTAGAAAAAAGGCAGTCTTCATAGAATAAACCAACGATCTTCTAATGTAGTAGCACCAACATATTCCCCTCTGAACTAAATGGAAGGCTTTAGATCTCCTTTTGGTAGCTGGATATTAAACCAAGTATACTCCAGTATGCATATGCACCTCAAGATCGTAGTACGTAGGGTATAAAAGAAAGCGCTCCTTGCGCAATCTCCATAAACAATGATTATTTATTAAAAAGATAAAAACCACTCACATTTAGTAAGAAGGTATACAGCAGTGTGAAGCGTCCAGCGCTTCTAACCACAAAGATGGTCGCCGTGTCACCGTCCCACCGTGTCCTGCGTCGCCCGTCTCTATCATCATCCTCTGATTTCTGCCTGTCCAGTTCTGCTGTTCCTATAAATACACGTCAGTTTGCGTCATAACTACGCCCCTGAAGACGCATGTTGATGAGGAAACGTTGGGCGATGATAGAGACTGGCGACGCAGGACGCGGTGGGGCGGTGACATGGCGGCCATCTTTGTGGTTAGAAGCGCTGGACGCTTCACACTGCTGTATACCTTCTTACTAAATGTGAGTGGTTTTTATCTTTTTAATAAATCATCCTTGTTTATGGAGATTGCGCAATGAGCGTTTTCTTTTTATTCCCTACGTACTACGATCTTGAGGTGCATATGCATACTGGAGTATACTTGGTTTAATATCCAGCTACCAAAAGGAGATCTAAAGCCTTCCATTTAGTTCAGAGGGGAATATGTTGGTGCTCCTCCATTAGAAGATCATTGGTTTATTCTATGAAGACTGCCTTTTTTCTACACACGTGTATAACCCATACACTGATGGTAAGGGTCAGTTTGTTTGGGTGTTGGTTACGGTGTTTTCATCTCTCTTCTGTGTCTCTTTCAATATGGATCTCACTGATTAGTGTATTATTTCTTCCTGACGGAGAGGACTTTTGTTTGACCATATTTATTTTGGTTCTTATTGGGATATTTTTACATTAATATTTTTATAAGAGGCATGGGGAGTTTTTATTTAGTAAGAGGCATGGGGAGTTTTTTGATTGGGGGGGAGAGGAGTGTCTTATCATTGGGGGGAGAGGAGTGTCTTATCATTGGGGGGAGAGGAGTGTCTTATCATTGGGGGGAGAGGAGTGTCTTATCATCAAATTTTACATTTTATTGTAAAATTAAGGATTTTTTTTTCACAAACTTGTCATGTTAACGGGTTATTTCTCACACACAGCATATGCATACTTGCAACTACACCGCAAAATACATTGTGCTACTCCTTCGGAGTATGGCCATACCACATGTGTGAGACTTTTACACAGCCTGGCCACATACAGAGGTCCAACATTAAAGTAGCACCTTCAGGCTGGGTTCACACCTATGCGAATAGGATGCGGATTTCTCCGCATCCAATTCGCATAGCAGGAGAATGTGACCTGCTCTCTATGAAGTCGGTTCACATATCTCCAGGGCGGCTGCGGAGCACACTGCACAGAAACGCTGTGTGTCTTTGGCTCCATTTTATGGCCGAATTCAGGCAGAGATTCAGCCCTGATTCGTCCCTGAACCAGAGTGCGGGGACACACAGCATTCCTGTGCGATCCGCAGCCGGTTCCAGTGTGAACCAAGTCTACGGCGTTCTAGAAGCATACATTACATAAATTGGCAATACCACATGTGTGAGACTTTCACATAGCCTGGCAACATACAGATGCCCAACATTGAAGTAGCACCTTCAGGCGTTCTACAAGCATAAATTACACATCTCATTTCTCAACCACCTATTACATTTTTTAAAGCCCTGGAGCACCAGGACAATGGAATTGCTCACAAAATGACCCATTTTGGAAAGCAAACACCCCAACCTATAATCTAAGAGCCATAATTAGTCTTTTGAACGGTTCATTTTTTTGCAGAAGTTTTTGGAAAATGTGGGAAAAAAATGAAAACGCATTTTTTTACACAAACTTGTCCATTTATAAGATATTTCTAACACATAGCATGTACATAGCAAAAATGACACCCCAAAATACATTCTGCTACTCCTCCTGAGTATGGCGATACCACATGTGTGCGACTTTTACTCAGCCTGGCCACATACAGAGGCCCAACATTGAAGTAGCACCTTCAGGCTAGGTTCACACCTATGCGAATAGGATGCGGATTTCTCTGTAGCATCTGATAATTTAAACCCCCCCCTTCCCATGTACAGATTGTAGTTGTGGACACATTCAGGCTTTACAACAGGGCCGCGTCTTCTCTGGATCTCCACCAAGGTGTCATTGTGAATGGTAGAGAGGATGTGGACATCTTTCTTGTCCCTCCACTTCATGGCCAACACTTCCTCATTTCTCATAAATGCAGATTCCTTGTTTTGCAATTTTTTTGGTAATAGATTTTGTGGGAAGCCCGTCCGTTTTTAAGGTACCGCAGGCCAGGTTTTGTTTACGGTAAAGGTGGTGAAAAAGGGGCAAGCTGGTATAATAAGTGTCCACATATAAATTGTATCCTTTTTCCAACAGGGGGTATGCCAGCTCCCAGATAATTTTGCCACTGGTTCCAATATATGTGGGGCACTCACGGAGCTGGAGGTGGGAGTCTCTGCCTTCATAAATTCTAAAGGTGTACACGTATCCAGTGGCTCAATGACACAGTTTATTCAATATTAACTCATACATGGCTCTCTTACTTGGGATATACTGCTTGAAGTGCAGTCGGCCAGTAAAGTGTATAAGGGATTCGTCCGCACAAATGTTTTGGTCTGGGATAAACACTTCAGCAAATCGCTGGGAAAATTGATTTATTAATTATTTTGTATAATTTGTCGTGGTTGGGGTGATCTTGGGGAAGGCACTGCGAATTATCATTAAAATGTAGGAAATGCATAATCATGTCGTAGCCTGTCCTGGACATGACAGCAGAATTTATCTGCATGTGGTGGATAGGGTTGGTAGACCAGTAGGCTTGGAGTTTGTTCTTCTTTGTAAGCAAAAACAATTAAAATTTGTCCAGTGTGAGACGTCGCCACTGCAATATGCAGGCGTAGGATGAATTGGGGTTGGCAGCAATAAATTGCTCTGCATATAGATTGGTTTGGTCCACCATTGTTCTGCAATAAATCTGGTGGGAAAAATAAATAAAAATAATCCAATTCTTAAAAATTTGTAGTGTTGGGCTGCACACCTGGCTGTGCAGTGAAAGGGGAGATTATAGCGGACCCTGAGCTGGCAGGCAACCATAAGGGGTTTGCCAGGGCATCAGGAAGGTAGGACTGGATTCTTCAGGTTGGGTATGTAATTCCAATACTGGTACTGGGCTTCTCTTCCTGGGGTCTGGCGCTGCTGGTGGTAGGCAGGTCTTCCGATCTTGGTCCTGATCTCCTTATTCTTTTACGAGGGATGGTTTCCTCCTCTGACTCGGACTCCGATCCACTACCCTCTACTGGCTCGTATTCCGAACCAGAATCAGATGATGGGAGCTCCCCGCTGCTCTCATCATCTGACATGGTAAGGATGGCATATGCCTCCTCAGGTGGGTAAACCCTTTGAGACATGATGGCGGTATTTATTGGCGGGCCTGTGTAATGGTACTGCTGGTGGGCCTGTGTGGCGGTATCAATGGCGGTACTAGTGGTGGGCCTGCGTGGATATACTGATGGCGGTATTAGTGGCGGGCCTGTGTGGATACACTGATGGCGGTATTAGTGGCGGGCCTGTGTGGCGGTTCCCGATGGTGGTACTAGTGGTGAGCCTGTGTGGCGGTACTGGTGGCGGGCCTGTGTGGCAGTACCGATGGCGGTACTAGTGGCGGGCATGTGTGGCAGTACTGATAGCGGTACTAGTGGCGGTACCATTGGCGATACTGGTGGCGGTACCGTTGGCGATACTGGTGGCGGGCCTGTGTGACAGATGGGCTGTGACATATGGGCTGTGACAGATCCAGATGGACTGACAGAACTTCTGACAGGTTCTCTTTATTGGGGGGGCATGTTGTGCACAGTAATATACACTTCTCAGACAAACACTGATCACTCACTGATCCCTGCTCTCTCCTCACACCATCGGTGTGTGAGGGGAGAGCGGGGATCAGATAGTAACCAGTCTCGGTGTTTACATTTGTGAACGTCTGGGATTGGACACAGCCGGTCACACGGTAAACAGCCAATTTAATTGGCTGTTCAGGGATGGGCTATGTCCGAGGGACTTGCGCCATCCCCGATCACCATGGTGCGCGCCTCCAATTCTGTTTACACATGTGACCGGCCGTGATTTGACACAGCCGTTCACGTGGTAAACAGCCAATTTCATTGACTGTTTACCGTGATCAAGGAAGGGCGGTGTCCAAGGGACACACGCCTTCCCTGATCGCCGCACTGCGCGCTCCCGCGGGTGCACGCTAGAGGTTATCCTGAAAGCTGTCATTCTGCTATAGGCCGGGCGGGAAGTGGTAAAGCATGTTATACAGCACAGTGCTTGTACTGTGTAATTTGGCCCCTTGTATTACCTAAAAAACCTGTCTGATCTTGCCTGACTATGCCCTCCCCTCTGTAAACTGACCACGGTATATCATGGCTGTATACACTGCTCCTAAACCACTCCTGCCCATTAAAATAAATGGGCAGCACCGCTGAACCGCCAGCAAAGTGTCGCTGCAGCGGCGCTTTGCGGGTTGTTTTAACCCTTTTTCGGGCCGTCCAGCGGGGGGTTAAAAGTGCCCCGCTAGCAGCCGAAAACCTCTGCAAAAACGACGGTAAAGTGCCGCTAAAAATAGCGGCTCTTTACCAGCGACGCTGCCGATGCCCCAGTGTGAAAGCAGCTTACGGGAGGGCAGCACATATTCAAACCAAACACAAATTTTAAAAAAGTGTGAACTCTGGGTGAAAGTTGTGTGAAAAACCTTTTCCAATAGATCCAAAATAATGTAATAAGTTTGAGAAGCCTTTTAGCACTACTTCTCTAAATAGATGTTAAAGCGTTAACTGAGCTGACAATATTTCTATTACTACAATATTGATTTGTGCTAACATCCACTCTGGGAACAAACCACACAGAAACTCGAGCACTTTTTGTGCATTGCTTTTATTGAGTGTTAAAACCATAAAATAAATATTCTGTTATTACATATTGGTTTCAGTGTTTTAGGGTCACTTGACAAAACAAAAAAGCTGGCCAGTAATAAGAAATAAACAATGTTACAGCTTTCTACTGGTTTCCCCAAAGTGTTCTCTAATTGTATAAGGTGGAGATTGTGACGTTATTTCCCCATCTCTCCAATCTAAGTACGCTTTGCAGTTATTGAGAGAATAAGTATTCCCTGAATAGTGCTCATGCTGAGTGAGTAACCTCCTGTGTTTACAGTTCACTGTAGCAGCCGCTTGGCACAGGACATGGAAGCTAGTGGAGATCACAGTAGCAGCGGTGCCTACCACAGTCATTTCCAGCTTATGTATGACACATACATATATACTGTACATTGGTCCAAGCTGGATGCTGGACTGTGTAAAAATGTCATATCTGGCATTTATTGTTGGATGCTGAAAATTACAATCCAATCTGCAAGAAAACGAAGGGAATTATTATAGATACTATAGCCAACTTGGCCAGTTTAGCAGGGACCGGCCCGAGATTCGAATCTATGGGCAGGCTATTGGGTACAACCAGCATGTTGGATTTTTCATGCAATTATTGCCAGCGGCTATAGCCACTAGCAGTAATCACTGTGTTCTCTTGGCAGGGACGGCTCTTCGCTCCCCCCCACCGGGAGAACACAATAGCTCCGCGGGAGGGATTCTCCTATCAACACTGTTTGTGGTGATGTGTTGTGATGGGGAATGGTTGAAGGAAAGCTCCCACAGCCTCTCTCACAGCCTCCTTTCCCAGTTGAAGACTTGACGTCACCACGCACCAGCTAGCTGGCTTGAGACACAGCTGGTTTGAATATACTGAATACCGTTATGTTTGGATGTCAGTGCCTACGATTTTTTAAGAATAAATACCTTTTAAGCTGAGTACAGCACCATGAAGCCTTTTCTTTCCATTTCATAACACATCCCACGGTGGAGTTTATCTTGCTAAAGGCTTGGTGAGGAATATCGCAGCAGTGGAAAGCCGTTATAGGAGGAAGGATCCCGCTATTGGAAGAACCTGTGGATACACCGTCTTTGGCCAAGTGATCCCTCCTCCTCTATAATTTGAGATCCATCAAATCTGGTAAGCGGTGCTTTTTTGCCCTACTTTCTTGATGAACAGAAAAATCTTTTGTTCTCCTGAAAAGTCTGTCCTTGTTGTTTGCATCGTCTCAACCACTTTTTAGATGTTTAGATGTTTAGATGTTAGGTGTTTAATATTGTTTTCACTTAATCACAGCACACGTTTGCATTTATATATGTAGAGTTTTTTTTGTTTTATTGGTTGCGCATTTTTATTTGTTGTATATACTTACCAACTTAATATACAGGTTTTTTAGATGCAGCACCAGGTTCTTTATATGTATAGAAATTCATATTTCGGGTTTAGTGCAGATATTCTGCTTTACATATCTAGGAAATCTCCCAACCTATTGCTCTTTGAGAGACAACTGCCCATCTATGGCCATGGACCATGGCATCCTCCCTACAGATTTTTAAAGTAGATATGAAGCAGTTTGATCACAGGAGAGATGAAGACCACAGTTGTTTTCATTACCTTGAGGATGCAGCCAGATCCAACCTCGACTGAAGAATTCTCATTCACATCCCCCTCATTGGAACAATTTTGCAAGTAAACACATGGAGGGCACATGCGCAGTTGCATGCTCTACAGTCCAAATACCTTTAGTATCCTCAATTTATGGATGACTCTGAAACTGAACCTTCAAGGTGACAGGACAAATGTTTACGTGTTCCAGCACCACCCTCTGTCTGAGTCCTTTGCAGTCAACCAGGCACATAGGGGACTGAGAGGAAGGTTGCACTGTGTAGAATCAGGTAATGGATCGTTGCAGACCAGCTGAGATTCTCCAGGAAAAGCCTGCCAAATATAAGCTGTATTTGGTAAAACTCAGATAAACATAAACTGATTGGAATTTGTGGTTTTAACGCCGTTACAATGCTTTCTCGAAAGACTGGTAAATACAGTAAGACCCCATTCACACAGGGACGACTTGTCAGGCGACCTAGTCGCCTGACAAGTCGCCTCCCGTTCTGTACTATGGAGCCGTTCTAAGGGGAGCGACGCAAGTCGCTCCGACTTAGAAAAAGGTTCCTGTACGACTTCGGGGGCGACTTGGGGCGACTTGCATAGACTTCTATGCAGAAGTCGTTTTGCAAGTCGCCCGGGCATTCGTTTGCAGGTCGCCTCGCTGAGGCGACCTGCAAGTCGTGTTGCCCCTGTGTGAATGGGGTCTAATGGACTGCTATTGTTGCAAGTTGCTATTTGGCGAGAAGATATGGCGCTTGCATTTACATTATTGGAGACAAAAGGAATTTAACACAGATGGTGACAAGCTGGGAGATTCCTGTTTTATCAATGCTCCTTCTCAATGAAGCCTGTTTTCATTCTGAGGACCTTATAGGCTAAAGCTGGCCATACATGGATTGAACTTTGGCTGGTTCAGCAGAGGCCAGGCAAATTTTGGTTTATGTATGGGCACTGAGGTTGTACAGAAGTTGATCTGTTTTTCGACTTCTGTACAACCGCGTGTCGGATTTTCCCTGCTCAGGCTATAACCTGCAACGCTGATCAGTGTATTCTGAAGGGGGGGAAGTCTCCCCATTGTCAAAATACAATAACACACTGGGGAGGATTCCCCCACCCACCTTGAGTGTGTAAATGGGGGAATTGGGTCAGTTTTTTCATTCAACCGATTGAGTGAAAAAAGTGACTCATCTATGGCCTACATAACAGTCACTTATCAACTATATAGAAAGGAAAGGGACTGTTATAAACTTCAAAACAAAGAAAACCTGCCTTCTGGACTTCTACAGTCCCAATATGATCTTGGTAATTTAAGAGCCAAATAAATGAGGCTTTGACATAAATTCCATAAAACAGGGATTGTTATGCTTACGGTTTTGGAATGCACCATTATTTTCATTAAAAACCTAAAGACTTAACTATTACCTAAGTGTCAGAAGACGCTGAGAGACACAGATCAATTTCCGTATAATGAAAATACATCAGTCATCAGGACAAGGGTTCATCTGGGGATATGCACAGGAAGATCATGCAGACCTCAATCATTATCTCGTGGCTTCAGATCTTTCCAAACAAGAGTTGTTAGCCTTTTGATGATACAGTGTCTGACAACAGCATGGATACTCCATGCCTACACTCAATCATCTTTAAAATCTCACTTCCTGCACTCAGCCTTAGAAGTCGATGAAGTAATCACATCTTGTCTGTCATGTTCCTTCTGGAACTTAAACACTCAGCTGACAAGACCCAGGTAGCTGGCGATCATTGTAACATAATGGATTTAGTACACAGGTTCTACTGCTAGATAGATGATATATGGCGCTCTCCAATAAACCATATCGGCTGAAAAAATAGCTTTGGATATAGAAAGCAGTAAAGATTAATGTGACGGATAATCTAACAGTTATGAGTTATATTGTGCTTTTCAGATGTGTAAACATTTAAAATAGGCTATTACAAATGTTTCACAAAAGATGAGCTTAGGTTTTATGTAAAAGAAAAATATGTGTTTTGAAATGAGAAGCTTTGGACATAAGAACATAAAATTAGTTATTACTTTTATTTATTTACTTGCAACTGGAGAACAGGTAATATGCATAAAATATTTTGTCTTTATCCACATTTTACAACGTGTCATGATGTAATAATAACTTATACAGGGAAAAAAAGCTTCAATTGCATCATGGAACTGGAACTTTTGACCTGGTTCGGATCTGTTCGGTTACAACATGCAGAGGAGTAGGTACACTATTTTGCACAAAGTATTGGGACTCCTGCCTTTACACGCAAATTAACTTTAATGGCATCCCAGTCTTAGTCCGTTGGGTTCAATATTGAGTTGGCACAACCTTTGCAGCTAAAACAGCTTCAACTCTTCTGGGTAGGCTGCCCACAAGGTTTTAGGAGTGTGTCTATGGGAATGTTTGACCATTCTTCCAGAAGCGCATTTGTGAGGTCAGGCACTGATGTTGGACGAGAAAGCCTGGCTAGCAGTCTCCGCTTTATTTCATCCCAAAGGTGTTCTATCGGGTTGTAGGCCAGTCAAGGTCCTCCATTCCAAACTCACTCATCCATGTCTTTATGGACCTTGCTTTGTGCATTGGTCCAAATCATTTGGTGGAGGAGGGATTATGGTGTGGGGTTGTTTTTCAGGGGTTGGGCTTGGCCCCTTAGTTCCAGTAAAGGGAACTCTTAAGCCGTCAGCATATCAAGACATTTTGGACAATTTCATTCTCCCAACTTTGTAGGAACAGTTTGGGGATGGCCCCTTTCTGTTCCAACATGACTGTGCAGCAGTGCACAAAGCAAGGTCCATAAAGAAGATAGCACACCTTTGGGATGAATTAGAATGGAGACTGCGAGCCAGACCTTGTCATCCAACATCAGTGCCTGACCTCACAAATGCGCTTCTGGAAGAACGGTCAAACACTCCCATAGACGCACTCCTAATCCTTGTGGACAGCCTTCCCAGAAGAGTTGAAGCTGGCCAAATAGTCATTTAACTGGGTCATATTCATTTGGATTCTTCAGGTTCTGCCCATATATGGATACCTATAGAAACAGTTTTTTTCCAGCTACAGTTAACGTGCTTTTTCCACAAAAAAAGTTGTACGTTTAGTGATTTATATTGGGTTTATAATAGTTGTCTTACCAGGACAAGTACAAATAGGGATCATTTGGGTTCCCCTTTATATGATTAAATTGTTTTCCGTACTGTATACATTACTACAAAAAAACTTTTCCCAGTAAGTGAATACAGATTTACAGTCACTGTATTTATGAAGGTGGGAGGCATTGCTGAGCAATGTGTTGGCACGCAACGACTTCTGTTTCTGCTACAGGTCCAAATAATTATATAATATTTTTTTTAGTTTCAGTTTACAAAAAAAAGGAAAAATACCACACACAGATATATAGCTATTTCATCTGGATCCTTGTATAACATGAATTTTTGGATCCTGCCAGCCTGCATGTTTATGGGAAGAACTGAAAGCCTCAAATGCAGCCCTTACCTTCAAAGGTTTTTAAATGATTGTATATACAATAATAGCTTAAAATGCTTCATTTTGCAATACTTGAAGTGACCGTGTGAGGCGGCTAGGGTTGCCACCTGTCTGGGATTCACCTGGACAGTCCAGGTTTTGAATCATGTGAAGACAGGCAGACTGAAACACGGACACATTATTCAGACCAGGCTGTTGCTCCTCAAATAACCAAGACAGTCACACACAAATCTGTTGCCGTCCAGGAGCAACGGGCGGCTGTCTGAGGGCAGGTTCGACATAACTGGGGGAGCAGGGCAATAACGTCAGCAAGAGCAATTTGGCCATACCCGCTGTTCACTGCTGCACACTATGCCCACCACCTTTCTACTCTCCTTGGGGTACCCAAAGGTGTCCCAGGCCGCTAAAGTGTTCAGCTTTGGCTTAAAGAAAAGGTGGCAATCTTAGAGCCTGCTATGAGGTCAACGATAGTATCTCTTCACTGTAAAATATACAGTTATCTGTATATTATTTGCTTGATTGTGTAACTTCTTACAACTGTCCATGCCAAGACTTGCTTCCTCTAAAACCTTTATATAGTTTCTAGCAAGAACACTTGTCATGCCTGCCTGTATTTTCGACAAAATGAAAGTTGTGACACTTCCCAAGAAAACTTGTTTCCTGAATCATGTAACTTTAAGCTGAAATGAGATAATGTGAGTATCAAATTTAGGCTTCCAACACAGGACATGGCCTAGAAACAGTTATTTATCCAGACCACGAGGCCAGCCAGCTTCTGAGACTCACCAGCCCTGGCCCTGATTCAGTTAGTACTCCGAATGACTGTTCGAGGTTGCAATGAGTATGGCTTTCCCACAGGAATGAAGGGCGCTGCACTGAGTGTGTGCAGTACAAAACAACCCTTGGGGCTGAAGGTAAGGACTGTATAAAGCCAGATGTGTAGTATGGTTGTACTTAAAGTCTATAGTGAGACTTCGTTTTTATTAACTTAATTTAGTCAGGCTACAGAAACAGCAATAAACACGGGTGTATTTTTTATTTTTTTCTGCACTATTGTGCTGCAGCAAAGGTTAAAATGCATTGGGGTTGATTTACTAAAGCCAAAAATTCAGTGCACTATGCAAAGGGCAGTTGCCCTCTGCAAGTGCAGTTGCTCCAGAGCTTATTAAATGAGGTAAGGCTTCACTTTGCAAAGAATACCCAATCACTTGCAAGGAAAATAAAAAAAATGCATTTTTGCTTGCACATGATTGAATGATGGAAGTCAGCAGAGTTTCTGATCATTTACTAAGCTCTGGAGCAACTGCACTTTGCAAAGTGCACAGTCTTTTTCCCTTTAGTAAATCAGCCCCACTGTGCTGGCAGCATGCTGGAGGTCTGGACCACTACTTAACACAGAGCACAGCTGTTTGAAACTCTAGCTTTCTGACAAATCCCCATACTCAGTACTCAATCAACAGTAGTGCTTGGATAACATGGACACTACTGATTAGGGCACTGTGCTGGAGGACCACTGGAGACTTTGCATTGACTTTACTTCACCAGTTATGTGACATCGCTTGGGACTAGTGACTGGCCAGTAGACCCAAGCACTGTCACATGCAAGATTTACATGCTACCCTTAAAGTAGAGCTAAGGAGGGGTTATAACCCATGCCAGGAGAGGAGGAGAAATTATTCCTAAGAGAGGGAGTCCTGGTTGTCACCAGGCTCGCCAGAACTAGTGTCCCCATTGTAATATTACCCATCTATCCTTGGTCTTGTGACAACCCAAAATATGGGATTTTCTTTTAGTCATACTTTAACCGAAAGCACTGGGTATTGTTGCTGACTGCAACAGGGGCAGGAGCAGCAAGTTCAGGGGTCCTTTACAAAGATCATGTGCCTTTACCATGAGATGGTCAAAATAATGGTGTCTCATTAACCGCAGCAGGGAAATGTCAGTTCACCAAATGGCTGTAATGTTTGTAAGGCTGTGGAAATCTCAGGACTGGCTGAACAGAAAAAAAATCCTTTGGCAGGTAAAAAAAACTCCTGTATACCTTTGTTAACTGCATTATTATCTGTTTAGCTCAGCTTTAATGGGCTAGCAATTCAATTTTACCAGCACCAGCCTCAGGAAGCTCTCTACAGTGTGTTAACACTAGTAATGGTTGGTGTGTTTTTTCCTCTATTCAATCATAGTGCCTCTTCAATGTAAACACCGTTATCTGTAATTTATTTGCTCTATTGGGCAACTTCTCCCAACCGTCCATGCCAAGACATGCTTCCTCTAAGAACTTTATATAGTTTCTAGCAGGAACACTTGTCATGCCTGCCTGTATATTAGACAAAATGAAAATTGTGACACTTCCCACGAAAGCTTGTTTCCTGAAACTTGTAACTTTAAACTGAAATGAGATAATATGAGTATCAGGTTTTAGGCTTCCAACACAGGACATGGCCTAAAAACAGAGTTATTTTTCCAGACCACAAAGCCAGCCACCTTCGAAAGCTCACCAACCCTGGCCCTGAGTCAGCTAGTACATAACTCACTGCCCACACCATAGAACTGTTATCTGATATTAACATAACTTGCCTCACCGCAAGTTCCTTCTACCGCTCTGCGTGGTGGTAAAAGGGAAAAGCCAAAAAAAAAAATTTCTTTTACTGCCATTTACTTTGTGCTACAGAAAAAAATATGTACACGTCAAAAAGGTTGCCTTATTCAAACTTTCCTGCATGCAAAATGTGCTTGGTTATGCAGCAGTTTACTAAATAAAAGAACATATGTTCACTGAGTATATCCCTCTGGATTAAAGTGTATGCAAAATCAAAACTGTTTTTTTTTTTTTTTTCAAAGTAACACAGACTATCTTTCTTTGAAGTTGCAAGTGGTGTGGAGCATAAATGGGCTCATGGGTTTCTGCACCTGCCTGCCAGGGCTAAGGATAATACAGGAGGTCTTGGAGTGAGGGGATGAGCTGCAGAGGACTTTTTTTTTTTTTTTATGTAAGCGTCCTGCTGAATAATATAGATTACCCTATACCTTCCATCCTAGAGATGCAACGGGAAAAAAGAGGAAACCTCCCCGAAGTGATGGGCTTTACCATCTTTGACAGTTGTTGATAGGTGTCCCTAACGGAAGGTTTCCTCTCGCTTTTGTTTTTCCATCATTTTCTGTTTTGGTGACAGTGGTCACCAAAAACAATAAAGGGGGTGAATCTATGGAGCTTAACTACCTCCATCTCCTGGCCAGGAGAGGGCTCCATAGAAGTCTATGGGGCTGTACTGCACAGGTGTGACCAGGAGAAGAACACCAATAGAATGAATTGTTGTAGTAAAGCACTTTCCAGGGCTTCAATTTATAATATGGCACCATAGAATAAACTGAATTATAAAAAAAATAACGTTTATTGTACAAATATTAAAACTATTCAAAAGTACCATGTCATACAACAATGGGTTCACATAAAACCACCCTATGAATACTCATACCACACTATAGCTCGATGCGTTTCAAAAGACCTTATATTTTCATCAGGGGCATGTAGGATGAATAGTTCAAAGTGCTATTGAACATGAGAGGCTTTGGGCATGCAGGATGTAAGAGCTTTTATACTTTGGCTGCAGTTCTTTGGTCCCCCTTTTCTTCCTGATCATGTGGTGCACTCTAGTTGTTGATGTCCTTTAAAGTGGGACCATCTTATATCTTATCTCCTTACCAAGATCAACAACCTAAGAACTACCAGGGTGTATATTCTCCATGTATCCTGTTTTTGCTTGATGGATCTGAGATAATAATGGCCTGTGAACATGAACTGTGGGACTAGTTGATTAGGGTAACTACTTCCTCTTCCATTTGGCACCTGGCGGTCTCTCACTGGCGTCCCTTGTATTCTATTGAATACCTCTTGGCTCTATGGTGTTCTCTTTGGGTCCCCACATTGGGTATGATGTGTGTCATTTGGCCCTTATTATTGGAGGTAGCTATAGACACCACCAGTTTTTTAAACATTTTTTTTATAAAAGATTCCATCAACACATGCTTCTGATGAGCATATAAGGTCTATTGAAACATGTCAAGCTATAGTGTGGTATAAGTCTTCATCCATGGTTTTATGTGAAGCCATTGTTGTATGGCATGGTACTTTTAAATGGTTTTAATATTTGTTCAATAAATGTTATATTTTTTATAATTTTGTTTGTTCTATGGCACCACATTATAAATTAAAGCCCTGGAAAGTCCCTTGCTACAACAATTCATTCTTTAGGTGCTACTACATGGGATGTGGGGGCAAGATGATACAGAATTAGCACTTTAATACCTTTCCATGGCCAGAAGAAACCTTTCAACGGGTATGGGAATCATTTATGCCAGATAAGGGGGATAAAAAGAATCAGTACACTGTGGGTGTATTTACTAAAACTGGAGAGTGCAAAATCAGGTGCAGCTGTCCATGGTAGCCAATCAGCTTCTAACATTAGCTTGTTCAGTTTGGTTTCTGGTGCAGAGCTGCACCAGATTTTGCACTCTCTAGTTTTAGTAAATCAACCCATATTTTTGAACGTGACCTTTTTTAAACTCTTGCTACAGCACTTAGCAACTAAAAAATCTAGGACAGCAGGATATATCTTATTCCATATGCTGCCTGATTGCATTAGTCATGATTTAAGTAGGCTTGACAAATGGGGTGGGGCCCCTAAAACACGTTGTGCCATGCCACTGCCTGCCCACTTATGATATCACCTCTTCCATCTGACAGCTAGATGTCCTTGCTAGCGGACATAGACGCAACAGTTTTGCCTGCCTAGCTGGCTCGGAATGGCACTTCACCTTTCCCCACTGCTGCATCACAGGCTGCCTCCAATTGTTTTTGTGCGTATAAGCTGGTCCCTCCAGGCTGTTTTTAAAGTGTTTCATATGTACAGTGCCCTGTTTTTTGTTTTTTTTTACTTGCTACATGAGAGGATTCTTCCCAGGTCCACTACGAGAGTTGCAGGGGTTGTTGGTTCCTCATCAGTCCATCCACCCTCCATCCCTTCATCTCTTGAATATGTTCTATCTATGAACCTGAGGTCTATTGTATATATTGTGAGGAGCGTTGTGTAAGCAGTGTACATTTTTGTGCACGTTTTTGTGGTTATTTAAGAACATATAATGGTCAGTTTAAACACAACATGGTATTTTTGCTACAGCGTGGCTTTTGCTGTTTTGTACATTCAAAAGTGAAATTTTCAGTCAATTTGCAAGGATTATCACGGGGGGTTTCACTTCTTAACATAGTGTGTGCTTCAGACTGGCACTGTGACACTGTATGAAGTGTCTGTCAATAAGGAAATGTTTTATGAGAAATAAAGGTTTTCATTAGGTAAAACGATTCTGATGATAAACTAGAAGTGCCCATAAAATGTGTCTGTAATGAAGAAAGTGAATACTTGCCTCTCCTGTCGTCCAGGTTGAAGGTCTGTCAAAAATAAAATGCTGTCTAAAGCTGCGTACACACGAGCAGAATGTCCGACAGAAAAAGTCTGACAGAAGCTTTTCATCGTCTATTCCGATCGTGTGTAGGCCTCATTGCACTTTTTTTTTTCGAAAATTCTGACGGACCTAGAAATAGAACATGTTCTAAATATTTCCGACGGAACAAATTCCTATCGGGAAAACCGATCGTCTGTATGGTGTTCCGACGGACCAAAAACGACGCATGCTCTGAAGCAGGTACGAAACGGAAATATATAAGTGTAGCGCTAAAGTGGTTAAATTGTTTGGCGAAACCAAACTGAACAGACTAGTGAATGTGAATCACAAAATGACTATGAATTGGTTACCGTATATACTCGAGTATAAGCTGAATTTTTCAGCACATTTTTTTGTGCTGAAAGTGCCCCCCTCGGCTTATACTCGAGTCAAGCACTTTTCTGCAGCAGAAATAGACATTTTCCGAACCACCTTTGGGGCCCCGTATCTCGGGTACTTAGCACCAAATGGCCCCAAGATACTGGGCCCCAAAGTCGGTTCAGAAAATGTCATTCTCTGCTGCAGAAAAGTGCTTGACATTTTCCGAACCTATTTTGGGAGCCAGTAACTCGGGGCCACTTGATGCTAGGAACCCCAAATCTGGTGTGCAAATCCAGTGGAACTAGCACTACAACATATCCAATCGTATCTTGGGCCACTTGGTTCTTTGGTTCTAGGAACCACAGCTTTGGATATGTTGTAGTGCTATTTCCACTGGGTTTGCACACCAAATTTGGGGTTCCTAGTACCAAGTGGCCCCAAGATACGGGGCCCCAAAGTTGGTCAACTGTGTCCGCATCTGCAGCAATGTCATTTCAGGACCCTTTGGGTCCAGAGACCCCAAATTTTGGCTGGAGCTAGGGGGCATCTAGGAACCCTTAACTACCAAGTTTGAAGTTTGGGGGACCTATGGCTACAAATGGGCACAGTGAGGCATGCAAATGGGCATTGTTGACCCTCTTTTCCACTTACAGTAGCTGCGCATTTCTCACGCTAGGCTTATACTCGAGTCAATAAGGTTTCCCAGTTTTTTTGTGGTAAAATTAGGTGCCTCGGCTTATATTCGGGTCGACTTATACTCAAGTATATATGGTAATATAAATCCATAAACATGATAATTGATACAATATGTCCAAAAATATATATAATAAACCACAAAAAATTCCATGTGTGATGAGTGCCGGGTGAATAACTGAAAAAGTGAAATATTGCTGGAAAAATAAATAAATGTTTGTGAAGAAAAAAATATAAGGATTAATTCCGTGAAAGAGTTGAAAGTCCACAGTGTATATTAAACAAATTGACGGTCCTATATCACCACTTTGACATCCACTCTAGTAGATGAAAAAACTGGAGAGACTAGTGCAGCAAAACCACCACTGAAGCAGATGTAGGCTTACCAAATGGTTTGAACTCAAGAGAACATACGTTCTATGAGTCAAACAGGCTTGTGTTATCAACCGACAACCAGGGCATGGTTTTCGGAATCCCCTCTGGCTGAAAACCCAATACGTCCCAAATTGCATGGAAAATCTGTCTGATAAAGACGAGCCCTCCACTGACCGGGGAAGGAAGCCCTCTCCCTCCCCCTTGTGATCACCTTCTCCTAACACCTCCACGAATGACCCTTTTCGTTCTCCGCCACTCGTTTTGCTGACAGTAAGCTCCCCGCACAAAGGATGGTTGCGAAATCATACAGGTCTTTCCCCGAAAAAGCAGCATGATGCAATCGTCTAAGTGACAGCTCGGGTAGCCAATTAAAAGGTGATTTGGTGGAGCCGCAGATTGGGGAGAGGCTGAGACGGAAGCTATTGGCTACTGGCTATTGAATTTCCTTTTTCCAGTACCGTCGTAAGTGTTGTACGTCACCGCGTCGCGTTCTGGACGGTCGGACTTTGGTTGTACTTTGGTTTGACCATGTGTAGGCAAGACCGCTTAAATGGAATTCGGAGTTCCGTCGGCGAAACCTTCGGAGTTTATTCTGACGGCAAAAACGGTCATGTGTACGCGGCATTAGGCCTCTTTTCACAAAAGAGATCCAATTGGGTCCGGCTGTCTGAAAAACAGACAGCCAGATCCGATCAAACCCTCCATTCTCCTCTATGGAGCACCGGATGTAAATTGACTTGTGTCCGTGTACACCCGCCTACCTCTGGATCCGTTAAGGAAAAACAAAAAAATGAAATGAATGATCTTTTCCCCTCCGTTTGTCCAGGTCAGATCTGAGGGCAGTTAGATGTAAAGGGACAGCCGATCTGTTTACATCCGGCTGCCTATGGAGCAGAGTGGGCTGTGTCCGTGTCACTCTGCATAAGTGGAGCGGGTACAGACCTGTCATCCGGCCACTCAGCTCAGCTCAGCAGGGGATCAGTGGACAGATCCCCTGCTGAGCACAACCGGATCCAGCCCCTATGAAAGGGGCTTTAAGGCTCCATTCACACTTGTGTGACTCCAAAGTTGCATGATTTCCATTGTGATTTTGATGCAACTTCATGCCACTTTGGATGGGTGCGACTTGGCAGGGGTCAAAGAGCATACATGTGACCGAGTGTGCCTCTGCAAATCAAACAACTGTTGCATTGACAACAGCGACTTTCATTCAACTTTTGAGAGTATACATTGTAGTCTATGGCATTTAAGTCGCATGAACGTTGCACTAAAGTAGTGTAGGAACTTTTTTAAAGTTGCTTCAACTTTAGGTCACTTAGATGTGAATGGCTTCCATGGATATACATGTCCTGCAGCTTGTCATGCAACTTTATGTGCCCATAGAGAAAATATATACCTATGCTCATATCCCAATAGTTTGTACATGTATTTAAACTATCAGGTGCTAAAGGGGTTTGACCACATATTAACACTACAAATTCTGGATGAACCCTCTGCACACTGCTACATCCTTTCCAGGAAACTATGCAATGATAAACAGGGATATTTAGGTCACAGATATTTAAAGTCGCATGACAAATCGCACAAGTGTAAATGGAGCTTAAGTCTTCAAAAACTGACACTTCCAAGTGTGTCAATCTCTTGATCCACTGCAGTGTTTACTGGTTCCTCCTGCCTAGATTAACCTTTCTCAAGCGAACAGTCATTACTCCTTTAGGAAACCAGCCCTCTAGAATATTTACCAGAGCAAGAACATAAGAAGAACATGGAGAAGGAAAAACATGGTTGTCCCAATGGCCATTACTGTGTGAAAGAGGCAGTAGAAGATACATGTTTGGGGACTCTGATCTAATGGGGGTCTCAATGGGGGGCCTCTGTACTATAATAGGGGTGACACTGAGCCCTATGTACAGTCTTTCAAAGCACATACTGTATAGTGCCTTTCTACAGCAAATAATTTAGAAAGATGTGATTAACTCCATATAATTATAAATGGTACTTAATCACAAAATATATGCATAGTGTGTACTTCAAAAAACATATGCCGTGTGCTGCTAAAGTATTCAGGCTTGGCTTAAAGAAAAGGTGGCAACCCTTTGCACAACATGTGAAAGCCTCCCGCTGTGAGACTGCAATAAAGGACCTCATGATGGGAGTAAAGGGCCCAGGGACCAGTGGCAACCCAGACAGCAAGGATAATGTGCCACAAATGTCTGTGTCTTGTTAACTTGCTGCACCTTTTCACTGGCAGGTTGTAAACTTGCAGAGCACTTGAAGCACAAGTTCTACATAGCTCCCAACTGTCCCTGATTTCGAGAGACTGTCCCTGATTTCGAGAGCCTGTCCTTGATTTGGAACAGTCCCTCTGTCCCTCTTTCTTCCTCATATGTACCTCATTTTGGTCTGAACTATAGAGTTGTATATAAAATGCACTATTTATCTTTCAAAAAGTGTTTCCCAGTGCTAAACCTTTTATCCAGTTTCCAAAATTGCTACATTTGTACATTTTAAAAGCCAATATAAAGGAATAGTAGTGGTAAAAATAAAAGCATTTGTGGGTTTAACTAATTTTTTTTTGTATAATTCTCATTTAATGGGGCGTGGCAGGGGGTGTCCTTTGCCTACATACTTTTGCTAATAGGTGTCCTATGTTCCCATCTCAGAAAGTTGGGAAGTTTGGTTCTAGTTGACACTTTTTTAAATTCAGACACAGTGACCCCTGTGGTGGGATGACTATTGCACAACATAACTGAATCAGAACTTGCAGCAGACTTGCAGAATGTTTGCAAAGAAAGTTGATCTGAAGTCATGCAATGTGGACTTGCTGCAATTGTGCAACAAACTTGTGAAGCCTGGCAAGTCTAGTAGTAGCTTAGCAAGTAATTTTCAAACTTGCAGCTCAATTTCTTGCTATCTGGGAAGGACCCCGGGGCTGATGGAAAGGGACCTGGGACAAAATCATGGGGGGATTTCATGCGCATTCACAACTCTGCCTCGGGCTACATCACCTATCCTATCTGAATATCATCTAAACGGCCCTCTCCGCTCCTCTCAGGACTTCCTGCTCTCGAGTTTCCTTGTCTCCTCCTCCCTTGCTCATCTCCAGGATTTATCCAGAACCTCTCCCATCCTCTGGAACTCTCTACCTCAATCTGTCCGGCTATCTTCTACTCTCGCTGCCTTCAGGCGATCCCTGAAAACTCATCTCGTCAGGGAAGCCTATAATGCCTCCAACACATCTTTTACCACTTCCATCAACTCATTCCCCACAGTTACAACCTTTGTACCACCTGCCTCACCCTATTCGATGTAAGCTCTTCTGAGCAGGGCCCTTTTAACCCTTTCATGACTAAGCCTATTTTTGAAATTTGGTGTTTACAAGTTAAAATCCATATTTTTTGCTAGAAAATTACTTAGAACCCCCAAACATTATATATATATATATTTTTAGCAGAGAATCTAGAGAATAAAATGGAGATTGTTGCAATATTTTATGTCACACGGTATTTGTGCAGCGGTGTTTTAGACGCAAATTTTTGGGAAAAGGGACACTTTCATGAATTTAAAAAAGAAAAACAGTAAAGTTACCCCAATTTTTTTCTATAATGGGAAAGATGATGTTACGCCGAGTAAATAGATACCAAACATGTCACGCTTTATAATTGCACGCACTAGTGGAATGGTGACAAACTACGGTACCTAAGAATTTCCATAGGCGACGCTTTAAATTTTTTTTATGGTTACCAGGTTAGAGTTACAGAGGAAGTCTAGTGCTAGAATTATTGCTCTCACTCTGACGGTTGCGGCGATACCTCACAGGTGTGATTTGAACACCGTTAACATATGCAGGCCGACTTCCGTATGCGTTTTCTTTGCCGCGCGAGCTCGCGGGACTGGGGCGCTTTAAAAAAAAAAATGTTTTTCTTATTTATTTTAATAATTTTTATATTTATAAATTGTGTTTAAAAAAAATGATCATTATATTGCTGTCACAAGGAATGTAAACATCCCTTGTGACAGTAATAGGTGCTGACAGGTACTCTTTATGGAGGGACCCCCGATCCCTCCTTTGCACTTCATAGTATTCAGATCGCCGAAAACGGTGATTCTGAACACTGTGTATCTTTTTAAAATCGGCGCCATTGGCAGCCGTGTAAACGGGAAGTGACGTCATGACGTCGCTTCCGCATTTACATTTAGAAGGCTGGAACGAAGCCACCCACAGCTTCATTCCAGCCCTCCCCAGCCGCCGGAGACAGCCGATTGGCTACCGGGCCTCCCGATCAAACAGGAATGCCCGGTAACAGCGGCAGGAGGCGGCGGGAGGGGAGGACGTCCCCTCCTGCTGCTCCGGTATAACAGCCAAGCGGCTTTTAGCCGCATCGGTTGTTATACCCCGAAAGCCGATCGCCCGCTGTAAAAAACGGTACCGGGATGATGCCTGCAGCTGTGGGCATCATCCTGGTATAACCCCCGAAAGCCGAGTACGCACATCTGGGTACGCACAGCGGGAAGGGGTTAAACCTCTTGTATTTTATTGTATTGTAACTGTATTGTTTCCCTTTTATATTGTGCATAAACTGTTGGCGCTATATAAATCCTGTATAATAATAATGGTTTTTTGCACTGGGGCCCTGAAGGTTCTAATTACGCCTCTGAACAGTACCCAGGCAGCTGGATTAACCACTTAAGGACCGCCCCGCGTACTTATACTGCGGCAGGGCAACCCTTAAGCGCAAAATCATGTACCTGTATGTGATTTCTTTCTCCAGGCTCGGGCGGGCGTATGCGCTGCCAGAGACCTGCTCCTGCTGTGATTGGACACAGCAGGTCTAGCGGACCCGATGTCCGCCAGAACCTGCCGATCGTTCTCGAGGCAGACAGAAAGGCGGTCTGCCTAGGCAAACAAGTCAGACGGGATGATGGAGATCTTGTGTTCCTGCTAAGCAGGAACACAGCTCTTTATGTTCACCCAGTCAAAGAAACTCCCCCCTCACCCACAGTTAGAAAGCACTCCTAGAGAACACATTTAACCCTTTGATTGCCCCTGATTTTAACCCCTTCCCTACCAGTGTCATTAGTACAGTGACAATGCATTTTTTTTAGCACTGATCACTGTATTGGTTTCACTAGTCCCCAAAAAGTGTCACTTAGTGTCAGATTTGTCCGATTTGTCCGCAGCAATGTCGAAGTCCCGCTAAAAATCGCTGATCGCCGCCATTACTAGTAAAAAAAAAGTCTATAAATCTATCCCATAGTTTGTAGATGCAATATCTTTTGCGCAAACCAACCAATATATGCTTGTTGGGATTTTTTTTTACCTAAAATATGTAGCAGAATACATATTGGCCTAAATTGATGAGGAAATTCGATTTTTTACATTTTTTTATTGGATGTGTTTTATAGTAGAAAGTAAGAAATATTTTTTTTTTTTGTTTCGAAATTGTCGCTCTTTTTTTGTTTATAGCGCAAAAAATAAAAACCGCAGAGAAGATCGAATACCATCAAAACAAAGCTCTATTTGTGGGAAGAAAAGGACATCAATTTTATTTGGGTACAGTGCTGCACTGCAGTTGTCAGTTAAAGCAACGCAGTGATGAATCGCAAACAATGGCCTGGTCAGGAAGGGGGGGGTGAACCTTTCCGGAGCTGAAGTGGGGTAAAGGAGTAAACCTCAATCCCCAAAATGTACAGATTGCATAGCTCCTAACTGTCCCTGATTTCGAGGGACTGTCCTTGATTTGGAGCATTGTCCCTCTGTCCCTCTTTCCTCCTCATTTGTCCCTCATTTTGGTCTGATCTATATAGTTGTATATAAATTGCACTTTTTATCTTTCAAAAAGTGTTTCCCAGTGCTAAACCTTTCATCCAATTTCTAAATTGCTGCATTTATACATTTTAAAAGCCAATATAAAGGAATAGTAGTGATTAAAAAAGCACTTGTGGATTTAATTAACTTTGTTTTGGTTAATTCTCCTTTAAGGGGGTGTGGCAGGGGGCGTGTCCTATGCCTACATACGTTTGTTAGTAGGTGTCCCTCATTCCTATCTTAAAATGTTGGGCGGTATGCAGATTGTGCTAATACTGTCCCTATATATTTTCTTCTGTCCTTTCTTGGCTACAGTAAGGCCCCTTTCACACTGGGGTGGGGGCGGCGTTGGCGGTAAAGAGCCGCTATTGTTAGCAGGGCTTTACCGCCGGTATTCGGTTTTACCCCCCGCTAGCGGGCAAGAAAGGGTTAAAAACCACCGCAAAGCGCCTCTGGAGAGGCGCTTTGCCGGCGGTATAGCCGCGCTGCCCCATTGATTTCAATAGGCAGGAGCGGGGAAGGAGCGGTGTATACATCGCACCTTCCCCTCTACAGAGATGCTGCTGGCAGGACTTTTTTTCAAGTCCTGCCAGCGCACCGCTCCAGTGTGAAAGCCCTCGGGGCTTTCACACTGGAGACAAAGCAGCGGCACTTTCGATTCGGTTTGCAGGCGTTATTATTAGCGCAATAGCGCCTGCAAACAGTGTGAAAGGGCCCTAAATTCAACCAGAGAATCGTAGGAGGGGTCAGAGGACTCTTTACAGTTCAGAAATCATGAAACCATCTCGCTTGTTTTGTGCTCTGTATAGCTAAAAAGTAGATCTCCATAGAAAGCATAAGCTTCATTGACTGATAGGGAATTCCAGCGCACGTTTTTCTTAATTTAATCACATGACACAAAGGGCGGAGCTTGTACAAAAGGACATTGGCAGTCAAGTGTATCTAGGGCAGCGTGATGTCTAAATCCTGCTTGTTGGATTTCACATTTTTAACAAAGAAATGCCAAGTGGGTATAAGCTGATATTATGTATGTGTTCTAATGATTTTTTATCTTGACTAAGCTTGTCAATTCCATTTTTAAATTGCGGTAGAATAGGCATGCTTTAATCACAGTCTAATAACAAATGAAAGATCTTTTTTGTTAAAAAGTGAAATCTTTTTCTTTTTTTTTTTTGCATTAATTAATTAAAGAGGATGGAGTTGAATTCTGTTCCCCCAGCACGTTTCTGCAGAGCCCGGATCTCTGGCATAGAAGGTGTAATGGTAGTGATAATTGAGCCTGGAAGCACGGGAACAAAGAAAGGGCCTTAGCTGGAAGTTGGCTGCGAAGCACACAAACAGCTGGCGGAATTATTTTACTTAGATGATCAGAGGGAGAAAAAGGCTATTAGCCTGGCTTTAGTGCTGCAAACATCTTTGTGTTTAATAGTGGGAGCCGTGCCTCCCTCACACACCCTGCAAATTTTCCCTTTATTCACTTAATCACTCATACTTTTCATGAGAGCCAATCCTATTTTGTCACCCAGCACCGTGTAATTATGGAGGTAATTGGCAGCGAATTCCTCCTCAATACCTGAATCCCAGGTAAAAAGAAATAAAGCTAACACCTGCCTGCACCACACTACCTTAATGGAAGTTGGAAGAGACAAACAATAGCATCAACATTCACTTTTTTCCACCTTTTTTTTTTTTTTTTCTTTGGACAGCTTGGTATGGGTTCCTTTGATGTATGTGCCCAATCTCTATGAAAAAAAAAAAATACGACCTAGGGCGATTACTTTTTTTTTTTTTTGCTTCTGCTAAAATAATATCTGCCTTTAGAAAAGATAAGGGTCTTTTTTTTTTTTAAAAGGGAAGGTTTTCTTTTCAACGCTTTATTAGATATACAAAGACATTTAAAAGAGATCAGCTTGCTGTAAGTAATCACATCAATGTGTGCTCACTGCTCATGTTTTAACTACCTTGTTTTTTGTATATCGTTTGTAATTATACACTACACTGCCATAACTTTATGACCACCCACCGTATTTTAAGTAGGTCCCCCTTTTTGCTGCATAAACAGCCCTGATCCATCAAGGCATGGACCAGAGGCGTAACTAGAAACTTCAAGGCCAAGAAACAATGAAGGGACCCCCAGCCCCATGCTTCGGGGGGCCCATGTGTCACCCCTGTACACCTGAATAGAAGGAGCGGCGGGGGCGGCATATGCAGGAACCGATCCCCTCCATTTTCTTCCTGATGCCGCTGAATGCTGGCGGGAGGTAGAGAAGAAGTAGGCTTTCAGTTAATGCAGGAAGAAAATGGAGGGTATTGGTTCCTCCATATGCCACCCCTCCTCCTATCTAGGTGTACAGGGGTGAGGCATGGGCCCCCTGGAGCATGGGGCGGAGATGAGTGGCAGCGAGCGGTCGTGGTAGTGATGGGGGAATGGGATGGGATGAGTGGCAGCGGTGGTGGGTGGATGGGATCAGTGGTAGCAGTGGTGGTGGGGTGGATGGGATCAATGGCAGCGGTGGTGGTGGGGGGTGGGATCAGTGGCAGTGGTGGTGCCAACCTCCCCCACCACCACCTCTGCCTCTTACTGATCCTATCCCCCCTCACCACCACAGGTCTGATCCCTGTCCCTCCCATCACCAATAGGTGATAGGAGAGATAAGGATCAAATCTGTGGGGGGGGGGGGTCAGTAAGAGGCAGAGGTGGTGGAGGTTGTGATCTGTTGCGCTTTTTGCAATTTGTCACTTACTTTGACAGTCAATTCCTTCTCCTTCATTATTCCTGGGCCTCCAGGGATGCTCCTGTGTCATGGGGTCTTCTGCAGAGGGGAGAGCTCCTCCCCCTTTACAACATTTGTGTCAGCTGGTCAGCTGACTTTTTCTTCCATCATCTGCCTCCCTCTCCAGTTATAGCAGCCTTTCCTCAGCGGCCAAATGAAGAATTGCCGGGCGGCCCCTGAGAGCGGAGTACTGGCAGGCGGGCGGGACCCTGAGAAATGGAGGGCGGGCACCTGAGAACGGAGTACTGGCGGGCGGGCGGGCCCCTGAGAAATAGAGGGCGGGCCCCTAAGTGTGGATAAATGGCGGGCGGGCCCCTGAGAGCGGACTACTGGCAGGTGGGCGGGCCCATGAGAGCGGAGACCAGGCTAGGGTTGCCACCTCATCCCTTTAAACCCGAACACATATGAATTGCACAGGTTCTGTGGCTGATTAAGGTGGTAATTAAACTCACTTGCTGCTTTATCTGCATTAAATTAGCCTCAGAACCTGTGTAATTCATATGTGTTCGGGTTTAAAGGGATGAGGTGGCAACTCTAGACCAGGCCCCCCCCACAGCGGCCGAACTCTAGGGCCCAGTCACAAGTGCAACTGCTGCAACCCTGATAGTTTTGCCACTGGCATGGACGCCACTAGACCTCTGAACGTATGCTGTGGTATCTGGCACCAACCCAGACAGCAAGCAATTGTGCTGCAAGTTTGAAAATGACCCGCTAAGCTATTGCTAGACTTGCCAGGCTTCACACGTTTGTTGCACAATTGCAGCAAGTCCGCATTGCATGACTCCAGATCAACTTGACTTGCCAGGCTTCACACGTTTGTTGCACAATTGCAGCAAGTCCCCATTGCATGACTCCAGATCAACTTTCTTTGCAAGTTGTTGTTTCAGTTATGTTGTGCAATAGTCATCTCACCACAGGGGGCGCTGTGGCTGAATTTTCATGCTGTAGACTTGCAGACCTTTTGCTGTGGACTCACCACTGCAATTTTGTTCTTGCTAGTGACTCGCCACACAAATTTGCTACAAATAGGAAAAGTATCAGCTAGAACTTGTGTCTCAAGTGCTCTTCAAGTGTACAACTTGCCAGTGAAAATGTGCAGCGAGTTAACAGACTTATGCCCCGTACACATGGTCGGAATTTTGGACGGAAAATGTTCGATGGGAGCCTTTTGTAGGAAATTCCGACAAGGTGTAGACTTCATCGGACAGTTTTCATCGGAATTTCCATCGCACAAAATTTGAGATCTGGTTCTCAAATTTTCCGACAACCAAATCCGTTTGCGTAAATTCCGATCGCGTGTACACAATTCGGACGCACAAACTTCCACGCATGCTCGGAATCAAGCAGAAGAGCTGCACTGGCTATTGAACTTCATTTTTCTCGGCTCGTCGTACGTGTTGTACGTCACCGCGTTCTTGACGTTCGGAGTTTTTGATCAACTCTGTGTGACCGTGGGTATACAAGACAAGTTTGAAGCCAACATCCGTCGGACAAAAACCATATATTTTGTTGTCAGAATGTGCGATCATGTATACGAGGCATAAGCATAACAATTCAACACTGCCACAGATTTGTGGCAAGTTATATATGTTGTCTGGAAAGTCATCAGTAGCAGATCCTTTTAGGTGTAACTCCATTTTTGTTGAGAAAAAAAACATCCCCCTCTGGGTTAATTATGGTACATTGCAGGGATTTTAACAAACTTTGTTATAGATTCCTACCTCTTGCTATTCCAAAGAAATAGCTGTTTGTTTCTCTGTGTCTGTAGGAAGTACATCTGATAGGAGTGATTTTATAATTATCAACTGCTGCACTTGCAGGGCTCTGAGGAAAGTGGCAGTGTCTGCACCCCTTAAGGCGTGATTTTTTTCCTTTGGGAGCATCTCCCCAAAAAATGATATCTTTGTTGCAAGGGATGCCCCAAAATGTAACTTGTATCTTAGTGCAGACTTTTGGGAAAATCAGTCAGCCAATCACACAAGCGGGAAATTACATATCTGGGAGATATTCTGTACACCATCTGTGTAAAGAATGTCTCCAGGTTGCCATACTGAACTGCATTTTACAGAAAATGATGGTGCTGTAGGTTGAAAATGAAAGGTCATTTTTAACCACTTGCCTACTGGGCACTTTTACCCTCTTCCTGCCCAGGCCAATTTTCAGCTTTCAGTGCTGTCGCAATTTGAATGACAATTGTGCGGTTATGCAACACTATACCCAAATGAAATTTGAATAATTTTTTTTTAAACAGAGCGTTCTTTTGGTAGTATTTAATCACCACTGGATTGTTTAATTTTTGCTAAACAAACAAAAAAAGGCCGAAAATTTTTGAAAAAAAAACAAAAAAAAAACGTTTACTTTGTTTCTGTTATAAAATTTTGCAAATAAGTAGAAACATAGAAAAGTGACAGCAGAAAAAGACTGAGTAGTCCATCGAGTCTGCCCAATTTTGTTTGTTTGTTTTGTTTCTCTTTGGGTTTTTTTTTTTTAATTTGTTTTGTTTTTTTGTTTGTTTTTTTTTTTTTTTGCTTTAGTTTGTTGTCTGCCAATAGATCTATGTTTATCCTAAGCATGTTTGAAGCCATTTACCGTTGAATGTCTCACTACCTCTGCTTGTAGTTTATTTCAAGCATCAACATCCCTTTCAGTAAAATAATACTTTCTAAAGCCTCATACACATGATAGGACTTAGTACAAACTTTCCCGTGGATTTTTGTACAAAGGGCGTTGGCCTTAAACTAATTAAGCATACACACGGCAGGACTTTTTCATCCAACTTTCACCAAATCATGTGGTTTTTCAGCTCTTTACTGCCACCCTTTGGTCAACTTCTGTATCAGCGAGATTTGACACCTGCGAGCCCCATTGCGGGAGCCAGCGCCAGTCCCATCATGCCCCAGGACTGTGACGTCATAAGGGGTGGGGTCACCGGATGACATCACCACTTGCCTATATAATTCATCGCACACCACTCACATAGCATTACAGCGGGAGAGAGCATCGTATCAACATCGGAAGAAGAGAAGAGGATAGAAGACGACGGAGAAGACCGGGCCACCGCTAGCAAAAGAGCGGCAAAAGAGCAGAAGATAGCGGAGGAGCCCGGCAGAAGAACCGGACACTGGGAGAAGAGGCCGGACACTGGGAGAAGAGGCCGGACACTGGGAGAAGAGGCCGGAGAGCAGGAGAAGAACAGGACACCGGGAGAAGAGACCGGAGAGAGCAGAGAAGTTGGAAGAAGACGCCCGGAGCTGCCTCATAAATTACTTTAAAAACTTGTGTAGTGTGTTTTTTTATTGACACTTTTTTTCCTAGGTGAATGGGTAGGGGTACGATGTACCCAATACTCATTCACATAGGGTGGGGGGCCGGGATCTGGGGGCCCCCTTATTGAAGGGGGCTCCCGGATTCTGATAAGCCCTCTGCCCACAGACCCCGACAACCAAACGCCAGGGTTGTCGGGAAGAGGCCCTTGTCCTCATCAACATGGGGACAAGGTGCTTTGGGGTGGGGAGGCCACTGGTACGGCTCGGGGGGGGGGGGGGGCGCTCGCTTGTCCCTACCTCCTTTCCTGTCCGGCTGGGCTGCGTGCTCAGATAAGGGTCTGGTATGGTTTTTTTGGGGGACCCCCACACTGTTTTTTCCACGTAGGGGGTTCCCCTTAAAAGCCATACCAGACCCAAGGGCCTGGTTTGTCCCCAGAGGGGAACTCCCTCTCAAGCTCGCTGCAATAGAAAAATGTGTTTTTCTTATTGCAGCCAGCGCGAGATGTACAGTACCCTGCTGCCGTGAACCATTCTTGCGGGCAGGTACTGTAGTTTGTACAAAAGTCCGATGGCTTTGTGTACACATGATCGGACTTTGCTCCATCTGACTTTTGTTGCCGGAAAGTTTGTCCGTTCGCGCAGCCAACAAAAGTCAGATGAAAACCGAAAAATTTTGTCCGATGGAGCGTACACACGGTCGGATGTTGCCCCAAAACAGCTAATTTGCATGTTTAAGATTAGTTTTGAACTTTCCTCCAGTTAGTTTGAGGTTATGTCCCGGTGTTCTTGATTGTGGTTTCATATTGAAAAACTGCCCTCCTTAACCCTTATTCACCCCCTTGATGTATTTAAAGATCTCCGGCTAGGTTCACACTGGTGCGATGTTAGACATTGCATGTGATTTGCACCGCACTGCTGTGCAGATCACATGCGATGTCTGCGTGATGCAAACTCAGCCATACAGATTGTATGGCTGAATTTGCATCACATTCGCACTAAATTGGTGCAGGACCCTTTTTTTGGTCCGCACTGGAATTGGATTGCATGGGTGTTCACACCTATGCAATCCGATTTTTGCACCATTTGGCAGTTCGCACTGCGATCTGCAAACCGATCTGGGGGTGTCATTAACTTTGCATTGACCTCCGCAGCAGTTGGCAGATGTCAGTATGAACCGCCGGCAGGTGACATGCAATGCGGAAACCCGCACTGGAATTGTACGGGTTCCTGCATGGCATATATATGAAACGGCACTTAATCATGTCTCCCCTTTCCCTTCTTTCCGCCAGACTGTACATATTAAGTTCCTGATTACACTGATGAGGCTGCACTGATGGGCACTGATAGGCTGCATTGAAGGGCACTGATGAGGCTGCACTGATGGGCATTGATATGCTCCACTGATGGGCACTGATTTGCTGCAATGATGGACACTGATTGGCACTGATGGGGCTCCACTGATAATTAGGGTATGGATCATCAGTGCCCTGATTATCAGTATAAATTTCTGCTGTCACAGAGAAGTCAGTTATCTGCGTTCCTTTCCTCACACAGTGGCAGCGCTGAGAGAAGGAAATGCAGATAACCGGCATTTGTCTACATGGACACAGCTGATCACATAGTAAAGAGTCAATGTCCGAGGTATGTGGCTCAACACTGATCGCTGCAGAGAGCCCTGCCTGGCCGTCAGTCTGCTATAGGCCGGGGGGAACTGGCTATTAACATTCAAATACAATATGACTTGTGTAGCAGATGTATATGCCATATGAATTTTTTATCTGCTATATTTTTGCCCATGAAAGTGAATTTACCTTTTAAGTCCTATAAGTTACGATGTGGGGCCTCCATGGATTGGACTTGTTTTTTCAGCACATCCCACAGATTAAAACTAATACTTCCGAGCTATAGATCCCTCGTACAACCTGCTGCTGAACACCTATACAGTATCCTCCTGGATATACAGTGCATAAACGTAAATGTGGTACAACGCTATAAAGTGAAAAAAAAAACATGTGTAATGCATGTATTATAATACATCTTCCACACATCAAAATATAGCAAATGTGCCCTTGTGCAATTTACATTAGGTACAATCACTTTTAACTGAGCAATATATGAACTACAAAAGCCCCTCCTTTCTTTAAAATGCACTATGTGCAAATTTCACATAAAGTGCCCCCCAAACATAAATATCTGTGCTAAAAAGTCTCAATATAATATAGTCTAGTCCAAATAAAGCAAAAGAGACACAAGAGGGCACTTCTAAGTGCAGCAGGTTGAATAATTTATTAGTAAACAAATGCAAATTAGTCACTCCTGAAGTAGGAATCAAAGCACATTCCAAGCTTAAAAGCCATCATCCATGAGGACCCGTGTCATTTGAAGGAGATCAGAGCAATACCGTCAGTGTTAGGAGATGCATGAGCACAGAGGATACATTAAAATTGTGTGTTTGCTGCAGAAGAGTGAGGGACATGACTCGACCACTTCGAAAGAGAAAAGGTGTCAGAGAACAGAAACAAAACAAGAAAACTACCGATGTAAGTAGAAAAACAGCACTGGCAATTGTGGGTGATATGAGAGTGGAGGTGACTGGAAACTATCAGTAAGGAGCACTCCATATGTTGATCTGGCACCTGAGCTAGAGAATGAACCATAGGAAGGAGAAACAACAGAATGAATACCCCAGAGGATTAATCTTTGTCACAGGCGCTTTTATTAAGCCTATAAGGTGAGGGCACAACCGGTGGAGGGCAGCACTAGGATTTTTCTGTGCACAAAGGTGGATCAGTGTGAAGATATAATGTTTTCACCAATTGTCTTTCAAACAGTATATAATAGACTGTCACATTACGTAATGGATTGAATAAGGACACTATGTGGAGTACTAAGCACATTGCACTTTATGTTTGGACATTTAAACATATTTTTGCACTATAAGGAGATAATTTTTGCACTTTGTCAGATATTTTGCACTTTATCAGATTTTGTATCAAATTGTCATTGTTTATTTATAGATTTACATTGCATTAATTGTTTTTGGATTCATATTGTCACATTATCAGGAAGTGTGGGGAGTGTTGGCAGCTTTATTTGTTATATATAGCAGCTCACAAGGTTTTACACATATTCAGATTATACATCAGCTCAGGAGCCAGTCTGACAGCATGGGAACTTGGGAGATGACATCAGATGCTGTAAAGCGTGGAGGAGGCATGGCTAGTGTTTCAAGGTGGCAACGACTCTTTCTCAAGCCTGTGCTGTTGACAGGCTTGAGAAAGAGGTGTTGCAGCCTGCAAATGCTTTGCCACACCTCTCCATCCACTCAGGCATCTGATGTTATTGGCCAAGTTCCCATGCTGTCAGACTGGTTGTTGAGCTGATATATCCTTTTTGAGCTTGTGCATCTCCTAACACTGGCAGTGCTGCTCTCATCTTCTTAAGATAACCCAGATCCTCATGATGGCTTTAAGCTTAATATGCACTTGTATTCCTTCTTCATGTGACTGGCTAATGTGCTTTTTTTTAACAAATGATTTTAGCTGCTGCGCTTAGAAGCGCCCTTTTGTGTCTCCTTTACATTACTACAGATATTCCTTCTATCTGCTGAGGAGTTGCACTAAGTCCTTTCAAGCCAGCTGCTATACCTAATTTAGCATCATGAACTATTCAGCAAGGATTTCATCACTTCAAATTCTACTTGTTTCTTTGCGTTATAACAGATTTTTATCTAGTCCAACTAAAGTGAAAATAGTGAATACTCTTCTATCCATGGTGAACACTCGTGATTCTCACTCATCGGATATATATGACCCCTTAAACTTAATAAGTAGGTCCCTTTGCGCTCACTAATTCCTGTGCTCTTTTTGGATTAAAAACCCTTTTGAACACACCAGGTTAGCAGACCCCTCCTACAGTGTTACTTGGTCCCTATTTATTCTTCTCTCCAATAGGTAGTGACCAGTGAGTATTAGTAAAGAGACTGGGCAGGTGATACCGCTTATTTAGATCGCATAAAAACAAATAGTATTGCAATATTGCACTTACATCCATGTAGTTACACAATGCAAATGCACAATGTAAGCAATAAGGAAGCTTCAGCCACTCATGGAACACTTCCTGTGTTCCAAAAGCCGGGACTGACACAGTGGAAGTGGCTAAAGAAGTTCCTCCCTATGCGTTTCGTCAATCTGACGGTTGCCAGTGCATATTGGTGAATGAGCCCTTAAAGCCAGCAGTCCACATCAGAACATTCTACTCAACTGCCTTTTTCTCGGTATATTTTTACAACAGCGACAGGCAGCGACCTACATTCAAGCAAGTTCAGCTATGGTAGCCAATATTACAGCTGGGGTTTGGAGGAACTACTGTTTAACCCTCATTACAGAGACATTTGGAGTTTAAAACAAATACCCAGTGGTCATAATTTGAAATTGAGTAAGTTTACTAATACTTGTTGTCTGGGGTGCAATTCTCCTTGAAGTAAATGCAGATCCCAACAATGAACTTCTCCTATTTTCTCCCTTTTGGCCTGTTGAATATACTATTAAAAGTGTTTTCTTGTATATGATGAATAAGTAAATAATAAAAACCTGTTGATCCTGGCGGGAATTCCATTGCTGTGTCTAGTATACTCTGCAATGGTATCTAAATAATTATCAGGAATCGTTTTAGGACTACAGACCACCTTCCCCCTATGTTATGAGAATAAGTAGAGATGGAGGTGTTCTATAGCTCTAACTTGCTTCCTGGCCCAGGTTTACAAACTGCTCCTCTATAAATACAATAGCTTTAGTGCCTGTGTTGAAGGATTTTATTCACCTTAGGACTTTCTTCCTCTCGCTTTACTACTTAATGGGAAAGTCAGCTCAAAGCAGCTTAGAAAGAAGTTAACTGTCGGTCAAGTGCACCTCTGTAGGAACTCAATGACTTCAGAAGAAACCCAGGCCATAATTTTGGTGGTGAGGAATAACTTTGTGTTTTCTCATTTGTTATGCATGACCACTTATATTATAAGTGCAACTTATTTGTATACAATTTTTGCACTATAGAGATATTTGATCGTTTTTGTTGGAGCTATATATACGTTTGAAACGTTTGAAACTCTAGCGCAGTGTAACCTTATATATTTTCTCACTCAGGAATAACTGAGGCCTACCTTATGAGAACTTTTTCTGTCCCTGGGGAAATACAGAGCTGGAGTCTGAGTTCCTCCATGGACTTTCAAACACCCCAGAAGCATTGGAGAGACTCTTGTGTCCCAGGTATTATCATGTCACACCCTTAGTAGACTTCATAAGCATGAGGATGTTTCAGCCTTGCTTGTTTTCTGCAAGACTATCAAAACAATATATTTAATGATAATTCAATGAGCAGTTTGGGGGGGTAGGGGGTTGGAAGACTAGGCACAAGGCGGGGTTCCTGAGGATGCCCATTGGTTGGGGCAAAACACGTTGGCTGGGGCTTCGGGTGACATCATGTCAAGCGCACGCCAGGGTGATTCTTCCAGACTGACATGCGATTGTTGTTTTTTATACAAGTGAGTGTAATGGAGATTCCTTTTATTTATTAATAAAATTTCTCTACACTATGGTGTGTTTCCCCTTTTGTTCCCCTACTGTTCATCTGAGGGTCCAAGCTATTTGTGTGCTATACTGACATGTGGTGGAGATTGGAAGAGGAACCAGGATACAGATACAGGAGCACTACAGAGGACATTGGAGTGACCTGGGAGGGTGATATCCACAAGCAAGGTTGACTCTTGTGCTTTACAGCAGGCAGTCCATATTCTATAGTGAGTGTGAGAGTGCAGGGAGATCATGAGTGGTTGCATGTTTTACACTGGATGGAAGAATGTGAAATATTGCACTGATGATTTTTTTTTATAGCATATAGTACACAGAACACTGGAGAACTAGGACTTTTTATTTTGATTTAATATTTGTATTGAGATTGTTTTTCATTTTTTGAGTTTTCCATATATATTGATTTAATGGGACAGTGCTGTGAATAGAAGGTAAACTGGGTGAGGTGTGGAAGGGTGTCGTGATTCTAGCCACACCAAAAAAGGGTTGCTTACTCCCTGTTTCTAAGTCTTCACTCATGTTTATAAGACAAAGTGCAAAATGCAATAACTCATAGTGACCAATCAGGATTAATCTTTCAAGCTGTTGAGATCTGATTGACTGCAATGCAGTACTGCAATTCACTCATGATCGCTGCCTTTTGCACTGCTTTGTTGAATAATCTCGCTACTGTCGCCAAACATTCTGCAGCCCTTTCCTGCTATAGCACATATTATATCACATATTCACACCGCACTCAGCAGAAGACGTGCAGGAAAAGATGCCAGGGTGTTGAACTAACAGGGCAGTACAGCGCTTTGGCTATCTATGCGATTTCTTTATTATTAGAGTCAGAGCCAGTGAAAGGGCTAATTGTAGTTTTTCTTCTCTCCCCTTTTTTTTTTTTTTTTTTTTAATCGTAGGCTCTGTTTTCATCTGACCATGTCAAATTCTAACTGACTGTATTGACCATTGACTGACTGAGCAGAAAAGAAAGAATGCGCTGTCAAAACCTTTGCCATTCCCCAGGAAAGTCAGTGTTTCCCTAGCAGAGGGAAAACATGAAGCTCTGTGATTACAAGCGGCCCAGCGGTGTGTCTCCATCTATTAGAGCGCAGCCAGAGAATGTTTTTCTGCCAGAGGAAAGGGAACAACTGTAATGTGTCTCCAGTTCTAGACATATCTCACTCAGTTGTCCCACTGGAACAGCATACAGACTAATGGGAATAAGGAATGTCAGCAACAGTGACAGATATCAAGGGGCCCTTGTGCAGAAGTTTGACTTGAACCCCGTCCCAACACACATGACTGTGTCAAAAATACAAGATGCCACCCTCTTGCCGGTTACCAGTCCCAGGAGGTTGCTCATTGGCTGTGCATTCATTAAAATGTTTATTTCCTGGGTGTCTAAAGGAACACTTTAGTCAAAAATGAATATTTAGACTTTGAAGAAAATCCCCTTAAAAGACCACCCATTCCTCCCTTCATCTTCTCAAAGCTCCCCTGTGGTTCCATTCCTCTGTTGTCAGTTTACGTCAGAGCTTATCCAGGTTTCTCTCTCCCCCGTGACAATGGAGGAAGTCTCTCCAAAAATGAGGCCTCTTAGATCAGTGGCGGTCAACCTTCTTGAAGTAGAGGCCCTCAAGTATGGCCCTGACATCACCAAAGGGCCATACAAAACACGAAGGGAATGTAAAGAAAACGCATGCACACTCTGCACACATTGTAGACATGAGACCATAAAAACAATATGGGCATGCTACAAGGATGGTCAAAGCCTGCAAATATGCTATAGTAGTTTTTGGAAACTGGCGAGTCATAGACTGAAGACACATTATATAGGACTGCTAGAGATCCCTGCTATTGCAGCCCTTTGCAAATCAATGCTTCTATGTTAGTGTTTCCTAGGGCCCTCTTATCCTAAGTTCACACCTAAGTTCCATACCAGACACTTGATTGTCCCATCCCTTTCCTGACCTGCTCGGATAAGGGTCTGGTATGGATTTTGGGGGGCCCCACGCCATTTAAAAAAAAATGTGGGCATGGAGGGTCCCCTCCGAATTCATACTAGACCTGAAGGGCTTGTTATGGACCTAGGGGGGGGGGACCCCATGCTGTTTTTTTCACAATTTTTTTTTTACATTCATCTGACGACTCATCAGTTTTTAAGGACGCGGCGGTTGGCTTCACGGCCCACTCCTTAGCAAAGAGGAATGAACAGTGTGTTTACAGTGTGTTTAAAGAGAGGAAAAAAAAGTAAAATGCAAAAAATGAAAAACGCATCAAGCGCAGCCACATAGATGTGAACCTAGACTGAAACATTATTTTTTGCTGCATTTGATATTTCTCCCAGCAAGAAAAAAGATCAGAGGAGAAAAACCAAAAAAGTGAAAAGGGATGGGTAGCTCAGAAAGTCATTTAACTATAAGAGTCCGGTCTAAAGAATATTTTACCTTCACTAGCCTGAGCAAGCACCTAGGCAAAGTAAAACAGACAATTGTCTTTAGGGGTTCTGAGGCTTGCACAATAGATGTCAAAGGGCTGCATGCAACCTCCATGCTGCAGGTTGGTCACCAGGGTCTTCTTAAGCCAGGCATAGGCAGTTCGAATCTCGGACAGTTCAGAGGGGACCAGCCAAGATTCAAACCATCTATGGGCAGGCTGAATGTACCCAAGTCGATCCATCGATTGACTTGGACACAACCAGCATGTCAGACTTTCGGCATGTAAATATTGCCAACGGCTATAACTGCTAGCAATAATTACTGCGTTCAACCAGTCAGGGATGGCTCCCTGCATGCCCCCACTGGGAGAACACAACAGCTCCACTGGAGGGACTCCCCCATCAATACAGTCAGTGAATTGAGTGATTTTTTTTTCTGCAACCCGCGGTTGCAGGAAAGAAAATCGCACCGTCTACGGCCTTCCTTAGACAGTTGTCAACAGAACATGTGGCTGAAAGATTTCCCCTCGCCTTGAGTGTCAAATGTGTAATTTCCCTATACTTTTTTTCTGATTACCATGGTCACCAGAGCAAATTAAGAGGGCAAACCTCCCATAGTATACCATTGAATGTGTTTTGTTACATCTGTTCAATATCTGTAAAAAAATACCTCTTGATCAAGCCAAACATTATATGAAATGACAACTCTCTATGCACTCTGCCTGTACTGACTCCTATCTGTTAGCATTGTTCTTAATACATTCTGTGAACTACAGAACATCTTGCCACTATATCGTGGAGATAAGAAGAAAGGGAGGTTTTCCCCCAAAAATTCTGCACTAGAGTGACACGAACTATATGTAGTGCTCACACCCGTAGGAGCTGCTGATTTTCCAGTTTAGTGCAACAGCAGCCAGGCACATAGCAACAGTCCCTCTTCTGGCTCAATGAACAGTCTAGGGTTGCCTTTTTTGAACTTTATTGCTGAGTAACTTGGATAGGGCTTAGGGAGCTGTGGCATGCTCCATAAAAGCTGAACAATTATCAAAGGATACTCTCCATTATGTCCCTACTTAGGATAGTCCTTTTAGCAAAGGCCCAGAGAAATGGACAGCACTGAGACTTCAACCAAAATATCTCAGGCCAGGCAAGCACTAGTACTGATGCACAAGGGATAGCAGAAGCAATGGTAACCAGGATCCTGCACTCAGGTCTGTACTCACAATGTCCCTGGATGCTTGGATACATACTTCCAATATCAGTCAGACATTTTCCCTGTGAACTCTCTAGATCAGATCATCAGTGAAATGCCTTGATCAACGCTAAAGAATCTTAGCAAACAGCCCCCCAGCTCTGCCACAGCTAGGACCTTAATGAACACAGGTAAAGTTGCAACTTGACTGCCCAGAAAGGAAGCAGCCCTTTAGGCTGGGAACTTCTCCTGGACAAGAACAGGGCTGCCTAAAGTTCCAAACTATTTATGCACTCCCAGCCACCTTCTGGGAATTCTCCCCCAGGAACTGGGCGAAATTACATAAATATTCAGGCTGCTGATCTGTCCCCTCCCACCCACTATATCCTGAAATCCTCCAGAAAAACACAGGGAAGCAATCAAACCTGCAACCTCAAAGCCCCAAACAGTTCAAAGCAATTACAATCTGCTCCACTGATTACAGGGGAGAGACAAAAAAACCTACATTTGCTCAGCCTATTTAGCAGCCTATCCAGAAGGGTGCTACATCTCTGAATACAGTAGAATGTTGTCACCTTAGGACAGGAAGTGTGTTATTGTCAGGATCAACCAGTGAAAAAAAAAGGGAAAAAAATGAAAAAAGGAAACAAATGCAACCACGCCTCCCGATGTGACGAAACGCAAAGGGTCAGAACTTATGGCTTCCGCTACTTCCGCCTATTGGAACGCATGCCTAATGGAATGCATGCTGTCTCCCATGTGAGTTGGGGTGGTGGCTTCTCAACACAATACATTGGCAGATTATTCCGGGTGCCAGGATGGGTACCGTACATTGTAAGTGTAATATATTTTTTATATATATTTTTTACCTGCATTTGTTTTATTAAAATGGTATTACCATATGAAATCTCTCTCTTGGTTTTCTCTCTGGATGATGTGGATTTAAGAACTATCATGAGGATTGGGTACCCAGCGTGATTGATGGTACTACACATAGCGAGGCTGTGTTTTAAAGCTTTCATTGACCTCCCTCTACAAAAGTCTAGGGCGTCAACAACTTTTGGTGAGTTTGCGCCCCACCGGGGGCAAGAGTGAATACTTGAAGAGGTGTGGAATGAAGTGAAACTGCACAAAGGGCACGCTACAGCTTTTTAAAGAAGATCTGCACATTGGTTTTGCACTTTTTTATTGCACATTAGTTTTTTTTAATTTGGAATGTTTATAATATTAAGTATTGCATACTTTAATACTTTATTTGCACAATAACACTTTTGATTGTTTGTGGATTATTTATGCACTTTTAGATATGTGTAGCACCCTCTAGCTAGTGTGCTAGGTGTATAAAATTTAGTTGATAGAGTAGGCAAATTGGCTTGGTTGAGTGCCAAGCCTGGGTTGATTCTGGGTCAGGGATTAGTGACACAGGGAGGGTGTATGACTCATTCAGACAGCTCTTCTGGTGCCTCCCCCTATGTTCTGGAACCTTGGAGAAGCTTCCAGATGTAGTGGGTTGGAGGCTAGGCGGGGCTGTTTGGAATATTTATGAGGGCCCCAGCCAATCCCCAGCAAATGGGCTGGCAGGGAGCAGGCCACCTCATAAATAGGCATGAGTCAAGCCAGTAGGGGCTGTTGGATGGAAGATGGAAATGGAGTGCTGGAGAGGCTGTCGTGGCCCTTGAGGGCGCCCCCCAGTCTGGGAGGGGTGACTTTGGACCTGGGGCTTGGGTGCTGGAAGACTCCCCTTACAACACATGGAGGAAACCCTTCCTGGAGTCACCGGAGCAAGGAGAGGACAATGGGAGCAGGTCGGCATGCCCTGGGGATCTCCTGAGAGTCAGCCGGGTGGGCTGGTAAGTGTCAGTCTGGAGGACTGTGGAGAGGGTGTCAGTCTGGAGGCCCATGGGAAGAAGTTAGCCTGGAGGGCTAGTGAAAGGGGCAGTTGAAGCCAGGTGGGTTGGCGGTGCCTGAAGAGATGGTGCTGGTATCAGTGACCACAGAGAGAAAGTGCTGGGAAAGTGTGAGCTGTGTCACCCATCCTATTTTCAAGTATAGGGGTTTCGAGTCCATGCCTGTAATGGGCCTTTGCGACCAAATTGCAACAAGGTAACACAGCTGGGTTTTGCAAGCAAGAGTGTGCTGGAAGATGAAGAGGAGCTGTATATATAGAGATGTCCCTGAAGTTTGTTAGAAGTCAAGTGTGCATCCCATAATTTCCGATCCATATCCAAGTTTACTGTATATCCCTCAATAAAACAAAAAAAAAAAAACAAAGTCACAGACTGTTCTCTGACTCTGGAGTGACTGTGGAAATTCGGTGTGCCTGGCTGTGCAGGGTGGTGGATCCCACTTACTTGTGGCCCTTAAGGGTGTGCGCTACATATGTTTTTATATTGGATTTGGTATGTTGGTAGGGTAAGGGCAACCTTTTTCTTTTAATTACTACCACATCTAAGGACAAATAAGCTGCCATGTATTGTTTTTTTGCTTTTTAATTTAGATACATTTTATAGAAGCCTACAGATTTGCATTAACTGTAGCAGAAGAAGTATTAGTCCCCTGTATGACAGGGGTGTGTAAATCACAAAAGTGGCTGAACGGATTCACAATGCACACCTTTTTGTATTTTATCTTTGTATTTATTTCAGGTTTAAAGGATTCTTTTCCATGTGAGAACTTTCCAATCAACTGCCTTTTTTTCAAAAAATGTTACTCTGTAGAGCCTCCATACAATAACATATTACGCAGTTCAGTGCACTCTATAAAGTATTGTAACATATTGCAAATATTTGGCCTAAGTATGGGGCTATTTGGTGACTCTTCAAAGGGCGTCTTCACTGAACTTTGGTGTCTAATTGTGGCAGTGGAGTGATCAATGCCCCTGTGTGTGCCTTTCCTGGTCTGCTCATATTTCGGCCTTCTGCCGCTGCAGAATTTTAAGAGCAGACTGATGCCTTTAATCTGCATCCATGCAGGATCCCCACTTTCATGGCGGTCACAGTGCTGGTCATTGTACCGCGTCAGTCATTTGAACATAGGATACTTGTTACTGACCCTCCATGGCCCACAGCTCAGGTCAGAGGCCAAATGATCTCTCATTTGTTTCCTGTGACCTAAAACTCCAAGGCAGATGGCATGTGCCCGAGGGCCACTCCGATTTGTGTGTGAGATTTATGCTTGGCAGAGACTGTCTCCCAGACTGACTGCTGCTGGTGTTTACAGTACATCAAATAATGCTTAAATGGGAAACCTTTGCATCCCAAGCTGCTGCATGACAACATTTCCTAGAATGATGATAGTCTACAGGGGATTATGAGCGTAGCCTTTGCAGATCTCTTAAACTGTTCTCAAGGCTCAGTAAAGAAGCTGTGCATGAAGATATGGACACATTTACTTATAATGGAATGTCTTTATAACAGTCAAGTCCAGGGAGGAGAATATCACCGGCACCTTTGTGGTCTTGTGGACCACTGCTAGCCATAATGAGAGTCATTAGACCAGCCTATTCTGTAGGGTAACTAAGACCTGCCTACAAGTGTTTAATGAGGCCGACAGGTCTAAAGCTGGCCATACATCCGTAGATGTTAGTTTGAAAATGTCTATTTTCAGAACATTATTTGGTTTTCTGTGAATGTGGTTTTCATTTGTAAATTTTTACATATTGACTTTTACACATTATTATGTTTGAATTCCATTCCATTCAACTGCAGGACTAGGTGAAATTTTAAGTGGTTGCCATCAAAATTAGTGATGGCAAGATTGAATGGTCTGGCAAATGATTTTTAAATTTTTATATGAACATTTAAACAAAATTCTACTGGTGTACGACCAGCTTAAAGTATTAAACGCAAAACCAAAAATGTACTATATTGCAGCATACTACCGTATTCATTGGTGTATAACATGCACAGGCGTACAACAGCCACCTTAATTTTAAGAGGAAAGTTTCAGGAAAAAAACTTACATTTTAAATAAATTTGAAGCAAAATAAGCGGTCAGTGCCCATTAATGCAGCCTTATCAGTGCCTATCTGCAGCCTCGTCATTGCCCATCATTGCAGCCTGATCAGTGCCCATCATTGCAGCCTTGCCCTTTATTGCATCCTCGCCCATCATTGCAGCCTTATCAGTGCCCATCTGCAGCCTTGCCAATCATTGCAGTCTGATCAGTGCCCATCTGCAGCCTTGCCCATCATTGCAGCATGATCAGTGCTCATCTGCAGCCTTGCCCATCATTGCAGCATGATCAGTGCCCATCTGCAGTCTTGCCCCTCTTTGCAGCCTGATCAGTGCCCATCTGCAGTTTTGCCCCTCTTTGCAGCCTGATCCGTGCCCATCTGCAGTCTTGCCCCCCTTTGCAGCCCTGACCAGTGCCCATCTGCAGCCTTGCCCCTCTTTGCAGCCTGATCAGTGCCCATCTGCAGTTTTGCCCCCCTTTGCAGCCTGACCAGTGCCCATCTGCAGTCTTGCCGCTCGTTGAAGCCTGATCAGTGCCCATCTGCCGTTTTGCCCCTCTTTGCAGCATAATCAGTGTGCATCTGCAGCCTTGTTATTGCTGAAATAGACAGAGCCGGATCTCCTGTGTACTCGGCTTGGCTCGCAGTCCATCCCTTGGCCCGACTTCTATGATGGACATAACACCGGTCCAATGGCGGACGTCAATGCTAGGAGGCGGGACTGGGCATGACTACAAGGGGAGCCACGTACATACGAGTAATACGGTAAATAAGGTAATTATTAGATGTGGCAGCTGCATTGTTTTTCTTTTATTTGGCTTTTTCCCTTCTGTTTTTACCTAGTAAACTAACCAGTAATATACTCCCTTTATTAGTGAGACACCACTCTGGATGAAGAAGCACATGAGGTACAGTAGACAGCAGCATTGTCAGTCCGGGGGGGGGGGGGGGGTTAACGGGAGTGTCAGATGTACTAGCAGATTTTAAAAACAGTTTATAATCAGTTACAGTATTTTTCATTTTGGGATAAAGGTTTTACATGAACAAAAGCTGATCATTTTAACCAGCCATGCCAGTGTTAAGTGGTTTGTCTCGTCCATGTAAGCTGATACATTCTGCTGGAGAGCTTGAGTATTTGAAAAACAACAGACTTGCTGTCTGGATTGCTACATGAAAATAGAAAAAAGAAAGCCTAACAAGAAAATGAATACGGCCATCACATCTAATAACGTGTAAGCTGTAATATGATAAATGTTTGCTTTTGGGTTCAATAAAGCTTTAACTTTGAAAAGTTAGTTCATCGTTACAGAAAAAAAATAAAAAGTGAAATAACATTGCAACCCCCCCGCCGCTGTTCTTACCTCTGGGGATGCTGAGCTCTCAGTGCCCACACAGCCGGTCCAGCAGTCTGGAGATTTGAGATCCTTGCTTTTCTCCCTCTTTTCTTTTCTGCGCAGTACTTCTGGGACAGATTAGAGCAATTCTGATTGGTCAGTGCCTGCACAGTGAATCCCTCTGGTTCATCCTGGAAGGGCTGTGGGTTGGCTGCTTCACCTGCTAAACAAATGGTTAGACTGTGATTGCTTATCATTTTACTGCAACTGACATCTATTCAGTTTAGAGTCGGCTGACACGTTTCGAGGATAACCTCTTCATCAGAGCCTTTGAGAACCAGGGCGCAGTCTCTATGGGCCAAAATTTTAAAGGAGAACACACATACCATCAACTACCACATAGAACGCTTGAACGTGGACTGGTATGGAACACAGAAAAAACGTATTTCCCATTTCAAGCCACACTCTCCAACTAGCCATTATGTTTATGTACATATGTTGGCCTACTGGCCCATAGAGACTGTGCCCTGGTTCTCAAAGGCTCTGATGAAGAGGTTATCCTCGAAACGCGTCAGCCGACTCTAAACACCCGCCTCAACATGGGCTTATGTTACTTTTAACCCATTTTTAATTTCCATGTTTTCTATATTTTATTACCTGTTTGCATGATACGTAGTATTGATATTACTCATTTGCTTTCATTAGCTTTTATTTTCATATGAATACATTTTTACTTTTTGATGTGAGCAATTGATCACGTGCCCTTCATCCATAACGCTGCATGAGTGCTACTGGCACTGGGGAGCTACAGTTCGTTGAGGGAACCATGAATGCCAACATGTACTGTGACATACTGAAGCAGAGCATGATCCCCTCCCTTCAGAGACTGGGCCGCAGGGCAGTATTCCAACATGATAATGACCCCAAACATACCTCCAAGATGACCACTGCCTTACTAAAGAAGCTGAGGGTAAAGGTGATGGACTAGCAATGCATGTCTCCAGACCTAAACCCTATTTAGCATCTGTGGGGCATCCTCAAACGGAAGGTGGAGGAGCACAAAGTCTCTAACATTCACCAGCTCTGTGATGTCATCATGGAGGAGTGGAAAAGGACTCCAGTGGCAACCTGTGAAGCTCTGGTGAACTCCATGCCCAAGAGGGTTAAGGAAGTGCTGGAAAATAATGGTGGTCACACAAATTATTGACACTTTGGGCCCAAATTGGACATTTTCACTTAGGGGTGTACTCACTTTTGTTGCCAGCGGTTGAAACATTAATGGCTGTGTGTTGAGTTATTTTGAGGGGACAGCAAATTTACACCGTTATACAAGCTGTACACTCACTACTTTACATTGTAGCAAAGTGTCATTTCTTCAGTGTTGTCACATGAAAAGATATAATAAAATATTTACAAAAATGTGAGGGGTGTACTCACTTTTGTGAGATACTGTATGAATATATTATGGATCGTATCAATATGTGTAACAAATCAGTCTTGTTTTTTTTTCTTTTTTTTTCTTCTGGTGAACTGCAAAGGTAGCTTACATTTTTAACAGCCCACAATTTGCCCTTTAAGGTAAACACATTCACATATTTATCTATAAAAAAAAAAAAAATCCCTTTAACAAAAGCTTTGTATATATTTATTTCTTTTTACTTTTGCAGTTTGACGGCTGTAAAAAGGGTGGATGTGTTTTATATGTGATAAAAAGCTATTTTGGTAGAAAATATTAAGGGAACATTGGCATATTAATATTAGGCATCCATTTCTCATTAAAGTAGCTCTACGGTTGCCTGAATTGTTTTTCCATGGTCCCCAAAGTCACATAAAGTACGGCAGGGCAAGAAGTATTTCACTATTTTGTACATTGAGCTCTGGGATTTTTTACTATTACCTAATGTTTCCATACCGGGTTACTGTAACAGCGCTATAAATGGCACCTTTCATGAGCCAGCTTTCAGGGCAAAGGACTTTATTTTTGCAGCATGCTGGTGGAATCCCTTTTTTCTCAGAAAATATCCCTTCTGTCTGGGAACTTTCACAAAAGCTGGATTTTCCAATACACTGATCATATAGAAGAAAGCCATACATAGGGATGAGCGAAATTGAATTTTCATTTCTCCATGAAATTTCTGCGAAAATTGGGTGAGTTCAGGAAAATTTTACTATTTAGGTAAAATGCCAAGGAAAACTGAAGAATTAAAGTTATATTAAAGGTGCAGTTATTTCTTTTTTTTTATAACTTACCTGTCCTGTGTAATGGTTTTGCACAGAGCAGCCCTGGTCCTCCTCTTCTCAGTTCCCCCGCCGGGACTCCAGGCCACTCCCTGCTGCCTAGTGTCCCCATAAAAAGCAGCTTGCTATGGGGGCAACCGAGCAGGCTCACTCCTGAGCCGCTGCTCCATGTGTCCATTCACGCATGGAGCGTGGGTCGGCCCTGCCCCCACTCTCTCTTCATTGGCTCACTGGCTGTGATTGACAGTAGTGGGAGCCAATGACTACCACTGCTGTCTCAGCCAATGAGGAGGGAGAGACCAGAGCTGAGGCTTTCGTGCACATCGCTGGATCGAGATAGGGCTCAGGTAAGTATTAGGGAGGGCTGGTTGACGCTGCTGCACACAGATTTTTGACCTTCCTGCATAGAATTCACTAAGATAAAAAAAACTTCTGCCTTTACAACCACTTTAAACTCTGGTTTAAAAAAAATCTATTCAAGTTTCTATTCCTAAAGTGTTTGTTACCCCAACATTTCATATCCCTGATATGTGCCTGCTGTACCATGTACCTATATGAAAAGTACCCCGTTCTCTTTTTTTTTTTTTGCTTTCTTTGTGTGAAATCCCTGGTGTTTCTGCCAGTCCTTCTGCTTTCCTATTTACGGTATATATATATAAGACTTCATTCACACTAATGTGTTCTTTCATAATTTTTGCAGCAGTGCAGGACCTTTTTTTTAACATGGGTTCCTATGGAATGCGTTCACATAAATGCATTTTTTGTGCCTCTGAATTTTTGGAAAGGGTCAGGGACTTTTTTAAACGCAAAACAGTGCTTTTTTTGTGTGTTTTGGTTCAATCGACTTCAATGGAGAAGCTGCAGAAAAGCATATAGTGCGTTTTTACCACGTTTTTAGCGTGATTCGCGTTTTTAAATCTGCCCAACAGCAAATTTTCAAAAAGCAAAACAAAAAAACCCAAAAAAACTGTGAATTGCATCAAAATCATGGCAAAGTTGTAGTAAAAAAAATGTGGAAAGCACAGCAAAAAGCAATGCAGAAATTCTCAAAAGCAACATGCATAGATGTGAATCGAGCCTAAAAACTGACAACACTAAGCAGGAGAGCACATTATGGGTATGCTGGGAACTCAACCTACTCTCCCCAAATGATTAGACTTGTCCCTACACGCCCCCCCCCCCCCCCCCCCGCAAAGCCATTAATTCGGAAGCTCAGTGTACTGCTGCTTCTCCCCCCCCCCCCCCCCAGCTCTTATGCAGCTGAGAACAGAGGGAATGTGATCACTTATAAAAAAGGGAAAACAGGTGTTTATAATGTTTTTTTTTTTATATCTATACACAAATGTTTTGTGCCTTTTATTTCTAATTTAAACTGAATGGGTTGTTTTACAAGGTGATTTACAATCACTTTAACCTAAAAAACAGTTCCTTATATTGCTCTCAGTCTCCCTTAAATCTCCATTTTTTTTTTTTTTGCTGCTGTGATCTGACTACCTGTTTAAAGGTGGCTACATTCGTTCTCCATGGTCTCACTGTATGTAGGAACGTAGTCACCCTCTCTTGCTCGCTTCCGCTTGCTTGACTACTATGGACTATGGGATTTGTAGTGTGCATAGCACGGTGCACAAGGTCACAGCTAACGTGCACTGCTCATTCCAAACAAACAAATACATAGGAAAAGAAGAGGTTTGAGAGCTCACAGAGCGCGTTACAAGGAGGCAAAAAATCACAGTAAAAATGATTTGATTTCTTGAAGAAGAGATTACAGGGCCATTATGTAATGGATGTGTATGGGTTATTTTTGGGGAATAATATTGTTCGGTGTCACTTGTGTTGGTGTTTTTGTTGTTTTTTAAGAGTACAATGGACTTTAACTGGCTGGCTGCCATGGGTTATAGAAGCTATTTTTAACTATACTGGACCTTTTTTTTGTACCAAAAATGGTCCCTCTTTAGCATTTTTTTTTTCACAAAAAAGATAACACGAACAATTAAAACCTCAGTACACAAATAATCAAATGCTCAAAAAAGTAGAAAAACACAAATACAAAGAACACATATAAATGAAATCAACTAAACTACTGTAAATACACTCTTCGGAAATAAACATCCTCTAAATAAAACAAAATGGTACAAGTTTATGTAAACCCTAACAAACTTTTCTTTGCTCATAGTGGTGATTGGACCCGGCAAAGCCCACTGCTGGACATAACTAGGTATCCTAGGGGAATAGCCATAAAATATGTTATTGTTATATAGAATCAGCCACCAATAAAAGGACTTGCTTTGTAGCAGCTCACTTATAATGACAAAGGGATATTGTTTTTTTTTTCCTTTGTATTCTCTTGATTGCTGAACTGAGAATCATAAAATTCAGAAATCACCATTTCCCAGACACCCATTGCATTAACCTGCATTCCCATTGTCAAATTCCCCACAGATCAGGGAAATCTACAGTCATTCATCACCAGTAATGCTTATAGCCGAGCTAGCCAGTTTCTACATAACTGTGAGAGTGTAATGCGAAATTAATTGTAGATGTGTTGAGTAATTCTCTATTATGTCAAGAGCTCTAATTCCATGCAGATAATTAAAGTCCAGCTACACACTGGGCAGCCCCGCAAGTGACGTGAGCACCATTCTCTGCATCACTCTTCTCTGAGCCCAGTGTGTCGTGATGACGCACCACCAGGAAGTATGTTCATGACTCCTAAAAAAAAAATGTGTGTACAGATTGGCTATGCATATGTATCATTTGGGGAGGATTTAGGAAAGATCTGGTGTCCTGTCTTGAAAAGAAAAAGCTTTTAAGTGTATCAGGCATGGTACACTGAAGGTTGATCCAGAGACTCCTAAAGTTGGACTGAATAGATCTTGTATATACAGTAGATCCTGCATACAATTGCTGGACAGTATTTTTTTTTATGTGGTTTTTAGGTGCTGGGCTACAGCAATATGGAGGAGACTTTGCCTTTTATGCTTCTCTCCCTCTTCTGAGATACTAATGTCATGCTGCACCATTCCCCTCCAGCCAGCAGGGGGAGAGCTAAAGCTAAGCAAGCCCATAGACTTCTATGCAGAGAGCCAAGAACCTTGGGCAGCCATATAATGGTAAGAATATACTCCTTACACTACAGATCCCAACGTGCAGTAGAAGGTATGGAGAGATGATTTTCATTAAACTGAAGGAAGAAAAATTCTTCCTCTTGGCACAAAGTGAGTGAGAGAGCGAGTACCTCTGTTTGGATATTCGCCTGACAGCGGGGGGACTATACCAGCAGAGATCCGAACCTGACATTGGGAGTGAGGATACTCAGAGCAGCGCAGCACCACACATATCACAGCATCTGTACTGCTGCTGCAGGGGGACTGGAGCGTCCACTCACCCTCTGCTTCCCATCACTGATCATCGGAGGCTTTGGGAAGAGACTGAGGGGGCCCTCCCTTTTACAGCAAGAGGTCACCGCAGCAGCACCCTGGGGACTGGTGGGAGAGCTATTCGCTAATTGGTGATACTGCTAGCAGGGACTGAGCCACTGAGAGCAGAACCCCAAAGGTACCCAATCCAAAATACACTCTATACCGCACTTATTTCAAGCCTAGACAGCATCTATACCAACCTTATACCTCATTATACTGAACCTTTACCACATCTGAACCACATCTACCTTGTACCTGTGCTTATATCGTACCTACACTGTACCTATACTGCATGTGGGTTACCTGGGATTGTCATTAAGTGCACCAAAGCTCTTAAAGGGCCCCAATAATAGCTGTCAGGACATCTCAAAGGACTGACCCCCCTGTAATAATTATTCTTCAAGCCCCCTTTTTTCCCTGACCCCCTCCGCTACTATCCCCCTTTTCTTTTGGACAGTGCATTCCCAGTCGATCTAAGACTGGCATTGCCCCCATAAATCCACTCTGGCAGGGTATCTCAAGCACTTGGTAGATTCATCTTTATGACTAGTCACTGCTACACTTGAGGTGGCCTTGCTGTTTATACTGATCTGGATGCCTAATGTCATCTTATGCCTAGTCCTTACTGTTAATCACTTTGTATGCTAAATTGTGTTATTACCATTGTTAATCCATTTTATGCTTCTCTAGTTACCAACCACATCAGGTGACAATATATTAAGTTTGCCTTTTATACTTGGTTTGATGCTACTTTCTTTTAAGTAGCACTTAGTTGGGTACTAATTATTACTTTCAGTAATTTCCTCTGATATTGTATGTTTGCACACTTAACCTGGTGCGTCAGAGGTGCTCAGGTTCTTTAAAAAGGGTGAGGCAAAGAACAGAGGACCCATCCTATCCAGCAGCTCCCATTGGGGGGGTTAAAATTAGATTCATTTAAAATGTTGGAGTTTTGTTTCAAATACGAGGCACCTAAATGGAGCAAAAATTAAAAGCAGTTTCTACATTGTTACAATCTGCTCTACAGTCCTGTGATTTTTGGCCCCCATTTGACATCTACTGGCACTAGGGAACAGGTGGTGCAGTGCACTCTCAGCTCTGCTTTCTTATACTCTTTTTGATATTCTTTCTACACAAATTGAACTATGGTAAAGTTTGAATTAGCTATGAACTTTCTGCACTGTTGTCAGCCACTTAGACCTTCCTTATAGATGGTGACTACTTCTGCATATTAACACTGGAACACTGACCATCTGTCTTGGCAGATGGCCCAATGAGGCCATAGTTCTAAAAGCTGTAAGATGCTCTTGATCCTGAGTACTGCTACTGGTCTAATGGGAATACAAAGTTTACAATCTTAAGTCTTTATAGGGAACAAAAAAGAAAGTGTTATAGTTATCACATTAGGTTTTTATTTCTTTGAATAATGCATAAACTTGTACATTAAAAGCTAATCGTTTTCAATAACCATATAAACTCTTCAGCACTTCTGAGAATATATATATTTTTTTCCTTTTATAATAAGATTGATGCTGTTTAACTTCAAACAAAAGTAATTACATGAAAAACAGAGTCTTGTGCATTAAAGTGTCTGCAATAATACTCGAATGTGTTCCCCAGCGCCAGCACTTACATTTCATGTTCTGTCATATTTCTAGTGCAAGTTAAAAATCTAAAGAGGAATCTACAGTAGTTCCAATAGGAAACAGAGACTTCCTTTTTTTGACACTGTGATAAATTAGACCTGTTATCTTTGTAATTCATGCAGAGACATTTGGCTCTGCAGGTGCCCAGGCTCTCCAACATGACCTGTTCTATAAGGTACAGAAAACTCGATCCCTGGGCCTCCCTTAACCTTTCTGATCTAAATCTCTTGACTCATTTACATTTACAGTAGCCTTTTAAATAGTGATTAATGGTGGATTGCTTTTTAGTGGGCATTCACCTCCTCACTGCCTGTTTTAACCCCTAAAAGTCCACACCATTGCTCCACAACCGCACACAGTACATTGCAGTGGCAGCTGGTGAAGTTTTAGGGTGGGGGGCGCCAGACCCTACCCTTCCTTTTTTACCCCTCACACTTTTCATAAGCCCCACCCCTTATATAATCCGCCCACTCCGTCCCCTGTATTCCACTTGCTTCCACCTATAGTGTCATGAGTATAATGCCCTAGCATCACAGGACAGAGTATACAGCCCCAGATTCACAGATCAGAGTATACAGCTCAGCATCACAGGACAGAGTATATAGCTCAGCCTCACAGATCAGGGTATATCACTCAGCATTACAGATCAGGGTATATAGCTCAGCCTCACAGATAAGGGTATACAGTTCAGCTTCACAGATCATGGTATATAGCTCAGCCTCACAGATCAGGGTATATAGCTCAGCCTCACAGATCAGGGTATATAGCTCAGCCTCACAGATCAGAATATATAGCTCAGCATGACACAGTTCAGGGTATACAGCTCAGCCTCACAGATCAGGGTATATAGCTCAGCATGACACAGATCAGAGTATATAGCTCAGCATTGCACACATCAAGGTATAAAGCTCAGCATGACACAGATCAGGGTATATAGTTCAGCATGACACAAATCAGGGTATACAGCTCAGCATTACAGATCAGGGTATATAGCGCAGCCTCACAGATCAGGGTATACAGCTCAGCATGACACAGATCAGGTTATATAGCTTAGTATGACACAGGTCAGGGTATATACAGTGGGGAGAACAAGTATTTGATACACTGCAGATTTTGCAGGTTTTCCTACATGTAGAGGTCTGTAATTGTTATCATAGGTACTCTTCAACTGTGAGAGACGGAATCTAAAACAAAACTCCAGAAAATCACATTGTATGATTTTTAAGTAATTAATTTGCATTTTATTGCATGACATAAGTATTTGATACATCAGAAAAGCAGAACTTAATATTTGGTACAGAAACCTTTGTTTGCAATTACAGAGATCATACATTTCCTGTAGTTCTTGACCAGGTTTGCACACACTGCAGCAGGAATTTTGGCCCACTCCTTCATACAGACCTTCTCCAGATCCTTCAGGTTTCGGGGCTGTCACTGGGAAAAACTGACTTTCAGCTTCCTCCAAAGATTTTCTATTGGGTTCAGGTTTGGAGACTGACTAGGCCACTCCAGGACCTTGAGATTCTACTTACGGAGCCACTCCTTAGTTGCCCTGGCTGTGTGTTTTAGGTCTGTGTCATGCTGGAAGACCCAGCCATGGCCCATCTTCAGTGCTCTTACTGAGGGAAAGAGGCTGTTGGCCAAGATCCCACGATACATGGCCCCATCCATCCTCCCCTCAATACAGTGCAGTAGCCCTGTCCCCTTTGCAGAAAAGCAGCCCCAAAGAATGATGTGTCCACCTCCATGCTTCACGGTTGGGATGGTGTTCTTGAAGTTGTACTCATCCTTCCTCTTCCTCCAAACACGGCGATTGGAGTTTAGATCAAAAAGCTCTATTTTTGTCCCATCTGATGACATGACCTTCTCCCATTCCTCCTCTGGATCATCCAGATGGTCATTGGCAAACTTCAGACGGGCCTGGACATGCGCTGGTTTGAGCAGGGGGACCTTGCATGCTCTGCAGAATTTTAATCCATGACGGCGTAGTGTGTTACTAATGGTTTTCTTTGAGACTGTGGTCTCAGCTCTCTTCAGGCCATTGACCAGGTCCTTCCGTGTATTTCTGGGCTGATCCCTCACCTTCCTCATGATCATTGATGCCCAACGAGGTGAGATCTTGCATGGAGCCCCAGACCGAGGGAGATTGACCGTCATCTTGAACTTCTTCCATTTTATAATAATTGCGCCAACAGTTGTTGCCTTCTCACCAAGCTGCTTGCCTATTGTCCTGTAGCCCATCCCAGCCTTGTGCAGGTCTACAATTGTACCCCTGATATCCTTACACAGCTCTCTGGTCTTGGCCATTGTGGAGAGGTTGGAGCCTGTTTGATTGTATTGTGGACAGGTGTCTTTTATACAGGTAACGAGTTCAAACAGGTGCACTTAATACAGGTAATGAGTGGAGAACAGGAGGGCTTCTTAAAGGAAAAATAACAGGTCTGTGAGAGCCGGAATTCTTACTGGTTGGTAGGTGAGCATATACTTATGTCATGTAATAAAATGTGAATTAATTATTTAAAAATCATACAATGTGATTTTCTGGATTTTTGTTTTAGATTCTTGCAGTTGAAGAGTACCTATGATAAAAATTACAGACCTCTACATGCTTTGTAAGTAGGAAAACCAGCAAAATCGTCAGTGTTTTAAATACTTGTTCTCCCCACTGTAGTTCAGCATGACACAGATCAGGGTATACAGGTAAGCATCACAGAACAGGGTATATAGTTCAACATGACACAGACCAGGGTATATAGCTCAGCCTGACACTGATCAGGGTATATAGCTTAGCATGACTCAGATCAGGGTATATTGCTCAGCATGACACAGATCAGGGTATATAGTTCAACATGACACAGATCAGGGTATATAGTTCAGCATGACACAGATCAGGGTATATAGTTCAGCATGACACAGATAAGGGTATATAGTTCAGCATGACACAGATAAGGGTATATAGCTCGGCATGACACAGATCAGGGTATATAGTTCAGCATGACACAGATCAGGGTATATAGTTCAGCATGACACACATCAGGGTATATAGTTCAGCATGACACAGATAAGGGTATATAGCTCGGCATGACACAGATCAGGGTATATAGTTCAGCATGACACAGATCAGGGTATATAGCTCAGCATCACATGATTGGGTATGTAGAAAGAACAGAAATTTGCATTTCGCATGATTTGACAATTGAAGTGAAAATTTACACAATGTTTTCAGTGAGATGAGATTCTTAACTTTTTTGGTAAATCAACCCAAGCATGCAACAGTTTGCAATTACACTAAAAAACTATTTCAGCAACTATTTCAGCCATGTACTATTAAATCATTTATTTTCCTTATTATGAGACCATCTGTAACAATGTAGTATATACAATCTCTCTGAACCTACCAATTCGTCCAAGAGATTCTGAAAGAACACGCCGCTCGGGCCATGCCTTCAATCCACGGAGCCGCGGCGTCCCTTACGGTTTCTCAGGGAAGCACCGCCTATGTCCCACGCTGCTGCCAAGAAAAAACCCCACAACAAGGAGAATGACTGTAGATGGGAGTGTTGCAGCTCATTGCTTTGCGCCACAAGGACTCACATAAGCAGGCAAATGAAGCGTCGCACCTGCAATCACGTGATTGCATAGACGTCACGCTGCCCATAGTGCACTATGTCCGGCACCCGTACACAGTGCACTTAAAGGATCTTTTTTTTTGGTAACTATCTTTGGGGGGGGGGGGGCGGCGCCCGTGCGCCCCCTATGGACGGGAAGCCACTAGTACATTACATGCAGTTGTTGGGTGGTTGCGACGCAGCCCCATTCACTTTAATCATGTTCTACAGATGGTACTGCCTGTCAAAGTACCAGGGAGGGGGCATTTGTTTGGTGGTAAAAATGCAGCTAAACCACGTGTTTTTACTGCCCACTGAAATTTCAGTTAAAGTTAGTTAAATTAATTCCAGGTGTATATAAACAAAGTCTTAGGGTATGTTAACACCACTGGTTTGCAGTAATGTGCATATTGATGCAATGCATGGCAAGGCGTGTTTAGTGCATTGGTGCCATGCGGTAAATTCTGAATGACACCCCAATGCACTTGCCATTTGACATGCATTGCAAGATGCGGCAACATACTAATATGTGTTGTACTGCCAAGAAATAGTTCATGCACTATTTCTTGGCAGTGCACCTCAATGCAGGTTATTGTGGTGCCATGCATTGTGATGTGCTGCAATATCTGTCTGTAGGAAGTTACATAGTAGGTGAGGTTGAAAAAAGACACAAGTCCATCAAGTCCAACCTATGTGTGATTATGTGTCAGTATTACATTGTATATCCCTGTTATGGTCATTCAGGTGCTTATTTAATAGTTTCTTGAAGCTATTGATGCTCCCCGCTGAGACCACCACCTGTGGAAGGGAATTCCACATCCTTGCCGCTCTTACAGTAAAGAACCCTCTTCGCAGTTTAAGGTTAAACCTCTTTTCTTCTAATTTTAATGAGTGGCCACGAGTTTTGTTAAACTCTCTTCTGCGAAAAAGTTTTATTTCTATTGGAGGGTCACCAGTACGGTATTTGTATATTGAAATCATATCCCCTCTCAAGCGTCTCTTCTCCAGAGAGAATAAGTTCAGTGCTCGCAACCTATCCTCATAACTAAGATCCTCCAGACCCTTTATTAGCTTTGTTGCCCTTCTTGTACTCGCTCCATTTCCAGTATATCCTTCCTGAGGACTGGTGCCCAGAACTGGACAGCATACTCCAGGTGCGGCTGGACCAGAGTCTTGTAGAGTGGGAGAATTATCTTTTTATCTCTGGAGTTGATCCCCTTTTTAATGCATGCCATTATTTTGTTTGCTTTGTTAGCAGCAGCTGGGCATTGCATGCCATTGCTGAGCCTATCATCTACTAGGACCCCCAGGTCCTTTTCCATCCTAGATTCCCCCAGAGGTTCTCCCCCCAGTGTATAGATTGCATTCATATTTTTGCCACCCAAATGCATTATTTTCCATTTTTCTACATTGAACCTCATTTGCCATGTAGTTGCCCACCCCATTAATTTGTTCAGATCTTCTTGCAAGGTTTCCACATCCTGCGGAGAAGTTATTGCCCTGCTTAGCTTCGTATCATCTGCAAATACAGAGATTGAACTGTTTACCCAATCCTCCAGGTCGTTTATGAAAAAATTAAATAGGATTGGTCCCAGCACAGAACCCTGGGGAACCCCACTACCCACCCCTGACCATTCCGAGTACTCCCCATTTATCACCACCCTCTGAACTCGCCCTTGTAGCCAGTTTTCAATCCATGTACTCACCCTATGGTCCATACCAACGGACCTTAATTTGTACAGTAAACGTTTATGGGGAACTGTGTCAAATGCTTTTGCAAAATCCAGATTCACCACGTCTACTGCCTTCCTTTATCTAGATGGCAACTCACCTCCTCATAGAAGGTTAGTAGATTTGTTTGGCAATAACGATTCTTCATGAATCCATGCTGATTACTGCTAATGATACCGTTCTCATTACTAAAATCTTGTATATAGTCCCTTATCATCCCCTCCAAGAGTTTACATACTATTGATGTTAGGCTAACTGGTCTGTAATTCCCAGGGATGTATTTTGGGCCCTTTTTAAATATTGGTGCTACATTGGCTTTTTTCCAATCAGCTGGTACCATTCCAGTCAGTAGACTGTCAGTAAAAATTAGTAACAACGGCCTGGCAATCACTTGACTGAGTTCCCTAAGTACCCTCGGATGCAAGCCAACTGGTCCCGGTGATTTAATAATGTTAAGTTTCTCAAATATAATTTTAATTCTGTCCTCTGTTAACCATGGAGGTGCTTCCTGTGTTGTGTCATGAGGATAAACACTGCAGTTTTGGTTACTGAAGCCCCCCGATTCCCTCGTGAAGACTGAGGAGAAGAATAAATTCAATACCTTTGCCATTTCCCCATCCTTTGTAACCAGATGTCCTTCCTTATTCTTTATGGGGCCAATATGGTCTGTCCTCCCTTTTTTACTGTTTACATATTTAAAGAATTTCTTGGGATTTTTTTTGCTCTCCTCCGCTATGCGTCTTTCATGTTCTATCTTAGCCGTCCTAATTGCACCCTTACATTTCTTGTTGCATTCTTTATAAAGACTAAATGCTGAGGACGATTCCTCAACCCTGTATTTTTTTAAGGCCTTCTCCTTTGCTTTTATATGCATTTTTACATTGGAGTTAAGCCATCCAACAATGTGTAACTTATGCCGCGTACACACGAGCAGACTTTTCGACCGGACTGGTCCGACAATCTATCCGACGGACTTTCGGCAGACTTCCGATGGACTTTTCTAACGAACGGACTTGCCTAAACACGATCACACCAAAGCCCGACGGATTCGTATGTGATGACATACGACCGGACTAAAATAAAGAAGTTGATAGCCAGTAGCCAATAGCTGCCCTAGCGTCGGTTTTAGCCCATCGGACTAGCATACAGACGAGCGGATTTTTCGACCGGACTCGAGTCCGTCGGAAAGATTTGAAACATGTTTTATTTCTAGGTCTGTCAGACTTTTGGGAAAAAAAAGTCAGCTGGAGCCCACACACGATCGAATTGTCTGACGGAGTCCCGTCCGCCGGACCAAGTCTGCCAGAAAGTTCGCTCATGTGTACGCGGCATTAGAGTTCTACAATGTCCTGATAGGTGTCACGATACATATACCGAGACCAAACAGGATCAACTGACGCATTTCAGAAATATATTCATTCCCTCTTCAGGAGTGTATTTTAATAGAACAAAGTAACTTCTTAAAAAAAAAAAAATCATATGAAAATATAAGTACATTGCCATCATTGCAAAACACTTGATTGATTAGTATAACAATAGCAATTGCCCTTACATATCATGCAGAAATGCATTATTTAGCTACAGCCGGCTAAGTTAAAAACTAACAGTGGTAACCATGCTAAAACCAGGGAGAGATGACATGTCTGCAGTTCCAACCAAAGAGGTCAGATGAGGACCACCAAAGAACACACGTCAGTGCTCACGCAGGAGTAGTGACCAAGAAGGTCAATCTGATATAAAAAAAAGAAGTATATAGATGCAGATTAGACGGCATAGAAAGAACAGCTTATTCTCTAGTACTTATATGAGAAAATAGGAGTTTTAAATGTCTGTAGGCAGGTACATTGAGGTGCCATACATAATTAATGACACTGCATTGCACTAACACACTTCGGCTATGTTTCCACTATTGTGTCCCCAAAGTCACGCGACTTTGCTATGCGATTTGTGTTGCGATGTCATGCGACCGGTGCAAGCAATGTGAGAACAAGTCGCACCGAAGTAGGAACAAAGTAGTGCAAGAACCTTTTTTGGAGTCGCTGTGACTCGCACCAATTAGAACGGGGGCCATTGAAATACATGGGTTTTGACTTGTCATGCGACTTGACATGTGTCAAGTTGCACAACAACTCGCAGTAGTGGAAACAGAGCCTTACCGTGCATGGCTACTTGTATTTGTATTTTGCAGAATCATACTTACCTAGGTGGATGCAGCATTGGTCTGATGCTGCATCTATCCCCTGCCTGGCTCTAAGGCTCAATTTACATCTATGCATGTTGCTTTTGAGTGTTTCTGCAGTGCTTTTTGCAGTGCTTGCTGCGTTTTTTGACGCGCGTTTTTACCGTGATTTTACCGCGATTTGCATTTTGCGTTTTTTCTTCACACTGTATATAGCTAGTTGCTAAGGAGAGGACCGGGAAGCTGGCCACCGCGTCCTTAACAACCGATGAATCATCAGTTGTCAGCGGGCTTCCCACTGAATGTAAAAAAAAAAGAATTGCCGGCTAAAAACAAAAAAATCAAGAAAAAAAACAGCGTGGGGTCCCCTCCAGGTCCATACCAGGCCCTTGGGTATAGTATGGATTTGAAGGGGGCCCCCATGCCAAAATTAAAAAAAAATGGCGTGGGGGTCCCCCCAAAATCCATACCAGACCCATATCCGAGCATGCAGCCCGGCAGGTCAGGAAAGGGAAGGGACGAGCGAGCACCCCCCTCCTGAACCATACCAGGCCGCAAGCCCTCAATATGGGGGGATGTGTGCTTTGGGGCAGGGGGGGCTCTGCGCCCCCTACCCCAAAGCACTTTGACCCCATGTTGATGGGGACAAGGGCCTCTTCCCGACAACCCTTCCCGGTGGTTGTCGGGGTATGTGGGCGGGGGGCTTATTGGAATCTGGAAGCCCCCTTTAATAAGGGGGCCCCCAGATCCCCCCCATGTGAATGAGTATGAGGTACATTGTACCCCTACCCATTCACTAAAAAAAAGTAGTGTAGTGTTAAAAAATACAGTAGACAGTATTTGACAAGTCTTTTATTAAAAATCTTCTTCTTCTTCTCCGCTTCTTCGTCCGGTCTACCTCCATCTTCTCCCGCATCTTCCTCCTCCGGGCTTCTCCTTCTCCCCCTGCTTCTTCTTCCACTCTTCTTCTGTCTTTTTTGTCCGGTGTTCTTCTTCCTCTGCTGCCGCTCCTGCCGACGACCCTTCTCCAATGCTGCGTCCCACTGATCTGTCGGCGCCGATGTCCTGCACTTCTTAAATAACGATGGGGGTGTGGCAATCAGATTACGTCATCTGGAGGCCACGCCCCCTTATGACATCACAAACCCATCATGCCCCAGGTGGTGACGTCACAAGGGGGCGTGGCCTCCAGATGTCGTAATCAGATTGCCACACCCCCATCGTTATTTAAGAAGTGCAGGACATCGGTGCCGACAGATCAGTGGGACGCAGCATCGGAAGAGGGTCGTTGGCGGGAGCAGCGGTAGAGGAAGAAGAACACCAGACAAAGAAGACAGAAGAAGAGCGGAAGAAGAAGCAGGGGGAGAAGGAGAAGATCGCAGGATGAAGATGGGGAGAAGATGGAGGAAGACCGGAGGAAGAAGCGGAGAAGAAGAAGAAGATTTTTAATAAAAGACTTGTCAAAAACTGTCTATTGTATTTTTTAACGCTACTTTTTTTTAGTGAATGGGTAGGGGTACCCCATATTCATTCACCTTGGGGGGGGATCTGGGGGCCCCCTTGTTAAAGGGGGCTTCCAGATTGCGATAAGCCCCCCGCCCGCAGACCCCGACAACCACCAGGCAAGGGTTGTCGGGAAGAGGCCCTTGTCCCCATCAACATGGGGGCAAAGTGCTTTGGGGTGGGGGGCGCAGAGCACTCATCCCCCCATGTTGAGGGCATGTGGCCTGGTATGGTTTAGGAGGGGGGCGCTCGCTCGTCCCCTCCCTTTCCTGACCTGCCGGGCTGCATGCTCGGATAAGGGTATGGGTTTTGGGGGGACCCCCACGCCATTTTTTTTTTAAATTTTGGAATGGGGGGTCCCCTCCGAATCCATACAAATTCATACTAGACCCAAGGGCCTGGTATGGACCTAGGGGGGGGACTCCACGCTGGTTTTTTTTTCACGCTTTTTTTTTTTTTTTTTTAGCTGGCATTTTTTTTTCTACATTGAGCGGGAAGCCAGCTGACAGCTGATGACTCTTCAGTTCTTAAGGACACGGTGGCTGGCTTCCCGTCCCCCTCCTTAGCAACCAGCTATATACAGTGTAAAAAAAAGAAATAAAAAAAAATGCAAAATGCAAATCACGGCAAAATCATGGTAAAAACGTGGTACTTGCGTTTTGGATGCGGGTCCATTGAATTCTATTACATGCAAAACGTTGCATTTTGCGGGGAAAAAAAGTCCCCGACCCTTTCCAAAAACGCAGAGACACAAAAATGCATTGATGTGAACATGTTCCATAGGAACCCATGTTAAAAAATTTCCCTGCATTTCTGCAAAATGCCTCAAAAAACGCATTAGTGTGATTTGAGCCTAACATTGAGAACTGAGTGATCAAACATCGCCTGGTTCTCAGGGCTCTCTGAGCAGAGAGCTGGTGACTGTCAGTCACTGCTGTCTGCTCTGCTCCCCGCTTGCTCACTGGAGTGATGGGCTGTGGAGGGGGCAGGAATGGCCAGCTCAGCTTCTCAGCAGCTCGCTGAGAGGCTGAGCCAGGTGCTGCTCCAGGCATGTGTCACGATCTTGGATCAGCTCTGTGACTTCAGCCTACAGCAGGCTTCAGGAGTAGTACATTACAGCTTGTTTGGCTGTACTTCTCCTTCAATCTAAAAATGTATTTTCTTTAGAAAGCAGACACAGCCTAAGTAGAATAGCCTATCTCTTGCCAGCTCGCTCTACAGAAAAGACCCTTGCTTTCTGTGTGGAAGCAGTGGTCTCTCTGCTGAGCTCTGACACACCTCTGCTGAGTCAAAGCTAGAGCTCTCCAATCAGCAGGGAGAATACTCTTGCTGAGTGCAGAGCTATAGGTCTCTCTGCAGAGAGCTCACTAAGAGCAAGGGGTCCTTCTCTAGAGTATGCTTGCAGAGGACATGCTTTTCTACACAGGCTGTGGTTACCTCTTAAAGAAAATGAACTGTAAGGATTTCCATAATGCACCTAAACTGTATTCTGCCCTGAATGTTCAAATTCATTTTTAAATACATTTTTTTTTATTTGAGCGATAAGTAACAGAGTACTTTGTACCATATGGATTTATTCACGTTGGAGAGTCTGGATCCCGCACCTCCCTCCATAGCTAAGCACTTAGCACACAGCTATAGGAAGAGGTCTCCATTCTCAGTGACAACTAACAAAATGTGCAGAGTGCATTTCAGATTGGGTACAGAAAATTTCTTAAAAACCCGCTGAGTTAAAAAGGAACAGGTTCTGAATATTACAGCATTCACATTGTATCATTTCCCTGTTGTGGCTTACCATATCAAGTCTGACACATTGTGTGTGGAGCTACATTTTTAAGTGATTCTGCACTGGATAAGAAAAAGCAGTTGTTTCGTCCTAGTCTCATCGGGCCCTGAACTATTAATTAGTATGACGGCAGCTTCATGCTATTACAATGTTATTGGAACCTGAGGTAGACACTGATATGTCCACATTAACCAAGAGCCTGCCTCTACTACCATTAAAGTGATACTAAAGGTTGTGGATTAAAAAAAAAAAAAAACATGTTATACTTACCTGCTCTGTGCAATCAATGGTTTTGCACAGAGCAGTACGAATTCTCTTCTGTTTGGGACACCTGGAGGCGGTCCAGGCTCCCCTCCCCGGCTGAGTGCCCCCAATAGCAATGCTATGGGGATAATCAAGCAGGCTCGCTCCTGAGCTGCACATCTGTAAATGGACATTGTCCATTCACACACAGAGTGTGGCTCTCCCTTGCTCCCCACTCTCTCTTTATTGGCTCACTGGCTGTGATTGACACTGCTGTATGAGCCAATGAGGAGAGAGAGACCTGGGAGAGCCACTGCTTTCATGCACATTGCTGAATCAAGATGGGGCTCAGGTATGTATAAAGGGGGGGGGGGGGGCAGCTGCAATCAGAAGGTTTTTTTTACCTTAAAGTGGTTGTAAAGGCACAAGGTTTTTTACCTTCATGTATTCATGCGTGAAGGTAAAAAACCTTCTGAGTGCAGCAGCTCCCCCAGCCCCCCCAAATACTTACCTGAGTCCCCTCTCAATCCAGCGATGTCCACGAGAGCCTTGACTTTCCAGGGACTCGCACTCCTGATTCAATAAGGAAAAAAGTTGGCGCTTTGCATCAGCCTTGGTGGGGATCCACCTGTCTATTACACACCTTAGTATAAAAAGAAAAGGGGGTAAGAGCGTTTTTGTAAATTATGACTGAATGTAGTCCATAAAGTCTGTAATAAAGCACTTGAAGGCAGCTCAGTGGAGATTTAGAAGCGGAACTCTGTGAAATGGGAGAGGAAGCACAAAAGCGCCACTCTAAGTGCAGTATTGAAAACAATTTATTCAAACACAGGATCTATTGTACTCACAAAAGTATGTGATAGGTAGGCATATCAGAAAAATAATGGAATAAGGTTATTACTGCTCTGTATGTATTAAACTATAATAATATAGCTCCTTTTACATAGTATGCATCATGGGAGTAGAGACCATTTTAGCCCGCATCTTCTTTTACAGGAATGCAGCAATTTGTGACCCACCCAGTTTAAAAACAATAGTGATGTCAGGCCCGCGAGCAGTCTTCATTCTCCGGCGTTATTAAGACTTCCTAGTGTCTTAATTCCCTGGAAGAAGGTTTCTTAGCTCTGTTGCAGCTTGCCAAAAGATTTGGGAAGTCTAAGGAAAAGTGCCTTGAATCTTTGTTGATTGTTTCAGTCTGGCTTTAAAAGATTTGATGTTGAATTCTGAGTGCTTAGAAGATTTTCTGTGCCAAATACAGCTCACCAGACCGGGACGTGGGGCCAAAAAGTAGTTGTGACACCTACAAAGCATCAGGATATTAGTATGTGAGACTGATCTTTGTAAATCCAGTAAAGCAATACTTTATAATTATCAGCCATCCGTGACTTCGAGGAACAATCCCAGAAAACTAGAAGTGCCAGGGTACAAAAAAATACCTCTTTTTTGGAATGTTAAAGCTAAACTCCAGGGTTTATCTGTATTGCATACTAGAGCAACCCATAGATGAGTCTTTTTTTTTTCCTTCAACCAGCCGGTTGAAGGAAAAAAAAGGCTCAATTCCCCTATCCACACACTTGATGTGGATGGGGGAATCCTCCCCGCTGAGCCTTTATATTCTGACAGTAGGGAGACTTCCCCACCATCAGAATACACTGATCAGCGCTGCCAGCCATAGCCTGTGGCGTGGGTCGAGTGGGGAATACCATAGAGGGTGGCTGTACAGAAGTCTATCGGTAAGTTGATTTTTGTATAACCAAAGTGCCCATACTTGGATCGAAATTCGGCTGTTCCCTGTTGAACCATCCAAATTTCCATCCATGTATGGCTGGCTTTACATAGGTCCAGCTTAGCACAAAGTAGGTATACAGATCTCATACCAGATGTGCTGCTGGGGAAGCTGAAAAACCACTGTAGTAGTTAGCACCATTACAGTTATAGATGAGATCTCCGGGCCCTGCTTGGGTTTGGTGTGAGTGGCTTCTACTCTGCTCACAAAACACAGGCACCATATATATATATATATATATATGTAGCGCTGGTAGATTTGTGATCTACCATCTGATAGGTAAATTTAGTAACTTGTTCGTTAGGAAGGTTAGATTTGCCTCTGTTCCAACTTGGCTGACGTTGCGTGTGTTTCCATACTGAGCCGTGGGTGTCGCTGTTACCGCTGGCTAGAGTTGGAAAGGCAACGTGTCCAAGCGTATGGATGCTCTTCTCTCCCGGAGACAACTCGGTGGAGGTGTTCCATCGATTTGCATTGTGGGAAGAGGGTATTTATGGGACAGACGCCATATTTTGGGGTTTGTTTTACAGCCACCTGCTGGCCCTCCTGGCCGACAGGTATGCGTTACAGAGCAATCTCGTGGTCCTCCGTTCCGGAGGCCCACGTTGCTGCGGCGCAGGGATGGGCCCAGAAGCTTGTCTGGGGCCTACCACAGCGGCCGAGGAATGGTCCTGAGCTGTCTATCCAGAGTGAAGAAGCTGGACAACCGAGGAGATCCCAGGGGAGGACCCATCATGGAAGGATCATGCAACGTGCTGGTCTGGAGAGGGGCCTGGTGACTTGGTTGGAGGACGTATCCTAAAGTGATTATACAGCATAGTGTTGCCGGGTTGGCTTAAAGGTTCAAGCACTGTGACTGACATTCACCACAATAACCAATACATCCTGTGGCAGTTGATCGTACGGGTTCATCCCAAACAAGTCTGTGGCAGAGACTTTTGTTCGTGCTACGTACTGGCTGCTAGGCAAGTGAGAGAGGCCTATCCAGGCAAGCAAAGAGTGTGTTCCACCAAGGGAGTGCATTCTACTGAAATATCCAACCCCAAAGGACATTTGTCAAGAATCTTACTAAAAAGGTATTTAAGTTTTCCTCTGCAGTTTCCCTTCTGCCTCTTTCCTGCTACTTCCTTCGTTGATGGTTTAATAAAGCATTGAAACCGTACTCAAGTGTTGGTGCGTGTGTCGTCCAGAGGTAAACTCAACGGAACCCTAGACCCGGTGTCGGTGAAACAGAGGGAAGGAGAGTGAAGGTAACAAGCCTGCTTAAACAAGCAGCTCCACCAAGAGTTATTGCTACATATATATATATATATATATATATATATATACACACACACTCACAAAAGTGAGTACACCCCTCACATTTTTAAAAATATTTTATTATATCTTTTCATGTGACAACACTGAAGATATGACACTTTGCTACAATGTAAAGTAGTGAGTGTACAGCTTGTATAACAGTGTAAATTTGCTGTCCTTTCAAAATAACTCAACACACAGCCATTAATGTCTAAACCGCTGGCAACAAAAGTGAGTACACCCCTTAGTGAAAATGTCCAAATTGGGCCCAATTAGCCATTTTCCCTCCCCGGTGTCACGTGACTCAGTGTTACAAGGTCCCAGGTGTGAATGGGGAGCATGTGTGTCAAATTTGGTGTTATCACTCTCACTCTCTCATACTGATCACTGGAAGTTCAACATGGCACAACATGGCACCTCATGGCAAAGAACTCTCTGAGGATCCGAAAAAAAGAATTGTTGCTCTACATAAAGATGGCCTAAGCTAAAAGAAGATTGCCAAGACCCTGAAACTGAGCTGCAGCACGGTGGCCAAGACAATACAGCGGTTTAACAGGACAGGTTCCACTCAGAACAGGCCTCGCCATGGTCCACCAAAGACATTGAGTGCACATGCTCAGTGTCCTATCCAGAGGTTGTCTTTGGGAAATAGACGTATTAGTGCTGCTAGCATTGCTGCAGAGGTTGAAGGGGTGGGGGGTCAGCTTGTCAGTGATCAGACCATACGCCGCACACTGCATCAAATTGGTCTCCATGACTGTCATCCCAGAAGGAAGCCTCTTCTAAAGATGTTGCAGAAGAAAGCCCGCAAACAATTTGCTGAAGACAAGCAGACTAAGGACATGGATTACTGGAACATGTCCTGTGGTCTGATCAGACCAAGATAAACTTATTTGGTTCAGATGGTGTCAAATGTGTGTGGCGGCACCCAGGTGAGGAGTACAAAGACAAGCGTGTCTTGCCTACAGTCAAGCATGGTGGTGGGAGTGTCATGGTCTGGGGCTGCATGAGTGCTACCGGCACTGGGGAGCTACAGTTCATTGAGGGGACCATAAATACCAACATGTACTGTGACATACTGAAGCAGAGCACGACCCCAAACACACTTCCAAGACAACCACTGCCTTGCTAAAGAAGCTGAGGGTAAAGGTGATGGACTAGCAAAGCATGTCTCCAGACCTAAACCCTATTGAGCATCTGTTGGGCATCCTCAAACATAAGGTGGAGGAGCGCAAGGTCTCCAACATCCACCAGCTCTGTGATGTCATCATGGAGGAGTGGAAGAGGACTCCAGTGGCAACCTGTGAAACTCTGGTGAACTCCATGCCCAAGAGGGTTAAGGCAGTGCTGGAAAATAATGGTGGCCACACAAAATATTGACACTTTGGGCCCAATTTGGACATTTTCACTTAGGGATGTACCAACTTTTTTTGCCAGCAGTTTAGACATTAATGGCTGTGTGTTGAGTTATTTTGAGGGGACAGCAAATTTACACCGTTATACAAGCTGTACACTCACTAATTTACATTGTAGCAAAGTGTCATTTCTTCAGTGTTGTCACATGATAAGATATAATAAAATATTTACAAAAATGTGAGGGGTGTACTCACTTTTGTGAGATACTGTATAAAGATTTTTACCAAATATTTAAAAGCAGCAGTTTATAAACTTGTAAACTTAAAGAAATAAAATGCTCCAAAAAAGAAAAAAAAAACATTTTAGTTTGCCTTCAAGCACATAAACTTCTTTATTGATTTTATATCTTCTCATTCGGCTTCAAAGCCAGAACGCATTGCTTATTAGGAAAAGTCATTGAGTTTGTGTCCATTTACCATGTGTATTTCCTTTAAAACGTTAAACAAAGACTGGAGAACACACACTGGACTAATTAAGTGGTTGGGTCCTAAGAAGTAAAAATCTCAATAGAAACCCTTATCTTGCTGTTAAGCAGAATTGCGCCTAGATAACAAGCTGTTGAAATGAAAGCAATTAGACAGTTGGATACACACAGCTAAGATCTGCCTAGAAACCTTTTTTATAAATAAAATATTAGTGTATTTTCAAGCTGTAAAGGTGACCTGTTATTTTTGATGTTACTCTCATATTTTTGGTTTGTTGTGCCATGTTGTATGACTGCGGTTCATATATCATCTGTGGATTCTACCTCTTTTGCCTGTAGGTCAGAGAGTAGAATCTGCATGCATCACTCTTGCTTAAATCTTAGCTAAACCCAAAAGCAAAAACATATTATATTGCAGTTTACTAGTTTTTAGATGTGTTGTCTGCATTCATTTTTTTGTTTTTAGGCTTTTTTCCCTTTATTTTCATCTGATAATCCAGTCAGCAACTTTGTTATTTCTTTAACTTTATTTAACAAACAAACTTGTCCAGCAAAAGTGGAAGTTAGAGGTGTGGGACAAACCATTTAACACTGACAGGGGTGTTTACCATGGTCAGCTTTTATTTATTTATTTAAAACCTTTTACCTGTAAAGGAACAAATCAATTTTTGTAACTGCCTAAAAAGTGTTAGTTGGAGTTTGGCTTTAAATTGTTGGTCACTTATGTAATCTACTAGTCCATTTACATTACCCTCACCAGACAATGGTGTTCTCCAAGCGTGCCTTCCTAAAGCCGGCCATAGATGGAACGAAATTCAGCCGGTTCAGCAGAGACCATCTAAATTTCGATCCATCTATGGCTGTTCCCGCTTGACAGAAGTCAATCTAATGATTGACATTTGTCGAACGGGATGTTGGAAAAGTGCCCTTGATCAGCAGGCTGCAGCCAATCAGCGGCAGCTCTGATCAGTGTATTCTACAATGTAGAGGGGGGACCAGCACAATTACAATACAGTTCAATACAGTAGGAGAACAGTAGGAGGGCCCTGCTCATGGAGCCTACACTGGATGGGGAACCCGTTTATTTATTTATTTTGATCAGCCCACTGGCTGATCAGTAAAAAAAAGATCCACTAAAGAAATATTATTTTTTTCAAAAAGATATCTTAAAATATTTTATACTAGTTTCCAACAGTATTCCTGTCTTCACAACCTATTTTTTTATCCATTTACTAACAAATGATTTATCACAAAAATCCTTTTTACATTGTATTATCTGTTCAATCTTTTTTGATATGCAACACATCTTTGTACCACCGATTTTTCCGAAATAAAGAAAGAGCGCATGAGCCAGTGATGTCACTGGCTGCATGAAGGGGGAATATCTCCTAAACGGTGCATGTTTAGAAGATATTAATTTTACCTACAGGTAAGCCTTATTATAGGCTTACCTGTAGGTAAAAATGACCAAGCAGGATTTATTACCACTTTAAGGCCTTTTTCACACGGACTGTCTGTTCAGGTCCGCCTGTCGGTTTTTTAGGCGGACCTGAACGGACGCTCTATAGACCTCTATGGAGCGTCGGATGTCATCGGTGGCATGTCCGCTGACATCCGACCCGCTTAGATCCAAAAAAGTGTGACGGAGGAAAAACCTACTTTTCCATCCGTCTGTGGATCGGATCGGGTGACGACGGACTCTACGGTCCGTCGTCATCCGATCCCCCATAGAGGAGAGCCACACTCTGACAGGTGGACCTGTCATCTGCCTGCTCAGCGGGGATCGACGTAGTGATCCCCCGCTGAGCAGCGCGGGCTCCGTACATGGACACGTCCGTGTGAAGGAGCCCGAAGACAGGAAGTGTGATACTGACCAGATCACCAGGTGAAAATAAAGGAAAAAAACCCTAAAAAAAGAAAACAAATGCATCCACCACATCTTAGGACTGCTAAGCTGCAACATATTACATTCTTGTTTTTAGGTTTAGTTACACTTTAACACTGAACTCCAGGCAAATATGAAATGTGCAAATAAGTCCAGTTCTGTATCTATTATAACTTCATTAAACTAATTTTGTAAATGCTGGCAGTATAGGAGCCTGAATTTGAAGCTGTTAAATGCAGTGCCTTCAGCTGGAATCCAGGACCTGGCTGTGCTGTGGTGCCACAATGAAAAGAACAGAATTATATGGAAGATAAAACAATAAGCATACACTATGTTACCAAACGTTTTGGGACGCCTGTCTTTACACAAACATGAACTTTAATTTCATCCCAGTCTTAGCCTGTAAGGTTCAATATTGTGTTGGCCCACCCTTTGAAGCTACAACAGCTTCAACTCTTCTGGGAAGGCTGTTCACAAGGTTTAGGAGTGTGTCTATGGGAATGTTGGACCATTCTTCCAGAAGCTCATTTGTGAGGTCAGGCACTGATGTGGACAAGAAGGCCTGGCTTGCAGTTTCCTCTAATTCATCCATCAATAGAAATGTGTTCTATTGGGTTGAGGTCAAGACTCTGTGTAGGCCAGTCAAGTTCCCCCACCCGAACTCGCTCATCCATGTCTTTATAGACCTTGCTTTGTGCACTGGTGTGCAGTCATGTTGGAACAGAAAGGGGCCGTCCCCAAACTGTTCTCACAAAGTTAGAAGCATGAAATTGTCCAAAATGTCTTGGTATGCTGACGCCTTAGGAGTTCCCTTCACTGGAACTAAGAGGCCAAGCCCAACCCTTGAAAAAAAACCACACACTATAATCCCCCCTCCACTGAATGATTTGGATTGGTGCACAAAGTAAGGTCCATAAAGACATGGATGAATGAGTTTGGGGTGGAGGAACTTGACTGGCCTGCACAGACCTCAACCCCATAGAACACCTTTGGGATGAAATAGAGCGGAGACTAAGAGCCAGGCCTTCTCGTCCACTTCAGTGCCTGACCTCACAAATGCCCTTCTGGAAGAATGGTCAAACATTCCCATAGGCACACTCCAAAACCTTGTGGTCAGCCTTCCCAGAAGCTGTTATAGCTTCAAAGAGTGGGCCAACACAATATTGAACCCTACAGACTAAGATTGGGATGCCATTAAAGTTCATGTGCATGTAAAGGCAGGTGTCCCAATACTGGTAATATAGTGTATATGTCAGTACCATCTATATTGCTGTTTGCATGAAATTTTGCTTTAAAAAAAAAAAAACATTAAAAACACACCTGTACTGATTGCAACTGTTTTCATAATAGCACAGTTTCCTTGTGGCCTGCATCTATTGTGGCTAACACGAAATCCATAAGACCTACCACCCCAACTAATGACAAATTAATTTGTTCACAAACAGAAAAATGCCTTCTCATTCATACATTGTTACTTTAGCGTTTAACCACTTGACCACTGGGCACTTAAACCCCCTTAATAACCAGACCAATTTTCAGCTTTTGGTGCTCTCACATTTTGAATGACAATTACTCAGTCATGCAACACTGTATCTATATGGAATTTTTGTCCTTTTTTTCACACAAATAGAGCTTTCTTTTGGTGGTATTTAATCACCGCTGGGTTCTTTATTTTTTGCGCTATAAAAGAAAAAAGACCGAAAATTCTGTAAAAAAATAAATTTTTCTTTGTTTCTGTTATAAAATTTTGAAAACTAGTAATTTTTCTTCATATTTTGGCCAAAATTTATACCGCTACATATCTTTGGTAAAAATAACCCAAATTAGTGTATATTATTTGGTCTTTGTGAAAGTTATAGCGTCCACAAGCTATGGTGCCAATATCTGACAATTGATCACACCTCAAGTACTGATGGCCTATCTCATTTCTTGAGACCCTAACATGCCAGAAAAGTACAACCCCCTACATACCCCCCAAATGACCCCTTTTTGGAAAGAAGACATTCCAAGGTATTTAGAAAGATGCATGGTGAGTTTTTTGAAGTTGTAATTTTTTCCCACAATTCTTAGCAAAATCAAGTTTTTTTTTTTCGTTTTTTTTTCACAAAATTGTCATATTAGCAGGTTATTTCTCACATACAGCATATGCATACCACAAATTACACCCCAAAACACCCCAATTCTGATATTACTCCTGAGTATGGCGATACCACATGTGTGAGACTTTTACACAGCGTGGCCACATACAGAGGCCCAACATGCAGGGAGCACCTTCAGGCGTTCTGGAGCACCCAGGCCAATTCTGACATTTCTCTCCTACATGTAAAAATCATAATTTATTTGCTAGAAAATTACATAGAACCCCAAAACATTATATATGTTTTTTTAGCAAAAACCCTAGAGAATACAATAGCGGTCATTGCAACTTTTTATCTCGCATGATATTTGCGCAGCAATTTTTCGAACGCGTTTTTTTTGGAAAAAAAACAGTTTTTTGCTTTAAAAAAAAACAAAACAGTAAGGTTAGCCCAATGTTTTTGCATACTATGAAAGATGAAGTTACGCCGAGTAAATAGATACCTAACATGTCACCTTTCAAAATTGCACACGCTTGTGGAATGGCGCCAAGCTTCGCCACTTAAAAATCCCCATAGGCGACGATTTAAAATTTTTTACTGGTTACAAATTTTGAGTTACAGAGGAGGTCTAGAGCCAAAATTATTGCTCTCACTCTACCGAGCGATACCTCACATGTGTGGTTTGAACACCGTTTTCATATGTGGGCGGGACTTACGTATGCGTTCGCTTCTGTATGCGAGCACACAGACAGGGGCGCTTTAAAAAAATTTTATTTTTTTTTATTGTTCATTTTACTTATTTATTTTAGTTTGACACTTTTTTCCAAAAAAAACATTTTTTGATCACTTTTATTCCTATTACAAGGAATGTAAACATCCCTTGTAATAGGAATATGGCATGACAGGTCCTCTTTACAGTGATATATGGGGTCAATAAGACCCCACATCTCACCTCTAGGCTGTGCCTGAAATAAAAAAAAAAAAAAAGATCCTGGCTTCGATCGTAGCGGTGAGTCGGTAGAAGCACCGGAGGGCGGCGGGAGGGGGGGACGTCCCCTCTCGCCTCCCGTAAGAACGATCAAGCAGTGTAACAGCCGCTATGATCATTCTTATGTTGTAGGGAATCGCTGGCTGAAAAAGCTGATATCTGAATGATGCCTGTAGCTGCACCCATCATTCAGATATCCCCGTACAAAGTCAAGGACGTCGTATGACGGAAGGCGGGAAGTGGTTAAAACGCTTTTTTTTTTTTTAACACAAAGTTGTCCATTTATACAATATTTCTAACACATAGCATGTACATACCAAAAATGACACCCCAAAATAGATTCTCCTACTCCTCCTGAGTACGGCGATACTCACAGCCTGGCCACATACAGAGGCTGGGTATGGCTGAGCATGGCTGGGTATGGCTGAGCATGGCCGAGTATGGCTGAGCATGGCTGGGTATTGCAGAGTATCGCCGAGTATGACTGGGTATGGCAGAGTATGGCTGGGTATCACCGAGTATTGCAGAGTATGGCTGGGTATTGCGGGGTATTGCAGAGTATGGCTGGGTATGGCAGAGTATTGCGGGTTATGGCAGAGTATTGCAGATTTTTGCGGGGTATTGCAGAGCATGGCTGGGTATGGCAGAGTATGGCAGAGTATGGCTGGGTATCACCGAGTATTGCAGAGTATGGCTGGGTATTGCGGGGTATTTCAGGGTATTGCAGGGTATTGTGGGGTATTGCAGGGTATGGAAGAGTATTGCGGGGTATTCCAGGGTATGGCAGAGTATTGTGGGGTATTCCAGGGTATGGCAGAGTATTGCGGGGTATTCCAGGGTATGGCAGCGTATTGCGGGGTATTGCAGGGTATGGCAGAGTATTGCGGGGTATTGCAGGGTATGGCAGAGTATTGCGGGGTATTGCAGGGTATGGCAGAGTATTGCGGTGTATAGCAGGGTATGGCAGAGTATTGCCGGGTATGGCAGGGTATGGCAGAGTATTGCGGGGTATTTTGGGGTATGGCAGAGTATTGCGGGGTATTGCAGGGTATGGCAGGGTATGGCAGTGTATTGCGGGGTATTCCAGGATATGGCAGAGTATTGCGGGGTATTGCAGGGTATGGCAGAGTATTGCCGGGTATGGCAGGGTATGGCAGAGTATTGCGGGGTATTTCGGGGTATGGCAGAGTATTGCGGGGTATTGCAGGGTATGGCAGGGTATGGCAGTGTATTGCGGGGTATTCCAGGATATGGCAGAGTATTGCGGGGTATTGCAGGGTATGGCAGAGTATTGCGGGGTATTGCAGGGTATGGCAGAGTATTGCGGGGTATTGCAAGGTATGGCAGAGTATTGCGGGGTATTCCAGGGTATGGCAGAGTATTGCGGGGTATTGCAGGGTATGGCAGAGTATTGCGGGGTATTTCGGGGTATGGCAGAGTATTGCGGGGTATTGCAGGGTATGGCAGTGTATTGCGGGGTATTCCAGGATATGGCAGAGTATTGCGGGGTATTGCCTGGTATGGCAGAGTATTGCGGGGTATTGCGTGGTATGGCAGAGTATTGCGGGGTATTGCAAGGTATGGCAGAGTATTGCGTGGTATTCCAGGGTATGGCAGAGTTTTGCGGGGTATTGCAGGGTATTGCGGGGTATTGTAGGGTATGGCAGAGTATTGCGGGGTATTCCAGGGTATGGCAGAGTATTGCAGGGTATGGTAGAGTATTGCGGGGTATTCCAGGGTATGGCAGAGTATTGCGGGGTATTCCAGGGTATGGCAGAGTATTGCGGGGTATTCCAGGGTATGGCAGAGTATTGCAGGGGTATTGTGGGGCATACCAGAGTACTGTGGGGCATTGCAGAGTATTGCACAGCATTGCAGGGCATGCAGAGTAGTGAGGGATGGTTGAGCATGGATGGCTGGATGTCTCTGTGCAGCGCTGTGGGAACCACAGATGCAGCCCACAACGCTGCAGCCATCCATCTATCCCCCTCTCTGCTCACAGTGTACCGATCGGTACACAGCAGGGGAGGAGAGGAACCGGCGTCATCAGATGACGCCGGTTTGTTTACATGTGATCGCTCCGCCATTTGACGGAGCGATCACATGGTAAACGGCCGCGATTAGCGGCCATTTACCGAGATCCGTGATGCGCCGGGTCCTCTGGACCCGGCGGTCACGGGTGCTCTCGAGTGCGCGCCCTAGGGGGCGCGCGAGAGCAGAATTCTGGGAGGACGTCCCTGGACGCCCTCCCAGAGTTAAGCAACCGCCCTGTAGCCGTCATTTGGCTATGGGCCGGTTGTTAAGTGGTTAAAGCAGTATTAAACCCAAAACCAAAAAATTCATAAACTGCAGCTTATCAATAATTAGATGTGGTGGCTGCATTTGTTTTCTTTTTATCTTTTTTCCCCCTCTGTTTCCTCCTGGTGAATCTGGCCAGTAACATACCACCTGTATTAGAGTGCCCTCACTCTGGATGAATGAGCACAGAGGCACCTTTGGACAGCAGCATTGTTATTCTCTGTGTAGGGGATTGTTAGATGTACTAGCAAATGTAAACACACTAACACATTTAAGCTGAACTCCAGCTCACACTTTACAAGCCGTTCCAGCAAAAAAAAAATGTTTTTCCTTTTCGGATAAGGGTTTTACATAAATAAATAAAATCTTATGATTGTAAGCACCCCTTGCAGTGGTAAATGGTTTGTCCCAACCATTTAACTGCTATATCTGCAAGAAAGCTCATGCTTTTTAAAAACAACAAACTTACTGGCCAGATCGCCAGGTGAACATAAGAGAAAGAAAAACTAAAAAAGAAAACAAATGCAGCTATCACATGATGAATTTCAGAACCATTATTAAAAACTGATCTTTAGATGTCTTGATTACCCTATACATTGCATATTTTTCCTCCTAGGGCAGCACAAAGTCATAGTTAAGCCTTTAGCCTAATACAAACTTCCTGTACGCTCCATTCTTACTGGTGGCAATACCTATTTCCAGATAAACACATTGAGTGAGTCCAAAATTCCTGACCTGATAAACTCACCTATAAAGTTGACACAAGGAGCAGGAGATTAGAGGACTAATACACACTGAGATATATACAGTGAGATAAGGAGACCACAAGTCTTAAATCACACCAAGCCCACTTGTAAACTCCTTTACAATGTCTGCGCCAGAGCCCAGCAACTCAACAGCACAAAGATAATTCCTGTTTAACTGATAGAGACATAACTTATCATAAAGCACAGAAATTTCTGCCATTGTGTGGGTGGGCCATGTCAGAACAAAAGAACAAGCTATCAAGTAAAGCATAACTTAAGGATGTGACCTGGATTAACCCGACCTGTAGATAGACCTTTACTAACAAACAAATTCTTACGTTTTTTCTTCGCCACCTACTAAGAGATTCTATATCTGGAAAGTACAAGCAGTAAAAGATCACAGCAGCATATCATTTTAACACAGTAGATGTCAATCACTAGCTTTGTAATTGAGACTTGCATTTAAAATATATAAATATATATCAAGAGACATTCACATGCATATATACCTTGCCTGGCTCACCTCACGTCAGCATACCTTTGGGTCCACTCTAACCCTTGACCCCTCAGGACAACCTCTCAATAGCAATACAAATCTTGGTTTTTACAATCCTTTGTTCAGATTCAAGTATGTATTTTGCCCCTACCATCCTATCCAGGTTGACTCTTTCCTAGGTAGAAGATTCCTCTGTTAGAGGTGCTGAGTGGGGAATGCCCAGGTGCTGAGTGGTTTTACAGAGCCTAGCCTGGTTGATGATTCATGGTGCTTCCTACCTTGTCTTTTTCATGTGCTTTATCGCCATCATCTTTGAATGTGTGGCCATTTTGGGTCACACTTCCAGCTGTTCCTCCTTATTGCCTTTTGCTAGTATTTCTGTGCCTTGTTTCCTTAGGCATGACTGTTCTCCTACTCTGCCGGGCTGTTTGGCCAGGGATGATGAGCATTCCATGGATTCCAAAGCCACTGCTGACACTTCCAGTGTGCCACATGGCTTCTGGCAAAAAGGGGGCTGTTTTTGGCTGCTGTTTCCTCCCTCTTACCTGGCTATTTATCTGCATTGACTACTTCAGCAACATGCATTGGCAGGAGGTGAGGGTTATACTTACTCCTCTACCACTGGGTATGTAGAAATATTTCAGACTTGACTCGTTCTCAGTAGCCACTATATTTTTTACATCCTTTTATCTGTCTACAGCTCACTTTGTGCATTGTTTGCTCTTCTGGCTGCGGTGCTCTTGTTCCTTTTTACTCCGGTGAGTCACTGTGTTCCTCTACGTTTTTCTTGCTTGAAGTCATCAAGAAGTCACCATGAACCATCAAAGCACCGATGTGTAGGCACAAAGGTCTCTGGAAGGGTAGCTATCTTTGTCTTCATACCAGTCCTTGTACAGCCCTGCCAAAGATCTCCTTATCTGCATTCAGGCTCTTCTTGTTACTTATTGCCTCCCACCCATACTAACTGTTCTCCTGAAAGAAAAGAAAAACCATAAGCAGGTTGGTCTTTTGCCTCATCCCCCCATTTCCAAGCTGGTGTGTAAGGCCTGTTTAAGGAAATGTTTTCAGACAAGGAACCTTAGAATTCGGAAATGTGGTCCTTTAGCATGACTTTTCCAAGAAGCAAGAGAGGGCTGTTCAACCGCAAGAAAAAGCTGTCTTTCCTAGGAAATGGGAAATTAAGAAAGTTTTAAGGAAGTAAGTTGAGAATGAGATTTGTTTTTTCCCTTTAACATTTAAAATACAAAAGCTGATAAAAATAACTAGGCTAAGCCCAACAAGAAGGCAAGCCTGGCAGAAAGATTTTCCCTTTGTATCCAGTAATTTCAGATGTCTTGGATTCATCCTCTAAGGTGGGAAGGACTCTGCAAAGACTGGCAAGACATGTGAGCCTTCCTCCAGATCAGTGGTTCTCAACCTCAGTCCTCAAGTACCCCCAACGGCCATGTTTTGGGAACTTCCCTTAGATAAAATAGCTCTTATCAATACCATGTCATTGATATTGATTTAAAACAGCTGTGCAAAGAAAAAGAAAAACCTGAAAACATGGCCCGTTGGGGGTACTTGAGGACTGAGATTGAGAACCACTGCTCCAGATGATTCTGTGGTCATTAGTGACTTTATGGACAAAAGATTTGATTTCATTCTGAAGACAATCTACACTTTTGCAGGGGCAAACTGCATAACTTTGGTAGCCCTGACTGCGGTCTCACAGACCCTATGAATTTAGACTTGCAATGTTAAGCCTGTTCTGTACCCAGATATTACCAGAGACTATCACTAAAGCGATTGAAGAAATCAAGGTTACCTCTAACTTAATTACGGAGGCAGATTTACAGATCATGGCCTGTTTGATGACAGGTCATTGGGCCTTGTGGCTCAAATATTGGGCAGCTGATGCATATGTTTTGCTTTCGCTTACCCCCGAATGGGCCGCTGAGACTATACCAAGGTCTCCCAATGTAGTACAGAGGCTTTCAGTTACACAAGATCAGTCCCACGCACACCCACAATTCAAGCTTGGTCTAGGTGATATCTTTTTAGTATTTATTGTTGGAGGACTTCAACAGTAGAGGGGTTTGTGGTCACAGGATACTCCAAACTGTTCAGTATCAACAATAGGAGGTCAAACTTCCCTCCAATCTTTCAGTTGCAGCTTTTCTAGAGGTAACACAGAATGGCCAGTATATCTAGGACCCTACAGCAGCTGTCCATATAGTAAGTCTAGAAGTATTCTATAACCCTAAACCCATGGGCGTAGCATAAGGGGTTGCAGGGGTCAAAATCGTAACCCCACCCCTACCTCCCTGTCATATTATCATATCCTCCACAAAGTCCAGCTCCGATATGCCCTAGGGCCCCACAGCCACGCTCCAGTACTGGGCTTCCACTTTGCCTTCCACAGTCCACACCCCTCTGTTCTCATTGGCTGGGGAGAAGCTGTGAGCCATTTCCTGAATGGAGAGGAGCATGGGGTGAAAACAGCCCAGGATGGGGAAGTGTCTGTGCTGTGTGCTGGCAACATAGAATGGTAACCAAGCTCAGTGAGTTAAGAGGAGAAGAGTGCCGTCCTGTAGCCACGATGGGACGCATGTCAATGGTGAGGTAAGACACCGCTCAGTGTCTTCTAGTCACTAGCTGGGATTCACTGTAACCCCCTCATGATGTCTGAAATCACATTCCTTTACAACACAGCCAGTCAGCCATGCTCTGCATAGGGTGTATCTGCCTACTGCAACTACACTGCCATTCTGACCAGGGGATTTCACAGCTCAGAAGGGCAACATAAAAGCCAGATACACCCTGTGAAGGCTGATAGACTGTGTGTATTTGAATGTGATTTCAGCCTTGTGTATTGTGGGGGAGGGGGGGGGGCTTTTTATAGTGCTGGAATGGGAAAGGAGTGCTGCCAAATAACCAGGGGTCCCTGTTCTCTGATTCTCCAAGGGTGATCCCTGTCCTCTGATTCTCCAGGGGTGAACCCTGTCCTCTAATGTAAGGAGGAACTCTGGGAACTCAAAACTCTTAAGCCACTTTGAGTGTCTTGGCGTGTGGTGGGTGTATCTGCACATGCGATGGAAGTGGTGGGGGGGGCAGGTCAACTTTTGCATCGGGGCCCACAAGCTTCAAGCTACGCCTCTGCCTAAACCCCTCTCCTGTCCAGAGACCTCTGTCTAGGGACCTCCTCCAGAGTGCCTCTGGCACTTGCAAACCTAATAGTCCCTAGAAAGGTCTTTACTAACAGTGTCCCCTGGATTTCTGGTTAAAACATGAAACCCACTACCATCCCCTCCATTTGCTACCTTAAGATTCTATAAAAAAAAAGAAAAAAAAAAGAAAAGCCCAGTGTACTTGGCTAAAATGACAGTTTGTTTCTTCTTTCCTCTGGTCTGTGGAGTCCTTGCAGTGCCCATGTTGTTTTTTTGATGACTGCCAAAAGCATCCATCACAGGACACTCACTGGGTTTCCAAGAAGTCTTTACAAGGTCCTAAAGTCTCCCAGAAATCATCTGCTGAGAGACCACGGGCAATACTGGTAAATAGCCCTTTTGCTTTCCTGACACCCCTGCCAGGTAGCACAGTTGTTTGTTTACCTGTAGCAAAAGTAGAGCAGCTCAGGTAAGAAACCACCCCCTCCCCCCCGGCCTGCCGATCGACTGCAGCTACACACCGATTAGTTGTCACTCAGCTCCATCTGCAGATAAAAATCAAACAAACCACTTCAGGTGCATTGCAGCTTTCATTCTTTACGTGCACCAGATTCAGATAGTTCTGACTACTGCCACTTTTATGAATCTGTTGCTTTCGCTGCAGCAGACTCTCAAAGAATTACCCCAAGTTTGCCAGAAATCTGGCAGTAATTAAAGCCAACTCAGAGTTTGCATACACAGAGACAGCAGTGCCCAGATTTGGGCATATGTGCTGGGAAGCTGGTATTTAATGTGACAGCTTCCTGTACAGGGCTAATGAGTTGGTAGGACTCTGGCGACCAACGGCACCCTAGCAACCATTGTTACATCCCAAGATATCCTAGGTGACAGCAGAAAATAAGCAAAGAAGTGGAATTACTGTCTGACATCATTGTCCACATATAGCTATGATCTTATTTACTTTCAACTGTTGGCTGGAAAATCTCCCTTCTGGCGGCTGAATGGAGTTGATGACGAGTCATCCGTTGCTTCGATGCTGTCGGCTGCAGAGCTGACAGTGTCCTAGATAGGAAAGGGGCTAAACATGCTCTGAGGATAGAGTATCTGTGGTATGGACACTCCGGCCTTAGTGCTTCCCCCATCAATTCGACGAATGAATGCACCTGTTCTCGAACAGGTAAATTAATCTGTTGCCTGCACCAACACTTGTCATGTGGAGAAGCGATGGAATTCTAGAGTGTCTACTGCACTTTTTATGAATTTCCTAGACTTAATCTGTTATAAATTTAGCTCACAGCCAGCTGTGGCTGACATTTTGCATAGGTCATACGCTATTCCCTGGCAAATTTTATTAGTAATCTGCTCACATTAACTTCCATAGTCTTAGGTGACATAAAAGATTGATTAGGTTCCGTGGCCTATGACATATTGTGTGTCCTCTCCCTGGGGACACCATCTGAAATCACAGTTAGCAACGTGATATCTGACACCATCTATCATAACATAACAGCTCAATGGCACTAGAAGTTTGGCTATGTTAACCCCCCTTTGAGTGGAACGGATGAACTTTCAATTACTATTTTGGTCAGCGCTACATGAGAGATCATTTGCCAATGACATGGATGGGCAAGTATCACTGGAGATGACTGTGTGCCTAAGAAAAATGTACATGTGACCCGGCAGATGGCCAACAATGTATAGACCCACAGGTAAATGACATCACATAATTTATGATGTTCAGACACATTCAGAAATCTGTTGCTACATGAATATGGATGTTCTTGTGCCACCAATATCCATTGTGTGATTGTACTATAATAACATCATTGCAAACATCTGCTTTTCTGCCATTGTGTAGTGCAAGTGGTGAAAGTTCAGTAGTAATGACGTAGCAGTGGGTCACATCGCCATCTACAGGTCTAATTTTAAAACTGCACCGAAGTTTAACATTAAAGTGTAACTCCAGTTTTGTTACGATAATTGCAATCCCATTCAATTGAACTAAATACATTACAGGGATGTTAGCAAACCTTTCTTTGCAGATGCATACTTTTCCCTGTTCTGAAATTGTAGTTTGTCTTACCATGACCTTTCTCAAACCGATCTCTGAATGAGGGGGTCATCCTTCATTATGACCAGTCGATCAATCTCAGTTTTGTAATGAGGAAATCTGCAGTGACAGCATCCCTTAAAGAGTAACTCCACTTTTGTTGAGAAAAAAACATTCCCCTCTGGGTACTCTATGTACATTGCCTTTTGTTATTCTGAAGAAATCCCTGTGTGTTTCTCTGTGTCAATGTGAATCTAACGGGAGTGGCTTCAAAATTAGCAACCAGCGGCTGCACCTGCAGGGCTCTAATGAAGAAATTGGCAGGGTCTGCATCCCTTTTTCCTATTGGGAGTAACTCACTTAAATTTTTTTTTTTTTTTTTGCCGGGCATGCCTGATATCTGACTTGTATCTTAGTGTAGATTCTGGGGAAATCAGTTACCCAATCACACAAGCAGGGAATTATGTTTCTGGGGGGCATTCTGCACACATTTTGTGTACAGAACACCTCTAGGTAGCCATATTGCATTGCATTTTCAGAAAATTACAGAGCTGCAGTTTGAAAAGGAATGGTCATTTTTAAAGCGGAGTTCCACACAAAAATGGAACTTCCGCTTTTCGGAACCCTCCCCCCCTCCGGTGTCACATTTGGCACCTTTCAGGGGGGAGGGGGGTGCAAATACCTGTCTAAGACAGGTATTTGCACCCACTTCCGGCATAGACTCCCATGGGAGTCTATGCCTCTTCCCGCCCCCACTACGCTGTCTGCTGGGACACACACGGGTCCCAGAGACAGCGGGGCCAGTTAGGAAGCGCGAAGAGTAGGGAACCGGGAAGTGAAGCCGCAACGCTTCACTTCCTGATTCCCTCACCTAGGATGGCGGTGGCAGCTGCCGAGAACCGAGCGGGTTCTCGGCGTCGCCTGCCGACATTGCTGGACCCTGGGACAGGTAAGTGGCCATGTATTAAAAGTCAGCAGCTGCAGTATTTGTAGCTGCTGGCTTTTAATATTTATTTTTTTTTGGCGGTTTAGGTGGACCCCCGCTTTAATAACATTCAATCACAGTATGATTACAGTCCCAATTGTATACTCTATATTATTTTTGTTTTTATTTGCTATTTTTTTTCCTACAAAAGTGGAGTTACCCTTTAAGAGAATGATGAGCCTTAGAATGTATCTCACCAAATATGAAGCCCTATTGATGCCCTAATTTTGACATCTATCTTACTGCCAATCACACAAGCAAAAAAAAAAGTTTTCTAGTTTTCTGGGTGTATTCCCATACAAAATACTTTCATGTTGCCATATTTCAAAGAAAAGACATTCTAATTTTTAAAATGCAGGTGCAGCTTGAAATGAAAAGGTATTTCAGAATTATTAGCAATTATAACGTGTTATTTTTTTTTATCAACAGTGCATTTTCCTTTACAGCATAATTCCACCTTTATATTACTTATATTTTAGCTTCCCCTGCCCCCACCTTCTGTTCCCGATCAAGAAAGATATTGATGGCCACTTAGTTCTTTGGCAGAGATGTGGGGAAGAGGCCTTTGTCTTCATTATTTTAAATGGGGATAGGGTGCTTTGTAAATAGAATGACACTCGTGCCTTGGTGGTGTGGTGTGTTTGTATCTGGCCGCTGCTGTATATACTGTTCCCTTGCAAGGGGAAACAAAAGGTTATGGTTGATTTAAACTAAACAGCGCTTGCCCCACCCCACTTCTATCAGATAAAAGCTTTTCCGCTTAGACCGTAGATACAGCGTCATAAACAACATACATAACCAAGTGACAAACTATAAATTAATAACTCGTATTGTTACATAAATGGCTAATAATAGTGACTTGATTTAGATAATAAAGTGACTTGTGATGATATGTGTAAATGCAGCAAAACAAAGGGATTAGTGCTCCGTGCTCCAAAGATGACTGTAATTCCACCACTGTGTGGTTCCGAACTCACCAGATGGGTTGGACTCCTCTGCCGTATGAAAAGAAGAATGAACTGTGCTTTCTGTCTCTTACGGGGAGGACCCATCCCTCTGCGATTATCGCCGGACGCTTCCACTGTATGGGCTGGCCTCCTGGAGTGGCACTTAGAATCCAGGATATGCAGGCATGAAATATATAAACAGAGGTCTCCTCATAGCGTAAGATCCTTAAAAATCTTTATTCAGCTTAGGCATCTTATGATAAAAACTCCTATAAAAGTATTAACATAAAAATATCTAGTAAGAAATGTCCCTGTGCATCTATCGGTGTCTATTGAATAACGCTGTCTGCAGACCAGCGTGTGTTCCAATGTCCATGCCTGATATGACGTATCGGAACTTCAAACTTGACGCGTTTCGTCATCAAAGTGCGACATTATCAAAAGCAGGAAGTTCCCTTGCATTCCAGTCCATTATATAGGGTGGTTCTAATAAGCTAATCTCCTCCCCCTGTGTTTATTTGCAATACACCACCAGGAAGGTCATCTCTTGGAATGAATAGCAGAGTGCCTTAAAATCCCCCTTTTGCATTGTGTTGTGTCCTCCAGTGACATCTTGTGTTAAGTTGTGTTATTACATACTGCTAGTGGGTACTTTCTAGGTGCTTTGCCTGGAGGGGGGCTGGCAAGGTACCCTCTGCCTGTTAAGGACATGTGGCCTGGTGTGGTTCAGGGGTGGAGTGTGGATGTGCATGGTTGCTGCCCTGGCCAACCAGGCTGCATGTTTGGATAAGGGTCTGGTATGGTGTTGGGGGGGGGTTGGGTCCCCCTTAAAATCTATGCCAGACCCTCATCAAGGATAAGGGTCTGGTATGTATTTTAGGGGGAAACATATTCTTGGTTTTCTTGGTTTTTTTTTGTTTTTTGTTGTTGTTTGTTGTGACGTTCCCCTTACAACCAATACCAATTAAATTCTAGGATAAGGGTCTGCTATGGATGAAGGGGATTGGGGTCCAAACAAAAAGAATGAAGTGTCCAGGAAATGTCAAAAATGTTTTTTCTTTTGTAAATGTTACTTTTGTGTACGTTGTACCTGTGCACCACTTCATAGGCAGGTTTAAGGCATCCGCCAAGCATGTTATTTAAAGGAATTGTGTATGTTTAGTGTAATCCTTTAAAGAGTTAGTTCATCATTACCAAAAAACTGCCTATGCATGTAAAGGGTGTCTGTAGATAAACACAAACTGGGCAGCTCTGACTAAAGATGAATAATGCCCTTTCTAAGTGTATCCCGTTTGTACACCTCTTGAAGCCAGACTGCAATACTCCCTAGAAGTTGCTATGGACATTGCAAGAGAGGCCTAGTCGTAATTACTCACCTCCACCATCACAGGAATGAGGTCTTAAATGCTAAGCTCAGGGGAGAGAAAGAGCATGTGAGGGGATATGAGCTAGAAGCTCTGGTTGATTGGGCAGCTACATGGTAAACAAGGTTAAATGTTGATAAATTTCATGTTATATACTTGATACCTCATGTAGTGCTACTCCCGTAGGAGCCGCAGGAATACTGTCCAGGTCTTCCCCAAAAGCTTTGTGCTGAAGCCAGGTACACAGGCTTATCCACACATTTCTCCAATGACCAGTCTAGGGGTGTTGTTTTTTGTTGTTTTTATTTTCTGGAGAACTTGGATAGGGTTTTAGGTGGGTGGGATACTCCAAAACAGAAACTATGTACACTTGAGGACTTAGGTATTCTTTCTGGACAATCTATATTAAAGTCTTGTAGCAAACAGTAGACTTCAGCTTTAAGGTAGTAGTAGTGGTTAACTGCAAACACCTTTCTTAGAGCCACAAGGATAGAATCCCTTTTATAGAGGAATGGATGGACCAAACTCTTCAGAACACCAGCCGGTGCTCCCTTTAACTAGACCCAGGCCTGAATTTCTAGCACCAGAGGGGTGGCAACAACACAAAGGTCCCCAAGTTCTCTCAGAACCAGCTGTACTCACACAGGTCAAGGACAGCTGGTTGCCTCCCTACAACTTCCAAGCAACACCTTGCTCAGATGATACAAGACTAGATCTTGTATCATTTGATACAAGCCCCAGTTAGTCAGCTCTCTATCTAGCTCCAGGGTCCCAGCATCCCAAGCTCTCTGCTCACCCACCTGAGGCTTCACGACAACATAGCAGCACTGACTGTAAAAGCAGCATGCCCTCCAGGCTGGACTAATCCTCTCCAGGAAAAAAAACAGATCTCAGTGTGCTCACAGAACATATACAGTCTCCCAGCATGCTCTAAGAGCCTGTCTCTCTGGGATTGGCCCGGCCGATATCAATATTCATGTTGTCATCTGCATAGCTCCACACCTATCATCCAGAAACTTCTTAAGCTTTCCAGATGCAGAGGGAGCTATCAGGCTGGCAACAGCTGAGCACACTAAGCAGACCTGATTAGCAGAATGTACCCGCACTGATTACAGTAAGCAACTAAATTTACCTTACTAAACTAAAATACAGCCTCACGGACTACAGTGAGGCAACAAAATTTGCCTAACAAAAACGCAGCTCCACAAAACACCTAAACCTAGCACCTATCTAGGTATATTATAGAGTTAGTAAAATGGGATGGGCCATTGATGGAGATAAATCTAGTAGATCATACACTTAATAACAACATGCAATGCTAATCTGCAGCTGCTAGAGCAAGCAAGACACTTTCTTGTATTAGAAGGGGTACAGACTCAAGAAAGAAATAAGTTTACTACTAGACAAAGCATTAAAAAGACCCAGTAGCATACTAAGAGTGGGCTGTTTGGAGTGGTGAGCTCTAGGTGCAGGCAATAAGTGGTGCATTCTCTGCATGAAGGCTATTTTTCTAAATTTACCTCCCACCCTATGGTGCCTTCATAGTGCCTTCATAGTGCCTTCATAGTGGCACAGGACCAGTGGTGTGTCTCCTTTTATCTCTCAGGTTAGTACCACTGACATTAATTACATGTTTACTGCCTGTAAGGGGCCATTCTTCCTCCCACTAAGTACCAATGTAAGAGCACATATCACCCTTGACCACCAATGTGAGGGGGCTTTACAATGGCCACCAATTTAATGGGCACTATAATAGTTACAAATGTAAAGGGTAATTTTCCACTGTCTACTGATGTAAGAGAAATCTTCTGCACTGACCACCAGTGTAAAGAGCACTTCTACAATTATCTCCAATGTAAGGGAGGACTGCAATGATCACCAATGTAAGGGTCACTTGTACACTGATAACCAATGTATGGGGCACTACACTGATCCAATGTTAGAGGGTACTTTTGCAAAGAAGCATTTCTCCACTGAGCACCAATGTAAGGGGATATTACAGTGAGCACCAATGTAAACAGGCAATAAAGTGACCACTAGTATAGGGGAGCATTACATTGGCTGCTAATGTGTTATATATAATCTACCCTGGGTACCAAATACTATAGGTATGCCACTGGTAAAACCTCACCTCATAATAAGCAGGTCACTTTTGGGGACCAGCGGACAATAGAGATGTAGAACTGGAAGGAATGTAGAAGAGGTCTAAATGAATATATATTGTGGAGGACCTCCGTTACAGGGAAAGATGAACTGACTTGAATTTATTCACCCTTGAGAAGAGGGGGATAAGATGACCTTGTATAAATACATAAAAGGTCAATATAGTATAGTGGAAAATTGTTCAGTTTAAGTTCTCAGCAAAACACTCAAGGATACCTTTTATGACTGGAGAACAAAAGGTTTAACCTCCACATAGAGAATGGGTTATTTACTGTAAAAGATGTGAATGGGTGAACTAATCTTGCTTCAGAAAGAACGGGTTGTGTTTCTAAATATACAAAATATAAATGGATACCAATATGTGTTAGAAATAACATTGTAAAATATTGATCATGGGAGTTCTGCAATTGTCTTTAGCTGGACTTTTTTTCAGCGGGAACGCGGGGGAACACTCTAGCACTGATGTAATGGCAAGAGGTACTGGGGTGTCCCTGGAGGGTCTATTGATGATGGCTGCTGGGGGATCTATTGCTGCTGGGGGGTATGTTATTGGTGGGGGAATCTACTATTGAGGGAGGGGTCTATTTTTGCTAGCTGGGGTGGGGGGATATTTTGTTGTTCAGGGTCTATTGTTGCAGGGGGATCTATTGTTGATGGAGTGGATCTATTGTTACTGGGGGGGTAATTTGTTGCTCTGGGTTTATTGTTGCTGGGGGGGGGGGGTCTATTGTTTCTGAGGGATCTATTGTTGCTGGGGGAATCTAATGTTCTGGGGGAGGATCTATTGTTATTGGGGGATCTGTTGTTGCTGGGGGGTCTATTGTTGCTGGCTGCAGGAGATCTATTTCACTCCTTTCCTTTTTTTTATTTTACACCACAAAATGATAGTTGGTTCTGTATTCTCTAATATGGACAGTATTGGCAGGTGGGTAGGGGGTGGAACCAAAGGGATAATGCTTGGAGATGGGTAGGAGAACAGAGACAAGGGGTTACCCAGAAAGGGGGAGTACCTGCACCTATTCTCTGAGAAAAAAAGCCCTGGTCTTTAGGGATCAGAAAGGATTTTGCTCCGTGTGTAGGCCTAGTTCGTTTTTTTTTAACAGACCATAAAATACACCAAGAATAGAAAGATACATTGTTACTTTCCTTCGATTACAGGAGCTGCACTATCCTTTTGCCATTATAGAGTGGCTATAAATACACATCCCTCATCTTTGCCACCGCTGCCCAGATGCGCAAAGATACCTGGCATGCATGCTAACCGGAAACTACTATGCTGCTGGAGTACATGCTACCTATATAGTTACCATGTGACAGGCCAGTTCATCCACAGATATCCTCTACAGATAGCTGTAAGTGCAGCTACTGACAAGTACACCAAGTCACCAAGTACTTCCTATCTTCCCTTTCATGGTGCCCTATCTTACTGCAGACTTTCAGAACTGAATTTTCTTCATCTTTTGGCCACTGCCAGCCACCTGAAATAAGAACAGCAAACTTTATATCACTTTCCTTATTTGTTTTTCTTTAAAGGGGCTTAAAGTGGTTGTAAAGTCAGTGCTCACAATTGCTGCCAGCCCCTCTGCTATAACAATCTATACTACACAGTGTTTTTGTTTTTTTTAATTTTTATTCTGCAGCTAAATACATTTTTTTACATGACCGGCCACCGCTCTCCATCCCTGATCTAAGGACTACTGTGGGAGGGGCTGAGATTACCCTCTGATGTCAGCTGGGTGGTCACGTGACCTCACATCGGCAATGTGAAATAAGGTATTTAGCTGCAGAATTGTTAAAAAACACATACAGTACATTGTGTATTATATCTTGATATAACAGAGGGGCTGGCAGTAATTGTGATCACTAACTTTACTGCCACACGGAATAGAGGCAGGAGGGGAGGGGCAGGTTTGAAGATTGGCTCACCAGTGACAAGCAGGGAGGGAGAGAGGGAGAGACTCTAAACACAGCGGGATGATGGAGGCACAGAAGGGGCCACAGTATCAGGGATCAGTAGCCATGATTAACGTAGTCAGCACACCTAGGGGGACACAGGAACAGGCAATATCAACCAGGGATTGTACAGCATAAAAAGGCCAAATTACACCGCACAAGCACTATGCAGTATAACATGCTTTAACCACTTGCAGCTCACCCACCATCAAATGACGGAGAAGCAGTGCGGCTCTCATTCTGGGTGGGCGTCATATGACGGATCACCACAACGGCCTGCAGGGGTGGCAGCGCGGCGATCGTGACCGTGCCATGTTGCTAGGACACGGCGCGACCCTGATCTCTGTAAAGAGCTGCTGACATGGCTCTTTAACCATGTGATCAGCTGTGTCAAATCACAGCCGGTCACATGTAAGCAGAGTGTATGGCAAGGAGAGACGATCAGCTGCATCTCCTCGCAGGGGAGAACAGGGAAGGTAATCATGGCACTGATGATTACAGGAAAGCTGCATCAGTGCCAATGAGTGGCACCAATCAGTGTCCATGCGTGCCCATTAGTGACACAAATCAGTGCCCATCAGTGACACAAATCACTCCCATTACTGGTGCCAGTCAGTGCTGTCTTTTAGTGCCCATCAGTGCCTGCTCATCAGTGCTTCCCATCAATTCCCATCAGTGCTGCCCACCAGTGCTGCCCATCAGTGCCCATCAGTGCCCATCAGTGCTGCCTATCCGTGCTGCCTATCAGTGCACACCAGTGCCGTGTATCAGTGCCCACCGGTGGCACCTATCAGTGCCCGTCAGTGCCGCCTATCAGTGCTCATCACTGCAGGATAATAGTGCCACCTATCAGTGCCCATCAGTGCAGCATAATAGTGCCTGTCCATCAGTGCCACCTAATCAGTGCCCTTCAGTGCCGCCTCATCAGTGCCCATAAGTGCCGCCTCATCAGTGCCCATAAGTGCCACCTCATCAGTGCCCATCAGCTTTTTTTTACTTTCAATATTTTCGGTCTTTTTTCTTTTCTTTTAGTAAAAAATAAAAAACCCAGCAGTGATTATATACCACCAAAAAAAAACTCTATTTGTGTGAAGAAAATGATTCAAAAATGAATTTGGATACAGTGTTGCATGACCACACAATTGTCATTCAAATTGTGACAGCGCTGAAAACTGAAAAATGGCCTGGGCAGGAAGGGGGTAAAAGTGCCCTTTATTGAGGTGGTTAAAGGAACAGGATCTTTTTTTAGGGTTACAACCACTTTAAATGTTACATAGTTACATAGTTGGAAAAACTAAAAAAGACATCAGTCCATTCAGTTCACCCTGTGGATGTAATTCTGTAAACTAAAAAAAGATCCTAACCATAATATGTTTGTTTCTATATCCATTATATACCACATAAGAGCTTTTGGTTTACAATCAATATAGACCATATCATCCTTCCTGATATTTTATAAATAATGAATCCTGTTAACAATCTGATACAAAGTGTTATATATAACATATAAAGTGTGATGAAATGTGTTAATTTATGCAATATTCAGATATTATGTAGCAATGCATCAGAGTATTGCCCTTAATATTTCTATTCATACTGCTGTCCTATTATCATTTCAGACCCTGTTACTTATATTAATAGCAAAATGGGCTATATATTTAATTAAATAAAATATTAAAACTATTCTTTTTTAATTCTTATCAGTATTTGTATTATTCAATACTTTTTATCTATTGTAGAATTTGTGTAACAACTGATATCATCAGCAGAAGTGACTACCAAGCTGCTTAGAGCTTAGTTCCCCCGACCTTACAGGTCCCCTTTTAGTTAAAGCTTACTAATTATGCCATGAAAACTGAAATATGCTTATCAAACCCTGGGCCCTCAGTTCTGCTTTATGCCCCAGTGCAGTGGTCATCAAACCTGTCCTCAGGGCCCACTAACAGGCCAGGTTTGCAAGATAACTGAAATACATCACAGGTGATATAATTTGCTGCTCAGTGATTGCACGATTCTAGACTGCATCTCCACAAGGTAATACATAAAACCTGGCCTTTTAGTGGGCCCTGAGGACAGGGTTGAGAACAGATCTCTTGGATTGGAAAAGCAACTCTCAACAAGTTACAGAAATACAGTGCATCTGTAAAGTATTCACAGCGCTTCACTTTTTCCATATTTTGTTAGGTTACAGCCTTATTCCAAAATGGATTAAGGTTATTATTTTCCTGAAAAATTCTAAAAACAATACCCCATAATAACAAATCTTTGCCAATTTAATAAAAATAAAAATCGAAAAAAATCACATGTACATGAGTATTGACAGCCTTTTTCATGACACTCAAAATTGAGCTCAGCTGCATCCCGTTTCCTTGAGATGTTTCTACAACTTGATTGGAGTCCACCTTTGGTAAATTAAGTTGATTGGACATGATTAGGAAAGGCACACACCTGTCTATATAAGTCCCACAGGTATCAGTCCATGTCAGAGTACAAACCAAGCCATGAAATCCAAGGAATTGTCTGTGGACCTTCGAGACAGGATTGTATCGAGGCACAGATTTGGGGAAGGGTACAGAAAAATGTCTGCAGCATTGAAGGTCCCATTGAAGGTCCCAATGAGCACAGTGGCCTCCATGATCTCTAAATGGAAGAAGTTTGGAACCACCAGGACTCTTCCTAGAGTGGTCCGCCCGCTAAACTGAGCGATCAGGGGAGAAGGGCCTTAGTCAGGGAGGTGACCAAGTACCCGATGGTCACTGTGACAGCGCTCCAGCATTTTTCTGTGGAGAGAGGAGTACCTTCCAAAAGAACAACTATCTCTGCAGCACACCACCAATCAGGTCTGTATGGTAGAGTGGCCAGATGGAAGCCACTCCTCTGTAAAAGGCACACGACAGCCCACCTGGAGTTTGCCAAAAGGCACCTGAAGGACTCTCAGTCCATGAGAAACTAAATTCTCTGATTTGATAAAAAAAGATTGAACTCTTTGGCCTGAACAGCAAGCTTTACGTCTGGAGGAAACCAGGCACCACTCATTACCTGGCCAATACCATCCCTACAGTGGAGCATGGTGGTAGCAGCATAATGCTGTGGGGATAACTTTTCAGAGGCAGGATGTGGGAGACTGATGAGGATCGAGGAAAAGGTAAACGCAGCAATCTACAGAGACATCCTTGATGAAAACCTGCTCCAGAGTGCTCTGGACTTCAGAGTGGGGCGAATCTTCCAACAGGACAATGACCCTAAGAAACCAGCTAAAGTAGCAAAGGAATAGCTATGGGACAACTCTGTGAATGTACTTGAGTGGCCCAGCCAGAGCCCAGACTTGAACCCATTTGAACATCTCTGGAGAGATCTGAAAATGGCTGTGCACAAATGCTCCCCATCCAACCCGATGTAGCTTGAGAGATCCTGCAAAGAAGAATGGGAGAAACTGCCCAAAAATAGGTGTGCAAGCTTGTAGCATCATATACAAAAAATACTTGAGGCTGTATTTGGTGCCAAGGGTGCTTCAACAAAGTATTGAGTAAAGGCTGTGAATACTTATGTACATGTGGTTTATTTTGTTTTTTATTTTTAATACATTTGCAAAGATTTCAAACAAACTTCTTTGTTGTCATTATGGGGTATTGTTTGTAGAATTTTAACCGGTTCCCAACCAGCTCCTGTAGATATACGTCGGCAGAATGGCACGGCTGTGCAAAGTAACGTACCCGTATGTTACTTTTAATTTGCCGCCGTGTGCACGCGCGCCTGCTGCGATCTCCGTGAGTTGGGTCGCGGGTCCCGCGGACTCGATCGCCACCGGAATACCCGCGATCGCCTCACGGAGAGGACGAACGGGGAGATGCTGATGTAAACAGCATCTCCCCATTCTGCCTAGTGACAGTGTTGATGTTCTCTGCTCCCTGTCATTGGGAGCAGAGATCAGTGTAGTGACACACACAGCCCCTCCCCCCTACAGTTAGAATCACTCCCCTAGGACATACTTAACCCCTCCCCGCCCCCTAGTGGTTAACCCCTTCACTGCCAGTGTCATTTACACAGGAATCAGTGCATTTTTATAGCACTG